>CM053594.1:42139894-42173398 GCA_028646575.1 Pseudocheirus occidentalis
GGGGAAGAGCCAGCGAAGTAGAGTATTAGTGGCAGTGAAGTGAGCAGAGCTGGGGTCCTTCATGAAATGTTCATCCTGGCCAGTGCTTCATCAGTCAGAAGAACGGACCTCAAAGTGGAGGTCACTCAGGGTGGGAAAGGATGCTGAGGAAGAGGTGGAGCAGTCCCAGTAATAGGCTGGGGAATTCCCTATTGAACATATGAAAGGAGCATCTTTTCATATGAAAAGGATCTGAGGGTCTTACTGTAATATAAGCTCTATGTGGGCTGACACTGCTTCCTGAGGTCACCCCAATAAAGCTGCTACCATTTTAGTCTTCATTAATTCATTTAGTTCATTCATTTAGTCCTCCAGCCTGGTCAGAACTTCCTCACCTTATTTTAATCATGTGTGAAATAAGGCTATTGGAACAGATGTTTCCTCTGGCTCCAAAATCCTATGGTTTATCGACCGGGCCTGCGGTGTTGTGTTCAATCCAGGGACCACATGTAGGAGAGATATTGATGAGCTAGAGCCAGCCCAGAGAAAGGCAACCAGGATAGCCAGAGCCTGTGAGGCTTAGTTGAGAAGACCAGGGATGTCATGATAGAGAACAGAAGATTTAAGGGGAACATGAGAATGTATGAGGGGAAAGCATTGTGGAATCCATGTGCAAAGTTAGATGGGTTGGTTTGGAGAAGGAAGAGACCCCAGGCAGGGAGACCAAGTGGGAGGCTACTGCAAAAATCCAGGAAAAAAACTGATCAGGGCCAGTAGACACATGAGAGGAGACAAGGGGATAGAGAGGATAGAAATAGAACAGACCAACTGGGAATGGTGAGCTGATGAGTGAATATGGGACAATTGAAAGGGCTGCTTTGCAGCAGGGAGGGCACAGCTGATATTAGATAATATCCATTTGTAGTGGGCATGACCAGGATGTTTGTGTGACTTCTGCTAGTACTACTTATCTGTATTTGAGGAGCAAAAAAAAAGTAGATGATGGGGCTAACCAAGGCTGGTGGTTTGTTTGAGAACAAATGAGTGGTAATAGGATGAGGGGACAAAGGATTGGTGGTTAGAGGACAACACTAAATTGAACTGATTAACTAGTAGCATTGATATTTTGATGGGCAGAGAATGAGGCCAAAGCAGAGGTGACGACAAGGAAAACTGGGAAGGGTAGGAGAGGTGAAAGGTGCTCCCTCTGAGAAATTAATGAGTTGTAGGGATGATCCCTAAGGTCCATTCAAGTTTTATAATTGTAGACTTTTAGGAGATCCCTCATCAATCACACCTTTGCCCAAGGAGTTTGCAAAAACCCTGATAAAACAGGATCAAATGGGCCCACAAGAAACAACCCACATATCCATCTCTCCCAACTAACTCCATAAAGGCAGGAGGGAGGGGGGTGGGCAGTCTGGATAGCTCTCTACACACCAGCCAATGCATCCCTCTCATCCACAGACATGGACGAGTGCTCAGTTGGAAATCCTTGTGGGAATGGAGTATGTGCCAATGTTGTGGGGGGCTTTGAGTGCACCTGTGATGAGGGCTTTGAGCCAGGCCCCATGATGACCTGTGAGGGTAAGAACTGGACCAAAGAGGTGTTGGGAGGAGAGAAAGGGTCAGCCTGAAAGGGTCTAAAGGACATCCTGGGGAGGGCAGGTACACCCAGAATGGGAAGGTACAGTGGCCCAGAGCCAAGAAACCTGGGTTCTAGTACTACTCATGTGACCTTGGGCAAATCTCCCCCCACCTTGGAGTCTCATTCTCTCCACTGTGACAAGGAGGGGTTTGGGCTCAATTGACCTTTCTGATGGTCTGAGATTCTGAGATTCCTTTGAGGTTAGGCAGGCCAGCTTAGACCTTGGCAGCTCTGGGGTCACTCTGGTATTGAAGCTACCTCCTCCCCAGCCTCCCCTTGGCCTCTCCATAATGTCTGTCCCCACAGACATTAATGAATGCTCCCTGAACCCCTTGCTCTGTGCCTTCCGCTGCATCAACACCAAGGGCTCCTATGAATGTACCTGCCCTTCTGGCTACATGCTGAGAGAGGACCGAGTCATGTGTAAAGGTCAGTTTGGGAACTCCTGGGGCTACAGGAGGCTGGATGGGAGATGAGGAGGCTGGAAGGGAGGTGAGGAGGCTGGGAGGGAGGTGAGGAGGCCCAAAGAGAAAAGGGGCAGATTAGCAGTTGAGAAGTTGAATGGAAGAGGAAGAGGTTAGTTGGAAAACAAGGAAGCTGAGTGGGAAAGGAGATTAGATGAGAGGTAGGGAGGCTGGATAGGAAATGAGAAGGCTGTATGAGAGACAGAGATGTCACATGGGAGGTAAGGAGCCTGCAGGTAGGGGAGGCTGAAGGAGAGGTAAATGAGGAGGTTGGGAGGTGATCAATGGAAACTACAAAAGGGGGAAATGCAATGAGAGTTGAGTGAACAGAATATCTCATAGGAACAGATGCAGAGCTTACTTGGACATTCAAAGGCTGTTAGGATGAGTCTTATGGAGGAGCTTGTCCAGGACTTTCTAGAACTGTTTACTAGTGAGAGGCCTGCCTGCTGGGTCAGACAGACAGATGAGACCCTCGGGAAGCCCAGAGCCTCAAACAGTCCCTATGGGAGAATTCCTTCTTCTGAGGGGTCACAACTGGAGCTGGGACTGGTCCTAGACAATGTGGTCATGTGATGGATGGATACAGCTATGGGAAGTGAGGGCTGGCAGGGGGAGGAAGGTAGTATGAAGTTCCACCCAGCCCTGTGATTGACTGCAGATCTGGACGAGTGTGCTGAGGGACTACATGACTGCCCAGCCCGGGGAATGCTTTGCAAGAATTTGATAGGCACCTTCACCTGTATCTGTCCCCCTGGCCTACAGCCCCGGGCCCATGGTGAAGGCTGCACAGGTAAGGGCCAGAGCCCTAGACCCCTCACACGGGCTGTCTTCCTATCCTTGCACCTGGTCCCTGTTCCCTAGCCTCTGCCCCACTAGTCTTCTATCCCCATTTCTCTGTCCTGCAACCCTGGGTCCCATCTGCCCCCCTCCCAGCCCTTGCCTATAGCCCAAGGCCCCTGCACAGATAAGAGCCAAAGCTCCACTCCCCTCTTTGGACTTCATCTCTGTTCCTCTTCTTTGATCTCCCATCATTGTGCCCTGTCCTTGTTCCCTAACTCTGTCCTCCATCTCTGTCCCAGCCTCATCCCTGTAGCTCTGTCCTTTTCTCTCTTGCCCATCTCTGTCCCCCACTCTTTCTCTCAACATACCTCTGCATTCAGAACAATGCCGGACACATAGATATTGGATAAATGCTAAGTGGCTAACTGACTGAACTTTCAGGGCCTTGAGAACTAGGAATAGGGAGGACAAAAGGCTGAGGACTGGAAAGGGGGGAAGAGAAGTGAGGGACAGGAAAAGGGTGGGATCTGGTGTCCCTCTGATAAACATTTACCAGCCCTTAAGCTTCTTCTCTTCAGAGAAAGCAATCCAGACCCTTAACCTTTCCATAGAAGACCGTTCTATCATTGAACACACATGATTCCAGCAGACATTAGTTATCTGTGGATGTGGCACACCCCTCTCTTGGACTGTGAGCTCCATTAGGGCAAGAGAATAGCTCTTATCTAATTTCCCCTAGCACCCATAACTCCCTCTCCTAGACTGGAGAAGCAATATTTAGGAGATGGGATCCAAATGCTAGGACAAAGATTCCCTGTGGAAAGATAAAATCTAGATGACCACCATATTCGAATGCAAGAAGAGTTTCTTTGAAGGGGACATCAAGTCAATAGTCTCCATGTCCATGGAGGACAGAGAACCAAAGGGAAATGGGGCTCATTAAAGCAGGATTCAAGGAAGAACCCCCTGACCCCTAGTGGGCAGCCAAGAGAGAGCATGGGAACTAAGACAGGAGCTGTTTGTCCTAAAAACAGAGGAAAGACCCTGAGGAGATCAGGGATGGAAGAGTCTGGGTGACCATGAATTGGTGTCTTCTCCTCCCTCAGATGAGAATGAATGCCGAACCCAGCCTGGCCTCTGCTCCAATGGCCGCTGCGTGAACACTGTGGGCAGCTACCACTGTGACTGCAACGAGGGCTTCCAGGCTAGCCCCACAGGCACTGAGTGCCTAGGTAGGTGCCTCCCCTACCAGAGACGGGCAGATCTCCAAGGGTTCCCCCAACTCAGCCTCTCCCCTCAGAATGTTTCCAGCTCTGTCTCTCTGTTGTCCCTGGAAGGCAGCCATGGTCCTAGAAATAGCTCTGGACTTATAGAGTCAGAGAACCTGGGTTCAAGTCCCTACCTCTGACACCCAGCTGTCACCATTTGACCCTGGACAAATCACTTAGTCACTCTGGGTCTCTCTTGTTCCATCTGCAAAATGGGTATGCTAAAACTTGTACTATTAGCCCCACAGTAGGGGCAGTTTGGTGTTGCAGAAAGAGAATTGTGACCATGGCCATAATACAAGTCAGAGACAAGTTGCCAATCTGTATCCATGGGAAGGAGTTTCCACACTGGGAGAGGATGAAATCAGAGGCCCAGAGCTCCTCATCCCCCTGCCCAACATAAAAAAGTATTATCTATTTCAAGCTATTTGGGAGAAAGTATGTCGTAAAAAAAAGGAAAAGCACTTTTAGAAATTATCCATTGGTGTTATATCCGTTTCTCATGCCATTTCTTTGGTTCCTCCCCAGACACCCGCCAGGGTTCCTGCTTCACTGAAGTACTGCAGACCACATGTCAACTGTCTTCCACCAACCACAACCCCGTCACCAAAGCCGAGTGTTGTTGTGATGGGGGCCGAGGCTGGGGCTCTCTCTGCGAGCTCTGTCCCCTCCCTGGCACTGCCCACTACAGGAAGATGTGCCCACATGGTCCTGGCTATACCACTGATGGCAGAGGTTAGGCATCTTCCAGCTCAGAGACCCAGCAAGTCACTTTGTCCCTTTCTCTGAACCTCAGTTTCCCCTTTAGTAAAAGGGAGATAATAGTGTTAGCCCTGCTTACTCCCTGGTGAGAGGAAAGCACTTTAGAAATCATTAATTATTATAGAAAGGGTAATTACTGCTCTTGCCTTGGGGACATGTTGATGCCCATCTAGAGTCTCTTATTCAGGCAGCATTAATTTATAACAGCAAGTTCAGCCAGGGTCAATACCCACATGGAAATAGACCCTCAGAGAACTCCTGGAGGGGTAATTATAGACCCCTTCAAAAAGCTACTTTGGATGTTTATCACTGCTGAGGGCTGCCTTTTTTATTTTTTTTAAGACATGTCAGATCAGTTGATGAATCTTTAGGGTCCCTTTAATGTCTGATAAATTGAAAACAAAGTTGAGAACTCAGGGCAGTTTCTGTACCCTCGTTAGAATTGGAATCTGGTCTTCTTTAGGTTTGGAGAATGAAACCCAGGGGAGAAATTCCTGCTTGTATGTCTTAAGGATGAGAAAATCTCTGGGGAGACATATTTGTCCATCAGTGGCCATGGCCTACATCAAGAGACAATATGGATTAGCAAGGTTTGGGGACCTGTGGTCTCAAGAACACATGTGACCCTCTGGGTCCTCACATGTGGCCCTTTGAATCTAAACTTCATAGAACAAATCCCCTTTATAAAAGGTTCTGTTCTGTGAAACTTAGACTTGGTCAAAAGGCCACACTTTATGACCTAGAAGGCCACATGTAGCTTTAAGGCCTCTGGATTAATGAGTAGAGCACTGTACTTGAAGTTGGAATGACTTGACTTCCAATCACTATGCAAATAGGAGTGAACATTAGGGGATGGGAGAGTAAGCTAGAAACTCAGGTCAGACCGGGCCACTGTAGGCTGTTCTAATCCACTTAGAAATTCAACCTCAGCTTCCAAAGGCCAGAGGTGGAAGGATGGGGGTGGGAGGGATTCTTTTCACGCCTGGACCTTGATTCCAGGAACCCCAGAGGATTGTGGGGGCCACGGTATGGTAGGTGGATCAGGTTGAGTCTCACCTTCCTTGCAGACATTGACGAGTGCAAAGTTCTTGCCAACCTCTGTCAAAATGGTCAGTGCATCAACACCATTGGCTCTTTCCGCTGCCACTGCGAGACTGGGTACACTCCTGACATTGCTGGCACAGCCTGTGTGGGTAAGTCCTAGCCCAGTGGGCTCCATTCCCAGCTGACCAGTCCAGGCTAGGAATCCTGGCAAATGAAACAAAGCCAGAAAACACAGTGTAGAGGGAACCCCATTCAGAGTTAGGAGAGACCAAAATCAAACCTTGTCTCTAACACTTACCAACTGGGCAAACCACTTTAATTTCACTGAACCTCAGTGTCCTCATAAATGGGAATGACAGAGAAAGAACTTTGGAGTCTGAATGCAGACAGAAGCATACTATTTGCTCTTCTTTTCTTTTGTTGTTTTGTTTTGTTTCTTCTTTCTCTTGATTCCTCCCATTAGTTCTAAATCTTCTTTACATCATGACTAATGTGAAAAATACATTTAATGTGAATGTGTAAGTAAAGCCTATATCAAATTGCACACCATCTTGGGGAGGGCTAAGGAGAGGGAAGAGGAGAAAATTTAAAACTCAAAATCTTATGAAAGTGAATGTTGAAAACTAAAAATTAATTAATTAATTATATTTTTAAAAATAACAGCTGGTGGTTTGAGACCCCCATTGGCCTTTGTCACCATTCCATAAGGTGTTTTCACCTTTGTATTTTTAAATAAATTCCTTTTAATTTTATCTTAAAAAATAAAAAACATAAAATGAGGATGATGACATTTCTACTCCTTGTCTCCCAGGATTGTTGTGGGGAAAGCATGTATGATGTGTGTGTGTGTGTGTGTGTGTGTGTGTGTGTGTGTGTAGAATATAGACATACATTATACATATATACAGGTGTGTATATATGTATGTTGGGGAGAGAGTAAATTGCCATAGAAATAGGAATTATTATTAGATATCTATCCAAATGTAGCATCCCAGGTCAAGGCCATGGTTTCCATGGCTAATGCCATGAGGGACAGAGAATCCTTCTATCCAGGAGACTAGAATAACTAGGTAGAACGGAGCTTAGTTTTTGGTGGGAGGCTGAGAAATGGACTTAGTGAATTCTTAAGGTCTCTGCAAATAACTGAGTTCCACTCCCACATGCCCATGCTATGTTCCTGATATTCCCAGCCTCATTCTATTGGCTTCATTCATTCCTTCATTCCTTCATTCATTGATACATTCCTTCCTTCCTTCATTCCTACATTCCTTCCCTCCCTCCTTCCTTCCTTCATTCCTTTCTTCATACATTCCTTCCTTCCTTCATTCATATATTTGTTCCTTCCTTCCTTCATACATTCCTTCTTTCTTTCATTCATATATTCCTTTCTTCATTCATTCATACATTCCTTCCTTTATTCATTCATACATTCATTCCTTCCTTCATTCATACATTCATTTGTGTTCTGTGAGTGCTGTGCCAAGTTTATCTGAAGCATAGTCCCTGCCTTCATGGAGCTCACAGTTTAGTAAGGGGATACAACACAAAGCCATATAACTATAGTCTGCAGCATTTCAGTATAAACATGTCAGAGAAGTACAGGCAAAGTACCAGCTAAAATGTGAGAGGAGGAGAGGTTATTACTTACCAGGGGGATCAGGGGCAACTTTCTGAAGTAGGTAGCATTTACTTTAGGCTTTGCATAGAATTTTAACAGGGAAAGAGGAAGGGCACTCCAGGCATAGAAAATAGAGTGAGTGAAGTCACAGAAGTGGTGAGAGAGTTTAGGAGATGTTTGGGGGTACAGAGAGTGATCTAGAGTCTGTGGGAAGGAGGAATTTAAGATAAGACTGGAAAGGGAAGGCAGTACCAGGCTATCAAGGGCCTCAAATGGGAGGCTGAGGAGTTTGGGCTTGGGAGGCACCAAAGATTTCTGAATGGGAGAGTCACAGATGGTATTGGGGAAAGGGGGTTGATTGGGACCTGAGGAAGATGGGGATCTGCTAGTGAGGCCTGTCTTTATGCATTGAGGGAGGCCCATGGGGTAGGGGAGCTCCTCCTGGTGCCTGAGTGATCTGATTTCTCCATCCCTTCTCCACCTCTATCCCCATCCAGATATAGACGAGTGTGAACAATCTCCGAAGCCTTGTAACTTCCTGTGCAAAAACACAGAGGGCAGCTTCAAATGCTCCTGCCCGCGGGGTTACCTTCTCCAGGGAAATGGCAAGACTTGTAAAGGTGACTGAACCTTCTCTCCCCTGACCAGGGCAGTGGGAGGACCTTGACCAGGAGGAGGGAAAGGGGAGGACAATAGTAATTAGACATAAGAGTGATTTATTCTTTTCCAACTTCCCAGGAAGTTCCTGGGCCTGGAAGCCTTCTCTCTGACCCTGTTCCTTGGGGGCCCCATGGGACACTTGGTAGAGGGGCACAGGGAGGAGGATTTGTGTGCCTATTCCTGACCAGGGTCTTTTTCCCTTTGACTACCCCACCCCCTCACCTAAGCCTGGGAAATGAGAGTGACCTACACATTGCCCCCTGAGTACCCAAACCACTCCCCTGGGATGTCTCAGTTTCACCATTTTCAGCTGAACACATGCCTTCTTTAGGCAGGTCTGAGGCCTGGAACTAGAACCAGAGGCCAGACAGCATAGGACTGAGATCATTCACTGCCTTAGAGACAGTTTGGTGTAATGGAGGGGTATGGAGGATAGGAAGGGAGGATGGGGTTGGGGAATGTGGCAAGAGCTTGAATTTGACCTCAGAACACCTGGATTTGGAACCCTGGCTCTGACACCAGCCACATGGCTGGGAACCAGGCCCCTTTCCCATCTCTGATCCTCAGTTTCCTCAACTGTAAAATGATGGGGTTGGATTCTGTGCCGGCTCTAAACCTCCAATGAGCATATTAGTGTACAACGGGGTGTGTTTGTGTAGCACTTTGAGATTTCCTATGGTTATTCTCATTATCACAATTTTCATTAGATCTTGATGAATGTGCCACCAAACAACACAATTGTCAGTTCCTTTGTGTCAACACCGTGGGGAGCTTTAGCTGCAAGTGCCCCCCTGGCTTCACACAGCATCACCACTCTTGCCTCGGTGAGTCACTAACTACCCTGGATGGGAGGCTGGCAAGGTTGAGGCGGGAGCAGAGGAGGGGTGGAATTCACTGCCCCAGTACCCACTGGGCCTGGTTCCCCCTCAGAGCTTTGTCACTGAAGCTGGTCAAGCCCAGCTGGCCGAGCCATCCTTTTTATCAACACACATTTATGGAGGGCCTACTCCACACCAATCACAGCTCTAGGCACTGAGGATACTAAGAAAGAAAACAAAATTTTCCTTGCCCTCAGAATTGCATTTCGTTGGGTGACGGTGTATATACATAGCACGTATAAGATGTGTCCAGAGGAAGCACAAAGTAAAAAGGTGGCCTCAGAGTTAGCTGTTTCAAGACCCGTGTGATCCTGGGTAAGACATACATACACCAATGTACCCAGGCAACCCCAAAGACCCTCCAGTGTCAGAGCAGGGGCTCATCTGCATAAAGATTGGGAGTCCCTCGCCAACAGCACCTTGTGCTAATGAAATCAGAGATTTCAGTCCTCCACCTCCCAATCACCAAAAATCCAAGATAATTTAGTGTGGTAGAGGGAAAGCTAGCAATAATCGAGAAGCAGGGTACATAAGGCATCCATGGGTCAGACATCAGTTAACCAAGCAAAAACCAGGAGAATGTAGAGAAGGGAGTAAAGAATTAAGGCCAAGGCCCAGGCAGTCTGGCAGGAACTTGGAGGTCTGTACAAGCTGGAGAGCAGAGAAGGGAAGTCAGGAGGAAAGGGCCCATGGTCTTCAGCTGCGGAGTTGGCGTAGGGTGGAGGAGAAGGGACTGAACCATAAACTTCCATGAGATTCCTCCAATTTTGGCCCTGGAGTCCCTAGATGAGAATCATAGCAATCTGCCATGCATCTCAGAATTTGAAATGAGAAGGGACTTTTAGCCTATCTGGCCCAACAACCTTCATTTCCCAGAGGATACCATAAGGTTATAAGCTAAATTAGCCTCAGGTCCTATGGGGAACTTAGGGCAGAGTCAGTATTTGAACTCTTGTTCATACAATGCTTCCTCAGTCCACTCTGCCACATCTGCTTCTCTTCCTTCAAATTCAAGGCAACAAACATTTGTGGGGAGACTGGATGGTACAAAGGCAAGAGCATGGAATTTGGAGTCAGGGGAGCTGGATTTGAATTACAGATTTGCCATTTACGACCAGTGTGACATTGGGCAAATCACTGTGAGCCTCTGTTTCCTCATCTGTAAAATGAGGGGGATAGACTAGATGAACTGTGAGGTCCCTTCCAGCTCTAACTATATATATAGTTATCTAGATTTCGTGTGTGTATATGTATATTTAGGTAGAATGATAGACAAATAGGATAATGGATGGATGGATGGATGGATGGATGGATGGATGGATGGATGGATAGATGGATGGATGGATAGACGGATAGATGGATAGATAGATAGATGGATAGATAGATAGATGGATAGATAGATAGATAGATAATCAGTTAGATACTTACAGGACCCTGTACTGTACTACAGAGTTAGAAAGATGACATAGTTCTTGCCCTCAAACAGCTCACAGTCTTCTAGGGAAATTGTGGCTTGTATATTTATAAATATAATGCAAAGTAGGCTGTCATAGAGATAAAGACAAGACACAGACTAAGAGCTCTAGGAAAGTTTTAGAGGGAGAAAGCACTTTCAGCTAGTGAGTCAATCAGGGGAGGCTTCATGGAGGAGATAACTGCTGAACTGGGCCTTGAAAGAAGACATTTTCCCCAAAGCAGAGATGGGAAGGGAGTACATTCCAGACTTGGGGAGCACAGGAGGGGCTATGACTAGATCAGGAAACAAAGATCAGTTTAACCAGGATGGAGACATCATGAGTGGGAAGAGTGTGAGATGAGGCCAGAAAGGTAGGTTAAACCCAGATTGCATGGGGCCTTGGACTCCAGACTGCAGAATTTACATTTTGTCCTACTGATAATAGGAAGCCAGTGAAGATTTTCGATGAGTGGAATGACACGGTTAGAGCCGGTTATTAGGAAGATTAGTTTGGCAGCTGTGTGAAGGACAGGTTTGGAAGCATTCTAAGAGTCAAGATGAGATGAGGCCATGATCTAGACTGGTGGCTAAGTTAGTCCAGAGGAGGCATGGATGTGAGAGATTTGGATGAGGCAGAGCCAGCCGTGGGGGCATGGATAGCAACAGGTCCTGAACTTCATGGCTTCTAGCTCCGCAAGCCAGAGGGTACAGGTTGATGGAGGCTGGAGGTGTGGGAAAACCTGGGGCTCTCAGGGAGGAGGCAGTTACTATTTGACCACTACGGACCTCCAAGCTACAGCCCTCCCAAGGGGGAAGGGGGAGGCCACGTGTGGATTTCCCCTCCCTCTCTATGAGGCACAGAGAGAAGACCCTGACTGCTCCCCCAGTGCCTGGTCAGAGACACAGAGCCATCACTCTGGGTCACCTCCATGGTGTTCTTGGCATCCTCAGAGTCCCATCCTAGCCCCTCAAGGATGCCTTCAAATCTCTGTTCTTGCAGACAGTGACGAGTGCATGACCCAGCCAGGCCTCTGTGGGGCCCAAGGACAGTGTGAGAACACCCCAGGCAGCTACAACTGTCAATGTCAACGAGGATTCTCCCTGGATAGCACCGGCCTCAGCTGTGAAGGTAGAGAGCGACCAGGTCTTGAGAGGGGATCAGGACCTGGGGCCCTGGTCAGGGAGCTGGAAACCAGGGAGGGGCAAATTGAGACTTGAGAAGGACTGGGGGGGGTGAGGGGAAATGGGAATATTTATTACCAGAGAAAGAAGACTTTTTGAAGGTCTTTACATTCTCTGAGCATACAAATTTCCATATACATGAACCTCAGCTCTGTAGTTGGGGGCTCAGGAGTCTCTGTCTTCAACTAGCAGGGCCTGACAGGGATGGAGAAAGCCCTCTGATGGCAGAATGTGGGCCTGCTAGGACAGGAGGGCCTTAAGTTGAATGGGCAGTGGGCGGTTCTCTTTCAGATATAGACGAATGCGACGGGAGTCACCATTGCCAGCATGGCTGTCGGAACATGGTGGGCAGCTACCGCTGTGGCTGCCCCAATGGCTTTACCCCACACTCCCAATGGGACCAGTGTGTGGGTGAGTACCCAGTCGCCTGGTTCCTGGGAAGAGGAGATTTCCTGGGATGTTATAGTTTAGAGTCAGCAAGAGATCTTAGGATTAATCCATGAAGTCAAACCCTTTACTATTCCACAGGAAGAAACTGAAGCCTCGAGCTGGGTAGAGACTTGTCCAAGGTCAAGCAGGGAGTCCATGGCAAAACTGGAATTTCAGGACCCAAATCTAGAGCTCTTTTTCAACTGTACAATATTGCCTGTTAGAAGCCAAGGACGGGAAGGGTGTGAGGGAACTACATGAGAAAATATAGATGATATCAAAACAAGAAGTATTCAAATATTTTATTTTAAAAACAAAAAAGAAAAAGAAGCCAGAGGAGACGATGTACCCTTTTAGGGACCCTGGTAGCCTAAACTCTGATCAAAATACTTATGGGTAGTGGTGGGAGGGCAATTTGGGTCGGAAGGGTAGAAATCGCTTTAGTGGGGCAGCTAGGTGGATAGAGTACTGGCCCTGGAGTTAAGAAGACTTGAGTTCAAATTTGACGTCAGTCACTTACTAGCTAGGTGACTCTGGGCAAGTAATTTAGTTCCCATTGTCTCATAAAAATATTTTTAAGAAGTTAAAAAAAAAAGAAATCATGCCAGAGAAACTAGGAAAATTTATCCTAGAGAAGAAAATATGGCAGGAAGGGCAAGAAAGGGAGAGAGCATGAGTACCAAGCCTTGATCTTTTACACTTGGGCCCTGATCCCTGGCCCTTCTAATGCTCTGCTAAAGCTCAAAGCCGTGATGAGGGTAGTTGGGGCTTTGACCCAGAGCAGCAAAATGTAGAGGGTTTGATGGTACTTACCGTCTTTTACCAATACAGAAACAACTGAAGTTAGCTGAAGTTAGCAAGAATAGATGATTAAAATTATAAGCTTCCACTGGCATACTTTATCCCTTGGTATTTCCACACAAGCAAACTCCTCCCCTGTATCCTGCTGCATGCCCCATCTGACCCAGGCCATAGTCTCATCCCCTGGTCTAAGTATTCCCTGGATCTCTTCCCACTACAGGGTGGTATCCTGAAATCAATTTCCCTCTCCCCAGGGCAATACGTTTCATGATGCTTTTCTCAGGCAAGTTTCAAAAAGCTTGCCCTGGGTGCCAAAACTGCTAGTTTATAGCTGAGGTGAAAGCTATTTTCTCTGAGACTATCCATGGTCTCCTAATGGCCTTTATTTTGTCCTCATCTTCCTGGACCCTGCACTCCAATGGGACTAACTTCTTTGCCCAAAGTCCATCCAGGTCAGGTAGCCCCTGTCCTTGGACCTGAAACTGGTATTGGTCCCAAACTCTGCCTCCTCCTTTCAGATGACAATGAGTGTTCCAGCCCCTCAGCCTGTGGCTCGGCCTCCTGCTACAACACTCTGGGCAGCTTCAAGTGTGTCTGCCCTTCTGGCTACGACTTTGACCAGGCCTTTGGGGGCTGCCGGGATGTGGATGAGTGCTCTGCGGGAGGCAGCCCCTGCAGCTATGGCTGCTCCAACACCAATGGGGGTTATCTGTGTGGCTGCCCAGGGGGCTACTTCCGTGCTGGGCAAGGGTGAGTAGAATTCTCCCCTCCAACATGTGTCTGCACACACCCATACAGGCCCTCCTACATAATCCCAGAGAAGAGCTATGAGAGTCATTTGATCCCACCCACACCATAGGAGAACTCTTTATCTGGCCTCTGCCTAGAGACCTTCAGGGACATGGAACTCACAGCCTCAGCCAGGAAAGAGCCCTCTCCACTTGGGGGTAGCCTTTATCATTAGGAAAGTTTTCATAATGATGAACCCAAACTACCCCACCACAATTTCCACCAACTGGTCTAATAATACAGAAAATAATACAGTCCCTCTTCCCTATGACAGTCCTTCATATGCTTGAAGAGAAATACAATATCCCCTTCAGCAGAGACTCTGAAGCTCTTTTGTATCTCAGACCTACCTTTGGGCAATGAGTCTGATGAAGCCTATAGACCCCTTCTCAAAAACAATTTTTAAATACATCAAATAAAATTCATAGGATTACTAAGGAATTATATTAAATTAAATTATATTATATGAATTATGCAATAAATTATGCAATTATATTAAAATAAAGTTATAAAATATGTACATGTATGTATGTATGTGTACATACACATACATAGACCTCATGTTAAGAAATCCTGCCCTGAGTCTTGTCTTCTCCTACCTGTGTCATTCCCTGTTACTTTTACTAATTCTTATATGGCATGAATTCAAGACCTTCACCATTCCATTCTCAATGCTCTGGGTGTTTTCCCACTTCATAGTATTCTTCCTAAGCTGTGTTCTCTGAACCGCCCACAGGAGTCCAGATGGGGTGTGACCAGAGTAAAGTATGACACGTTACCACCTCCTTGGTCTGGACACTATCTCCCTTTTATAGAGACCTAAGATCTCATCTGCTTGTCCTACCATTGGGCATAGGGTCCACTAAGACCCCTAGACCTTCTTTAAGCAAACTGTCCTCTAGCTGGATCTCCCCTGTCCTAGCCACTAGAGTTGCCCAAATGTGTAATTGGCTCCCTGGAGAAGCCATAGGATCATAACATTTTGTTAACCTAAAAGCATGATTGTGCTTTTTTTCTATTTTTTCTATTTCTGTTGGGCTTTCTAGTGCAATGCTAGTTACCATCACTACCATCATCAGTCTGTGCCTGGAAGGGACCTTCCAAGCCGGCTGGTCTACCC
Organism: Pseudocheirus occidentalis; assembly: GCA_028646575.1. Lineage (NCBI taxonomy): Eukaryota > Metazoa > Chordata > Mammalia > Diprotodontia > Pseudocheiridae > Pseudocheirus > Pseudocheirus occidentalis. Next base: position 42,154,776 of record CM053594.1, read on the forward strand.
CCTTCATTTACAGATGAAGAAACTGACTGTCAGAGGGATTAAGTGATTTGTTCCTGGTCACACAGCTACTAAGTGTTAGAGTCAGGAGCTGAACTCAGGTCTGCCTGACTCCAGACTAAGGACTCTGTCTCCTATGCTGCAAGCTGAATGACAACTTGATAATGCTTTAGAAAGGGTTGGATTAGCTGACCCTGAGATCCCGAGGTTCTGTGATTCTTGAATTGTGTACCCAATGACCAGCATCCACCCTGTGTGTGCAGGTATAACACACATGTTATAGCCACGGACCCACACACGTGTTCACACATGTACGTGTGCCCTCCCTCTGGGGCCATGAGCTTTGCTTGCATAGGGGGCTTCCTTCCATATTAACAGGAGGAGGCCCATCTCTGTGTTCCCGTTTTCGGCCTTGTTCCCCCTTCCCTTCCTAGGTCAGCTCTGTGAATTTCTAATTCATACAGTTAGTCAACAGGCATTTATTAAGGCCCTATTATGTATAAAGCACTGTGTGAAGCCATGGGGGTACAGATAAAGGGGGAGAAAATCTCAGTTCCCAAAGAGTTTATATTCTAATAGAGGAGATAACATATAAAAAGGAGACAACATATAAAAAGCTCTATACAGGGGCAACTAGATGGTGCAGTAGATAAAGACCCTGGAGTCAGTTCAAATCCAACCTCAGACACTTACTAGCTGAGTGACCCTGAGCAAGTCACTTAACCCCAACTGCCTCCCCAAAAACTATATACATACAAGATACGCACAGAATGGATGGAAGGTAATGTCCCAGGGGCAGGCACCAGCAGCTGGGGGGCCCAGAAAAGGCCTCCAGCAGAAGACAGGATTTGTGCTGAGTCCTCAGAGGGAGGCTGGGAGGGGAGGAGATAGGGGAGCCTTCCAAGGCTAAGGGATACCTGATGCAACAAGAAGGAAATGGTGTACAAAGAACAGCAAGGTGGTCTGTGCAACTGGATTGTAGAGCACATCAAGGGGGGTTGTAATTTGAATGTGCTGGCAGAGGGGCCTGTAAGAGCAGCATCAGGGCTGGAGAGGGGTTGGCTCCTCTGACTCCTGCTGCCTCTCCTGGTCCCAGGCACTGCATCTCAGGACTGGGCTTTGACAAGAATTCCTATCTGCCAAGCCTCGCTGAGGAGGAAGACCAAGAGAACCTGCTCTCTCCTGACACCTGCTACGAGTGCAAGATAAATGGCTATTCCCAGAGAAGCCGGCAGCGAAGACACACCAATGGGACCCAGAGGCACCAGGTGATGGGAGGGAGGGAGTCCACACTCAGTTCAGTCAACAAGCACCTGCTACGTGTTGGACAATGTGTTAGGAGCTGGGGAATGGGGAGAGAGGAAAGAGGTAGGGCCTGGACCTGTGGTATCTCTAGCTCCCCTAGGCTGCTAGGTGGTACAGTAGGTAGAGCACTAGGCCTGGAGTCAGGAAGACCTGAGTTCAAATCCAGCCTCAGGCACTTACTAGCTGTGTGACCCTGGGCACTCACTGTCTGCCTCAGTTTCCTTAACTGTAAAATGAAGATAATAACAACACGTACTTCCCAGGCTGTTGTGAGGATCAAATGAGAGATTGATTGCAAAGTGCTTAGCACACGGTAAGCCCTATGTAAATGTTTATTCCTCCCCCTTCCCCCAGTTCTGCAATTTATAGTCTCAGACAGGAGCCTGGACAAGTATTTATTCAGCATTGCCTGTGTCAGGTAATCTCTAAACCCTGGAGATGCAAAGAAAGGCCCCAAACCCTGCAAGTTCCAGCCCTCAGCTTCCCCGAACTCTAAAAATGGGCTAAATCAGTGATATTGGAAGTGGGAGCCACTGACCTCCTAAGGGGCTGGCTGCCCAGGCCAGAGGGCCCCAGGCTCGTTCAGAACGTGTGGAAATCACCTTAATCCTAGCCCTTTAGGAAGCACAGGCCCTTCTGTCCCAGAAAAGACTGATACCTAAAACGTTGGGGACATCTTGCTGTAGCGGAAGGAGCTCTGCATGCAGAAGTCACAAGAGCTGAGTTCAAATGCTGCACCTCCCACTCACTGCCTGTGTGCCCATGGGCATATCACAGCCCATCTCTGGGTCTTGGTTCTGGACCTGACACTCTTCAAGGACCTTGATCCTACCTAGCTCCCAACCTTGTGTGGCTCTCTTGTGGTTCTTCTTCTTGGGTTAATTTACAAATCTACCTTCTGGGCAGAAACACCCCTCAAAGACACCACTCTTTACAAACTCTAATTTGGGGAAACAGACTGTTGGTTATAGTTCAGATGAGTAGAAACCAGTCCAAAGATTGTTTCTAGCTCAACCTCATGGGTTGGGTAGGGTCTATGTGTTTCAGAGTCTGATTCTCTAAATTGAAATTCAAGTGGGACAGTTGTATGCAAAAGAGCCCTGTCCCCAGCACTTGGGTGAGCATAATTAAGCTTGACAAAATTATACCTAATAATTAAAACATAATTAAGGCTTGGATTTTGCCTTTGTGGACCTTACAATAATAACCCACATTTCTAGAGGGTTTGAAGACTTGAATTATCCCATGTTGTTAATAACAACAGGAATTCCACTTCAAAACTTACAATTTTCAGTCCATTAACAAGCACTTATTAAGTATCTGCTGTCATAGGCCCTGAGAATTATAGATAAAAATAAAACAGTTGCTGCCCTCGAGGAGCTTGCTTACCTTCTGTTGAAGGAAATAATCTGTCTATACATAAAGAGATACAAAGCAAACACAAGGTCACTGGTGGATGGGAGAAGGGAATCAGGAAAGGCTTCATGTAGGAGGTGGCGTTTTGAAGGAAGTTAGACATTCTGAGAGAGAGATGAGAAGAGGGAGCATTGGAGAAAGGGGGTACAGGAGGGAAAAGGCACAGGGACAGACTGTTGTGTCACTTGACGGCAAGGTCATCATTTTACAGAAGAGGAAACAGAGACTGAGAGGGCAAGTGACTTGCCTCAGGCTCACGCAGCTAAGACTGGAGCCAAGGTCTGGGCTAGAGTCTTCTCTGTGCGATCCTCAGGGCCTATGCTCTGACTGCCTTGACCTCTCTTTTTCCCTCCTCCCCTAGATGAGCCTGGCCAGTGTGGACACAGAGGCCCCATTGGCCATGGCCTTAAATCTCTCAAACCTGGGCCCTAGAGAGCACATCCTGGAGCTGCTGCCTGCATTGGAGGCCCTGGAGAACCGGGTTCTGTATATTATTGCTCATGGCAACGAAGGAGGCTTCTTCCGCATGCAGCACAAAGAGGGCCTCAGCTACCTGCGCCTGGGTCGCAAGAAGCCTGGCCCTGGTACCTACCAGCTGGAGGTCATGAGTGTGCCCAGGCCGCCAGGGGATGAGCCAGGAGAGCAGGCTGGGGAGGGAGGCCAAGCTCTGAGGCTGAAACTGCAGCTTCTGCTCTACTAGCTTGGAAGCCCCAGACCCCAGCCCTGATCCTGACCCTGACCCTGACTCCCCTGGCCCACATTATCTATGTCCCTCCCTTCTCCATACACACACACATGCACATACATGCACACTCCTGTGAATCTTGGGCACTGCCCTACCCCTTTACTCTATACTGTCTTTCCTGCCTGGGCACCATCCTTGCCCACTACACACAGCGCAGCCTAATCCTCCCTTGTCCTCTCTCCTGCCTGGCACAGTCACTCCCTTTATGCTACCTGGTCCTTTCTCTGATGGCCACCACCTTCACCCTGCACAGCCCAAACCACCTGGCCTCCCTCTTCCCTGCAGAGGCTTCCATGGGACCTCTGGAGAGGCCCAACCTACCCACCTTGCCCAGGGCCAGACAGAATGCTATAACTATGGGTAGTCTCTATTCCCTTGCCCAGTTTGGAGCTGTAAGGAGGGCATGGGAAGCGGGAAGGAGAGGGAGTGTCATGTTAAACTTCTTTGGGAATGTGGATCCAGGCTCCTGCAAGGGGGAAAAAGCAGGCCTTTGAGATCCGCTCAACCCAGGCTCTGCTTTTTTCTTATGTTGGTGCTTCTTCCCCCAATATTCCTGAGGGCCTGATTCTCCACTACCACCACTGGACATCACACATGAGATCTGGGAGTTTCAAAAGGCAGCTCCAATTTCCCAACTATCAGTGCCCTCCCTCAGACATGCGCACATCTGCGCTGTCCCCTCTCCCCCCAAAGGTCCCATCCATCTCCCATCTTTCACCAGTTTGTCCCTTCATTCTTATCCAACCTGTGTTTACTGTATCTTGGTTTATTCTCAGACTTGAAAAATGTCTGTATCGCACTGAGGCCGGCCCCAGGGAGTCAGAGGGTCAGGGGCCGGTTTCTGAGGGAGCTTCATTCAGACCAAAGGAGCTTCATGTGAATGCCAGTCCTGGGAGCTCCTCAAGGCAGCTGGGGGTAGGGATCGGGGCATCAGGCTATTAGCAAAAAAGCCAGATTTGGGGGCATGTATGTCCCCATCCCCATCTCCCACCCCCCACCCTAACCCTCCCCTGCCAGGAAGGCTGGGGCAGGCTCTGGGGACCCTGTTTTGTATTAAAAGAAATGGCAACAATAAAATTATTTTGGGTTAAGTCTGTCCATTTGTGAGTTCTTGGTGAAAGCTCTGATCTCACCCTCTGTACCCTGCCCTCATAATTCCAGTATCTACCACATTTCTTGTCTCCCATCCAATGCCCAATAATGATACTGGGTGACTCAGGAAGGAAAGAGTTAGTTCCCTGTCACTACAAGTGGTTAAATGGAGGCATGGAGACCACTTGGTATGTTGAGGATAAAACTTGTGTTTGGATATGGGTGAGATTAGGTGACCTCTGAAGTTCCTTCCAACTTGAAGAATATATGTTCTAAGGGTGTCCCCCAGCTCTAACATGTTCTAAGTCCCTTCCAGATCTAGTGTGCTGTGTTCTAACTCTTTGAAGGTCCCTTCTCTTCTGTCTGTAGGGGAGGGGAATTTGATTCTCCACTCCCCCAGCTCACCTGGGATGTGGTCGAAAATGATGAAGTTTTAATATGCTAATGAAGCAGTAAAAACTCTCTGAAATATGAATCCCTTTATGAAGTGTGAGCCCCTTTCTCTGATGAGCCATTAGCAAAGATCGGTTGTGTCTTTACGGGGCTTTAAATAGCTAAAACCTGAAGAGTTAGAGTTTCCAATTTTGGAGGCTGATGGCAAGAGCCAGAGGTTAGGGAAGATGCCACCTCTTCACTTGGGGAATAATGAATGGGGGGAAGAGAAAATTCTCCCTTTTCTCTTCCTTCCACATTGGCTATCAGGAGCTACCCACCCAGAAGAAGATACTCTATCCAACTGCTGAAGAGTCTGAGTTACGGTTGAGGAGACACACTCTAGACAGGTGTAGATACAGATAGGCAGTCACCAGAAGGAGGAAACAGTTTTGAGGGGAAAGAAAAGTGGGGGGCTCAGCAGGAACTAGCCCTGGCAACTGAAATTTGGGCAACAAAAAGTACTGTACAAGATTAAAAAAGGACTTTGAGGCATGGCTGTATGGGCAGAATGAGCCATACATTGACCTTGGCCATACATTGACCTTGGCCATACATTGACCTCACTTCTACTCTACTCTGTGCCCACTATTTCCACAGATATTATGTACATTTTTAAAAATGTGAACCCCAATTTGGAGTGAGGCAGACATTTGATAGTTTACTGTCCTTACTGCCCCATCTTAGTAAATGCCTTTGCTGAGAACTAATTGTGTCTACTTGCTGACTGTTAATGGGAAGCACACCAAGTGGAGCTCATGAACTAGAGGAGTGCAGACCAATGATTTAACCCTCAAACTAGAGGTGGCAACCACCCTCTGGGGTCTCAATCTTTGAGAGTAAGTTGGGTGAGTAGCATAGGGAAGGTGTTCTTTGTGTTCTAAATTTTAGGGTCTCTTCCAGCTCTGACATTCTGGGATCTAAGTGACTTGTTTAAGGTTTCATAGCTAGTATGGGACAGAACAAGGACTAAAACTCAGGGACCAGAACCTGACATGGTCCCTAGTTCAGATGGACCCCCGGATAGATGGTATTTATTCTACTGATCCTTAATACAATCAATCTTTTTTAAATTTTTAAGTCATTTTTCCCCAATTACATGTAAAAAATTAATATTTTTAAATATACAATGTTTTCCTGGTTCTGCTCACTTTGCATCAATTCACATAAGTCCTGATTTTTCTTTTCTTCCTTTTTTTTTGCTTTTTTGGGTTAAGTGACTTGCCCAAAATCACACAGCTAGATAGTGTGTCAAGTGTCTGAGGACAGATTTGAACTCAGGTCCTCCTGACCCCAGGGCCAGTGCTCTACTCACTGCACCACCTAGCCACCCCAAGTCCTGATTTTTCTGAAAATATCCGGCTCATCATTTCTTACAGTATGATAGTATTTCATCACAATCATATACCACAACTTGTTCAACCATTCAACAATTGATGGGCATCTTCTCAATTTCCAATTCTTTACCACACCCAAAAACAGAGTTGCTATAAATACTTGTATGCATATCAGACCTTTTCCTTTTCTTTCTTTTTAAAATCTCTTTGGTAGGGTATGTGTAGTTGTGTAACCCTTTGTGATATTCCAAATTGCCCTCTGGGATGTTTGGATCAGTCTACAACTCCACCAACAGTGTATTAGTGTCCCAATTTTCCCATATCCTCTCCTGTTTTGTTATGTTAGCCAATTTGATAGGTGTGAGATGGTACCTCAGAGATGTTTTAACTTTCATTTCTCTAATCAATAGGAATTTCAAGCATTTTTTTTAATGTGACGATAGATAACTTTGATTTCTTCAGTTGAAAATTGACTGTCCATATCTTTTGACCACTTCAGTTGAGGAATGACTTGTAGTCTTATAAATTTGACTCAATTCTCTATATATTTAAGAAACGAGGCCTTTATCAGAAATACTTGCTGTAGAATTTTCCTCCAGTTTTCTACTTTTCTTCTAACCTTGACTACGTTGGTTTTGTTTGTTTAAACACTTTTTAATTTAGTATAATGAAAATTATCCATTTACATCCCATAATGCTCTCTCTCTTGTCTTTATCCCTTTATATGTCTAAATTGTGGATCCATTTTGATGAGATACAACCAATTTCTCAACAAACATGTTTATCACACAACTAGTAAACAGCTGAGTCAGAAACCAAATCCAGGTCTTTCTACCCAAATCTAATGTCCAGGAAACAGTAAGTGGGCTGGTTTCTCTGTTTCTTCTTCAGTACTATGAAGGGGAGTGATAGGAAATGTCCAGAAAGGCAAGCAGAAGCAAAATTGTGGAGGGCCTTAAACGCCAGGCTTATCCTTGAAGCCCTAGGGAGTCATGGAAGGTTTCTGAGCAGGGGGGACCTTCATAGATCCTGCAAAAAAAAAATAAAGAGAAAAGAGAAAAAAGGGTGAGTAATAGTAATTCTCTTTCACCCTGACTGTCCATAGCTGCTACAGGCCTTAGTCTTATCCTTTCTAGGGGAGGTTCTTTCCTTTCTTCCTCCACCCCTCCTGAGCCCTTGGGTGGAAAGTAAGGATCCAGGAATGAAAATAATCTGAGTTGGTTAGGCACCTTTCCAACACTCGAATAGAAACTTCCCTAATATGATTCCCCTGCCAGCTTTCTGCATACCTGAGACATGCTCCATTCTCATCTGGTTCCTATCAGCACCATGTACTTGACGAGCCTGGACACCTTGGGCCAAGGGCCTGGTTGAGTTGGTGATGTTTCCTGGGGAGACACCAGACAAAGTGAGGGACAGAGGCCCTAAGAGGAGAGAACATGAGGCAGTACCCAGCACCAGAGTGGAGTGATGGTAATGTCAAGAGATGGTGGAAGGCCAGAAGACCCTAAGATTTAGAGCTAAAAAGGACTTTAGAGAGGCTTTGTTTCACTTTTTTCTCAATGGGAAGGGGGTGGGAGGTACAATGGGAATAAAGAAAGAATAAGTAGAAAAAAAGAAAGGAGGTCAATGAGGTATACATATTTTTGTTGTTGTTCAATCATTTCAGTCAAGTCTGACTCTTCATGACCCCATTTGGGGTTTTCTTGGCAGAGACACTGGAGGAATTTGCCATCTCCTTCTCCAGCTCATTTTACAGATGAGTAAACTGAGGCAAACAGGGTGAAGTGACTTGCTCAGGGTCACACAGCTGGTAAGTATCTGAGACCATATTTTAACTCAGGAAGATGAGTCTTCCTGACTTCAGGCCGGATACTATATATAGCTCTGTGTGTATGTATATATACACACATACATGTATACACACACATGCACATGCACAGGCAGAACAGATTTGAAAGCTACAGGTTGAGTTCTATTATATGCTTATTAAGGAAAGCCAGCCATCCAAAATAGAAACCTGCAGTTTCCTGTGCAATCCTCTCTTTTTCTTTGTTCTATTGTATATACACAAATGTCCATTCTATTTGGTGTTTGCTAAGTTCAGAGTAGAGAAAGGAGGAGATAATTGATCAGATTATAGATAGATAGATAGATGACAGATAGATAGATAATTTGATAGATAGATAGATAATTTGATAGATAGATAGATGGATGGATGGATAGAATGTGGGATAGACAAAGTGAATAAATGGATAAAGGAATGAACAAACAAATGAATGAATAGATAAATGGAATGGATATTGGAAGCTATCTAAACCAACCTTTTATCATGGCACAATAGAATAAACCCTGGCCCCACAATCTGACAACCCAAGTTTAAATCCTGCCTCTGATCCTTACTGCCTGTGTAATATCAGACAAGCCAATTAAACCCTCTAAGCCTCAGGGAGGGTTCAACTTGAAGGCCTCTGTGCTCTAACTTCCATGTTCTACAGCCCTCCCTGACTCAAATCCAAGTCAACTGCAAGTCATGTCATCATTTCCCTGATGCCTCTGTCTCCTAAAAGGAAGACCTAACTACAGTCACTAAGGAAGAACCCTTCCGTCCTAAAGATCCTAAAGGCAAAGATCAGGTCTTAACAAAATGTTGACTCTCCTCTTATTCCTAAAATAGGGCTGGCATATAGCAGGTGGAAATGTTTGTTCAATGAATATATGAATGGATGGATGAATGAATGAATGAATGGATGGATGAATGAATGAATGAATGAATGAATGAGTGAATGAGTGAATGAGTGAATGAATGAGCGAGTGAATAAATTATTAAGCACCACCACCCTCCCCAGAAGAAAAAAAGCCAAACGGGTTAAACCAAAGATCTAACAGCTCTGACCCACCCACCCCCATTGAAGACAAGGAATAGCTGTGACACTTTGGTCATCCTGGCATTTCTATAGGTCACCTTGGGGGTCAGTCTATCCATCTGTCTCCCATTATGTTCCCTGGGCTGGGGGCCAGGAAGAAAAAATCCAGTTGGGAATGTGAAAGGGCACAGAAGATTAAAGATCAGTGGAGACTTGCCTATGGAATCCTTGGGGAAGGAAAGGACCAGACAAGCCAGCCTGGATGAAAATATGCCCCAAGTTTGCATGGCTTGAACAGGTCTAGAGCACCATTCATTCAAATGATGCCCTCATATAATCACACCCTCTTCTGCTCATAATTGTTCCATCATCACAATCACTAGTATTTTCACACTCTTTAAAGTTTGCAAAGTACTTTACAAATATTTCTTCCTCATAAGAACCCTGAGATGTAAATGCCATGATTATTCCCATTTTACGGTTGAGGAAACTGAGGCAGGCTAAGGTTAAGTGGCTTGCCCAGGGTCACACAGCTAGCCAGATTTGAACTAAGCTCTTCTTGACTACCTACAGTCCCACCACTCTAACCACTGGGTCTGCAGGAAGAAGTCCAGAGTCTTTAGTTAAATGTTCAAGGCCCTCTAAGCTCCACTGCACCCTACTGTTCAGGCCATGTCGAATGCCTCACCATCCCCTGAAGCCTCTCCCACACTCTGGCCCCCTGGTCTTTGCTAATGTCATCCTTTGAAACAGAAATGCCCACTCTGTCCTTTTTTGGCTGACTGGTGTCCTATATTAAGGACCATAAAGTTGGAAAATGAATCCAGGGAGAGGGGAAGAAGTATTGATTATTGTGCCTACTATGCGCCATATGGTAAGAGCTTTATATTTCTTTTGATCCTTGCAACATTCTTAGCAGATAGGTGCTATTATGATCCCCGTTTCACAGCTGAGGAAACGGAGGCAAACACAGGTTAAGTGACTTGCCCGGGGTCATGAAGCTAATAAGCATCCAAGGCTAAATTCCAAGCCAGGTCCTCCTAACTCCAGGACCAGCACTCTAACCACTAGGCCACCAGCTGTCAGAGGTCATCTAATCCCCACACCAATTAATCAAAAAACATTTAATAAAAATTGTCTGTGTGTCAGACACTATGCTAAGCTCATATTGTAGCTGAGGAAACAGATCCACAAAAATGAAATTATTTGCTCAAGGAGATTTGAACCCAGATCTTCTGACCTGGAGTCCGATGCCCTTTTCTCTTCAAGCAAAAAGGTCCATGTCTAGGAAAGTTCTCTGTCCAGCAAAGTCCTTGTAACTGGACTATGGAGCTAATTTTGACTCTTTGCACATGGATTTCACCATTTTGCCCAGGGTCCCATGAATTCTTCCGGCATTTTGCAATTTCCTTGTGGTTACTTTCCTTTCTGAAGCTGATGGATGGGAGCAGAGGTCTCCTGGCTCCCTGCCTGGAAGAACTTCCTTCATCTACCCCCCTCCTTTCCACCCCAGTAGTTGCTACATGTGCTCCCAAAGTTCACTTCTACATTCAGCCCCAAACTGAGAAGCCAGTTGTATCTGGTCAAAAGAAAAAGCGAAAGGTGGAAGGAAACGAAAAGAAAGAAGGAAGAAAGGATAAATTACTATATATTCCTTCCACCATGTTCCCCCAGATCCAGTGATCGTAGAGAAGTGAGTAATCAAGAATTCTCAAGAGAGAGTATAGGATAAAACCCAAACTAAAGTAAACTCTCATTGATTGGGGAATGACTAAGCATACTGTGGCACATGAACATAATTGGATATTACTGTGCCATAAAAAATAATGAATATGAAAAGTCCATAGAAAAATTGGAAGATACATGACTTGATGCAGAGTAAAGTAAGCAAAACCAGGGAAATAGGGCAACAATATAAATGGAAAGGAAAAAAATGAAACAGTGCTATTTATATAATTATATGTGTGTGTGTGTGTGTGTGTGTAGTCATATATAATTATAATGACTAAGGCTGGCCATGGGGGTGGGGAGAAAGTTAAGAAATTATACCTCAATTAGCTCTTCTAAGGAACGGAGTACAATGGTCGAGGAATAAATGTCCTTTTGTGAAAAGGGATAACCCAATGGGTAGAGGACGGGAGAGGAACATATTTGGAAATGAAGGGGATATGTCAGTCACTAAGGTATTTCTTAATGTGCCACTATGCTAAACACTGGGATGTGAAGAAAGGGAAAAACAGTGCTCACCTTCAAGGAGCTCACAGTCTTAAGGAATATAAAAGCAATAGATGTCAATAAAATAAGAGAAAATGTTTTAAAAATTTAAACATGGATCTGAATGAAAAAAGAGAAGCCACACACTTCTCTTCTTAGGCCCTGAGCCATTTCCCACCCACCTCCATGGTACTTCTTGATTTCCTCTCTGAGTTTCCAGTAAGCCCGGTACATTCTGCTTTGCAGTTCTCTGATTTTATCTTTAACCCATTTGTCATCAGGGTTGCCACAGATGACATTGTTCTTCCTCCGAAACTCAAAGCTGAAATAAAATGAGTCTCTAGTTAGCAGGGGAGGTGCTAGGGATGGGGATCAGGGGTATGGAACCAAATCAGTTGGAGTCTGGAGTTTCAGGGGCAAGGCGATGAAGGGTCCGGGGTCCTAGAGACCCAAGGAAATTAGGACTCTTTGGGATCAGTAAGCAAGGGAGTAGGAACTTGGAGCACCAGAAACTGGGAAATAGGGTACTGTGGGCTTAGAGTCAAGGACACGAAGTAACCAAAGGGTTAAAGACTTGACGATTTGAGGAACCAGGTGAACCAGGGATCAGGGTCAGGGAAATTGGAGGCTGAAGGTCTAAAAGACAAGAAGAACAAGACCTGGCAGTCTGGAGACTGAGAGATTTGAGGCCAAAAGAATCAGAACTGAAGGAACTAGGGGCTGGGCCTAGGAAGTATAGGGACTTGGGAGTCTGGAGTCCAAGGGATAGAAGAACAAAAGCGAGGGAGAGCAATGTGACTGAGCGGCAAGGGGCTGCATGTCAAGGACCAGTGACTGGCACCTGAATGTCTAAGAGGAGAGGTCCAGCATATGTAGTGATCAAAATCTGAGGGGATTTGATTGAGGAGAATAAGCCCATAAGTCTCCCAGAGAGGGATCTAGCTTCCAACAAGGAACCAGGGAGGCAAAGGGCTCTTCGGAGTCTAGGATAAAGGTGGGCAAGGTAGGGAGTAGAAGGAAGCCTTTCTATAGCACTGAAACAAGCTAACGTTTCTTTTGTCAGTTCATCCCTCCCTACCCCAAGAAGAAAAATAAATATGTAAGAAGATCTGCGTATTAAGTGAGTGGACTACAGAACTACTACTTCTGATCAATAAACCAATTCCTAAGAGTTAAATGTTCCAGTCACTGTGCTAAGTGCTGGGACACAAAGAAAGGCAGAAACTGCCCCTGCCCTCAAGGACCTCCCAGTCTAATAGGCAGGGGAGGGGACAATGAGTACATCTATAAGTATTCTCTCTAATGTAGAGGTGGCTTTACCCAGCCTTGGACTAAGGGGGCAGGAGGGTCAATTGCATCAGCCCATGGCTCTCTCCCCTAACTTTGGCTGGCTGGTCTATGCCCAACCCACAGTGCAACCCAACCCATAAATCTAGGAGCTTTAGTCTATGGTCCTTGCCTAGACGCTTGGATTGTACTGGAGCAGATGCCAGCCTAGGCAGCCTTAGGCCCCTGGCTGGGCTTCTCTCCTCTTCCTTTTCTTACTCCAAATCCCTCTGTGTTGTTCTAGAACTAGGGGGAATGTTTAGAGTCATAAAGTCAGTCCAAGGAAGAAGAACTCTTAAAGTTCACTGATCCCATTCCCCACGTTAGACAGGTAAGAAAAAAGGCCCAGAGAAAGGAAAGAAATTTCTGAAGGTCACACATTCAACGGGGCACTCACATGACAGCTCGCAGGTTACAGCTCCCATTCACCTCTTGGATACGGTATCGCCTGATGTGCCGTAAGAGGGCAGGCTTCTTGTGCTTAGTATATTTCAAACAGCAGTCTTCATAGGTGCCTATGGCAACATGGCCCCCAGCAACCATTGGTTAGAACCATGGAACCAGAGCATCAGAATGAGAAAAAATAGCTAGTTGCATGCATTCATTTTATAGGTGGAGAAACTGAGTCTCTGAGAAGGAAAGGGACTTGCCTAGGCTCATACAGTTAGTGGAACTCTTCCATGTTGAAATCTTTGATCCTATGAACCCAGTTGGTTTAAGGGTAAGTGGTAGATACTTCATCTTTGAGCCAGAACACAAAGAAGCTCAGGGTAAGACCACCTAATTCCTTCAGCCCTGTCTTCCAGACCTGATTCTGGACTGAGGGAAGTGGAATTATAGGTAGGAATAAGGAAGTTTTCCCCCAAGTCACCATCTCCTACTACTAATAATGGGATACTGAGGGGGTCCAGGGGTGTGGGGGGCAGGAAGAAGGTACCTCCCAGTAGCTACTCCTTCAGCTCTTCGTAAGAAAAGACCTGAAATTCATATAAACTGCCAGCCAGGGGCAGGGCAGAGTGGGAGTTGGGCAGTGGTTAAGTAAAGAAAAATAATTTCCTTCAGGAGGCCCAAATCAAATCTCTCCAGTTCCTTTATAAAACCAGGACACTTGGTCTCCAGAAAAGAGGGTTGGCTTAGAGTTGGAAAACCGGAGTTCTAATCCCAGCTCTGCCATTGTCAAGGAACATACATCCCAGCCTCAGTTTCCTCATCTGTCAAATGAAAAAATGGGACTAAGGGACATCTAGGGTCTCTTCCAGGTGCGGTATTCTGGTCTATGTCCTGTGTTCTAAGGTCATAAGTCATGGGACCATGGCACAGTAGATAGGGTTTTGGACCTGGAATCAGGAAGACCTAAATTCAAATCTAGCCTCAGATACTTTCTAGCTGTGTGACCCTGGGCAAGTCACTTAACTTCTGTCTGCCTCAGTTTCTTTAACTATAACATAGCAATAATTATAGCACCTACTTCCCAAGGTTGTTGTGTCAAATGAGACAATATATGAAAAGCACTTTGCATTCCTTAAAGCACCTTATGAACGCTAGCTATCATTGTCTAGAACTTAAAGATACCATCTTGTCCAAGGGTTTTTGGCCTTGGGTCCACAGATGCTGGATTTTTAGGAGAATTTGGATGGAGAGAAATTGGGTCCTTATTTTCAGTAACCTCTAACAAATGTAATATCCCCTTTAACTGTGTAAAAACAGGATTCTGAGAAGGGTTTTATCAGATTTCCAAAGGGTCTATGAGAACCTCTGAACTAGTCTAACTAACCCATTTTACAGATGAAGAAATTGAGACCCAGAAATAGAAGGTAACACTGCTAATTAATTTCAGAGAGGATTTGAACCCAGGGTCTCTGACTCCAGCACTTGCAGTCTTTTGCCCTATAAAAAATTGCCTTTTCCATGATCCCAAGTACTGGTGGCTAATTTTTCTCCTCTATATGAGCCTGGCATCCTTATCACACTGTGAACTCCTGGAGGACTAGACTCCACCAGCCACATGACCTCTGAGCGGGAGGCCTGTAACTATTCTATAACAATAATAATGAGCTCTAGTCTCCACTCCAAGACAATGAAGAGTATTTTGAGTTCAGAGACCATACCTTCCTCCTTTCAGGAGGATCAAAGGTATTGAAAGTTCTTCTCTGGGTTCTTCCTTGTATAATCAGCAACTCAAATGGGTGATAAGACTTGCTAGGGAGGGGGAGTGGGGGACATTGGGCCTGATAAGAAGCCGCTGTCCCTACCCTGACCAAAGGCCGAAGGAAGAAGCAGCCAAGGATCCAGGATTTCCTCAGCCCTGTCCCCTTAACCAGGGCTTTCCTGTCCTACATGAAGGCCCTGGGACCCCAGGCGTAAAACAGAAATTCAATCCCTGGCTCTGAGAAAATATAGCAAGAGGGAATTAGGTTAGTAGCTACCTTCTGAGCTCCACCTGCCTCTCAGGAACTCATTGGATAAACTACCCTTAGAATCATGAGAGCTGGAAGGACCCTAAAGTCCATGGAACTGGGGAAACTGAGGTCCAGAGAAGTTAAAGGTGATCAGATGCAATACCAGATGCAATCAAAGGTAGAATAGATCTTATTTATCTCCTGGTCTAAACACCACCACCTCAAGCTATACAGATGAGGAAACTGAGGCCCAGAGAGAGAATGTGTCTCAATTCACTTAAGTAGTAAGTAGCAGATCCAAGATTCCAAATTTTCCTCTTCCTACTCCAAATCCAGAGCCTTCACCCACCAGGCAGCTTCTCCACGACCCCCGTCTATATCTTAGCACTGAATTGCACACTTTTCATTTAGTCTCCCCATGGAGAGACTCCCCCAGCAGCCAAGAATCAATGAGATATAGGTGAATGCTGGTGAGAACTGGAAAGCACATTAGAAATCAACTAATAGTGTTGGATTTAAAGCTGGAAAGTTATAATCTAGCCACCTTTTTTGGGGGTTTTTTTTTTTTGCTTTTTTTGGAGGGCAGTTGGGGTTAAGTGACTTGCCCAAGGTCACACGGCTAGTTTTTGTGTTAAGTGTCTGAGGCCGAATTTGAACTCAGGTACTCCTGACTCCAGGGCCGGTGCTCTACTCACTGCGCCACCTAGCCGCCCCCTAGCCACCTTTTTTTTACAGATAAAGAAACTGAGAGTTAAGATGATCCACTCAAGGTCAAACTTGGGTCTTCTGGCTCTAAGTCTTATCCAATCCATTTGAATAAACATTTATTGATCACTGACTCTGTGCCCAGCATTGTGCTAGATGCCAGGGATAAAGATTAAAAAAAAAAACCCAGTTTCTGCCCTCAAGAAGCTTATGGGCTACTAGGGGGAGAATAATTATATACAGAACATTAAACACAAAATATATACAGCACTATCCACTCCACTCTACTGCCACTCTAACCATTTATTTTACATATGGGAAAATAGATGGGGAAAGGATTTGCTTTGTCTTTCCCCAGTGGGGAAAATAGAGAAAATAAACATTAGCTAAAAATTACATTAAAAAAAGAGAAGGGGGTTGCCAAAGCTACACCCCAAGTCAGCAGAGAAACTGGGCCTAGAATCCAGGTCTCCTGACTTGAGAAGCAGAGTGGCACAACAGAAAGCCCCTCCCTGGCTTTGGAGTCAGGGAGGCTGGGTTCAAAACCTGTTTCTGACATTTACTAGCAGGGTGACTTTGGGTAAGTCCTTTAACTGCTCCATGTCTCTTGCGTCCTCACCTGCAAAATAAAAGCATTGAACTAAGTGACCTCTGGGGTCCCTTCCACTTTTTGGCTACTCCTTCCCATCATGCCTTCATTCTTTTGTTTGCCCCAAAGCCCAGAGTCCATTTAGTTGAAGAAGGATGAGACGGGAATGAAAGTCTTTTGAGGATATAGAAGGGGTGGGGGAGAGAAGGGAAGGGGAGGAGGGATTGAGAGGCATCCCCAAGTGAATAAATTGTACCAAATATCCTGAGATGGTTCAGAGTCCAAAGCTATGGGGTAATTAAGGTGGGGTAAAAATAGGGAGAGTCTTCCAAGGGGAGGTGGCTGAGCTTTGATCAGCTAGACAGGGGAAAAGCAGAGGAAAGGAGCAGAGGCTAAGGGAATGAAGAGAGGGGAGCAGGATCCAGCTGGGGGAAGATACAAAGGGGCTTGATGTCAGGGGGAAAAACTTCCAGCCTACTGCAGAGGTCTGCATATGGTGGTGGGGCGGAAGGGGAATTTCTCACTGGAGGTCTTCAGGCTGAGCCTTAATGACTTCTTGTCATCCTAAGTGCTACAAAAATATTAGCTATTTTTATGTTGTTTTTTGTTCATGGGATCATGGATCTTGATCTGGAAGGCACTTGGAAGGCCATCAAGTCTAACCCCCTCACTTAACAGATGAGGCAACTGAGGCAAGGAGCAGGTAAATGGCTTGCCTAGGGGGACAGTATCTGGGGCAGGATTTAACTGCATCTTACTGATATCCAGTCCAGTGCCCCTATCCACTACACCATACTGCACCTGTTATGGGTGAGGAAGGCGGCAGCAATCTTGTACGAGTACAAAATGCACTAGATGCCCTCAGAGTTCTTCCTCCCCTAATTCTAGCATCTGGTGATTATCAGGTGTGGTGAGGTTACACTGAGCCAAGATGGATTCACATAGACTCTGATGTCCCAAGAAAAGGTGGTAGGGAGGAAGGTTCCCCAGCTTCATTACTGTTTGTGGACAGGTACCTTGACTGCTGACAGCAGGGATCAGTGCCAGCAGAAGGCAGGTTAGCAGCTGGAGATTCATTCTGATGGCTCCCTGGAGAAGGGTTCTCAGCCCTGCACAAAGAGAAGACAGAGAGAGCAGGTAAGGTTGCATCCCCTATCCCATCACCCCCAAATAAGGACTGAAATCCTGGAAGTCCTTCTGGGCTCAAGAGGATCGCTAGGGAAATGAAAGCGGATGCCCCTGCTCTACATCCCTGATTACTCACCCCCACCTCAATACTTGCGCCATTTTCAGCTTTTTGACTACATGGGCATGCCACAGAAGTTCCTAGACAGTCATGCTAAGTCCTTGAGATACCAGGATTCAGAGCTGGAAGAAATCATAAAGACAATCTTGCCCAACCTTCTCATTTTTATTGATGAGGGAAACCAAGGCTTAAGAAGGGGAAAAAGATTTGCCCAAGTCACATAGCAAGTAAGGTACAGTCAGCATTTGAACCCAGGTCTTCTAGCCCCAAATTCAGTGTTTTTTCCCCACCATGCCACATTGTCTCTTCTAGCCCTTGAGTTTTGTGTGGTCACTGTACTCACCAAGGACTCTGCGTTTTCCCGGACCTTGTAACTCACTGTGATCTCTACTGGCTGCACCAGGAGACTGGAAGTGGCTGGTGCTGTCGAACGCTTCCTCCTTATAAGCAGGGCCTCCCTCCCTCCACTGCTTCCCACCCACCATGGACTCTGTTCTAACAGGCCCCAGCAAACAAAGGCCCTCCCCTCAGCAGTTCACCATCTTCTCTTCCAAGAAAAGGCAGGTTTTGCTGGCAAAAGATTTTGTACAAGCCACCAGTAAACCTATGCACCTATGGCTGCATGCTACAGTCATACCAAGGGGAGTGTGGAGGTGTGAGTGGCCTAGGACAAAACCACCTGCTTCTCACCGGCCTCTGGCTCCCCCACAAGAAGAAGGAATTTTCCTCCCCCCTTTTCTCAATCAGAACAAAGGCCTCACCAAACTGCAGACAATCAGAGCTGGGAGGGCCCTTAGAACCCAGGATGTCAGAACCGGGAAGGTCCTTAGAACAGAGAAAGCCAGAGCTGGGAGGGCCCTTAGAACAGAGAAAGTCAGAGCTGGGAGGGCCCCTAGAACAGAGTGTCAGAGCTGGGAGGGTCATTAGAACATAGAAAATCCTAATAATAGGGG
>CM053594.1:42173898-42199684 GCA_028646575.1 Pseudocheirus occidentalis
CTGTCTCCCCCTCTCTCCTCTGTCTCTCCCTCTCTGTCTCCCCCTCTCTCCTCTGTCTCCCCCTCTCTCCTCTGTCTCTCTCTCTCTGTCACTGTCTCTGTCTCCCCCTCTCTCTCTCTCTCTCTGTCTCTCTGTCTCTCTGTCTCAATCAGCTGCATCTCAGAGTATCCTTCTATAGCCATATCCTCACCTTTCCTTCAGCTCAAGGGATCCAAGGACACCTCATGCATCTCTCCTCTCAATCTCATCCCTTCTCGCTTCCTTCGGGAACTCATATTGTTGCTGTTGGCACCCATATCTGTATAACAACCCTAAGAGGTGGGGAGCATGGACTTTATTATCCCAGTTTTATTAATGAGGAAACTGAGGCCCAGGATGACTTGCCTAAAATCATGCCTCTAAGTGTAGTACTAGTATCTGAACCCACTTTTGGCTCCAGGTCTAGTCCTCTTTCTGTAAACCACTTTGTCTCCTTGGAACCTTCTCCCTCTCCAGTTGCTTCTCTCTCCTGACCTCTGTCTTCACATACACTTTGAGCGCTGCCCTCCCCCTTAAAAAACAATCCTTCCCACTAACTGGATACTGCCCTGCGTGCTCAGTTACCATCTTATTTTTCTCTTTCCTTTCCTAGCCCACTTTCTTAGACGTCTGTATCCTGTGTGTCCATCCGTCCACAATCTCCTGACTCACTTTGCATCCCCTTGCAAAACGGCTTCTATCCTTACCCCCTCCCTGAAACATTTCCCTCTAACTGTGGTGCTTCTAATTGCTTTAAACCCATCTTTTTTCTCATTCACCTTTGTTCTTAACCTCTCAGCAAGCACTGATGGCTACATTCTCTTCCTTAAAACTCCTTTTCCCGGTCTTATGCCATCATATTACATTACATTACAATCATTATATTACATTACATTCTTCCTCCTTCTTTAACCAGCCTTTTTCTATCTTCTCCAACTCAATTCAATGCTTTCCAATGAGAGGCAGCATAGTGAAGAGAGACGGCTTGGGAGCCAAGAAGAGACCTGGTTTTTATGTACTCTGACACTGGGCAGGTCACTTACTGGGCAAGTCACTTACATTGGCTAGAGCAATGGATTTGGAGTGAGGAAGACCTGAGTTTAAATCCTGTTTTGGGTACTAACTGGTAGTAGGAACCTGTTCTAAGCAATAGGCTTAGAGTCAGGAAGACCCAACTTCAAATTCAGCCTTAGAAACTTACTAGCTACATGACCTTGGGTAAGACACTTACCCTGTTAACCTCTTTTTCCTATCTGTAAGATGGGGTTAACATTAGCAACTCCATCCCAGAGTTACTGCGAAGACTAAATGAGAGAGTAATTATAAAGTGCTTAGCACAGTACTTGATATAATAGCCAATTAATAAATGCTTGTTTCTCTCCCTTACCTTGTTTGTTACACAATATATAAATAATCACTCTTGAGCTTTATGTAATCCTCATCTCAGCCCTAACTAAGAGTGCCTCCTATAGTGCTCAGCACTTGATGGGAGTGGGGTGTGTGTGTGTGAACAATAAAAATCAGAAAGTAGGGGTGGCTAAGTGGTGCAGTGAGTAGAGAACCAGCCCTGAAGTCAGGAAGGACCTGAGCTCAAATCCAGCCTCAGACACTTAATACAATACTAGCCGTATGACCTTGGGCAAGTCACTTAACCCCAATTGCTCTTCCTTACACCCTCCAAAAAGCAAAAAATAAAAAATAAAAATGAGAAAGTAAAGACTCTTCTTTCTAGAAGCTTATGGCATGATTAAATACATGGCTTGGAATAAAAAATTCCAAATGGCAAAATTCCAAACAGCCCAAGCCAGAGGAGAACACATCAGAAATGACATGGGTTCTCATCTCAGATTTGAGAAAGATGCGTCGCACCTCAGGCACTCACCTCCAGAAGCAGAGCCCCAATACAGCACCAGAACACATGGCCCAGGACGACCTTCCGAAGTTGCTCCAGCTTTGGCAGACACCCCTAATCAAACAATAACAGCAGGAACAGCTCACAAATCTACAGCCTTTGATGCTTTGCAGAAGACTTTTCTTGGGACTGGAGTAAATATTATTAACCCATTTTAAGTTGAATCAGAGTGGAATGGTGGGCAGATTGTTGGACTTAGAAGAAAGAAGATCTGGGTTCAAATCTCACCTTTGACACTTATGAGGTGTTAACCCTGAAAGTCACTGAATCACTCTGGCCCTCAGTTTCTTCATCTGTAAAAGGATGGGGTTGGACTAGATTGGTGATAATCAAGCTCAAATAGAAACTACTCCCTTTAAGCTGCACATTGACTTAGAAAACCACAAATTATCATTATCTATGTTGTATTATATTTTAAAGTTCAATTCAACCACTTTGTAGCAGTATGACCTTGGACAAGTCATTTAACTTGTTTTTATCTCAAGTTTCCTCTACCATAAAATGGGGAAAATAATAGTACTTACCTCACAGGGCTATCGTGGGGATCAAATAAGACAATATTTATTTTTTAAAATTGTTTAGCACATAGTAGCTGGCATACCAATGTTTATTCCCTCTCCTAATATGTGGTGGAGACAGTAATTAAACCCAGGTCTCCTGGCTCCATATTCTTAGCCCTTCTCACTATAACAGATCATCTTGACCTCTGGAGAGAGAACCACTACAGCCTTACCCAGGGATTGGTGATTTGGCCCACATAATGCAGCAGATACAAAAAGAAGTCCACACAGAGCTATAAAGTCATTCGATTAATGTACAAATATAGAATTTGCAGAGAAACAGCTCCCTTCCAATCTCAGTTCAATTCAATGGATGTTTTTTTAGAGTGTGTTGTGTGAAGCTACTGTACTAGTCCAAGGAGTTTCAGGTGGGCTTCTCTTCTTATCCTACCGAGAAAAGTTTCAGTTCTTTCCACCTACTATGAGAAAGATTCCAAGCATAAGCCTTTGCACATGGTGAGGTTTTCCCCACTCCTCACCTCAAAGTCCCTGGACCTAGGAAGTAGAGGAAAAATACCCTGAAGTCCCCCAAGGGTCATGGCCAGAGATGACAGAGAGGCAGAAAGAGTCTGGTGTTGTCTCTTTCCTGTCTTGGGAGGAAGTAGGTTGGCTATCAAAGAGGTAGTACACTACGGAACCCTGGACTCAGCGTCAAGAGGGAGCCACATTCAGGTCTTACATTTATGAATGACAGTTGACATTTGTAGAGGGAATGATAGTCAGGTATTACTACCATCATTTTACAGATGAGGAAACCTGGGCTCAGAGAAGTTAAGAGGTCCCACAGCTAGTAAGGGTCAGAATCTAGAGTCAAACCCAGGTCCTCCTAAGCTTAAGTCCTTCCCTCCTTCCACTACAACATGCTGTACTCACTGATTAAGTGGTACATCCATAGGCCTGTCTTCTCTTCAGTAATATGGAAATAAATTCTATAGTAACTATGCCACAGGGCTGT
Organism: Pseudocheirus occidentalis; assembly: GCA_028646575.1. Lineage (NCBI taxonomy): Eukaryota > Metazoa > Chordata > Mammalia > Diprotodontia > Pseudocheiridae > Pseudocheirus > Pseudocheirus occidentalis. Next base: position 42,177,344 of record CM053594.1, read on the forward strand.
TGTGAAGGTTACACATCCAAGGCACTTTGTGAACCTTGTGAAGTACCATGTAAATGGCAGCTATTACTAAGAATAACCCCCCTTCCCGTCCCTGCAGTTACCTCCTGGTACAGTAGCTGAGAGGAGTCAAAGGCACCCGTGCAATTCAAGAAGGTCTTCTGACAGCAGCTTGTAGGAGCAGAGAAGCGGCCAATCACCCCCCAGTCTGTGTAATTGTGAATCCCACAGCACTGCAGCTGGGAGAGACAAAGGAACCACAGGAAGCTTGAGAAGGAGCCCTGGAAGGTGGCTCTCAGCAGGTGAGACTCAGGACCTACAACTTGTCTGCTCCCCCCCTCCACCAGTGATTATCTCTCCTCCCCCATCCTAGACACACACACACACACACACACACACATGAAGGCATACAGATAAACACACATTCCCTGCCCCCTTTTCCTTCCTCACAATTCCCATCAAAGGGCTGTCTGTGTCTCTCTCCCTCCTCATTCCCAGGCAGGAACAATATAGATCAGCAGTTCTCAACCTGTGGGTTATGTTCAATTTGTAACAATGAAAATACATCCTGCATATCAGATATTTACATTACAGTTCACAACAGTAGCAAAATTATAACTATGAAGTAGCAACAAAAATAATTTTATGGTTGGGGGTCACCACGACATGAGAAACTGTATTAAAGGGTCGTGACATTAGGAAGGTTGAGAACCACTGATACAGATGGTGCTTTGCTCAATGGCCTGCTCCAGGAGTAGCAATGTAAGGATGGTGGGCAGGTTGAAGATCAGAAAGTAATAGACCCATCAGTCCTTTCCACGGAAGAAGCCAGGATGCCAAATCTCTCTTCTAGGCTCACCTCTTGTTGGAGTCTATCAACAGCTTGGGTCTTGGGGTCAGATTGGTTTCCATACTGATGGAGAAGATCATCCAGCACATGTGTCTCCCAATCCCTCTGACAATGACAGAAGCATCCACATTTTACAAAGGTAGAGTAGTCCCAAGTCTGCCAATAGCCTGTCCTCATGGATACCCACAGTGCATCCCTTTCCCCACCTGGCCAGTGGGCTTTTTCTCTCCTAGGGTCCTGTTCTGTACTCTATCTAGCTCATCAATGTCTTTCCTAAAATGTGGCACCCAGAACTAGACGCACAGCACATCAGAGGTGGCTGGAGCTGGGCAGAGTACAAAAGTCCTATAATCTTCCTCCTCCTAGCTACTGGTCATCTCTTGATGCAGCCTAGGATAGAACTAGCCTTTTGGATTTTTGAGTCACACCTCTGACTCACGTTGGGCCTATGATCCATGAAACCCCTTAGATTTATTTTCACGTCGCCATCCTGTGAATATGATTTTTAGAACCCCAGCAAAGGACTTTACAGTTATCTCTATTAAATTCACTTTTAATGGATTCAGTCTATTGTTTCTTGTCTGACAAAAATGTATTTCAAAAAAGTATATAAAATAAAAGGGATTCAGAGTCCCACTAGGCTCCTACCCACAAAGGATGTTACTGCCAAAAGGAAAAGATCTATTTGTACAAAAATACATAAAACAGTAACATTACTCATCACAGCAAAAGGTTGGAAAGGATCTCCTGATTCTGGTGTTCAAAGCTCTCCATACACTGACAGTCACCTATTTTTTCAGTCTTATGGCACAGTACTCCCAATCACATACTGTACATTACAGAAAAATTGAAGTCCCCAATCTCCTCCTACCTCCTCCTATCTCTATGCCTTTTCAAAGGGCAACCCCCAGATCTAGAACAAGCTCATAAGATCATATACTTTGGATAAGAATGGATCTTAGAGGCCAGTTAGTCTAAGCCCCTTATTTAAAGATGAATGAAATGAGGACAAGAGAGGCTGAAGAGACTTGCCCAAAGTCTCTCAAGTAGTAAATGGCTGAGCCAGAATTTGAACCCAGCTCACTGGACCCCAATTTCAGCCTACCAAAGTCGCTCTTTGTGCCCCTGAGCTTGGTACCCTCTTCAGAAAATTGTAGCTTATAGGGCCACAAAACATGAGACTCAGGGTTGAAAATAGAGAAATGGACTCCAACCCTCTTGTTTGACAGAGGAAGAATCTGAGGACCAGAAATGAGAAGCAGTTTGTCCAAAGTCACACAGCATATTAGTAGAAGGACTAGGATTACAACCAAAGGAAGCACTGGAGCCAGCTCAAAATGATTATTAAATCCTCAGAATGAGAGTTTATGTCTCTGAAACTGCAAACACTACAAACCAGGACTTGATTGATTGTTTTGTGGATTGTCTAGACTTAAAAAAGTGATGGAGAATGTGAATAATGTGGATTAATTTTAAAAGTAGCATACATTTATTCTGCCTTCCTTCCTCCCTTTCTTTTTTCCCTTTCCTTTCCTTTCCTTTCCCTCTCTTTTCTTTCTTTCTTTCTTTCTTTTTCTTTCTTTCCCTTTCTCCCTCCCTATCTTCCTCCCTCCCTATCTTCCTCCCTCCCTCCTTCCCTTCCTCCTTCCTTCCTTCCTTCCTTCCTTCCTTCCTTCCTTCCCTTTCTTCTCTTGATAGTCATTTGTTAAATATTTATCAGCATGTCCCTGATTAGAACCCAGATCTTCTGGCTGCCTATTCAGGGATTTTCACCATAAACCAGGAAGTCACCCTTACAAGACATGGAATTATGCTTGCATGGCACCTTAGAAATCACCTAATTCAACTCCATCATTTACAGATGAGGAAACTGATGTCCAGAGAGATTAAAGAGTTCACCCGGGTCAAGCCCAGACCGACTCTGACTCTTCATCCAGCATCCTTTCTACTGTTCTGGCCTGCCTTCTCTTCTTTTAAGTCTCAGTTCAGGCTCTGCCTCCTCCATTGAGTTTTCCCTGTTCCTCCAACTGAAAGTGATTTCTCCCTCCTCAAGCTTTCCTAGAGGATTTTTACCTAGCTCTTCTTTGCTATGATCATTTTCTGCTTTTCAGGACACAGGTCATACACGTCAAGGGCTACCTTTCAGGCCAATTTTCAGACATCTTTTACCTTAGAGCCTGAGCCCTCAACCTTGCCATCTCGGCAACATGTCAACAACCACTCTTCCCCAGTGTCTCTCCAACTCTCCCAGAACCACAAAACTGGAAGGAAGCTCAAGTAGAACCCCATCTATAACATTCCCAATTAGTTATGCCCCACTTTCCACTGGAAATTTTTCATTCATGAGGGACTCTGTTCCACTTGTGGACAACTGAATGTTAGGAAGTTTTTCTTGATACCCAGGCTAAATGTGCCAGAACTCAACTTAGGATAACAGGATCTTCAGTGTAAGGGGCCACAGAGATCACTGAGGCCTACCCTTTCATGTTCCATATGAAAAAACTCAGGCCCAGACAAGTTGAATAAGTTGCCTCATCACTCCTAGTTCTGCTCTAGGACAAAACAACAACTCTTCAAACACCTGAAGACCATGAATAATAAAGCTGGCTGATATTACTATCATGCTCCTGGGTTTGCAAAGTGATCCGTGGACATTAACCTCGTTGAATCCTCACAACCTACTATTAAGCTCATTTTATAGACGAGGAAGCTAAGGTTAAATGATTTGCCCAGGATCACACAGCTAGCAAAACACAAACTTCTTGAGGATAGGAACTGAATCATATTTCATCTTTGCATCCAAAAAACTGGGTCTTCCATACAGTAGGCACTTAATATTTAATGCCAAATTGAATTTCTAGAGGAAAAGTAACCTAAACTGTTAGGTGGGAAATGGGATATGAGGAATGTACAGTATATGAAGAATAACTAGGCCTGGTAATGACCCATTAGACTTAATTCCCAGGGACATTTGGTGGACACGGGAAAGGGTACAACTTGTCAATTAGTAAGTATTCATTAGTCTCCCACTATGCACCCGACACACTATATTTTCAAAGAAGTGATAAAGAAAGTGATAGCCTGAGCTAGGTGTTAGAGAGATGGGCCTGGAGTCAGAAAGACCTGAGTTCAGATCCAGCTTTGGACATTTACTGGCTGTGTGACCCTGGGGAAGTAATTTAACTTTTGTTTGCCTTAATCCACTGAAGAAGGAAACGATAAATCACTCTAGTATCTTTGCCAAGAAAACTCCATGGTCAGCATTGTGCTATGGTCTGTAGGGTCACAGAATCAGACACAAATAAACAAATGAACAAATAAAAAAAAAAAAAAAGAAAGTGATAGCCTGGAGTCCTAATTGCTCTCAGTTCCCCAGAGAAATCCATACCTTTCCTGCAGGACAGAACAGGAAAAGTTCTGAAGTTGGGAATTACAAGACCTGGGTTCACATTCCAGGTCCAGACATTAAACAGTTGAGTGACAGCATCTTTTCACCTTGCGGAGGCTCAGTTTACTTAACTGTAAAATGGATGGTATTCTAGCTGATATCCAGATGCTTTGGGAGAAGAGCATTTTGTAAACTTTACAGGGCTAAAGAGCTGGGAGTTAATACTATCTCCCACCTGTCAGGAATTCCCCAGGTGAACCTTCCCATCTTCACCAGGGTTGACCTTTCCATCACTTTCCTGTGATTTCTGCCTTTCAGTTTCATCAACAGTTAACATCTGACTGCCTGAGCAGAGAGTTCTTCTAGGTTTCCCGACTCCATGGAGAGACAGGATGGTAGAGAGAAAAGCCTGTTGGGTCTTGAAATTTGAGGAAGGAGGGGATGCTCACTCTAAGCTATAGAGATCAAGGAAGGCCTAAGTCTGACCTTTTCTTCCTCTACCCAAGAAGTTTCAGTGGTTTCCCAATGTCTTTAAATGAAAATACAAACCTCTCTATCTGGCATCTGAACTGAGATTTGGACTTGGAAGAGCTGGGTTTGGATCCTGTTGCTTAGATAAACTTGGGAAGGTCCCTCTGCTCCTTCAGGCCTCAGTTTCTACACTTAGCAAATGATCTTTAAGGTTCCTTCCAGCTCTAAAACTTTAAGTCTTTTAGCCTGCTGTTTGTTCACAGAGACTCTGCACCTCCAGCTTGATATGATGGAAAGAACATTGGCCCTGGAATCAGAGAATCTGTAATCATTTCCCACCTCTGATATTTCCCACCAACATACCTAGGCCACTTTCATGATCATTCAGGAGATAGACCCCTAAGATCCACCTCTCAACTTCTTTAGGCCTGATCCCAAATTGTTTATGTTCAGTCATTTGAGTTGTCTGACTCCTCATGACCCCGTCTGTAGTTTTCTTGGCAAAGTTTTCTTTTCTGGAGGGGTCTGCCATTTCCTTCTCCAGTTCATTTTACAGATGAGGAAACTGAGGCACACAGGGTTAAGTGGCTGGCCCAGGATCATATAGATAGGAAGTGTGTGAGGCCACATCTGAACTTAAGTCTTCCTGACTCCAGACCTGGTGCTCCATCCACTGTGTCACCCATCTGCCCCTGAGCCCAAACAACAGTTATCTAAATTGAAAGCTACGGGAGGCTTGGTCCTTTCTATAGGAGACTTACCTGGCAGGAGGAGGTGTGCGCCAGGACAGCAGAGGAGGCTTCCATGCAAAGCAGAACCACGACCCCATACAAAAACTGAGAGAGAAGATAGGAGAGAAAGCATGAGGCTGTTCAGTGAGGATATGGGGGCACTGCCCTTGGCCAGGGCACAACACACAGGTTACTCTAAGATGGCAGGGGAAGGGGCTGAAAGGGCAATGGAATGAGAGCCAAGAGACCTGCATTCAAATTTCAGTCTTGCCATCTACACAAGCTTATGATCCTGGGAAAAACTACTTCCTTTCTCCGGGTCTCAGTTTCCTCACTCTCTGTGCTTTCTAACCCAAAAGAATTTTGCAAGGCAAAATTTGCTTTGTAAACCTCAAAATGCTATAGAAATTAGATTATTATTGAAACTTTTATTCCAAAGTTTCTTAATTAAAAAAGACTTCCCAAAGTGAGCTAACTTTAAATACTCAGTTACAGGACAACAAAAGAAATGAGAGCAAATTAGAACTTTAGGTTAAACCTATTGTCATCATCTATAATACTAATTATATTTCCCATTTCCATAAGACTTAAAGGTTTACAAAGCATTTTCCTAACAACTAGACTCCAAAAAAAGTGTTGCATTTTAAAGTATCTCCATTTTAAAGTGAATGAAACTGAGCCTAGAGAAAAGGAAAGCAATTTCCCCAATGTCACAGAGCTAGTAAATATTAGAGCACTATTTCCATTAGAATATCAGCTCCTGGAAGGCAGGAGCTGTTTTCCATTTTATCTTTGTAACCCCAGCACCCTGCACATCACAGACAACACACATTTTTGGGGTCAGACAAGATTATATTTGTGTTAGTCCACAATGTGAGACTGTAACTTACTTGGGAATTGGGAAGGGGTACTTGTTTTACCAGGACATAGAGAACAGGAGGCATTCTATGCAATGAGTCACGTGAAAAAGACCCATGGGTCTTAGTGTGTACTGCAAGCTCAATGAAAGACAGCAGAGCAACACAGCAGTCAAAAAGGTAATGCAAATAATACCTTAAAAAACAGACTAACTCAAATGGAAAAAGAGGCCCAAAAAGCCAATGAGGAGAAGAAGGCCTTAAAAAATTGAATTTGTCAGTTGGAAAAAGAATCTCAAAAGCTCATTGAAGAGAATAACTCATTCAGAATGAATGTGGAGCAAATGGAAACAAATGACTTTATGAGAAATCAAGATACTATTAAACAGATCCAAACAAATGAAAAAATAGAAGGCAATGTGAAATATCTCATTGAAAAAACTACTGACCTGGAAAATAGATCCAGGAGAGACAATTTAAAAATTACTGAACTACCTGAAAGCCATGATCAGAAAAAGAACCTAGAAATCATCCTTCAAGAAATTCTCAAGGAAAATTGCCCTGATATTATAGAATCAAAGGGCAAAACAGAACTTAAAAGAATTCACTGATGACCTCTTGAAAAAGATCCCAAAAAGAAAACTCCTAGGAACTTTACAGCCAGGTTCCAGAGTTCCCAGATCAAGGAGAAAATATTATAAGCGGCCAAGAAGAAAAAATTTGAATACTGTGGAAACACAATCAGGACAACCCAGGATCTATCACCTTCTACATTAAGGGACTGAAGGGCCTGGAATATGATATTCTGGAGACTGAGGGAGCTAGGATTAAAACCAAGCATAACCTACCCAGCAAAATTGAGTATAATGTTTCAGGGGAAAATATGGTCATTCAATGAGGTGAAGGACTTTGAAGCATTTTTGCTGAAAAAACCAGAACTGAATAGAAAATTTGACATTCAAATACAAGAAGCATGAGAAGGTAAACATGGAAAAGAAATCATAAGAAACTTAATCAAAGTTTAACTATTTACATGCCAACATGGGAAAAAATGATAATCATAACTTATGAAACTTTTCTCAGTATAAGGATAAGTGAAGGGAATATAAATGCGCATATATATGTATATATATATGTATTTATGTATATATACATACACATATGTCTATACAGGAGGGTATATATATGCATATGAATACATATGTGAGTGTGTGTATATATGTATACATAGACTGAGGGCACAGGATCAACTGAATAGGAAGGGATGATATTTTAAAAAGTGAAATTGAGAGGTGGGAGAAAAATAGAATGAGAGGAGACAGGGAGAGACACAATAGGGTTAATCATCTCATATAGAAGAGGCAAGGGATAATTGTTACAATGGAGGGGAAGAAGAGAAAGGCAAAAGGGAATGGGTCAACCTTACTCTCATTCAATTTGGCTTAGGGAAAAAATGACATACATTCTAAATTGGGTATCTGGCCGTACAGGAGAGTAGGGGGATAGGGATAAGATGGGGAAGATAGAGGGGAACACACGTTCAGGGTGGAGGGTTGTTAGAAGCACATACTTCCATAAAGGAACAAGGACAAAGTAGAGAATAGAACAAGTGGGGGGCAGAATAGGAAGGAGGAAAATATAGTCAGTCTTACACAATATGTCCATTGTGGAGATGTTCTGCATAAGTACACATGTATGGCCTGTACTGAATTGCTTGTCTTTCCAATGGGGGTGGGTGATGAGAGAGGAAGGGAAAGAATCTAGAATTTAAAGTTCTAAAATCAAATGTTAAAAAAATATATGTATATATATAATTATAATTATAATAATTATTATTATTTACATGTAACTGGGAATTAAGATATACAGGCACTGTGATAAGGAGATCTGTCTTGCCCTACTGGAAAGTAAGAGGAATGATGGGGGAGGATATAGGTGAGAGGAGATTGGGGGAGGGGGTAAACATGGGATCTTTGTTTTGGGTTGAAGGGTAGGGGAAAGACGGGGAGAAAATTTGTAACTCAAAATCTTGTGGAAATGAATGTAAACTAAAAATAAACAATTTTTTTTTTAAAAAGAAGCTAATGCAAATGAAGTCTTAGGATGTATGAAGCCTAGTGTCAAAGGCACAGGAGGTTCCATTGCACTTCGCCCTCATTAGCACAGAGACTGTAGTAGGTCTGGTTATGGGACCACACTTTAAAAAAGACTGAAATAATCAGGTTGATTCAGTGTCTTTTGTATTTGGTCCTATTTACAGTTAATCGATTTTATTCTGTAACTGCCTAAGTCATAATTTTTTGTCTCTGAACTTAGTTCAGAAACTTAGTGGACCTGTAACAAGTTACGTTTAGAAAGAAATCCAATTCTCCTGTTAATCACTGTTCTATTCTTCTGTCAAGGAAATCTGTTATCCTTGAAAGATATAGGTGGACCCTAGGGAGTCTAGTCTAGTATCTTTACCCCACCAAACTATCCTTCAAGGACATCTGGTTTGTTATCCAAAGATGTCTGGTTTGCTATCTCTGTCCCTGTAGATGCAACTGGACTCAAATAGTGAATACTGCACTGTCACAGGGGGAAGAGGGAAGGAGTTGTTGCTAATTTTCATTCCCAATTTCTATCCAATCGTAGTTTCTTTCATTCATGAAGCTAGCCTTCCTATTTTCTGTACCCCCTAAAACTATAAAAAAGTTGTCCCTCTCATTCAGGGTCTTAGTTTTTCTGGGGAAGCTGAGATCCTACTTATTAGTAAATTCATGCTTTACTAATAAATTGCTCATGCTCATCACTTTGTATCTCAGTTTACCTTATTTTGACTGTTACACTATTTGGAAGCCAAGATGAAAAAGAGATTGGAAATCATAGCATATGAGGGTAGGCTGAAAGAATGGATGGCCACTTCCCTGGCCCAAACCCTCATGACTTCTTACCTTGCCTTTTGCAGTAACAATACACACCCCCACCTGCCAAAACTTCCAGTGGCTCCCTATTACCTCTAGGATCAAATGACAAATTCCTGCTTGTCATTTAAAGCCCACCACAATTGGGCCCCAATCCACCTTTCCAGCCTTATTATAAATGATTCCATCACGTACTATTCAAATTTGTTTCAGCAAAACTGGGCATCTTCACTCGATCTTCCAAGGTACCTCCATGCCTGAAGTATTCTCTCTTCTCACTTTCTCTTCGAATTTCCTTAGAATTCTTTGAAGCCTTAGCTTCCTTTGATGCTCAAGCAACATATTGTTTGTGAAGGCCTTCTCATAACTACTAATGCCTCCCCACCAACATTACCTTGTAACTTTTCGGTATCTAGTTCTATGCATACATGTTGACTCCCCAATATAATGTAAGCTCCTTCAGGCTGACAATTACATTGAGCAGGTCCTTACAAAATGGTTTGTGACTGACTGATGGCTAGTTGGAGGTGGAGGAGGCAAATATGAGAATGCCCAACTTGGGAACAATGAGGAAAATTATAAGAGGAATACTTTAGTTTAACATAAGGAAACAACATTCTAGTATTGAGAACCATCCTATAACAGAATGGGCTGTTCTGAAAGAAGAGTGGGTGGCCCATGGGGCAGTTAGGTGGCACAGTGAAGAAAGTGCTGGGCCTGGAGTCAGGATGCATCTTCTTGAGTTCAAAGCTAGCCTCAAACATTTACTAGCTGTATGACCCTGGGCAAGTCACTTAACCCAGTTTGCCTCAGTTTTCCCATCTGCAAAATGAACTGGAGAAGGAAATAATAAACTACTCTAGTATCTTTGCCAAGAAAACCCTAAATGGGGTCACAGAAAGTCAGACAAGACTGAAGCAACTAAATGACAAAACAAAAGGGTGGCCCACAGATGAAAATCTTCAAGCACAGGCTCCATAGTCACTTTTCAGGGAAGATGTTAAAGGGCCATCCCTTCACTCACTTCTTAAAGAGGCCTATTCACCGAATGGGAGTTACCTCACTCAAAGTGAGAACCTAAAAAGGCCTTAGCCTAAAGGGGCCAGGGAATCCCACAGCATCCTGGGCCATCTCCAGTCATCTTGATGGATATCTGGCCACTGGACCCAGATGGCTCTGGAGGAGAAAGTGAGGCTGGTGACCTTGCACAGCCCTCCCTCCTCCCTCAAATCAAAGTCAACTGGGAATCATGCCATTATTTCCCTGAAGCCACGGTCTTCTTCAAACAGGAAGGACAAACACAACAAGGGAATCTATGATCAGGTGGCTTGGATCCCACAGAACTGTGGAACTATTTCCTGCTTCTTTCTGGAATTTTTTTTTTTCTTGACAAGAGTCGTGACTCCATTGATATAGGAAATGCTCAGTTAAGAAACTCCTTTTACCATGTAGGTCAGCAACTAGTCTGTAACTTAGTCTTAGTGAATTGGGGGAGGGTCACAGTGCTTAACCTTGACTTGGCCAGGGCCATGTAGCCTATAGGCATAAGAGCTAGAACTTATGCTCAAGTCCTCTTGATGCCAAGGCTGGCTTTCAATCTCCTATGCCAGGACACATTTGCAGCTGCAAAGGAGCCTTAGAGATTGTCTAGTCTGGGGTGGGGAATCTGTGACCTCGAGGCCGTATGTGGCTCTCTAGGTCCTCAAGTACACTTCTTGGACTGAATCTAAACTTCACAGAACAAATCCTTTAATTAAAAGAACTCTAGACTCTGGTCCGACCTTCCTCATTGTATAGATGAGGAAATTGAGGCTTAGAGGTATTTAATCACTTGCCCAAGGCCACGCAGCTAGTAAATAGCAGAGGTAGTAGTTGCACCAACATCTTGAGATGCCAAGCCAACATTTCTCTACTGGGCTTTGCTGCCTCTGTGTTGACCATACCATGCCCTATCTCTGCACCTCTCGACATCCCAAGGTAGGAGAAGATGCACCATCAGAGTCCAGCCTAGCATAGTAAGCACTGGTCAGGTCCCAGGTCCCCAACTATCTAATGGGTTGATCAGGCAAAGCACTTTATCTCTCAGAGCCTTGGTTTCCTTATCTGTAAAACTGTGACAAAACTCAGGCTTCCTTATGGTATGTTGGTAGGAAAAGGCTTTCATATGCACGCACTAATATACCATTGGCAGACTTATGAACTGGTACAATTGTTCTGGAAAACAATTTGGAATTACATTTTTTTTTAAAGTCAGTAAACTGTTCATTTGCTTTGATCCAGTGATCTCACCACTGGGCATATGACTCTGGGAAGGTCAAAGAAAGAAAATTAAAAGTGTCACAGGCATCAACATAGTCACAGTCATGTAGGTTTGAGGGTCAGGGACCCCTCAAGGACCCAAATACAGGAAAAGGTAGTCTGGAATGAATTTTGGACTCAAGCATTCTTTAAATTAAGTTGGCAAAAGTTTATTGTAATGTTAATATGGCAGGCAGAGCTCCTTAGGGAACTTGCAACCTAATAGGAATGATGATAAAGCTTATATAGGAAAAGTAGTGGATTATGTGACAAGTGTGCTGAGTAGGTAATAACATACAACCTTGGTCACAGGTATCATTCACTATGTAAACCTGAGGGGGAGGGAATTTCCTACAGGGTGTGTTTTTTGGTCTGTTACATTTGTGATAAGTTAGCTTCAGGAGTTGATATCTACAGCTTGACCTCTGGATTGTATAGGGTCACTGTGGGAATCAGTACATGATAGTTCTGGTACAAAATAGTTCTGTTCATACAAGGGAAATTCTACGGAGATCAGCTGGGGCCTCACTGGGACCTATTCATGAGCTATTGCTAGGGATAAAGTCCTTGGGCTAGGGAGAAAACTGTCAGGGATAGTGTTTTGAGGTTAGAGAGAAATGTGATCTTGGAAATGGGGTCCAAACACAAGGACCCAAGCACACTATCAACAGCAGTGCTTGTGGCAGCAAAAAACCTGGAACAAAGTAGATACCCATCAGCTGGAGAATGGCTGAGCAAACTATGACCAATGAATGTAACGGGATATTGCTGTGTTTTAAGGAAAAAAAAACAATTTAGGAATTTACTCTTTAAGACTTTTGAGAGGATGCTTGCAAAGTGAAGAAAACATAACCTGGAAAATGTTCACAGTGGCTTTTGTTGGTGTTGTTGCCTCTGACTTCTCGTGACCCTATTTGAGGTTTTCTTGGCAAAGATACTGGAGTGGTTTGCCATTTCCTTCTCCAGTAGATATGTTTTGTCAGGCAATCAAAAGTTAAGTGACTTTCCCAGGGTCATACAACTAGGAAGCATTTGAGGCTGGAATTGAACTCAGGTCTTCCTGACTCCAAGCCCAGTGCTCTGTCCACTGAGCCACCAGCTGCCTCAGAGTTTTGTGTAACTCTTTTTCTTTGTTACAAGGCAGGGTTCTTGTGTGGGAGGGTATATATTGGGATACTAACATTAAGTTAATTATAACTTTTTTAAAACATACAGAAAGAACTGAATTTCTGAATTGAACTAAATTGGCAGTTGGGTAGGGGGTGACTTAAAGTGACTTGAAATCAATTTGAAGGCAGAATGGAAGGAATCACAGATTAAAAAGGACAATTTTGAAAGTAGCATACAAAAATGATTATATATTTTTAAATTTGTATTTTGCTGTGTGCATGGAAATGTTCTTTTTTGGTATCTAAGTTTAGAATAAAAGTAAATTTGTAAAAATATATATATATATATACCATAGGATCCCTATTCTACCCTTAAGAGTAGGAATTATTTCACTTTTTAGTATGTATATATATAGCCTCTGAACTCATCAGAGTACCCAGCACTGAGGACTAATAAATGCTTGTCAATTGAACATTCTGATAAGGTATTAAGCTCCCAGCAGAGAGATAAGGCAAGAGGCAGCTACCTGGATTTGATTTTGCAAAGGGGCTATGTGAGATGAAGAAAAGGGTTGCCCCCAAGTTGAAGGCAAACTCACCATGCCTTGCCAGGGACCAGTGTTCCAACGGGAGATGCCCACAGCCAGGCCCCCAGTAAACAGTAGCAGTGGAGCTGTGGCCACTACCAAACAGCCCAGCACCTCCAAGAAAGGATTGTCACAGAAATCCTGATAGCTCCTGTGGGTTCTGAGGGCTGAGATCCCAGCCCAAGCCATGGCAGCTGCAGCTCCCTGAAACATAAGAGCCATATATCAGTTACACAATCAATAAACATTTATTAAATGCCATGTACAACAAGATGTAGATGGGAGAAGTTGGAAATACTCAACAGAGATAAAGCATATAAGGAAAAGCTTTCAGTAGAAGGTTGGAACTTTAAAGAAGGCAGATGATAATGAGGGAGAAACTTCTAGGCACAGGAATAGGGAAAGGAAAGGAGGAAGGCAGGCTTTTCAGACATGTCCATACTACATGAATGCATAGCAAACCTTCAATCCCACCCCCAAATAATAAAGTACTTACATGCTCATTTCTGAGTTCTTGGAAAGGAAACTCAGCTAACTGATAAAACACTTATTTAATAGAGCTTATTACTCCCTGCTTATTACTAAGCCAAAAAGAGAATTTACCCATCCCAAGGAGCTTGTACTGTTTGGGGGTTCTGACAGGCTGGGGGCAGTGAAGTATGAAACAGATGATTAGAATACAAGGTAGAATGTGTACGGGGTTGGGGGAATGGGACAAAGGAGGGACCCAGGCAAAATGTCCTAAGATAACTTGAGTAAGGAGAACCTTCTCAGCTGTGGGCATCAGGGAAAGCTGGTATTGACACTCCTAAAGCCCATGATCATGTTATTACTGTTGTGCAAGAAGTGTCAGGGTTTCCCCATTCTTTTAGGTTAAAAGCACAAATTCGCATTTGACCTTTAAAGTCCTTTAGAATCTGGCTCCAGCCTTTCTTTCTAGGTTGATTATACATAATTTACACTCATGCATTCTGTGCTCCAGGGGACTTGGCCTGCTTCACAACATTGTATATCCCATCTCTACACCTTTGCCCAGGCTGTCCCCACTTCCAGGAAGGCTTTCCTTCTTCACTTCTCCCTATTAGAACCTTCAAGGCTACGTTCTTCAAGAGTCTATACCTGATTTCCTCCAGGTGTGAGTGCCCACCTTCCTGTATAAGTCTTGGGTCCATTTCTTGTCTCTATCTGTGAATGTGTTGTCTTCCCCAAGCAGAATATAGGCTCCCTGAGGTCGGGAATTGTTTCACGTTTGCTTTTGCATCTCTAACAGGGCCTGGTGCTTAAGAAATGTTTATTGCTTGATTAAGGAAGTGACAGCTGAGTTAAGCCTAGAAGAAAGACAAAAGGATTAAGGGGATAATGAGGGAACTCATTCTAGGCACTGGGGATAGTTTTCTCAGAAGCAGGAGAGGGCATGACAGGATCAGAGAACAGCTATATTCCAGTCAGGTTGGAATGAGGACTATGTGAAGGGGGATAACGGGAAATCACGTGCAATAAACCAGGAAAGATAGGTTGTATGCATATTGCCCTAAATGCCAGGTTAAGGAATCTGTGCCTTTTCCTAGTAGCTATAGAGAGACATTGAAGGTTTCTCAGCTGGGAAGCCACATGGTTAGAACCATTCATCAGGAAGACTGTATATACTTTGCATAGCTCTATTTGAAGAAAGACAGAAGACTTTCAATTGTGGGCAATCCAGGAAGGCTTCAAGGAGTGAAGGAAGGCTTCATATTGTTTCTCTCTCAAGGAATATACTCTCATTTTTTTGTTTATTTGATCCTGGACATCATTTAACGCAGTGCCTGGCACAGGGTGGAACCTCGATAAATGCTCACTGAATCGAAGTATATTAGAAGTAGTATGGAAGGTACCTTGGAGAGAGGCCATCATAGTAGGCTATTAAAATTGGCCAAGTGGCAGGCAGAGAAGCTGAACGAAGATGTTGGCCGCATGAATGCACATGTATATGGAGGCAGAAATGACCAGACTTGCTGACTAATGACTGTTGTGCATCATCCTTACTATACATACATACAAGCTTTGACAAGTTCAGGACACAGACTTAGCAAAAATATTCCTTGAAATTGTAGACAGCTGCAGAAAGCTGCAGAGAGCTTAGAAATCACTTAAAGAAAATAACAAGATGATCATCCAACAAACATTATTGTGTCTGCTTGTGCCAGGCAATGTGCTAGGTGCTGTCTGGAATAGAAAACAGTTCCTGCTTTTAAAGGGCACACATATTCCACTGTCACCATTGGCTGACTCAGCTCTAGGGACTTGATTGAAAGGATCACTAGAACATGGAATGTGGGATCTCAGAGACCACCTACCCCATGACCCTCCCAAGTTGCAGCCAGAACAGAGTCCAAAGCTGTGGATGGGGCAGGGAGTGTGATGTTGGCAATCTGGACCAACCAGAAAATGCTACCATGATTGGTAGGAGCTGCTTTGCTTGGGGGTAAAAGTAGGAAAGGGGAGGGAGGGAAGGAAGGAGAAACAAAATGAAAGGTTATAAAAAGAAGAGGTCAGGCTGGGGGGGTGAGATTAGAGAAGGATCTCCCCCTCCCAGTACAACTGAATCAAAGGAAAATCTTTGTTCCTGAGATGAATGAGGCATTGACTTTGAAGGCGGGAGGTCCCACATCTGGGCTTATGAGTTATTTTTTTTAAATAATATTTTATTTTTTCCAATTACATGGAAAGATAGTTTTCAACATACATTTTTAAAATAAAATTTTGAGTTCCAAATTTGTTTCTTCTGCCCTCTTATATTTCCTCCCCAAGATGGCATGCTATCTGATAGAGGCTATACATGTACAATCATGTTAAACATATTTCTACATTAGTCGTGTTGTGAAAGAAGAGACAGAACAAAAGGAAAAAGTCAAGAAAAACAAAAAAGAGAAAACAGCAAGCTTCAATCTGTATTCAGACTCCATAGTTCTTTCGCTGGATGTGGATGACATTTTCCCATGAGTCTTTTTGGAATTGTCTTACAGCATTACATTGCAGAGAAGAGCTAAGTCAATCACAGTTGAGCATCGAACAATGCTGCTGTTACCTAGTACCATGTTGCTGTTATTATGTACATTACATGTTTTTTTTTAATCTGTAAAGTGGGACCAAGAATAAGAACTACAACAATTTGTATCACTTCCACCACATTGCATAGTGGATAAAGGGTCAGCTTTGGCGTCAGGAAGACCTGAGTTCAAATACTACCTCTGACACATACAAGCTTTGTGAGAGGAGCCAAGTAAGGAAACCTTTGGATATTCCCAGACAACCAAGACACACAAGCTGTTCATCCATATTTGTGTATTTGCAGAGGTAGGTTTTTTGTTTGTTTATTTTTATTTTTTTTTTTTTTTTACAAAACTGGGAATTTCCTTCACACAGATTAAATCACAGGTTCAGAATTCACCTCCTTCCCCCAGGTCACTCCTCTCTCTCTCTCTCCCCGTTGGGGTTACTGGTGTTCCCTGCTTCCAGGCCCTCTTTCCCTCTCCCCTCCTCCTTCCCCTCACCCTCACATAATCACAGAATACCAGAGTTGGAAGGAGACTCAAGAAGCAAGGAGTCCAATCCATATCTCCACGAAAATCCCTTCCACAACTTCAGTCCAGGTCTACCTGAAGATCGGACAGGAGAGGCCAGGATGGGGTGGATCTCACTAGCTCTGGAGGCAGCTTATTGCACTTTTGAACCGCTACAATAATCAGGAAACTTTTCCTTAACTGGAAATTGTCTCCCTCCCAGTTAAGCGCCCCACCCCAGCCCCAACCTCAAAGGCCCTATTTCTGCCTTTTTGAGCCAAACAACGAGTATAAAGCCCTCTTCTTTTCCTTTGCAGCAATCGGGTATTCCCTTCCCTCCTCTTCCCCTCCCCCTCCAAACGTGCCTGCCCTGGTTTGTAGGTTAAAGAGCCATAACAATAATTAGCCCCAGGCCAGTCACCTTTCTTACACATACCTTATCTCACACACACCTATCTTCTCCAGGTGTTCACTTACCAAAACCCATAAACAAGAGTCCGAAACTGTCAGGGCTCAAAGGTGCTAGAGAGCCTTAAGGTCAATGCCCCCTCACTTTACAGACAGAGAAACCGAGTCCCAGAGAAGGGATGGGACTTGGACAAGGTCACACTGTGCTAACAGACAGCGGAGCCCGTGACTAGAGCTCCCAATTCGCAGACCAGGGCTTCCCGGCGCAGCTAAGGATTCGCCGGGGTGGGCGTGGAGGAAAACTGGTGAATTAAAACCGAAATTGTCCAGACAGCACCCGCACCCCAGCCCTGCGCCCCTCGGCCACTCCCAGCCCTGCCCCGAGCTCCAAGAGCTCCAAGTGAACCCCGGCGGCGGTTCGTACCCAGAGCAGGAGGCCCAAGAGGCGGAACGGCCCTCGGCAGGAGGAGGAATCCATGACCGGCAGGAGACAGGGACGTCCCAGCGGCCGCTGCAGCTCCCGGGCCCTGTACCTCTCTAGACAGCCAGCAGCAACTGGAAGAAGCTGGCTACTGAGCCAGGCCCTTCCCCCAGTCCCTTGGCCCCTCCCAGAGCCTCGGCCCTCAGATTCCGTTCCAGTCCCGCCCCACCCCCAGCCCGACACAATTAATCTTGTTAACTTTAGTTGGGGGCCTCCGTTTTCCCATCTGTAAAATGAGGGGATTGGACTAAATCAGGAGTTCTTATTAGCCTGGGGGCCCTGGAGAGACATTAGGGGGTCCACTGTATATTTATTTCAATATAATTAGTTTCCTTATAGTCCTTTGTATTTTGTTTTATGCACTTAAAAGCATTATTCTGAGGCAGGGTATGGAGGCTTCCCCAGACTGCCGAAGTAGTCCAGGATACCAAAAATATCAACAATCCCGGGATTAGGTGGTTTCTAAGGTCTCTTCCACCCCTCCCAACTCGGATTTTCTCTGCTTTAAGATTCCTTCTGCCTTTGACATCCAATCTTTTAAAGTCCTGTCCAATTTGACATTCTTCAGCTCAAGTTTTCTTCTAACCCCGACATTCATCCTTGTGTCTTCTAAGGGCCTTTCAAATTTTGACATTCTAAATTTAAATGTAACCTTTTCCAAGTTCTGACATTGTTATCTTCTAAGGTAACCTTGACAATCTAAGTTTTAAGGGTCCTTCCAGTTCTGACATTCTATGTTCTAAGGGTCTCTTTAAATGTTCTAAGGTCCCTGATAGCACTGACAGTCTAGGTCCTAAGAGCTTACCTCTGACAATCCATGTTCTTTTTTTAAAAAGTTATTTTTTTTAATGCTCTTTACTCTTCTAATAATCACTGTTATTTTACACTCACCCCCCTTCTTTGTGACAAGTAATGGACCAGTAAAATGAATCAATATTTTGGTCTCTCCTGAAAACTTATACCTCCTTTCACATCTATCCACTACTTCACTGCCCAGAGACTTCACCTCCCACCAGGTCAGTTCTCTAAAGTCATGATTGGTCCCTGCATTGATCAGAGTTCTAAAATCTTTCAGCATCATGCTGACCTCTGCATTTAAATGGTTTTTCCTACTTCTGCTTACTTTGCTGTTCCTCAAATCAAGTCTTTCTGAGTTTCCACAAATGCTTTATACAGTTTCATGAAACTCATGTTTCACAAAAATTTGCTTTGTGAATAATCAGCTTTTCTAAAAAACAAAAAAATTTTTCCTGGTCTTTTTATATCACCTACATTTCCTAATATGCATGTGTGTGTATCTTCCCCTAGACTCTTCCTCAAAGAACAAGTTCTTGTAACAAAAATTTAAAACGAGAAAAATCAAAATGGATATACTTTCGAATGACTAAAAAAAAAGTTGTGATTCACAAATGTGATAGAATATGATTGTGCTGTAAGAGGAATGGTATGGAGAAATATCTGAACTGGTGAAATAAGCAGAACCAAGGAAACAACAGGAACCATGACCATAACAATGTAAATCAGTAGCAACAACAAAAGAAGTGAAATTGAATATTGTGAAATTTCAATAAGCAAACTTGACCCCTAGATGAGGTAGGAGAATTCAGTTCCTTCTCTTGACAGATAAAAGGTACTATGGGTGTGGAAGCCTGCAGATATCAGACTAGGTGGATTAGGTTACTAGGTTAACTTCATTAGTGTTGGGGAACTGATTTTTTTCATTTTTAATAAACAAAAAATATTTATTCTATGACCCAACACCCCTTCCAACTCTAACAGCAACAACAACCAAAGGGAGGATTTTGTATTTCATCTTGGAGGTGATAGGGAATTGATGGTAGTTTACTGATCCAAGGAATTCGTACCACTCCCCAAGTAAAGTGGGAACCTGTGCTTTAGGAAGACTGCTTTGACAGCTGAGGATAAATTGGAGTGAGGAGAGATCTGTGACAAAGACATCAACCAAAAAGCTGTTGCAATAATCCAGGTGAGAGGTGTTAAGACCCTTTACCAGGGTGGTGGCAGTGCAGGAGAGAAAGGGATACATTCGAGAGATGTTATGAAGGCAAGATTAATAGGCTTTGACTGCAGTTTGGATATGGCAGTTGAGAGAGAGAGAGAGACAGAGAGAGACAGAGACAGAGACAGAGACAGACAGAGACAGACAGACAGAGAGACAGAGACAGAGAAACAAACAGAGAGAGACAGACAGAGAGAGAGAGAGAGAGAGAGAGAGAGAGAGAGAGAGGAGTTGAGAATGACACCCAGATTATGAGTCTGGGTCGCAGGGAGTACGGTGGTGCCCTCTACAGAAACAAGGAAATTAGGAAGATGGGAAGGTTGGTGGAAAAATAAGTTCAGTTCAGGATGAGTTGAGTTTAAGACATTCATGGAACATCCATTTTGAGATGTCTAAAGACAGTTGAACATGGACATGAGCTAGGGGGTCAGAAGAAGGGTTAAGGCTGGAAAAATAGAGTTGAGGATCATCAACATAGGGGAATGAAATCACCAAATGAAAGAGTATAGAAAGAAAAGAGAAGAGGGTCCAGGACAGAGTCTACGGGACAACTCACTAACAATGTGACACTGTGTGTGTAAATGAAACACAAACCAGATGTAATTTGACCCTGATGATAAAGCCACGGGCATGATCTGGCTTCTTAGAAAATCAGGAAGCATTTATTCATTTACACTCTAAACAGCTGTGGACGCCTGCCCCACTGGCAAGGCCACTCGGGGATTCCAGGATAGCTGAAGTCAGGGCAGAACAAGAACAATGTGTAACACAGACGCTTGAATAGAAAGTTCCAGGAAAATGAAGAGTCTGTGGAGCTGACTGGAGGAGAGAGCAGAAGGGTAGGTCCAGATGGGGCTCAGTCCTTGGCTGGGGTCAGGGTTCAGAGTTGAGTTTTTGACTGGGATTAGGGCTCAGGTTTGAGTTAAAGTCCATTCCTTAACTGGAGTCAGGGCTCAGGTTTGGGTCAGAGCTCTGCCATTGGCTGGAATATCAGACCTTATTCTAGGGTCAGGGCTCAGTGTAGGGTCAAAATCAAGTATTTGTCTCAGATTGGGAAATGTATCCAGAACTAGGATGCATGCTAGGATTAAGGCTTCATCTGGCGGTGGGGAAATAGAACCAAAAAGAACTGAATAATCTTGAGTTTGACCTCAGTCATATTGAGCTTTAATTTCTGAGGGATAGGTAATCTGAGGGCCCAGATTCAAGTTCTGGGGCAAACTAGGACCCTTAGGCCGCTGGGATGAGATTTTTTTCCCCCAAATATGTGTTATTTTTCCTAATTAGCTGGCACTCTAGAGTAGAAAAGGTGAGGCAGAGAAGAGAAGGAAGACTAGACACAGACAAGCAGGACGAATTTGAAAACCACGAGCTAAACTCACATACTTAAAAGAAAAGCAAGCAGTGCATGATAGAGATCAGAATAATAAAGAAGTCTCTGAACTTGTAATTAGGAGAAACCCGAGTTCAAATTCTACCTCCGATCCTTATGATGTCATCCTCAGCAACTCATTTACCCTCTGTGAACCTCAATTTTCCATATGTAAAATGGGATCATAGTGTCTGCAGTCCATTCCTCACAAGGTTCTCATGCATCTCAAATGAAACCTTAAAACACTACCTCGTTGTCACTTTCTTAGATCAACCAATAGTTTTCATTGAAGATGAATGTGATAAATTATGGAATTAGTTCATAGGGACTCCCCACATGTGGATGTCAGATCTCATGACTCAATTCTGAACAGTTTGGATGCTGTAGCCTTTTAATCTATATATTTGTTGGTTCTGGTCCCACATGTTGAGTCAAGAAGGAGGGGTTTGAATTCCAATTCTGCCCCTGACTCACTGTGTGACCTTGGTTAAGTCACTTCAGTCCTCCAGGTTTCAGTTTCTCCATCTTACAGGAAGGGGTTGGACAAGATAATGTTAGTAGCTGTTTGACATTTGTACAGCATTTTAGGGTTTGTGAAGCATTTTAAATATGGCTTGGCACAGTGGAAAGAGCATTGCATTTAGAGGCAGCCTATCTGGGCTCTGTCAGTCAATAAACATTTATTAAGCCCCTACTATATTTGAGGCACTGTGCTAAGCACTCCAGATACAAAGAGAGGCAAAGGACGGTGCCTGCCCTCAGGGAACTCACGATCTAGTGGGGGAGACAGCAAGAACAGGCTTATGTACAGATAAATAGGAAATAATGAATAGAGGGGAGGTGCTATAGGAAAAGGTCCTGTAGAAGGTGAGCTTTTAGTTGGAATGTGAAGGAAACTTGGAATTTGGGGAGACAGAAGAGATGGGAGACTATCCCAGTAGCAACCATCACTACCTATGTTAACGTGGACAATTCACTTCAACTCTCAGTTTCTTCATCTGTAAATAAAGGGATTAGAATAGATTGCTTCAGAGAGCCCTTCCTTCTCCAAACCAAGATTCTATTACCTCATTTGATCATTTCCATGACTGCTTGATGCATGTTATGCTCTTGATGACCGTTCTGTGTTCTAATGATCTTCCTAGCTGACCTTCAGAGTGCCAAGCAGGTGTACGTACATAAAGCACCTTGTAAACCTTAAAGTGCCACATAAATACCAGAGTATTAATCTATTATTAGGATTTTCTTTTTTTTTTTTTTAAATTTAGTTTTTATTTGTTTTCTTGTTTACATTATTCATTTTCATTACATTTTTTGAATTACACAT
>CM053594.1:42200184-42212298 GCA_028646575.1 Pseudocheirus occidentalis
CTATAACTGAAGTGACTATGGAACAGAATCTTGTAACCTAAAAGTGAACAAACAAGTTAACTTTAAAAAAAATAATAAAATAAAATTAAAAAAAAAACAAAAAACAAACAAAAAAAATTGTTTTTCTTTGTTACAAAGGGAAGGCTCACTGAGGTAAGAATATAATATAAAACAAAATCATCAATTAAGCTTTATATTAATCAGTCAGTCTACAGATACTATGTGCCAAGCACTGGGAACACAAGTACAAACAATTAAAGAATCCCTTCTCCCTACTCCCCAATTCCCAATTACAATGTAACAGGAACAACAAGTATATATATATATATATATACAACTTAAACAAAAATGAAAAAGTACAAATAAAGACAAAGTAGTTAAGTACAAGGCAGTTTGAAAGGTGGAACACTAGTAACCAGGAAGATCAGGAGAGGTTTCATGCAAAAAATAGCACTTGAACTACACCTTGAAAGAGTAAGACTGAGGTGGAAGTAAGAAGAAAGTGTTTTTCTTCCTATGGGAAAATGGATCCCAATTTCCAGTTTAGGATTCAAAATGCAAAGGACATCTCTCACTCTACTACAATCCCAGGCTCTAGAGAAGAAATTCTTCTATTGTTATCCCCTACACCACAGCAGTGAGAGAGGGACTGTGCAGGATTAGGGGTCTCAATTGCCTTTCTTTTCATAAAGGAGAATGGTGGGTAGGAAGAGGGAGGAAAGATATTCTGCCAGAGAAGAAGGAAGCTTCTGCTGAAGCTTGGCCTGAGACATACTAAGTTATTATAATTATAGGTATGGAGGTATGGATTCTAGGCATATGCCTCCTCCCAACTATGATGTTGAGAACTTGCCTTTCCTTTTCCAAGTCATATCCATGAGTGAATTGTCTGAGTCTCAGGAAATTCCAGCACTGATCTAATGGATTAACCAAAGCTGAGAAAATAACACAATGGTCCTCAAGTAGAAACATTCAATAAGAAAACTGTCAGAGACAGTTCTATAGTCAGGTCAGGCTCTCCTCCAAGAAGAAGCATAATATATAAAGTAACATTTTAGAAGGAGCCTTAAATAAATTCCTCTTGTTGCAAGAAGGTAATACCCAGTTTGTCCTGGAAGGATGTGAATTCCCTTGGTAGACTCAAGAGCTACCACTGATAGCAGTCACAGGCAGGAGTCTAAAGCCACTAGACTCCACAGAAAGATGTGAAAGTCCATCCACTGTACAGTGGGACTTAGGTAGGTAAAAAGGATTAAGTGTAGAAAATCACTGGGCAGGTTTAGAGTAGAGAGGAGATAAGAGAATTGGACAGTCAAACATACCTTAAAGGTCCCTTCTTCACATAGAAAGTACGAAAAGAAAGCTAAATCTTACATAATAAAGATTAGTCATCAAGGCAGAGGAAAGTTTCCTTAAGTCTTCACCTTAGAGGGGAAATCTGTGAAAGAAGAGCTCCCAGGTCACCAATATCTTTGCTCTAAAGCAGCAGTTCTCAACCTGTGGGTCGCGATCCCTTTGGGGCTTGAATGGCCCTTTCACAGGGGTCACCTAAGACCATCAGAAAACACATATTTCCGACAGTCTCAGGAACTGAGACATATCCATCTCCAGGCAGGTCTGCCCACATGCCGATACACCCACATATGAGTATAAAAGGGTCACAGCATTAAGAAGGTTGAGAACCACTGCTCTAAAGGCAGTTCAAGCTGGGAAGAGCATCACCCTTCTCCAAATTAACTGAATATGGGCAAAAGCAGAAATGGAAATCAGCCTAGAAACATTCTTCTGAAGGGATGCCAGTATTCCTCCAGAGGTTTCTGAGAATAAAAGCTGTAACAAAAAGGAGTAAGGAGGACTGGCTGAGGTAAGAAGGAGAAGGGAGTAGGAGAGGGAAGAAGTAAGTTAAATCCTTCAGTGACTGCTCTGGATTTGACCATAAGGCTTGTTCGTTCAAAAATGCTTAACAGAGGACTGGAAGAAAGAGAGAGATTTGTAGTTCCAACAGAACCTGAAGGTGAGGGGGAGAGTAGAGGAAGAGGAAGAAAAGAAGGAAGAATCTTTGGGCTTTAGGAGAGTCCCTCTAAGAAAAATTAAAGGGGTGGGGTTGGGGGGAATACCAGGTCTCTAGTTCAAGAACAGAGGATAGAACATAAAAGTCGCCACATAGTAAGAAGGAGAAATAATCTCTTCAAGACAAATTATGTACAAATGTACAAACTAACAACTTTAGTGCGGGTCATGAAGAATTTAACCTATTGATGAAACACAAAGTTTTTTTAAAAACTGGAATTTTAAGATTGAAATGGTAAAATGAAGTTGGATTTACTGGGATATTTCAAGTAGAGCCTATGCTTAAGAAGCATTTTTTTCTGTTTCTTTCTTCAATGCCATGTTACAATTTACTTTTCCTAATAAATCAGAATTTACAGGGACACTTCCAGAAACAGTTTAGAAATTTCTGGTGTTACAGAATACCGTCATACTAAACAACAAGAAACCTTCGAAGTCTAATTAAAAACTCATAATTCCCTTCCTAAATTCAGCACCCTTTCCCAAAGGCACAGCTTCTTAGTAGCTAAGTGGAGCTAGGCAGCTAGGTGGCATAGTGAATAGAGTGCTAGGTCTAAAGTCAGGAAGAGAAGAGTTCAAATCTAGACTTACTAGCTTTGTGACCCTGGGCAAGTCACTTAATTTCTGTCTACCTCTATTTCCTCAACTGTAAAATGGGTGTAAATTATAGCACCTATCACACAGGGTGGTTATAAAGATCAAATGAGATAATAACTGTAAGCCACTTAGCACAGTGTCTGACACATAGTAGGTGCTATATAAATATTTATTCCCGTCTTTTCTAGAACTGGTCTGATCACTTTTCAATTTCAATTTCCTGGGGAAAAGTTCTTTTCTTCCTCAGAACCCTCAACACTCTAGTTCATCTGAATATACTTGTTATTTTTATTTTAATGAGTTGTCATAGATGTTTATGTGTGTATACACATATATTTACATATATAATTTACATGTACATGTATGTGTAAATGTGTCTGGAATATGTGGTAGAATCATAGACTATTACAACTAGGAGGCACATCAGAGATCACCTCCTTCAATCACCACATTTTACAAATGGGAAGACTGAGAGCAAAAGCAACTCACCTATGATCATATAGTGAATTAGTGACACAATCAAGATTAAAGCCCAGACTTCCTGACTCCCAGTCCAATACTATTAACACCACACTATAGGGCAAAGTGATACTCGGTTTTTGCAAATAAAAAGTTGGAAACATTTTTTTCATAATTTTTTTTTTAAAGTAAGAAGTATCACAAATCTAGAGCTGGAATGGTGAGCTCAGAAACAATCTGATTTAAAGCCTTTATTTTGTGGAGGAGGAAGCTGAGGTTCCAAGACACGAAGGATCTCTCTCTAGGTGACATAGGCACTAACTCAGCGGCAGAGACAAGATTCAAAGGCAGATTTTCTGTCTCACAGCACCATCCTTCCTCTATAGGGCTTACAATCAAAAGGCTATTTTTTATACCTAATATTTATGAAATATAAACAAACCTGGTATATAGAACAACCTGAATTCTTATTAAAAATTTAGCTTATAACTTATACACCCAAGCAGCCAAAAGTTTTGGCTTCAGATCAGGGAAGACAGACAAACAGGAAATAAAGACTGTGCAGATGCTGCCTGACCAGAAAGAAAGCACAGCAGCAGTGACAGTGAGTCAGTGTGTTCTAAACAGCTCCTGTGTACATGTTTCAAATACCATTTCAAACATCTGATAGACTCTTTGTGTGGGTTTGGGCAGCTCTAGTTTCTTTTTTGCAAAGCCAATGAAAATGGCACAGAAAAATTCAGGAGGGAGAAGGCAGCTGTGGCCTTCCCTGTCTCCCCTTCTCCCTCAGCCCTCTCCCTGGACATGGACACAAGAGCACAGGGACATACCAAATGCTACCAAAACTAAGACGGTACTGGCTGTGTGTGCACAGCTTTTGAATTGTAGATATTTAGTAAATATCTGCTAACATCCTGTCAGTGGCCCAAGGCACTGCTGTTGGGGCTTCCCTTCGGGTTTTGAAGAAGCTACACTTCCTCCTTCTCACTTCAAGCGAGTCCAATTTTCTTTTCACTAATTTCTAAGTAAAATTTACCATTTCCTTCAATTATTTAAAAACATTCTGTGAGGGGGTTAATATTTACCCAGACTGCCAAAGGAGTCTAAGAGACACAGCTGCTCCAGAGCTATGGCATAAAGTCAAGTGCATTCATGACAAAGTGGAGAAATCTGTATAGCAGCATCATTGTGAACCAAACATGGTTCAGGTCACTGAGATACAGGATATGTTCAGAGCTCCCCCAATTTATGATTTTTATTGAACTTTGAGTCAAGGCATGAATAGGACACAATTTTTATGGTTTATTGTTTTATAATAATAATTCTAACAATAAAATATTTACATTGTACTTTATAGTCTCTATAACTGGGGTAGGGAAAGAGTGGAGTTGAAGGGAGTGAACTACAAAGAGAAGGCTCCATGTGAATAATACTACACTGGTATGTGTATATATGTATCACATATATGTGTATATGTGTCTGCAATATGTATTGTTATTTTTATTATTATGCACACACACATATAACATGTACATATATATGTTTATGTATCTGGAATAGGTAGTAGAATCACATAGTAGGAACAAGGGATGCCATCAGAGAACACCTACATCAATGACCACATTTTATACATAAGAGTCCATATATATTTATACATACACATACATACACATTTCCCCAAAGCACAATATCCAGAATATAAAAAATATTATGAATTTTTTCTCATTTAACATTTTATTTTAGAGGAAGGCAATTAATCTAAAGGCATAGCAAAAGAAGCTACCATATTTTTGAAGGTGTTTTTCCTCCTAATAACTTCACAAATATATGTTTTAATTTGCTTTAAATTAGCTATAAATAAAATAACTAACATACCCTAAATTTTTATATGACTCAAATTAATCTTAAAACTATCAGCATGAAAAACAGCTTTTAAATGTATTAATTACATTTTCTAGAACATGTGTGGTATAGCTAGATATGGAGACAGGAATCAAATCCTAGCTTAGAAACCTATTATGTGACTTTGGGCACAGCAGTTAACCTTTCTAAGTCTTCTTCATCTGTAAAATCAGAGTAATACTATTTATACTATCTACCTCAAAAAGTTGCTGAAAGTCCTTTGTGAACTTTCAAGTCAAAGTGGTGAATAATACATATTAAGGTTAAAGCAAAGAAGAATGGAGTTTGGGCAGAAAAAAAATAGAACACATTTAAAAACTGTTAAATACAATGAATCCTATTAGTTATTTTGGTACAATCAGTCTTAAATCATACATCTTTGAGTGCAAAGTCTCAAATCACACACACTGTCTTTGGGATAGAGCCTTCTGGCTATTGATCATATATGGGAACCCTAAGGAATTTTAATCATCAGATTCTCAGAATTTTTCCTCTTCACTAAGGATATTCTCTATATGCTGAGTGAGAATATAGCACTAAGTATTAGGGAGTTTGATGCCCAAATTGTTTTTGGTTTAGTGAACTGAGTCAAGCTCACAGACATCATGCCCTTTAAAAAAATTAAACGTAGCTTATGTTTACATACTAATACTCTTGCTGCTTTCAATGGCTCCGGGCAAATCCTTAGAATCATTTCTTTGTGAGACTGAGCTCACAAAGGCCATGAGTTATACAGGCTTCATGTTCATATTTTTTTGTAAACTAGAATGAATTCACCAAAAAGTTAAGTATAGGTAAAGCCAGCAAAATAAAGCCATAAAATTTATTAATACAAGCAAGAACTGAAAATTCTCTACTAAAATATAAAAACTGATATGTGAGAAAAGAACAACTGTGACATACTAGAATTTCTCTCCACCATATGAACTCAGAAATAGAAACTTCAATGTTTTTGGTAGGGGTTGGCTTGTTGGAATAGGAGAGAAACATAAGACTTCTGACACTTTCTTCTTATAATAAATGTTAAACTTCATAAAGTCATATCATAAATCCCAAGTTTCCAGGAACCAAGTGCATCTATCAAGAGGCAGGAATCAATACGCTCTATTCTAAAGCCACAAATAAGCCAGAGAGCTGGGAGTGATGTAGAACAAAACTCAGATACACTAGTACCCAAGATGCACAAGCTGCTTGAAAACACATGCTAGCGAAATATCATTATAACCATCATATTTAAATAAGCCATGTCATTGGGGAGAGGGGGTGGGGCTGTTAGGTGGTATAGCAGATAGAGTGTTGGAGTCAGAAGACTCCTCTTCCTGAGTTCAAATCTGGTTTAGTAGATATGTGACCCTGGGCAAGTCATTTAACCCTATTTGCCTCAGTTTCCTCATCTGTAAAATGTGCTGGAGAAGGAAATGTCAAACCACTCCAATATCTTTAACAAGAAGAGCCTTAATGGAGTAACAAAAGAGTCCAACATAATTGAAAACAACTGAACAATAACAACATTTACAGCAGTATTTAAAGAAATATATAAATGCATACACAACTAAAATTAAACCTATATGCAGTTTTTTGAAGGAGTTTTTTGGGGTTTTTTTGCTGTATATTCATGTCACATTCTTCTCACTCTCCTACAGCTCCTCTTGCCCAGTCAATTTGGCTCTTAGGACCACAGACATGGCTTAAAACTTCTTAGTGTTCCCAGCAGCAACAGAAACAATAACCAAAGCAAGTCAGAGGAGCTGAATTTAAATCTAACCTGTCACTTATTACCCATGTGACTTTGAGCAAGTCACTTGACCTTTATGAGAGTGTTTCTTCAACTATAAATGCAAAAGGTTGGACCAAATGGCCTAAGGTCTGTTCCAGAGCTACAGAGCACAATTCTCTGGCCCGTTTTGAAGCCCATTCTATTTTAAATAGCTCTCATTGTTAACAAGTTTTTCCTGATATCAAGTATATATTTAGCTTTTTGCAACTTACACTCCCTATTACTGGTTCTGTTTTCAGAGGCTCAATTGATCCCTAGGTCTCATGTCTGCAGAGTCCAATGTTTTCTGGATTTTCAGCAGAACTTCATGTGCCATGGACACAAATTGCTCCTCCATCTTGGCTGTCTTGCCCTCCTCTAGACACTCCTCAGTTGTAAATGTGGCACCCCAAATAGAACATGATACTCCAGATGTAGTCTGACCAGGGCAGAAAACTGAGGGACCATCACTCTGCTCTTCACAAGCTCATAAATTTAGGGCTGGAAGGGACCTGATTAGAAGTTATGCCTCTCTTCTGTGGCTCAAGGTTGCATTCATTAGCTTTTCTGATGCCACACCATACTACTACTAACTCATACTGAACCTGCAATCCACTAAAACCCCCAGCTCTTTTTCAGACAAACTGCTATCTACAACTCCCATTTTATATTTATGAAGTTTGGGTTTTTTTGCTCATGTGTAAGACATTTATCCTTTCTGAACTTCATCTAATTCAATTAAGCCCAATGTTCTTGCCAATTAAGTTCTTCTGGATCCTGACTTTGTTATCCCAGAAGTTAGCTAATCTAGTCAGCTTTCCGTCACCTGGATATTTGATAATTATGTCAGCTGTACCTTTATCCAAGTCACTGACACAAATGTTCAACAATGTAGGGCCCAGTACAGATCCTGGTACCACTCCCCTAGAGACTTCTTGCTGAGCTGACATGGAACATTAATGACTACTCAGAGGCCAGTCATTCAATACATTCTGAATCAGTCTCATTCTGCTACTGTCTACTCTGCATCAGTCTAGTAACCCTGTCAAAAAGCTGTAAGGTTAGTTTGACCTGACTTGTTCTCCATGAACTTATACTGGTTCTTTGTAATCATCACTTCCTTTTCTGGATATTCACCATTTCTCTCTTTAATGCTCCATGCTAGGGTTATCTCAAAAATAAAACTCAGCTTCAGTGACAAGACTTTGCAGACTCTATTTTCTGCCCTTCTCCACTTTTGCCTTTTATCTCTTATTCTCCAGGATCTTTCAGCTATCACTGAGGGGAACTTAACAATTGCAATGGCCAGTTCTTCCAGTACCCAAGGACACAGTTCATCTGGGCCAAGTGACTAGAAGTCATTCATGGCAGCTAGAAGCACTCTTATTATCTCCTCATTTATATTGGGCTTCACCTCTTGATTAGCCAGTTTGATTTTTTCATTCTCCTTATGAGAGAAAACAGAAACAAAACACTAAGTGTACAGCATGGACTTTCTGTTGTCAGATACCATCACCATTCCAAAGACCCCTTCTTTCTCTGATACAGTTTTCTCAGTTGGCTTCTCCAAGATTTCAAGCTTATCCTCCCATATAGTACTCCTGATATTTTTATGGGACTATCCAAAACTCACTGCCACCCTCTCGTTCTTGATCTTGCTTCCATCTTTTTTACACATATTTTCAAAAACAAAGTTTGTTGGTGATGTCCCTGTGCACCCACCCACATCACCCTCTTTAGATGACTTCCATTTCCCTTCCTCGATAGAATCTGTCTTCCCTTTGGACCTTTGGGATTTCCCATTTCTCTTGGGCTGGCTTTCCCTGTAGAATGCGGAATGCCATGGGATCCTGCCTGCCATGTGTTTGAATTTTTTGAAATCTTCTTTCCTCAAATCTAAGGCATATGTCAGATAATACCCAGCTTCCTTCTTTTTTCTCTGCCACAAACTTTAGGAGGGAGCCATCACTTCCAAGTAAAGTCCCCACCATTTCTAACTCCAGTCACCAGGTCTTCTCTGTTACTAGGAATTGGATCCAGAAACTGTTTTCCCCATGTTGGTTCCTTAACTTTTTGAAGGATATAATTATGTGAATATGTCAATAAATATTTGTCAAGTTACCTACTGTGTCAGCACTGGAGAGACAAAGAAATGAAAAGTCCCTGCTCTTGAGGAGCTCCCAGTCTAATGGGGAGGAGAAGAGTATATTAATTATCACCAAAACAACCCAAGAAGTTATTGGCTGTTTCACTTTTGGCAGAGAACACTTCAGGAGACAACAGGATAAATGAAATGTGAATCATACCTTATCATGTTTCTTTGCCAGGATTCAGATCTGTTTCCCAAACTATCTTTTCCCTTCTTTGTCCAGACGGTCTGTAGGATACACTTCAATGTAGAATGTTTCTGCTTCTTTTCCATTATTCAACCAAATGTCTATTGTGATTTTCCCCCTCCAGTTCCTGGACTCCTCACATGAAGGTATCTTATTAGCATAAAATGCCACTGCACCTACCCTTTTCACCTATTCTGTTTCTTTTGAATAAGCCACTTAATTGGCTGGCTGTTGTCCTTTGCTCTAAAAAGACCAAATGCATCACTATGTTGGAGTCAACGTAAGTGTGTCCAATAGCGGCTGATCAGAGCAATACAAACTCAGAAATTTCTACCAAAGGTCAGACATATATAGCTCAAATGAAGCTATTCAATATGACCCAGCCAGAGCCATAATGCAGTTATATATTTCCACTCCATTAAGTCTCCATAATACCTATGAAGTTAAATTTGTTTCTCTGAATTAGGACCACTGGTTTTCATAATTGTTGCCTAAAACTGGTGCACTGATGTGGAAATATATGAGGCTAGGGATCTCATGACTTGCTCCTTTCTTGGATTTTTTTCTCCTCCTATGAAGTTCTGGGTCCCTCTCCATTCTTCCTTCACTGTGGTTACTCTCTGTAGTATTAAGTTTAGGAAATATCCATAAGCGAATTTCTTCCTCCCTCCTTCTTTTTATGAGGCTTTAAGCCTCTTCTTTATTTTTTTTTTAAATTTCAGTTCCAAATGCTCTCCTTCCTTTCACTCCTCCTTTACCCACTGAGAAGGCAAGAAAGAGTATCCTCCAGGGGCAGAGCCAAGATGGCAGAGCAGAAACAGGACTTCAGTGGGGCTCCAGCTTCCACCTCCTCCAATACATGCAAAAAATGACTCTCTAAACAAACTTTAGAGCTACAGAACCCACAAAGTGACAGAGAGAAACAAATCTCCCACTGAAGGAAGCCTGGCAGGCCAGCAGGAAGGGTCCACCGCAGCATGCTGGGAGCCAAGCACAGTTTGTCTGAGCCGAGGTTTTAGCCTCAGGGTGGCCCCAACCAGCCCCAGCTAGAGAAGAGTTCCAGAGACTTCTCAATCCACAAATGCCAAAGACAAAGTAAAAGGTTAGTGTGGAACATTTTTGGAACAGGGGAAGTGCTGCTACCAACTGCTACCCCCACAGTGAAAAGCAGCAGAGGCATGGCTGCTTCAGAGCTCCTGGCCTGCAGACGTAGGGGGACCAAGCAACCATTCAGAGGTTAATGGCTCTTGCTTTGACCTGCTTGTATCTGGATCGTGGTCTTGGGTGGTGGTCCAGGGATGTGTGACCAGTGACCCAGAGTGTGTGAGGGCTGTAAAAAGGGCACCCATCTAATAGCTCCGGCAGCTGCAAAAACCCCAGCGACTTGGGACAAAGGCTCTCTCCATTCTGGAAGCAGAGTTTTACCATGGCAAAGAGCTCAAAAATCTAGTAACTGGCTGCTAATATAAGCAAGCAGAGGAAGAACAAATAGACAATAGAATCCTTTTTGGGGACAGAAATGATCAAGGCACAGAACAGGAGGAAGACAGCAAAGTCAGAACTCCTGCATCAAAAGCCTCCAAGAAAAATATGAACTGGTTACAAGCCAGGGAGGTGCTCAAGAAGGATTTTGAAAATCAAGTAAGGAAATTGGAAGAAAAATTGGGAAGAGAAATGAGAAAGATGCAAGAAAATCATGAAAAGCAAGTTAACAGCCTGCTAAAGGAGACCTAAAAATATAATGAAGAAAATAACACCTTAAAAAATAGACTAACTCAAATGGCAAAAGGCCCAAAAAGCCAACAAGGAGAAGAATGCTTTATGAAGCTAACTTTGCCAGATGGAAAAGGAATTTCAAAAACTCACTGAAGAGAATAACTCCTTCAAAATAAGATTGGAGCGATTGGAAGCTACTGACTTTATGAGAAATCAAGATACTATTAAACAGATCCAACCAAATGAAAAAAATAGAAGGTAATGTGAAATATCTCATTGGAAAAACTGCTGACCTCGTAAATAGATCCATGAGAGATCATTTAAAAATTACTGGACTACCTGAAAGCCATGATAAAAAAAAAAGAGTCTAGACACTATCTTTCAAGAAATCATCAAGCAAAACTGCCCTGAAATTCTAGAACCAGAAGGCAAAATAGAAATGGAAAGAATTCACTGATCACTTCTTTAAAAAGATCCCCAGAAAACTAGGAATATTATAGCCAAATTCCAGAGTTCCCAGGTCAAGGAGAAAATACTGCAAGGAGTCAGGAAGAAACAATTTGAGTATTGTGGAAACACAAGCAGGATAACACAAGACCTAGCAGCTTCTACATTACAGGATCGAAGGGCTTGGAATATGATATTCTAGAGGTCAAAAGAGCTAGGACTAAAACCAAGAATCACCTACCCAGCAAAACAAATGCTACAGGGAAAAATACAGTCATTCAATGAAACAGAGGACTTTTAAGCATTCTTGAGGAAAATACCTGAGCTGAACAGAAAATTTGACTTTCAAATATAAGAAGCAATAAAAGCATGAGAAGGTAAACAGGAAAAAGAAATCAGAAGGAATTTATTAAAGTTGAACTTTTTACATTCCTATATGGAAAAACTATAATTATAACTCATAAGACTTTTCTGATAGTTGAAGGGAATATATATGTATGTACAGATACATATATGTATGTATACCACAGTGTATGTGTATATAAATATATATGTGAGTGTGGGCATACATATGTTCATGTATACATAGACAGAGGGAACAGGATGAGTTGAATATGAAGGGATGATATCTAAAAAATAAAATTAAGAGGTGAAAGAGAAATTTATTCAGAGAAGAAGAAAGGAAACAATAGATTAGGGTAAATTATCTCATATAAAAGAGGCAAGAGAAAACTGTTACAAAGGAGGGGAAGAGCAGGAAAGTGAAAGGGAATGGGACAATCTGATTCTCACTGGCCTAAGGAAGGAATAACATATATATATACATACATA
>CM053594.1:42212398-42257068 GCA_028646575.1 Pseudocheirus occidentalis
AGAAGGGAGGGCAGACTGAGGGAGAGGATAGTTAGAAACAAACATTTTTGAAAAGAGATAGGGTCAAAGGAGAAAATGGAATAAGTGGGGGGGTGGGATAGGATGGAGGGAGTAAGTCTTTTACAATATAACTACTATGGGAATGATTTGGATAACTACACATATACTATCTATATTGAATTGTTTATCTTCCCAGTGGGGGGTAGGTGAGGAGGGAAGAGGGCAAAAGAATCTGGAACTCAAAGTTTTAAAAACAAATGTTTAAAAACTGTTTTTTTACATGCAACTGGGAATTAAGATATACAGGTACTGGGGTGTAGAAACCCATCTTGTCCTACTAGAAAGTTAGGGACATGAAGGGGGAAGATATAAGAGAGAACAGATTGGGGGAAGGGGTATTAAGTAGGCTTTCTAATTTGGGGTAGGGGTAGGGGAAAAACAGGGAGAAAAAAACTAACTCAAAATCTTACAGAAATGAATGTTGAAAACTAAAAATTATAGGAAAAAACAAAGAAAAAAAAAGAAATAGGATACCCACTACACGTAAGAAGTCATGCAAAACATATATCTGCATTAACCATATTAAAACCCTTTTGATTAGATTTACTACAGAACTAGCTAACAAGTTACTTAACCAAGTCTCTTCATCACCAAAACAAGAGGGTTTGACTTAACCTATAAGATCCCTTTTTACAGCTTTAAATGTACAGTGCTGTGATCCATACATAAGCTTGATAAGCCTGTGCTAGACACATCTCTAAATTGATGCCCCAAGGTAAGAAAGTCTTTCCACTTGTATATCCCAATTTACTGGCTATATCACTACCTGAGTCTCTCTTCTATTGCTC
Source organism: Pseudocheirus occidentalis (assembly GCA_028646575.1). Taxonomy (NCBI): domain Eukaryota; kingdom Metazoa; phylum Chordata; class Mammalia; order Diprotodontia; family Pseudocheiridae; genus Pseudocheirus; species Pseudocheirus occidentalis. Next base: position 42,213,247 of record CM053594.1, read on the forward strand.
CTCCTTACCCCATTCTCAAGGCTGGAAGGGACTGCTAGGGATGAGTATTACAAGAGAATGTCCAAGAGTTCTCTCCATCACAAAGAATTTTATACTTTTTCTCTAAACTTAGGTTTTACTTTCAACGTAAAGACAAAAGACTCTAGAACTGTTACTCACAGCTGCAGAGAAGGCTCTATGAAGCATGAAAGTAGCCGAGGAAGGACATTAGGGTAATATGGTTTCCAAACCTTTGTTTTTAAATTAGGGCTTGCACTAGCCATACAGCAAGATAAGTGGAAGAAGGGGAGGCAAATAGTCTCTTCCTTAGCTAAAGAAAATCTAAAGTTCTAAGCTCCTACATGCACACTGACATTTGCCAAAAATGCCTAAATTTTACTTGTTGCTTTATCCTAAGTTCTGCAGATTCTTTTCAAAGAGGTCCTATTTTAAAGAGATGACCTATATTCAAGGGCAGGAATCCATATGTAAACTAATAGGTTCAATGTTTTCAGTCTAATTTTAATATAATCCTGGTTTCCCTCCAGGCTTGAGAATTATTCTCATCACAGGTCTTGTAGCCACAACCTTCCTAGGAACATGTGCATATTTCTAGTTTGCTCTGGGGCTTGGGTTTGGGACTAGAAATCACCAAAAGTAATCTTTACAGTCATGTTCATGGTGCTGTCATTTTCTTAGCTCACAGAGGGCATGTGAACTTTCTTCCTAAAGAACAGAAAAGGAAGCAAGATACAACTCAGAAATTGTAGTCTTTCCTACTCACCTGATGCTGGCACCCTTGTTTTAGTCATTTTCTCCTTCCTCATAGCTTGAGAAACCCTTTTTAAAATTTTGTGATAGCCTTATTTTTGTTCCACATCCCACACCCTTTCATTATGCATGATTTCATGAGTTTGCTATGTTAGGGAGTCAATTTCCCAATCATCTGAGAAAAGTCAAGGGGAAACAGAATTTGATATTTAAATAATTTTACTTTATAATCAACATTCAGCAATGTACCTACTCTATATATGGAGGGAGAATGGAGTGTATATATAAGTAAGACTTTCAAAATCTCTCTAATGGGAACTACTTAGTATGACTAACACAAATATTTTTTCACAAAAATGCCTAATTTTTTACCTGCTACTTTATCACGAATAAGTTTTGCAGATTCAACTTCACCAATACTGCTAAACAAACTTCGTAATTCATCCTGTGTCATGTTCTGAGGGAGGTAGTTGACAATTAAATTCGTTCTACCGATATCATCCCTGCAATCTTCAGCCATGTGATCTTCATAACCATTAGACATTTTATAAAATATCTGCAAAGAAAAAAAATTAAGTAAGTTCTATGTATTCACACTGTAGTACATTAAGACAGAACAAATTTGTACATTTTAGTTCAAAACATTTAAAATCATAAATTCAATACCCTCTTTTAAGAGACATCCTCCGTGAAATTAAAAACTCTTACAAACACCAAGCCATCTGAAAAAAATTATGGAATGTCTCTGAGGAACTTTCCCTATTTATTCCTTTTCTCCAAATTGCTATTGTTCCCTCAGGCTAAAAATGTCAATGGCTTGATAATACTTGTAAAAGAAGTAATGTTGTCATGTACCTAGCCCCAAATCTCATCCGTCACACATATCCCTGTAATATCCTTCTAATTTACTGGTGGCCAGAGAATAATTATACTGAATTGTAATATTCCTGGCAAGAAGTTCTTCTTCCCCTTCACTCTCAGAAGTCCATTTTACGGTGCACCAATTCTGAATGACAAAACTGTTCTATGAATCTAGGGACTCTACTTGTTTTGTCAGTTGGCTGCACATAATCTTACATTCTTCTTGTTCAAAAGTAAATCTAAGAGGAGCAGCTAGGAGGTGAAGTAGATAGAGCACCAGTCCTGAAGTCAGTACAACCAGAGTTTAAATATGACCTCAGACACCTGCTATCTGTGTGACACTGGGTAAGTCACTTAACCTGGATGGAAGGAAGGTGGGAAGGTGGCAAGAAAGGAAAGAAGGAAGGAAGGAAGGAAGGAAGGAAGGAAGGAAAGAAAATGTAAGGAGCCTTAGTGCTATTAGCACAATTCTATTTAGATGGATTTAAAAGGATAGTTCCGTCACACTGAATGACAGAACTGGGATTTCAAATACTTCAACAGGCTGAAACCATAATCAAAATAAAACCATACAGAAGAACCCACAAGGGGAAATAATGTAAAATCAGCTTGGAAACAGAGGCTGAATGAAATTATGGAAATTAAAAAGAAGAAACTGAACATGGATAAAAACAAGGCCACTCATTTACACAAAGAAGAAAATCAAACATGAAAGTATAGAATGGTAGAGACAAAAAACTCATATTGAAAAAGACCTGGGATTTTAATTACGTAGAAAGTCAATTTGGAAAGAGGTAGAGGAGCATCCTAAGAGGTATTTAATGAAAGGTCCTTGTGTTATTTAGTACTCCTAATTAATTACTTTGACAAATATATAGATGGCATATTTATAGTCAAGATGGAGGAAGATTTTAATAGGTGACAATGTTGGGCCAAAATTCAAGATGAGATCTTGGAAAGATGTAAAGTCATGTACTGGATTCAAAAAATCAGTTCACAAGTGGCAAAGGTATTGCTAGATAGCAGTTTGTCTGAAAAAGATATAGGGGTTTTGGCTGCTAAACTACAAACTAAGTATAAGGCCATACTATGTTACGGCAGCAAAAAAAGCATTGATACATCAAGAGATTAGACTACATTAAGAGAGACAGTCCCTCTGTTCTCAGTCCTGATAAATCTACATTTGTAGCACAGTATTTAATTCTGGAAATCACATTTTATAAAAGGTCTAAATAAGGGTGATAAGCTGAAACATCCAAAGACAAGTGACCAGAGTGATGAAGTATCAAATTTATTCAGCATTTATCAAAAGCCTACTATGTACTAGAACCTAGAAATACAAAGATATATATTCCCTGCCCTTAAGGAGCATACATTCTATTTGGGGGAAACAGCATATAGAGTAAAGACAACATATATGCAAAGTAAATCAAACAAATTCTTGTGGGAGGAGTAGAGGATGGGGGAAGGAGACTACAAACTTGGAAGAATAGCAAAAGCTTAACATAAGGGATGGCACTGAGCTAAAGATTCTGAGGGACAGAGGCCATGGAGGGCTGTACAAAGGCACAGGGGCAAGAAAGGGAAGCACCTGGGTTAACTATAGGCTGCATACGGAGAATATGAAATCACTCTGGAAAGATGGGCTAGAGCCAAATTGTGATGGGCATTTTATCCACTGAAGTTTCTTGAGCAGGGAAGTGACAGGATCTCAGAAGATCAATTTAGCAGCCATATCAAGGATGGATTAGAGAGGAGAGATTGGAGGCAAAAAGACCAATTAGGAGACTACTGTGGTAGCCTAGGAGAGAAATGATAAGGGCTTGAATTAAGGTGGCAATGTGAGTGCAAAGGATGATATGGGAAATGTGAACCTAGAATTAACAAGATTTGGTAATTGTGATTAGATATAGAAGATGAAGCAGAGGTAAATGTTGAAGATGATTCTGAGCCTGCCTATTTGGGAGTCCTCAATAGAAATAGGTAAGTTAGGAAGACAAGTTAAGTTTTCAGAAAAAACATAATTTCTATTTTGAACATATTGACATTGAAATCCCTATGGGACATTCAGTTGGGAGTTCCCCAACAAGCAGCCAGTGACATAGGATTAGAGCTAAGAGGACACTAGGGCTAGACATATAAATCTGAGAGGCATCTGCATAGAGATGATAAAGTTGATGAGATCACCAAGGAGGAGTGGGGTAGAGAAAGAAGAGGGCCTGAACAGAGCCTTATATGACATCCATGATTAGGGAAAAGAAGAAAATGACGATCCAGCAAGAGAGACTGAGGCCAGACACATAAGAGAACCAGAAGAAAGCAGTGTCACAAAAACTCAGCAAAAACAGAATGAGCAGAAACAAGAGGTGATTAACCATGTCAAATGAAGTGTAAGAAAAATGAGGACTGAGACTCCTCATTGCCTACTGAATAAAATCCAAACTTTTAAATTCAAGTATCCAAGTGTCTAAGAATTGGAAATTAAGGAGATGCCCATCAACTGGGGAATGGCTAAATAAGCTGTTGTATATGATTATAACGGAATATTATTTTGTATATGATTATAACAGAATATTATTGTGCTATAGGAAATGACAAGCAGGATGATTTCAGAAAAACCTAGAAAAACTTACACGGACTGATGCAAAGGGAGCAGAACCAGAACGTTGTACACTGTAAAAGCAATATTGTACAATGAAGAACTGTGAATGACTTTATCTATTCTCAACATTATAACGATCCAAAAGACTCATGATGAAACATGCTATCCACCACCAAACAAAAAAACTGGTACTATCTGAATACTGACTGAAGCATACTTTCTTTCTTTCCTTCCTTCCTTCCTTCCTTTTCTTTCTCAAGTTTTCTTACACAAAATGAATAATATTGAAATGTTTTGCGATTGCACATGCATAACCTATATCAGATTGCTTGCTGTCTCAGAGAAAAGGGGGGGAAAAAGAGGGAGGGAAGGAATTTGGAACTCAAAACTTAAAAAAAAAAAGTTAAGAACTGTTTTAACACATAATTGCGGAAAAGAATAAAACATTTTTTTTAAATGCCTAGCATACAAGGAGATCAACAACCTGGCCACTGACTTACCCTTCCAAATTTTCTCTCATTAATTACTTTCATGAATTTTATATGCCAGTGATGGAAAATCTGCTCCCTAAACTCATTGTGCCCTCCTCTGTCCCCATGTCTTTGCTCATGCCACTTTTTACGCCTGAAATATACATCTCTCCATTTTTCATCCCTGTCCCCTCCCCCACCAAGTTTTCCCATTCTCTTAGGGAAATTCCGAGCATTCTTGGTCTAACTCAGGTGCAATCTTCTTCATGAAGCATTCTCTCTTCATCTCAAGTGGAAGAGAGTTCCTATTTCCTCAAATCTCTAAAGAATACTCAGCACATTATAATTTGCAATGCAGTTATTTGTGTTTCAGCCCTAGCTGTCTTATTAGATTATAAGCTCCTCGAGGGCAAAGACTATTTTATTTATGTCTTTAGCTCCAGCAGTGTCTTAAACATAGGAAGTGCTTAATAAACTAACATATAAGCTCCTTTAGAGCAAAATCTATATGTTCTATTTCTTTATATCCTTCCATTATTGAATGAAAGCATAAATTCATGCCCCTAGAGGAAAGGAAGAGAAATCTTAAGAGATGGTTATTTGAAAAAAAGAAATATCTTGCCTTGTCAATGGGCAAGATAATAAGCAGAGTGGGGGAGACGGTGTAAAACTGAAAATAAAATAAAGCTGAATTTTAAAAAATAAAAACTTTTTAAAAAAAGAAAAAATATGACAATGGGTAGCTATGGTACCTTCATTCATCCTCTGGGGCAGTTGTCAAGAGGTGGCCAAAACTGACCCTTGAATTGTGTTCAGGCTATAATTTGCCAATGGACCCAAAAACTCCATCACAGACTACCTTCAAGTCATTTTCACTTAAGTGTGTGATGTCTCATATCCAATTCAAACTGTTCTTTTTTGTCCTTCCCTGCTTCCAGTCCAGCAAAAAGTGACTTGCACTCCTCATTCCTCTTTATGGTACTACCATTCTCCCAGTCAAAACACCAGTCAAGAAACGTATTTCATCTTCTCCATATAATCTCTCAATAAATATTCAAGCTTAGCAAATAAATAATGCACACTGATTAGAAATTACTCCTATTTATTAAAGCACTTCAGAGATTCACTAAGACAGAAATCCCAGAACCTCTTTCTTCCTGACCCTGACAAAAGTGTGACTTAAGACAATTTAGACTGAACAATTCAGCAAGTTTATTAACTAGGTCCAAGGCAGTGTTGCAAGGCATTCAGGATGCAAAGAGAAAAGTAAAAATAAACATTCCTCTTCAAGCAATTATTCAAAAAATTTTTACTAAGTACCTACCACGTAGCAAGGCAAGGAATTCACATTCAGAGGGAAAACAACAAGCACCCTGAGGAGCAAATATAAAACATCTTACAAAATAAATTCTGAGTTGGGGAGGCTGATAACAACTGGAGAAGGAAAGACCCCTTGAATAGAGTAAGAACTTCCAAGAAGGAAGATGAGGGATTCCAGGGACAGAAGATAACCACTGCAAAGTAAAAAACGCAGGAAGAGAATATCATATAAGAACAGCAAGTAATATTTAGCTAGAACATGGACTATGTGGGCAGAGTAATATGAAATCAGCTTAGAAACAGATGGAGATGGGAGCCATATTGGTATCTATCTACCTACCTATCCACCTAATCTTGTTGTTACTCACCATGTCCTGGTAAGTTTGGTGCCCGACAGTGAGAGCCCAGTTCATGACAGGTGCCTGCTGAAGAAAAATTCAGCCGATTCCCCACTCAGTAGCAGCCCCTCCACCCAAGGGACCCAGAGCTCCAGAGCCACCAGGGCTCCACTCTCTCCAGCAGCAGGCTGGGAACTGCTGCTGCTGCATGCTCTGGCTCAGATATTTCTGCATAAATTTCTTGTTCCTCTTAATTTGGGAACCCAAGAAGGAGTCAAGTCTGTCCTGAGCCTAGATATGAGAGTAGATGACATATGAGATCAAGCTTTTCCCTAGTACTTGGGCAGAAGGTCTATCGTCTACAATTTGCCTGTCTGGTCCATGAGGAACTAGAAGACTGAGGTTCTATCCAGCCCCAGCAGGCAATATCCAGGGAAATGCTGAATGCAAGGCTCACTTTTCTCTCCTTCCTGCTGAAACTCCAGAGTCTTTTTATTCATGAGGTATGGGTGATATCTGGGGAGGACATGTTGAATATCTCTGGATTAATGTCCATTTTGAGGGTTTTTTGGTTTTAATATCTGATTCACTCACATTTAGTTGGGAAGGTACAAATCTATTTAGTGTTTTGGAAATCAAACAAAGGCTATGACTTTGACCTGGACTGATTTTTCATCTGTAATGTTTTGTATTGCCATGTTTGAGCTAGATGATAAACTTTTGTTTCTGCAGATGCTGCTTCCATTTGATGACATATCAATGATATATTTGATGCCAAACTTCTGAGTTTCTGACACTTTTGGAAATTCTTCAAATAAATTTAGTAGGCACTGCTACAAGGATCTAGGTTGTCTATCACTGTCATTCTGCTCGCAAAGTCAAATGATAACAGTGTTAGAAGTTGGCCAAGTGTCCATCAATACCTCCAGCTTAAATGGATTCCTGTGGTTAATGGGGAAGACTGCCATGAAGCTGAGAAGTTATCATCTGACCTGTGCCTGAGAATCTCCAATGAGAGGGGAACCACCATCTACCAAAACAGTCCATTTCATGCCTGGAGAGCTCTAATTGCTATGAAATAGAATGTGCTCTTTTGAGCACAATGACTATCTGCTATTTGTACTTATATGCCAAGCACCTAATATAGTACCTGGAATATAGTGAGTGCTAAATAAATGCTTATTTATTGATTCAAGTTTTCCTTCTATCAGACCTTACCTCAGGCTTTACTGAGAACACAGAGGTTACCGGCAGGCAGCTCTCTCTTATCCCATTCTCTACAATCAGATAATATTTAGTTATCGTCCCTCACTTGCTCCTCTTCTATTCCAGTCTGATTCAGACACAGCCCTTCTCCTCTGCAAGGGCAAGCTTTTTAGAACCTTAATTTACAACTGCTTTACCCTTAATCCTATGCTGCCTATCTTGTCCAGCACAGTGAGTCCTCAATCATCCCCTTTCTCAAATTTATCTTTATTTAATGATTCTGTCCTAGTCACTTCCTTGGCCTCAGATTGTTAAGGGCTTTAAATATCAAACAGAAGAGACTGTATTTTATCCCAGAGGCAACAAGAGGCCACTGATACTTCCTGGGCAAGGAAGTGACATGATCAGACCTGTGCTTTAGGAAAATTATTTTGGTAACAGTATGTTGGGAGACCAATTAGAAGGCCATTAAAATAGTACAGGCAAGAGAGTAATTAAGGACCTGAACTAGGGTAATGTTTGTGTGGGTGGATAGAGAGAAGGGAATGAGTGTGACAGATGTTGTGGAGAACTGCCAAGACTTAGCAACTAAACGAATATAAGGAGTGAGAAACGGGAATAAGTTTAATATATTCTATGAATCTGAGAAACTGGAAGAATGGTGATGCCTTTGACAGAAAGGTTTTAGGAAAGAGAGAATGAGTTCCATCTAGCCATGATGAGTTTGAAATATCTATGGGGGAATCCAGGTGCAGCAGGCATTTGACGATGCAGAACTCATTAGAGGGACTAAGACTGGATGTGTAGTTCTGAAAACAATGTTCCCAGTGATAACTGAACCTATGGGGAATGATGAGACAAGATCACCACAAGAGTTCAGATCTAAGCTTTCAAGTAAACCCATGGTTGGGGACAGAAGGAGACAGAGGATGATTCAGCAAAGGAGACAAAGAAGGATGAGAAACAGTAAACAGCGTATGAAACATCAGGGGAAAAAAGTATCTAAGAAGAGTATATAGTCAAATGCCTCAGAGTTCAAGAACCTAACAACTTGAAAAAGGACAATGGTTTAGTAATCCAAGTCAAGATTCCTAGGCTGTGAGACCTGAAAGTTCTTAGAGAACACCAAGGTGTAATCTTATTTTAAGAGTTATCAGTTGAGGAAAGGCAGGGCTGTGGAGCAGAGAGAGAAGCAGTCTGTAATACAGAAGACCTAAGTGCCAGTCCTGCCTGACACATGCTGCTAGCTAGCTGTGCACCTCTGCTCAAGTCATTTCATCTCTCAGTTCTCCAAGCAACTTTTTAAGACCATTAAATTATACAAAAATTGCTGGTCGGTCTTAGTAGGGGGAATTTCATCACACAGAAATCCTCACTCCAATGAAATCACAGACCCAAACTCTCCTATTCCTCTGTCCAAAAAAGAAAAAGGGAAAAAAAAAAAAAACTAGAAAGGGAAAGTAATTTTCCCAAGGTCACACAACAACTATAAGGAAAACTAAAAAAGCTTCAAACAAACCCAGGTCTTCAGACCCTGAATTAAGTGTTCTTTCCACTAAATCAAGTTACTAATAGATGAGTAATAATAATAACAATAGCTAGCATTTACAGAGCACCTACTATGTGCCAGGCACAATCTTTAGAGTTACCTCATTTGATCCTCACAACAGCTGAGGGAAGTTGGTCCTGTTATCATCACCATTTTACAATCCAGGAAAACTAAGGCAAATGGGTAAAAAGTGACTTGCTCAGGGTCCCACAGCTAATAAGTATCTGAGGCTGGATTTGACTTCAGGTCTTCCTGACTCCAGCGCTAGGCTAACACTCTATCCACTGAGCCCCCTAACTATCATAGAGAAGGAAAACTGCAAAAATTTCTAAAAGAATAAACTGTTCTCTTGGGCAGAGTGATGAGGCCTAAGAGGAACTCTGGCATAGTAGATGCTGTGCAGGGCTTAGAGTTACAAAGATGTGCGTACAAATGCTTTCTCTGACTTAACAGGTAAGAGAACCTGAGTAAGTCACTTAACCTCTATGTACCCAAGGCAGTTTTCTAGGACTTCTACTAAATCATGGATGGTTGGTTGGTTGAGGGAGTTCCCATAAGGAGTACCTTTTCATGACAAAATACTTAGGTGACATATAAGAGGAAACACAAGCTAGAACTTTCTTCTCCCCCAAATTAAAATCAATATTAATAATGCCCTTATTCACAAAGAGGACCTGTTTAGAGCTTTACTGTGAGCATCACTAACTTTTCTCAGATCCTTGGCCTTGCTGAAGATATCATTCCATTATAATACTAAGAATAGGTCCATGCCAGGATACAGACTATGTAATACACACAGACCTGCAAAATTCAAACACATTCTCTCTCACTAACAGGCAGTAATGATTAGGAAACCTCAGTTCAAACATTTAATTAACAAAAGTGTAAATTATCTTTCTACCTAGAAAATTACTTTACAAAAAGCTCCACTGAAGATTATAACAAACTGAAAAGAATTTCTAATATTTTCGAGAGCCACTATGAAAGAAAGTACTGGAAAACTGGTCCATGAGAAGAAATCCTGAGGAAGCTCCCAGCTAATTAAAAATAACCCCAGCTGTGAAGCTCATCAGATCCACCTCTTAGGCAAAGACGTCACTGTTAGTGCTACAGAAAGGCTGATATTGTCTAAACTGCAATGTTTCCAACAAACGTTTCAGCTCTGAAAAAAAAAAACAGGAAGAAATGAACCAACTCTCTCACAAATCTTTCTACAGAACTCAGTAATGTTTGGAGGCATTATCAAGGACAGTTCTAATGATCATTTGGAACTAAAACTGAGTCAAAGTAAATAAACATGTCATAAAAAAGTTCCCTGATATTAGGCTTAAAGTATATATACTGACTACTTCCAAAGCTTAAGTAAAATGGAAGGAAAATTAATTTCACTGGTGATGCTGCAAAAATTTAGAATAAAGAAGCAAGCCCTGGAAACAGAACTCATACCAATTTGCAAAGAAATTGTCTTCCAAACATTCATTTATAGTGATTATTTGGATTCTAGACCAAATATTCCTTACTGATCTAATATTATTAAAGTCCCATTGAATTCAAGAAAGTCTATTTAATCCATCAGGTATTTGTTGAGTTCCCTAATTTCAGGCTGTGTTCAGGATCTGAGAATAAAAAATATTTGAACAAATACTATTATACTATTATAAAATCCAGTTTGATTCACTGAGGTTCCATGTCCCATGGAGATGAAAGGGAGGAGATACACACACACACACACACACACACACACACACACACACTTTTTTTTTTTCAAAAGGGAAATCCTACATAACAACTGGTAACAGGCTTCTAGAAGAAGTTTGGACTAAAATTAGACCTTGAAATAACAATAACTGACAGAAAAAAAGAGTTAGGATTTGGTGTCAGAAAGTTTACTCCTCATTTCTATTCCTCCAACATGGGCATCAGCTCATAAATGCCGTTTCTGTGTACAATCTACCTCATTATCTCTTATGTGTTTCTCCTTCTCTACACTTACACAGCCACCCTTCTATTCCAAGCCCTCATCGCCTTTCACCTCAAGCACTCCTTAAACTGTGGGTCCCAACCCAGTTTAAGAAGTGCTGAAGGGGTTGCAAACAGAACAAATTTAAGAAGTCCTGGGTCTTAGACTAATGCAACAACCTTTTAATTAGTCTCATTGCCTCAAGTCTCTTCCCATTTCAATCCATCCTTCACACAGCTGCCAAACTGATTTTCCTAAAGTACAATTCCGACCAGTAACAACCCTAGTCAGTAAACTATCCTACAGGATAATATATAAACATATGTTGTTCAGAATTTGAAACCCTTCCCAGCCTAGCACCCAAACTTTCTAGTCTTCTGCACACTAACCCCCTCCATGGACATTATGGTCCAGGTAAAATGGCCTTCTTGCTGTCCTGCATACCCAGCACATCACTTCCTGCCTTTTCACTGGCCATACCTCATGCCTAGAAGCCCTGGTTCCCTTCAAGGTTCAACTCAACTGCCACCTTCCACAAGAGGCCTTTCCTGATTCCCCCACTCCCCAGCTACTAACTGCATTCCCTGAAAAAGGACATTCTATTTTGTATACATCCACATGTGGAGATGTTGTCTTTCCCCAACTAGGCTGTACACTCAAGGACAAAGACTTTTCACTTTGCATTTGCATCCCTAGCCCCTGGCACATAGTAGGTGCTTAATGATTACTGATGACTACCTACGCACTTAACCTCTCAGGCCTCAGTTTCTTCACCTGTAAAAGGGGGAAGAGACGTAGATTAGATAAATAACCTTTAAGTCATCTTCTACCTCTAAATGACAACATAGCACTTTAAAGTGTGTATAGCACTTTATGTACAGGACTGGAGGTTAGGTAACAAAAGTAATTAGTATAACCAATTTACAAATAAAGACACTGAGGTTCAGAGAGGTTGTGACTTACCCTTCATCACAAATTAGTAAATGTCAACACTGGAATGTGAACCTAAATCTCACTGAATTAAAGCTGAGGGGTGGCACAATACAAAGAATGCTGACCCTGAAGTCAGAGGACCTGGTTTCAGACCCTGCCCTGATACTCATAATTGGGGGAATCTTCGGCCAGTCATTTGTGTTTCCTGAGCCTCAGTTTCATTATCTGTAAAGCAAGGAAGTGAACTAGACAGCCTCTGAAGTCTTTTATAACCACTGGTCTATGAAATCACAACCAGTCACTATGCAGCAGAGTAGGTTGAACTGGATAAACAGAAAAGACGCCCATGAGGAAGGACCAAGAAGTCATTAATTCCCTATGGGGCCCATTTGTTTTCATTTGGGGGAAGGAGGACTGAAAAGGGAAGAAGATATCACCATATAGTAGAAAAGGCCCTGAAACTGCAGTCAGAGGACCCGGGTTTACATTCTGGTTCTCAGATTCAGCTTTTTGCTCTACAAAATGAAAAAGGTTAAACTAAGATTAAGATCAGGGGTTCTTAACTTGGGGTTTCATGGAGAGATTTCAAGTGATCCATGAGCTTGAATAGGAATAAAAATTACATCTTTATTTCAAGACAGCTCAAATCCTGTCATCTGCAAGAGGCCTTTCCTAGTCCCCTCAACCGTTACTCAATGCCTTTTCTCTAAGATTACCTCCTATTTACACTATATATAGTTTGTAAGTACAAAGTTGCTTGCATGTTGTCTCCCTCATTAGAATATGAATTCCTTTGGAATAGAGACCACATTTTTGCCTTTATTTGTGTCTCCAATATTTAGCACAGTGCCTTAACCATGTAAGGGTTTAATAAATGTTTGCTGACTGACTAAATTCCTAGACTAATTGAACTCTAAGAGCCCTTTCATAAATATAAGGAAACCTTTTTATTTTATTCAACCTATTCTTCATTAATAGCCTTAAGACATAAACAACCTGACACTGTCATGTGTACTTACCTAAAGGAGAAATGATTTCAATAAGTATCTCCCAACTGACATGGATCACAATCCTCTCCCCTGTTCCACCCCCTACCTTGACTGACCCCTCAAGATTAACATTCAGTTTCATGAATTGCTATGGTCAAAAAAACGTATCACCCTGTGGCCAATCCTCTAGTGATGAGCCCCTTCACACTTTGCAAACAAAAAAGCTGACACCATTCTTTATTCAAAGCCTTTCTGGCTTGGTAGCACCAGTGAGAGCTCTTTTTGCAACACCAAAGCCTTCTTCAGGAATGCAAGGTTAAGGGGGCAGCTATGTGGTGCAGTGAATGGAGCACCAGCCCTGGAGTCAAGAGGACCTGAGTTCAAATCTGACTTCAGACACTTGGCATACTTACTAGCCATGTGACTTTGGGCAAGTCACTTAACCCCAATTGCCCTCCAAAAAGAAAAAAAAAAGAATGCAAGGTTAAGTTCAACATTAATATAGTAAACCCTCAGGAAAGGGGGAAATCATCAGTTGCCTCCTCCTTTTCATAACTAGATTCCTGAAAAAAAAAAAAAAGCTTTCTACACCTGGTGCTTCCACTTTTCATTCTTTTCTTAACTCTCCTCAATATGTTCTCTAAACTCAACATTCAAATGAAAATGATCTCTCCAAAGTTACCAGTGATCACTTTAAAAAAATATTTTATTTGTTTTAGTCGACCAAAATCTACCTTCTCTCTCCCACCCCATTGAAAACACAAGGAAAACAACACCCATTAAAATATGTATGGCCAATCAGAATAAACTTCTACACTGGTTATGTCCAAAATGAATTTCTTATTTTGCACTGAGTCCTTCGCCTCTCAAATCAGGAAATAAGTAGCATGTTTTGTCATTAGTCCTCTGGAATCCTGTTTGACCATTATGCTGATAAAGAGTTCAGCACAATAATACTCCATCACATTTATGTACCATAACATATTCACCCATTCTCCAATATATAAGCATCCCCTCATATTTCCATTCTTTGTCACCTCAAAAAGAGTTAAAATTATTTTTGCGTATCCTTAGTTTGTTTTCCTTAAGACTTAACTTACCCTCTCTCTAACCTCCTCCTCTCCCTTCTTCCCTTTCCCCATTTTTCTGTTGAAAATTTCCTGTACTCAAGTGTGTGTGTGTGTGTGTGTGTGTGTGTGTATCCTTCCTTCTTTTGACCAGTTCAGCTCAGAGTGAGATTCAAGTATCAGCAGCTCCCCCAACCCCTCCTGATTTGTATAGATGTCTACTTGCATGCCCTGATTATAGCTTCCCTTCTCTCCCCTTTCATCATGCATTTCATTCTCCTCTTTCCATTCTTCTCTTAAGATCAAGACATAACAGAACCACTGCCAGGCCTCATTCACCTGGACTGCCCCTATGAGGAAACATATTTCCTCATATTTAAATGTAAGCAGTTTATCTTTCTTTGTCACTGTTTATTCATGTTTAACGTTTAATGTTTCTCTTCACTGCTATGACTGAACTTCACAGTTTCTGCATAGTTCTGGTCTTTTCAACAGGAATACGTGAAAATCCTTTATTTCATTACAAGTCCATTTCTTCACCCTTCCTGAGTTTTGCTGGGTAAGTTATTCTTAGCTGTAAGACCACACATACCCTTTACCTCCTAGAATACTAAATTCCAAGCTCTCTGCTCCTTTAGAGTTCTGTGTCTTAAATCACACATGATCTTCACTTTGATTTCTTTCTTTCTGGCTTGCAGTATTTTTTCTTTTACCTGGAAACACTGGATTTTGGTGACGAGTTTTCATTTTAGAGTTTCTTTCAAGAGTTAGATTTTTTTCCTATTTCTACTTTGACCTCTGGTTCTAAAAGATGTGTGCAATTCTCTTTCAAGATTTCTTGACACGTGAGGTCTTTTTTTTTGGTCATGGCATTCATGTAGTCCATTGATTCCTAATTTTTTTCTTCTCAACCTGTTTTCCAGGTCAACTTAGAGATAACTTAGATTTAATTCTTTTTTTCTTTTTTGTCTTTTGGTTTTGTGTTTTCTTGTTGCCTCACTGATTCACTGGCTTCTATTTGGTCCATTCTAACTTTCAGGGAGTTTACTGCTTGGGCAAAGTTTTGTACCTCTTGTTCTAAGCTGTTAATTTCCTTTCAAGTCTCTCTTCCATACCTCTCATTTCTGTTCCAATTTTTTCTTCAAGTGCTCTTATTCTATTTATAAGAACATTTTAACTTAAAAAAAAATCCTGCTTTGTTTCTTCCAGGCATTCTAGTTGACTTTGTGTCTAAAGTGTGTTTTTCACTGAGGTTCTGCCATAGATGTAGCGGAATCGTTCTCTTCTGGATTTGAATCTTAAGCTTCCTTGCTAACATAACAGCTCTTTTGAAAACACGTATAATGGACAGTTTCACTGTAATCCCCCCCCATTCCTTCCTTATTCCTTCTTAACCAGGAGTTCTTGTCTTTTTTATGTCCTGGATCCCTTTAGCAGTCAGTCTGATGGAACCTACAGCTCTTTCTCACAAGAATATTTTCAAATGCACAGGATTGCAAAGGAAAAAACTGATTATATTGAGATAGAAATGTAATTTAGCAGGGACTCTTACACTTTTGTCTTTGTATCCTCAACACATAGTAGTGCCTGACACATAATAGGTGTTTAATAAATGCTTGCTAAATGACTGATCCAGAATGTGGGAATTGGTACCAGTCATAAGGGATAAATGGGGGAAGGGGAGGAAAGAAGGAAAAGAAAAGAAGAAAAAAATGTTACGGTTTGACAACATGCTGCTTTTTCAGTCTTATCTCACTTTCCTGAAGCACTCTACAAATGCCTACTAGACTACTAGCTCAGGTGATTTTAACTTGGGGCCCATAGACCTCCCAGGAAAACCATGGTCAGATTTTTAGGAGTCCATGAACCTGGATGGGAAAAATAAAGTTACACCTTTATTTTCACCAAATTCTAACTGAAATTTACCATGTATTTCAATTATAAGTGTGTAACAGCCATAGTAATATTAGCTGTACTTGTCTTTAATAGGAATCACAGATACTTTCATACAACATCACATCATGACCACTCTAGTTTAATGTTCTTATTTAACCTAAACAACAACAGATTCCAAACAGTGGTTATGTCTTTAGAAAATAAAATGTAACTTTAACCTGCCTATATATTAAATGCATTGTCTTATTTTAACATATTAATAAAACATATTCCTAGATTACAAATTTGTTTAATATTTTGATAACCTATTTTAATAATTGATTCCTTTGTAATCCTGTGTATTTTATTTTATATATTTATTATTTTGAAAAAGGGTCCATAGGCTTCACCAAACTGCCAAAGAAATTCAATGATACACACCAAAAGATTAAGAATCCCTGCTCTAACAAGACTATTCTCTGACCCCCTAATATTTCTGTCTCATACAGCTCTCCAACCTCCAAACCTTTATTCAAGTCTGGAATGTCTTCTCTACTGCCTTCTGGGTAACTGCTAATCAAACTTTTAAAACTAAGTGAAATGCTACCCCCTCCATGAGGCCTTTCCTGATCCCTTTAGTGAGTTACTATCTTCACTATCAGACCTTACACAGCACTTTTGTTTTTCAATATAGTTATCATGTAATATTCATGATGGTTATCTGTTTTTGCATTTTATCCCCTTACCAGCCCAGGAGCACCATAAGGATAAGGACCATATATCATCCAGAAACTGTTTTACCCAATGCTGAACCACAGTACAGTGCACACACCAAACACCTAACTGTTAACTTATGTTAGTAAAGTGTTAACTGAATGGAAAGAAAGTTATGCAATAGGAGTTAGTAAAGTAAAAGTAAGTATATGAGCAAAATTTCAGTCAAAGTGGCATGGTCACAGATTGAATCAATTAGAGAAATAAAGATAAGGAAATCAATCCTAAAACTAAACTACCCCCACCTCCTAGCTGCTCTACTAGGTCAGTCCAGCACTGCTGACATCTGCTAGACAAATTTACGCAATCCCTCAGAATAAATCCACTGCAAATTGATGGGATTTCATCTTAAATGGGTCTTCACTGCTACATGGTAATCCTTTTATTCTTCCCTTATTGACACAATTCCCCACAGTGGCTATATAGTATTTCCTGCCCTTTCACTCTCAGAAGGATCTAGGATCCTATGACCTCATCTCCTACTTCACTCCTACTAAGCAGATAGGTGATACAATGGATAGAACACTGGACCCAGAGTCTGGAAGACCTGAGTTCAAATCTGACCTCACACACTTACTATGTGACCCTGGGTAAGTCACTTAGCCTCTGTCTGACTCTCATTTGTGAAATGGGGATAATAATAGCACCTATCTCCCAGGTGGGTTTTTTTGAGGACAAAATGAGATAATATTTGTGAAGCGCTTTGTAAACCATAAAGCACCATACAAATGCTAGCTATTATTATTACTTCACAGAGGAAACAAAAAGCCACCATTGTGAACTGTCTCCCCTTCTCCACACCTTGAAATCCCTCTACATCATCCCCCATTCTCACCTGCTTTGCTTCAAACTCTGGGGAAGAGGTGGTCCTTCCTGTCAAGATCAACCTCTCTACTTGTGCCCTTGATCCCATCCCCTTTTTCTTCTTCGATCTTGTTCTCTCAATAATGCCTTCATTGTCTTTCATCTTCAATCTCCTTATCCAATGGGGGGGGGTAAAAGGGAAAGTGAACAAGCATTTATTAAGCACCGACTACATGCCAGGCACTGTGCTAAGTGTTATACAAATAATTCATTTGATCCTCATAACAACCCTGAGAGGTAGGTGCTATTATTATCCCCATTTAACAGTTAAGGTAAGTGAGTTAGAGGTTAAGTGATTTGCCCAAGATCACACAGTCCGTGTGTAAGGTCAAATTTGAACTCAGGTGTTCCTGACTCCAGGTCCAGCACTTTATCCACACTGTACTCTCTAGCTACCACTGGCTCTTCCTTATTTCCTACAAATAGTCCCAAGGCTCCCTATCCTTAACAAACATTCAACTATCTTTGCCATGTCCTCAAACTATCATCCTATATTTCTCCTCCTAGTCACTGTCAAAACTCCTAGGAAATCAGCTAAACTAACTGCCTCCATTTCCTGGCTCCCCCCAGTTCACTTTTCAGCCCCCTAGTAATCTGGCTGCAACTACTTTCTCAAAGGTTCACAACAAAATCTTCAATGTTAAATCCAATGGTCTTTCTCAGTTCCCATTTTACCAAACCTCTCTATGATTTTTGACACTTCTAACCATTCCCTTCCCTCCCCTCCTGGATACGTGGTTCCTCCCTTGGCTTTCATAACACTGGTCTCTCTTGGTTCTCCTCTACCTGCAGGACAGCTCCTTCTCAGTCCCTTTTGTTAGCTCAAACAAGGCACAGTGGTACAGTAGGTGAAAAAATGCTAGATCTGGGGTTAGAGGGCCTGGTTTCAAATTCCAACTCTGCTACTTCCCACTTACGTAGCCCTGGACAAACATTTAACCAACCTCTTTGGGCTTCAGTTTCCTCATCTATAAAATAAGGAAGTTGGACTAGTAGATTTCTAAGGTCTCTTGGAGCTATAAATCCTATGATCAATCAATTCAATGACCAACCATGACTCTAGAGGACATGATGAAGCATTCTGCTGCTTACCTGACAGGTGATAAACTCAAGATGTAGACTATATTATCATTTTTTTTTTTTGGACATGGTCAACATAGGGAATTTATTTTGCTTGACTATGAATATTTGTTACAAAGCCTTTGTTTTTCTTTTTCTAAAGGGAGAGGTGACAGGGGAGAGAGCAAAAGATAAGGTTTTTTAGTGAAAAAATGTTTAAAGAAAATTTTAAAATCCCATGATCATCATCTCCACCAGCTGCACTGCCTACTTCAAGAAGGCTCAGCCCTGTAGCCTGCTTTCCCAATTAAAGAATTGCTGACCAGTACCACCATTTCTTTAGCATATCTATCTTAAGTACTTAATACAAATTATCTATCTATCTATCTATCTATCTATCTATCTATCTATCTATCTATCTATCTATCTATCTATCTATCATCACCTCCTATTAATTAAATGTGGGTTTCTCCCAAGGCTCTTTTATGGGTTCTTTTCTCTAAGTGATTTTAGCAGTTCCATGGATTCAATATTTCTACATAGATGACTCCCATAATTATATAGCAAGCCCTAATTTCCCCTCTGGACTATAATTCCATCTTACCAACAGCCTGCTAGACATTTCCACCTAGATGTCCCACCAGCATCTCAAATTCAACAAATCCAAGACAGAATTTATCATCTTTCCCTCAAAATGTATCCCTTCTCAAATTTACCTCTTTCTACTGAGAACGCTATCATTCTTCTAATAACCCAACTAGGTTCACAACATTAGATTCACCCTAGACTCTTCCCCTTTTCTCATCTGTCATATCCAAATCAAGTGTCAAGTTATACTGAATCTACCTACACAACTTCTCTCAATAGCCATCAAGATTATCCCAACAGTCATCTAATTGGTCTCCCTACTTCCAAACTCTCTCCTCTTCAATCAATCCTCCCCACAGTTGCCAAATTCATATTCTAAAGAACAGAACTAAACATGACACTCAAAATCTTTAATGGTTCCCTTTGCCTCTTAGGATAAACTCTAGAACCTGGAATTTCACCCCCACCTTTACCAGTTCCTATCTACCCTTCTAGATTTATTTTACATTATTTCCCTCCATATAACCTAGCCAAAGTGACCTACCACCTGTTTTCCAAATTTCACATTCTATTTCCTATCTTCCTGAGTCTGTGTACATAGTAACTCTTCCCCTCCCTACCCCCCAAGACTGAAATGTACTCCCTTCTCACCTTTACCTCTTTAGAATCTCTGGCTTCTTTCCCTGCTGGATTCACATACCACTTACTAAGGGAAGTCTGTTGTCTTCTAATTTCCCATCCCCCTTTCTAGCTGTAAATGTTCTTTCTTCTAAACTTACATTGCAGGGGAGAAAAATCTATAACTGAAGTGACTATGGAAGAGAATCTTGTAACCTAAAAGTAAACAAACGAGTTAATAAAAAAATATAATTAAAAAAATAATAAAATAAAATTACATTGCACTGTTATGTATGCTGTATCTCCCTATGTATGCTGAGTCTCCTACAAAGTCTCTTGAGAACAAGGTATTATTTCATTTTTGTCTTTTTCTCCAATACCTGGCACAGTGTCTTTCAAATAGCATTTTTTTTTACAAGTGGGGATACAAAAAGACAAACTGTGACAAACCTTCTAAGGTTAAAGTAATAATAAGGGTATTTGAATAGTGAAAGAATGGCTCAATGAGATGCTAAGGAGAGTTTGGGAAAAGGTGAGAAAGGTTATTGAGTTCTTTTTCACAATGTACACAATGCTGCATAAATTAAAATAAAAAAGGATAATGAGCACAAAAATGTGAATGAGGGCTTAACTCATCTGTTTTAGATTTATAAGAGAGATGAAAAGCTAAGGAGTTACATTTTTTCAATTCTCATATGGAACTGGTTTCCAATCTTAGGTCAGAATTCATTTGGAATGTAAGCTCCATGAATACAGTTAATTTCATTTTTATTTTATCTCTGATTTCCAGTACCTAGGATAATACCTAGGAAAAATATTGAGTACTTAATAAATGTTTGGTGAATTGGATTTTATTAGAATCCTAAGGCCGTGAGTTCCTTGAGAGCAGTGTCTGAGTACCTGTGTCTTATATCCACAGTGCCTAGGACAGTACTTCCCACAGAGTAAGCAATAAATAAATGCATACTGATTTAAAAGACCTAGAGCTAGGTCTGCTGAAACTCTACCAAAAAGTCTTAAGGATTCTCTGAAAAGACTCAAAGAGGGATCTGAGCAAAATATCCAGTGTGTTTTCTGAGCCAGTGGCCAACTCCCTTCCATACATGGAAGGAAAAAGCCTAAATCCCGACTGAATGAGAAAACCCCACCCTGGTTCTCACTCTCCCCAAATCACCAAATGGTGCTGTCCTAGTGCTGAAGCTTTCTTTTCAAATAATAGGGAAAACTGGAATGTACAATAAATTGAAAGAAGTATACTTCTGTGGTTTCTAATAAGATTCTGCTGAAAATATTAGGCATCACTGGGGACCTGGTGTCTAGAATTTGCTGGGTCCTAAGACATTCAGACAAGAGAATATTAGTGAACTGGTAGTGAAATAGTAGAACCAGTAAAACTAATATCTCATTAAAAGAAAGATTTAGACATCATATATCTATAGAAATCTTCAGTTGTAGAAAGTGACTTTATCTAGGGCATGAATATATAAGAACAAAGGTCTAAGACTATCTGAGAAGGGTTCACAAAAGGTGGGATTTAAAAAAAAAAACAGATTTATTTAGACACTCAAAGAATAGCTAGAGAGATAGGAAGAAAACCAGGTTAGGGCAATGTCTCAGAAGCCTAACTTAGGAAAACTTCAGAAGAAGGGTTACTGATGTTGGAAAAATGTTTTAAATAGAATTAGTATTTGTGTTCAGCTATGCTAATTAATCAAATCTTTTTCAAAACAGCTTATACCCATTCTAGATATAAAGAAATGTATTTTCAACTCAGCAGTCATTTAATAAGTATCTATCATGTGCAAAGCACTGTCAGGCATTAAGGATACAAAAAGAAAAAATTAAACAGTCCTTACCCTCAAAGAGTTTACATTCTAATGGGGAGATCAAAAAAAGATCTAGTATACAAAGTGGCACATGAGCTACTTTAGAAGGAACAGAAAAGAATGTAAAAAAAGTAGAAAAGAAGAAATGGGCCTACTCTGCCTCTCCCAGCCTAGACCAAAGGTATTCAAAATCTACCTATGAAACTTGTCATTATATGTTTGGAAGAATTGTCTTAGGAAAGAAAAGAAGCTATATTAACTTTGTCTATGATTACCTTGGAAATTATGGAAGAATTCTCCCTCTCTATTGGCAGCTAGCTGGTACAGGGAAGTCAGGAAGACCTGAGGTCAAACCAGCCTCAGATACTTATTAGCTGTGTGACCCTGGTTAGGTTAATTAGCTTCTGCCTGCCTCAATTTCATTTGTAAAATAAAAATAATAATAGCCTACCTCTTTCAGGGATGTAGTGAGGATAAAATGAGATGTTTGTAAAGCATTTTGCAAATCATAATGTATCTTATAAATGCTAATTATTATTAGCAGTCACCTTCCCCTTTACCTATAAATCTTAATACTCACAGAAATTCAAACAGAACTGTGATCTCATTGAGATGTAGGTTCATTTTGGGGCTACAGATCACAATTAATCCATCCTACTCAACTTCTGTCAATGCCTTTAAGTTTGCCATGAGAGAATCTATCTTTCCTCAATTTCTCCTTACATAGTGAGGATATAAGTAGAGCACTGCAGAGCTGTCCACCTGTCATGATTCACCCTGGCCATGTCCAGTACATCTTCTCTTCCAATTATGAATTTCCTCAATGGTATTTTTTATTTCTGGTCTTCTAAGTTCCCCATTGTTTATATCCTGCAGCCTGCTCACACTCACCATACACCTTCAGAACCCTCCATGTGACAGTCATTTTAAATTCTTCAGAAATCATATTCCATGGTTTGTGCCATATTTTAGTATTTTTTTTTACACTGGTAAAATAAAGATATTTAACAGGTAGGCCTTTGTTTCCAGGAGAAACTTGGTAGTCATTAAAGGGACGTCACAATTTTCTGAAGGCAATTCAGCCCAATTTCCTTCTACTTTTTTAATTCTGGATCTAACTCATCCAACTGTACTATCTGTCCCAGATATACATATTGTTGGATAACAGCCCAACATTTATGCCCAGATTGTGACAACTTAAAATATTTTTACTTTTTATTTTTTACTTTTCCCTCAGTTTCCTCTCGCTACTGTCCTAACTACTTTCTTTTGCTAACTTCCCAAGTTCTACCACCATTGTCTTCGCTTCTTCATTTCAATGACTTTCCTTAAAGAGGTGCCCACCTCTTACAAGTTCTATAAATTACCTTCATGGCCATCACTAACTTCCTAACTGTCTTTTCAAATAGCCTCTTCTACAACATACCACTTACCACTATCTCATTCTTTAAACTTCTTCCCTTGTCTCCCTTGATATTACATTATATTCATTTTCTTCCTACTTTCCTGACTATATACTGTTTTTTTTTTCTCCTCCCATCCCTCAAATGTGGGCATTCCTCAAAAGTTCATGCCCATGCTCCTACTCCTCTCTATATTCTCTTGAGAATTCACCCTCTTATGTGGCTTCTTCAACCTCTATGGAGGTGCTCTTCAAATCAGTATTTCTAGGCTCAAGTTCATTCTCTCTTGAACTCCAGATACATACCTCCAACTATCCGTTGCCCATCTTCACTTGGACATCTTGCCACTAACACAGACTCAACTTATGGAAAATACAACTTCTCTTACTCCTTGTCTAACACTTGAGTACCCTACCCTATTTCTGCTAATGATCTCATTCTTCCCCAGCCTCCTCAAAGGCTTAACATCCTGGGGGTCTTCATCCTCATTTCTTCAATGATCTTTAAAGCTTCTTAATCCTGTCTTCACAATGTTTGTTATATCAGTCCTTATTCTGCCTCCACATTGCCAGCCCCTGCTCAGGCCCTTACTACTTCATGACTGTACTACTGTTAAAACCAAACAAGATTCCTTGTTTGTGGGTTCTCCAAAACACACTATACATAATAATGTCACTTAACTTAAAGCACTGATTTGATAGTCCCACTAGCTTGCATAAAATTCCAAAGGAATTTTCATTCATTTATCCCAAGGATGAAGTTCAAATCCTCAGTCCTGATGATAATAATGATAATTGCTACCTTTGTATAGCATTTTACAGGTTTGAAAAAGTATCTTACAAAGAGTATTTCATCTGATCCTCACAACAACCCTGTGAAATAAATACTATTATGATCCTGATTTTACAAATGAAGAAATTAAGGATCATAGCAATTAAGTAATTTACCCAAGGTCACACAATTGGTAAATACCTGTATGATCTGAACCCAAGTCCTGATCTAACTTTTCAGTCTTATTTCTAAACACTCCTAGTAGAATCCTGGTAGAATGGATAGGACAGGTTTGGAGTTACAGGGTCTGGGTTGAAATCTAAATTCTACTTATTACCAGTGACCTTATTAGGAAAAGTCACTTTACTTTTCTAGGCCTCAATTTCCTCACCTGTATAATGAGAGGGACTAATTTCTTAAAGGTCTCTTCCAGCTCCAAATCCTATGCTATTCATTTTTTAGTCCTATTCCCCCTCCTCAAGCATCCCACCTCCACACTTTGGTTCACACTGTCTCACTGACCGAAGTATTCTCTCACTTCCATCCAAATCTTATTCATCTTCCAAGAGTTGGTTCAAATTCCATTTTCTCCAGAATGCCTTCCCTAATCCTCCTCTGAACAGGTATAACAATTTCTCAACAGTCTACCAACAATTAATCATGTACAGCAATGCTTGTTTAAGTCAATAACAATAGACATTTATGAAATATCTATTGCGTGAAAAGCACAATGGTAGGCACTGGAAGAGATTTTTTAAAATTAGATAAGATCCAGACAGTACTCATAGAGCTCAAAGTATAACAAGCTGAAACTGTTATTTAAGTCTTAGATTAGATTGTCATTTAACTTACTTGCAGGTCTGACTTCCCCAAAGAGATGCCTTAAGAATAAAAACAGAGGATCATAGATTTAAAACCAGAAAGAATTAAATAGTTCACCTCTAGTTCAATCCCTTTGTTTTAAGAGGTCCAGAGTGGTGAAGGAATTTGATCAAGGGCACACAGTGAGTCAGTGGCAGAGGCTGGATTTGAACCCAGGTCCTCTGATTTCAAATCTAGGGCTCTTCACCATAGTATGCTCTTATTTTACTTCCTTCACTACTGTCTTTCACATAGTAGGGCTGTAATAAATATTTGCTGAACTTAATAGCAAACATGCATTAAATATTTGCTGGTGTGATTTTCTTGATTAGTAATGTCCTAAACGTCCTAAAAGTAATGTCTTGATTAGTAAAGTCCTAAAACCTAGATACTCTTATGACAAATCTCTCCTCCTCTACTCTTCCTCCCTCTTCCAAAATATTTAGAGTAGAATTATTAGGAGGCAAAGCAGATGAAAACTGCATAGGTACATATAGTAGTAATAATCACAAGAACAGAAAGGCTACATGGAAGAGGAGGGAAAGCACTTGACAGGAGTCAGAAATCTTGGGGTCTGATACTAGCTCCTCCATTTACTATCCCTATTATCTTGAGCAAGTCACATTGTCACTCAGTTTCCTCATCTGCAAATAGGGATAACGACTGCCTATCTCTTAAGAGTTGTTATGAGGATCTAATGCAATAATGTGTGTGAAAGCACTTTACAAATTATAAGGCAATATATAAATAGGAGTGGTGCTAACAGCAAAAAATATAGTAATTGTCTCTGCTTTTTAATCCACAGTATTTTGCCCATCTCAAAATTTTATAATGTTTAAAACACCATTGTAACTTCTTCCCTCCTTACATCTCTCATCCTCTGATTTATCTGGTCTCCACACATGGCACTAAGGGCTTCATATACATTTACTAATGCATACATGACACCTAGTGGCAAAAAGAGGGTAGCCACAGGCTTCCCCCACAAAACAGTATGGGAAGGAAATGTTGGTCCACTTCCCCTCCTTCTGCATTGCAGGGAACTGAATGTATTGTCATAATCCTTTGCTAACATTTCCAACTGGATGCCTGGTCAGCATCTCAAATTCAATCTGCCTAAAATTAAATTCCTATTCCCTTCCCACCTGCCCCCAATCCTACCAAAGCCATTTTGCCTCAACTCGACTGAAATTCCAGATCTACCTTTGACTCCTCCCTCTCCTTTGCTACTACGCATATCCAATTCAATAAGCATTTATTAACTGTGAGACAGACAGACAGCATAGCTTAATGGAAAGAGGATCATCCTGGGAATCAAGAACAACTAAAATAAAATCCTGCATTTGACACATATTAAATGCATGACCATGGGTAAATCACAAATTATCAGTGACCCAGACACTGAGATGTTACAGAAAATCTGGTTATCAGCATTGGCTGTGGGGGTTTCCACACCAACAAACTCACAGGTCCAGCCTCTCTACTCCAAAAATATCCAGACACAAAGTCTTGTCAGTTCTTCTTTTGAAATGTTTCTTCTTAGATCTGCCCCTTCCTTTTTATTCCATTTATCACTGCCCTGGTTCAGGCCTTGTCTCCTGACGTCTGACCATTGTTAGCCAATTCAACTTGCACACTATCGTCAATTCAGTTAAATGTATTTATCAAGCACCTATGTGCAAGGCATTCATTGTGTTAAGTGCTGACTGATACTGGAATGTGCATGTCCTATCTCCCCAGTCTGTACATCAGTCCCAGCAAGCATTTAGCATGTTACCTTGCACAGAACAGGTACCCAATAAATATCTGATTAATGGCCTAACAGTAGAGATGTTTTCCCTTTTTTTTTAGGGAGCGCTCCATAAACATGGCAGACTGTGTGCATACATGTTTGTAAAACACAACCACATATATCCCTTTTCTAAAGCCTGGGATATGAAAATGTGTATATATAATGTATATATCTCTACATACATACTACTCTATGTATCTCTAATTTTTTTTAGGTTGCCCAAGACAATTCACTACTCCTCTACACCACAGTACATGTTCTTCATAGGTTGCTATGACTAAATAAGGTTCAATACCCTGTGGCCAACCTTCTGGTGATGAGCTAGACATAAACAGATGCACAGATTTCATAACATGTTCCCAAATCTTCCAACATTCACTTACAATTCTTCTCAAAAGAACGGGCAAAATGCCACTAACAAGGAATTTTGTGCCCTTTGACCTTTGTGGGAAGATTACAAAGAAATACACATCATTCTTTCCCTTCAGGGTTCAGTTCTCTATTTTCTCAATTTAAAAAAAAAGATAAAAAAAGTCAAAAGGCAGTATGGTATTTACTAGAAAAGACCCTGGATCTGAATACAGGGAGTCTCTGATTGAACTGTAGCTCTGGGTCTCAGTTTCTTCCTTTGTAAAATCAAAAAGTCCCTTCTGCTCTTAAATTTTAACATGGCAGAGTGAAATGCACATCTGAGTTTTTAGAATCCATCTAAGCCAACCTCCTCATTTTACAGATGAAGCCTAGAGAGGTTACATTACTTGGTCAAGGTAACACAAGTAACAAATATCAGAGATAGAATTTGAACCCAGGCCTTCATGATTCCATAACCAGCACATTACCCACTATGCCATGCTGCCTCCCACTGCTGTAGAATTGGATGGGATCAGGGCTCTAATACTGGCCAAATCTTTTCACCTGTCTCAATTCCAATATAAAACAAACAGTAATTTTATTGTAGAAATTATTGTGAATGGGTGGGAAATATAAAGTAGCATGATATAGTATGAAGAGAACTGGACTAGGAATCACCAAAGGCCTGGGTTCCAATTCTGCCTCCGACCAACTATGGCAAATTGTTAGGCCTCACTGAGGCTCGGTTTGCTTCTCTGTAAAACATGGACAACAGTTGTAGTATCTACTCCCCTGGAGGTTGCTATGAAAATCAAATGAGGTAACACAGACAAAATGTGTCCTATCAGTCAACAAGCATTTATTAAATGTCTACCATGTGTCAGGCACTGGGGATACAAGCAAATGGCTCCATGGATTCAGCACTGAAGCTGGATTCAGAAAGGCTTGAGTTTAAATCCTGCCTTACACACTTACTAGATGAGCTGTGTGACTCTAGACAAGTCTCTGCCTCATTTTCCTCATCTGTAAAATAAAGATCATAATAGCATCTACCTCCCAGGGCTGTTGTGAGGATTAAAGGAAAAAAAAAAGAGAGAAAGCAAACCTGAAAGCACCATAAAAACCCTAGCTATAATCATCGTTATTAACAGGCAGGCAACAAGCATTTATTAAGAACTTCCCATTACCAGCACTATGCTCGTGTTAACTGTTATCCTTAATCTCTGCAGTCTCCACTTCAGAGGGCTGCTGCGAAGGAAGGAAGATGTTTTTCACCCTCAAACGGGTTTTGCTTTCATTAAGATCCTATAAGGGACGCTCTTCAATCCTACTTCACCAGCCCGAATCGTGCCTGTCTGACTGCTGACGGGAGCCTGCGAACAGGGGGGCACTCACTGGGAGTTCTCAGATCCCCGGGAAGGCGAGGGATGGTGCACTAGGAGGCAGCTTTCTGTTCTGCTGGCCGAGACTGGAATGGATGACCTCTGAGTCCTTTCTAATCCCGAGACTGGGAGAATGCTAACTCCCGCTGGGGAAAAGAGGAGCCTGCCTCGGCTGGGGGGACCCGTTTCCATCCATCCCTTGGCCCCCTTCTGGGCCTCAGTTTTCCCTCTCGAAGGTCTCTGGCATCCTGAGGCTCTGGTTCCTCAGGAATCCAAGTCTCGGGGCCCTTTGCCTGCGGTGCTGGCCTAGGAAGGCAGCGCCCGGAGGGCTGACCATCGCTGGCCGGCCACCCCCCCCTCCGTCCCCTCCCCCGGGGCCGCCCCTCTTCCTTCCTTCCTTCCTTGCTTCCTTCCTTCCTTCCTTCCGCCCTCGCTCGTAGCATCCCGGCCCCCGCCTACCCCGCGGCCAACTTCCCCGGGAACCGCCCCCAGGCGCTCGGGCTCCGGAGCGGCCCTCAGCCAGCGCCGAGCCTGCCGTGCGGTGCGAGCCCCGCGGGCCCCCACCTCCGAGCGGCAGCGCGGCTCAAGCGAGCCCCAGGCTTCCCCCGCGGCCTAGCCCCGGCCCCGGCTCGGCTCCAGCGCAGGCCGCGGCCTCACCTGTGCGCCGGCGGGCGGGCCCGGGACTCCTCCGGAGGCTGGGGGCGGGGGCGGGCGGGACGATAACGGCTCCGCTCGGCCTCGGTAGCGGCGGCGGCAGCGACGGCGGCAGCGGCGGCGGCTCCTCCTCAGCGCGCTCAACCCCGCTCCGGCCCAGCGCAGCCCGGGACCGCCCCCTCCGCTTCGACCGCCCATTGGTCCCTCTCCTCCACGGCGTTCTTCTCATTGGGCGACGCGTGTGTCACAGGGCCTCGCGGGCCGCGGGGAGGCGGGACTTCCTGCCGCCGGCGCTGAGGAAGGAGGTGCGGCCTGGGGGCCAGTGGCCGGCGGGAGGCTAGGGCAGCCTGGGCCGGCGCCCAGCCCAGTGTCAGCGCCTGGGAGGCGGGTCTCCCTCCTCCCGCCCGACCCTCACTCCCAAGGCTGGGGAAGCGGAGGAGGCCCAAATCAGCCCAGATCTCGGCTCTCTGCCCCCATCCCCCACCAGCCCCACGCTGCTGGGTGTATGGGGGTGCATGATGCTCCCGGCGAGTGCATGGCTGCGTGTTCCCCGGGGAAGGGAGTGGGGGGAGTGTGCAGCAGTGCCTGCACGGGGTGCATCCCCAACCTCCTTGATGAGTGTGGAGGTGGGTGCTCTCCTGCTGGGTCGCCCAGTGCTGGGTGGATGTCTGCCCACTCCCTTCTCCGCTCCCAGCCTAGGAACGTGGGTCCTAAATCTTTCTTAGGTTCAGATCGGGAAGGAGCCTCAGAGGGCGTCTCATCCAGCTCCTTCCTTTTCCAGAGGGGGAAACTGAGGCCCAGAAAGGTTAAGGGATTTGCCTAAGCTCACCCAGCTAAAAAGCCACACACCTACTGCCCTCCAGTAAAAATAAAGGAGGAGGATGGACAGAGGACACTGCATCCTGAACGAGAAATGGCGGGGATTTTCTGCAGGAACCAGTAGTTTCTGACTCACTTTCAGGAAGGTTTAATCTTGGAAAGGAACTGCTTAGATTTTAAAGAAATGCCTGTTTAATCTTTACATGCAGGAGAATTAAGGCAGACCTGTAGGGTACAGGAAGGGCCTTTGGACTAGACCTGACTCATTCTGCTAGTTTCTGTAAACTCCTGGAGGGCAGGGAGGCTGTCCTGGTATGTTTATCTTTCTCCAGCACCAAGAACAGCACCTCACTCTTCATCATCATCATCATCTTCTTCATCAAAATAATCCATTATCACCATCACTTCCATTTAACATTGACAGTGCTTTCCTCACAACAACTTTGTGAAGAAGTTCATAGTTACTGGAAGGACCAGGGGGTCAAGTGATTCAAAACCAGCTTGGCTCTTCAGGACTCATTCTTAAATTCCAGTCCTGTGGGACCATTGAAATTATCTCTGGTGGTCCAGGTATTACACTCTCAGAGAGGAAAAGTGCATTCTTCAGGAGCACAGAGCTCTTTAGTGTTGAGGCCAGGTCTCCTGGTATGGACTTAGTGAACTTTCATTTGAATTGAATTAGCTCGGGCTAGTGCTGTAGAAATAGGAAAACTAGATCCTATCAATAATTGGCTGGCACTTAGTCCCTTAAAGCCTTAATTTCCTCCCCTGTAAAATGGAGTAATGATGACCTCCCTGCCACCCCTGGAGTATTGTGAAAATAAAATGAGATAATTGGAATTGTTTTTTTATAAAATATAGTGCCTTAGGGGCATAAGTGTGGCAAGAAAAAAGCCACAGACTTCCAGTGAAGACATAGGACTGCCACTAGTGGGCATAAGAAATTGACCAAGGGATTTTAACCCCTTATCCTGGTTTTGTCAACTATAAAACCGAAAGTTCCTCACAGATCTGACATGAACGTTATGGACTGCTCAATCCTTTCTAAAGGAAACTACTATCTGTAGTTAGGAAGACCTGGGTTCAGATTCTGCATCAGACATTTATTCACTGAATAAATGTCACTGTGTGAACCTGAGCAAATCAGTTAGCCTTAGGGAGAATAACTTTCACCTCTCTGAACTTCAATTTCTTCATCTGCAAAATAGGAATGCTAATGAAGCACTTACCTCTCACAGCTAAAAGAATCAAAATGAATTAATGTATAGAAAGTGTTTTGCAATTAACAATTTCCGTAGGATCCCTGATTAAGAACCAGAAGTGACTTTTAGAAGCCATTGGGTCCAACCCCCTCATTTTATAGTGGAGAAAATAGGCTGAGAGAGGCTAACCTATGTACCCTTGGGGCATTCTACTTGTGTCTGAAGTAGGATGCAAATTCAGATCTTCCAGACTCCAAGCTCAACACTATGATATAGAATAGCCTACATTTATATAACACCTCAAAATTGGCACTGCACCTGACATAGGATTACAAATGTAGAATTTGAAAAGACCCCAGAGCTCATCTAGTTCAGCCCCTTTATTTTATAGATGAGAAAACTGTACCCACAAAAAATCAAGTGACTTGCTCAAGGTCACAGTATCAGCTTTGAATTCAGGTCCTCTGAGAGCACTGTCCTACATCCATGTTATTTGAACCTTCCAACATCATTTGGGGATAGCTACCACAAATATTATTATTTTACATATGGAGACAAATTAAAATGTTCCCAGAGTCACATTCCTAGTGTCTGTCAGAGTCAGGATTTGAACCCAGGTCTTTCTGAACTCTAAAACCAACATTCAGTCCACTCTTCTAATGTACATAATGTAAACATGTAGATAATAAAATATCAACTATTATCCCGAGTAGGGCGTATTACATTCTATTTTTATCTTATCCTTTCATTTTTTATAATCTTTTAAAATTTATTTTTAGTTTTCAGCATTCAGTTCCACAAACTTTTGAGTTTTAAATTTTCTCGTACTTACCTCCTTCCAAAGATGGCATCTGATGTAGGCTTTACATATACATTCATATTAAACATTTTCACATTAGTCATGCTGTAAAGAAGAATTATAACCAATGGAATGAACCTCGAGAAAAAAAGAAACAAAACAAAAGAGAGCAGTATTTTCCATCATGAGCCTTTTGGAGTTGTCTTAGAACTTTGCCTTGCTGAGAAGAGCTGTCTTTCAAAATTAGTCATTGCACAATGTGGCTGTAACTGTGACAATGTTCTCCTGGTTCTGCTCCCCTCACTCAGCATCAGTTCAAATAAGTTCTTCCAGGTTTTTCTGAAGTCCACTTGCTCATTATTTCTTATATCACAGTAGTATTCCGTTACATACATATACTACAACTTGTTCAGTCATTTCACAATTGATGAGCATCCCCTCCATTTTCACTTCTTGGCCACCACAAAAAGAGCTGTTATAAATATTTTTGTACATGTGGGTACATTTTCCATTTTTGTGATCTGTTTGGGATACAGCCCTAGAAGTGGTATTGCTGGGTCAAAGGGTATGCACATTTTTATAGCCCTTTGGGCATAGTTCCAATTGCTCTCCAGAATGGTTGGATCAGTTCATAATTCCGTCAGCAATGCATTAGTGTTCCAATTTTCCCATATCTTCTCCAGCATTTATCATTTTCCTATTTTGTCATGTTAGTCAATCTGACGGGTGTGATGTGATATCTAAGAGTTGTTTTGATTTGCATTTCTCTAATCAATAGTGATTTGGAGCATTTTTTTATATGACTATAGATAGCTTTAATTTCTTCCTCTGAAAACTGCCTGCTTATATCCTTTGACCACTTATCCGTTGGGGAATGACTTGTATTCTTATAAATTTGGTTCAGTTCTCTATATAGTTTAGAAATGAGGCCTTTATCAGAGACATTGGTTGTAAACATTCTTTCTCAGTTTTCTGCTTCCTTCCTAATCTTGGTTGCATTGGCTTTGTGCAAAAACTTGTCAATTTAATGTAATAAAATTATCCATTTTGCATTTCATAATATTCTCTATCTTGTTTGGTCATAATTCGTCCATTCTCCATAAATCTGACAGGTAAACTATTCCTTGCTCTCCCAGATTGCTTACAGTATTGGCCTTTATACCTAGATCATGCACCCATTTAGACTTTATTTTGGTATATGGTGTAAGATATTGGTTTATACCCAGTTTCTGCCATACTGTTTTCTAGTTTTCCCAGCAATTTTGTCAAATAGTGAGTTTTTATCCCCAAAGCTGGAGTCTTTGGATTTATCAAACATCAGATTACTATAGTCATTAACTAATGTATCTTATGTATTTAACTTATTCCGCTGACCCACCACTCTATTTGTTAGCCAATATCAAGTAGTTTTATAATTGCTGCTTTATAATACAATTTAAGATCTGTTATGATTAGACCATCTTTCCTACCAGTTCTTTTCATTAATTCCCTTAATATTCTGGACCTTTTTGTTCTTCCAGATAAATTTTGTTATTCTTTTTTCTAACTCTATAAAATAATTTTTTGGTAGTTTGATTGGTATGACACTGAATAAGTAAATT
This sequence comes from Pseudocheirus occidentalis, assembly GCA_028646575.1. Taxonomy (NCBI): domain Eukaryota; kingdom Metazoa; phylum Chordata; class Mammalia; order Diprotodontia; family Pseudocheiridae; genus Pseudocheirus; species Pseudocheirus occidentalis. The sequence goes on from CM053594.1 coordinate 42,246,531, forward strand.
AATTGAGGTAGAATTGTCATGTTTATTACATTAGCTCAGCCTACTCATAAGCAGCTGATGTTTTTCCTGTTATTTAGATCTGACTTTATTTGTATGAAAAGTTTTGTAATTATGTTCATATAGTTCCTAGGTTTGTTTTTGCAGGTAGACTCCCAAATATTTTATAATGTCTATAGTAACTTTCAATGGAATTTCTTTCTATCTCTTGCTGTTGGGCTTTGTTAGTAATATATAAAAATACTGAGGATTTATATCCTTCAACTTTGCTGGCATAATTTTTTTATTTTAAAGACTATTTTCTAGTTACCAATGTTTTTACATAACATAATGTACCAAAGCATTTTCCCCTTAAAACAACAAATATTCTGAGTGATTTCTATGTTTATAATAGTGTTAGGCACTTGAAGGAGATCTAAAGTATGAAGACTGGGTCATGTCCTGGAGGAACTTTGTTAGGGAGAAAAGTCCTGCTCATGTACAAAGGGACAGTGGCATGAAGGAATTAGGCCATCTCTGAGGAAGAACTTCATGCTAGTGAGGGTTGTTAGAGTCTGCAATGTGTTACGCAAAGGGCATATGAAATCTTCTGGAGGTTCTTAACATGAAAAGATTTTTAATTGTGTGTTCTGGTAACTTCCTGCTTTGCTTCACATACCTGTCTTCAGAAGGGGCATACCAAGGTATTTAAAAAATCCAGAGTCCTGGTATATCTTCTCTTTATAGTCACCTGGGTTGGTTTCAGGAAAGGCCTGAAGAAGAATGGGTTAGAACAGCAGTTCTCAAACTCGTTGGTCTCAGGATCCCTTAACATGCCTAAAAATGATTGAGAACTCCTTCCCTAAGAGCTTTTGTTTCTGTGGATCATATCAGGATTTACCATATTCAAAATTAAAATGGATAAAATTATAAAACTTGCAAATAACAATAACAAACCCATCACGTTAACACAAGTAATACGCTTTTAAATAAAAATAACCATATTTTCCAAAATAAAAAACATCAAGTGAGATGAGTGGCCTTGTTTTACATATTTTTCCAAATCACTTTTAATGTTTGGCTTAATAAAAGACACTTATATTCTTCTGTCTGCTTCTATGTTCAGTCTGTCTCAGTTTGTTGTTTTGGATGAAGTTTATAAAGAAAACCAAGCTTCACACAAATATATAGTTGGAAAAGGGAGAATTACAATCAACAAATAACTTCATAGTATTACTATGAAAACAGCTTTGACTTTGTGCACGTGTCCTTGGGCCGCACATGAAGAACTACTAGGCTGGATGACCTCTTAGCGATCCAGCCACTGGATTCTCCTTTCATCGGAGTTGTCATTATTATATTTTTAATTTTCCCTAACAGACAATATGTTGTCTAGTACATCAGGGGAACATGATAGCCATCTTCAAGTACTTCAGATGCTATGACGTGGAAAAAGAATTAGACATGTCTCGTTTGGTCACAAAAGGCAAACTTGAGAACACTGGGTGGAGGTTGTAGGGATGCTATGTTAGGCCACTCATAGGGTGTGTTTTAAAGTTGGGGGGATGCTTTTTGGATACAGATTAGATTATATGGTCTTTGGGGTCCTTTTGAACTGAAGAATTCTGTAAAGTATGTAATTTATTACTAAAGGCTACAGGCTAGAAATTCAGTGGAAAGAGAGATGATTATGTTAAAATTATCTGGCACATCTTCACACAAAAAGCAAGAATTACAGTGGACCTTGAAGTGTAGTTGTAATTTAGGCAGAAAATAGAAGAGAGAAAGAGAATGTACCTTCTTCAAGGTAGGGAAGTACATCACAAACATAGAGAAGTGCAAATAAATAAGGCTTATTTAGGGAACCAGTCTGACCAGAGTGGCAGGTTCATGTTGAGAAGTACTGAGAAATTAGATTTGAAAGACAGACTGGGGTGAAATAGGGGAAAATCTTGACTGAGAGACTACAGAGTTGAAAAATAAAACAATTATTGTTTAACAAATGACTTTTATTCTGTAGTCAATGGGAGCCATTGAACATTTTTTAAATCGGGGCAATAACATAGTGACAATAAGTCTGAATTTATATAATGTTATAGGGTTACAGAGGGTCTGACATCAGTTACTTCATTTGACTTTGATAGCAATTCTGGGATCGGAAGGTAGTATGTTAGTTATATTTTACAGATGTGACTCTGAAAGCTTTACCTGCTTTCACAGCACTAGTTAGTACCAGAGCCCAAGTCCAATGTTCTTTTCACATCATCACCAAGCCTCTATCAAATATCACTGTGCCTCTCTATGATTTTTTAAAAGTATTTTAAAAGGAATATTCATCCAATTTAAAGTACTTAAGAAAAGCAACTTGGTAGTGGTAGAGAGACGTGAATAGAGCAAAGACCTTGCTTTAGAATCAGGAAGCTATGAGTTAAAGCCATGCCTTTAGCACATACTGTCTCTGTGACTCCAGACAAATCATCTTTTAAAATTAATTTTTCTTTATTTTTAGTTTACATCATTCATTTCCATGAGATTTTGAGCCACAGATTGCAGACAAATCATTTAACATCAATTGTGGAACTCTCTGAGAACAGAAATTGCGTTACAGTTAGTTGTCTATCTCAACTGAGAAGGGGAACTTCCTCACGGAGAATGGCCTACACTTATGAAGTCACAGATCTAGACCAAAAGAAGTGTTTTATACAATTTTCTTTTAGGTAAGCTCATCATGACCTTCTTATCTAATGTGCACTATTAATTTTGCTCAGCAAGTTAGCTTAGCAAATTAACTTGCTTAGCAATTCTATTAGAATTTGTGGTAAAAGTACAATTACTTTTGTGGGCAGAAAACACAAAAGCCCCAACCAGTGTTTTAGTTAGCCAGTCAACAAGGATTTATTAAGTGTTTGCTATTATAACAGGTGTGCTGGGGATACAGAGAAAAGCGAAAACAAGCCCTTTCCTTAAAGGAAGTTTCATTCTATGTGCCATGCTCTCCACACAGTAAGTACTTAACCTTTTTAAAAAATTAAATGGAAAATGGGTTGTAGATCACCAGGATGCTTTTTAGCCTTCAAATGGAACTGAAGCTTCTAAGCAAAGTATCCTGTTAGCTTGGGTACCAAGGAAAAGGTAGCCAAGGAAAAAACTCCCATGAGTAGAATTCTTTGGGGCTGGACCTATTATCTAGTCCTAGGGAAACTGTTCTTCCATTTGGGCCCAATGGTCAGATGGACAGGCAGGAAGTAAAGGAGTGGCAGAGTTTTATGTTTCAGTTCAGCAAAAGAGCAAAGAGGAGTCAGTTTGCTGATCTGTCTACGCCTAGATGAGGTAGAAAAGAGCCAAAAGGGAGGAAGAAGCATTCATTGGCTAAGGGAGAGTTACAACGCTGCTTCTTAAAGATATTAATTTCTAAACAAGTTAGTACTTAGCAAGACACTTACCAGGGAGAGTGCAAATAGTAGTCAAATGTCTCTGAAATATCTGACCTCTAGAAACATACCACAAATCCCTTTGATTCTAAGAGAACTTGTGATGGAGAGTGCTGCACGTCAAACTGGGTGAAACTGGCTTCAAGGATTTGGTGGCTGTGTGTTGCCTTGGACAAGTCATCTAGCCTTAGCTTCCTTGTACAAGAGAGGCCAAAACCACTCCAAGGCCGTTTTGGCCTTGAAGCTGTAACTAGGTAAGAACTTGACTCAGTCACTTATAGGCCCTTAGACCAAGTGCTAAAAGACGTCTGCATTGTAATGACATTGTACAAGAATGATGAAAATAGGCTGAAGAAACTTGATCACCCTCTAGAAATCATCTATAAATTATCAAGCAAATTGAAAAGGGATTGATTTTCAGAAAATTTCCAGGACACCCCTGAGAAGGAGAGAGGGAAGGAGAGGCCTTAGCTTTGGCCTTGGTCTTGATTTTGACTAGGTCTCCCTCCTCCCGCTCCTCCCACTCTCTCTTTGACTAAAACAGGACTGTAAGACTTTGAAGGATCAAGCAGATTGTGGATTTCTTGTGTCCTCATTGTTGTAATTATTTTCTCATTGCCCACCTCCACCTAAGAACAGTTGCAGCTAGGGGCAGTGTCTGCATCAGGAACCAAGGATAGACTGGACTCAGATTTACAAGGTGCCCAGAAAAGAAACTCCCTCATTCCTAAGGAGAATTTTTTGAACACCTGACAGATGAGTGAAAAGGATTTCCAACAATTACCTTTTTGCCCCTCTTTTGCAGTTTCTAAACTTGAGATCACTATTCCCTCAACTTCATCCTTGTGGGAGAGCATGTCACAGACGTTTGGGGAAATGTTTTATATCCATCCTTAGTATTCTTATTATATCATCTTAGTAAATAGCCCCTTCTAAAGGTCACTTAAGCCTGACTAAATTGATTCTCAACTGACAGTCTTAAAGAGAGACACACCGATGGGGGCTTGAATCAATGCCACTGGAGGATTACACCTGATCCTTCAGTTATAATCCTAGAATTTTGAGAATGTGAGTTCTGGGAATATAGCCAAGTTCTGGGAACCCAACCATCAGTGAGAACAGGAGTTGGGATAAGAATCTTCAGAGCTTATTTGGGCTATATTTGTAGGAAAATGGCCACCATTTATATAGCTTTAAAGTTTACAAAATGCTATATGTACGTTATCTGTAAAAAAAAGGATAATAATGCTAGCATTATTAATCCATTGGATTGTTCTAAGGAAAATTCTTTGTAAACTTGAAAATTCTAAAGGGATTAAAATTAGCTATCATAGAAGGTAAGTAATCAATACTCGTGTAAGCAATAGGAAGTGTGGTTATTTTGTTAATATAATCATAGTTGACATTTATATTGAAGCACTTTGCATATATTATCTCACTTAATCTTTATGACAATCCTGTGAAATAAATACCACCACTCCCCCCCTTTAACAGATGGAAATTCATCCCCCTCCTCCAATACAATAATAATGTGTGTGAGATTCAAACCCAGGTCTTCCTGAATCATTCCACTATACCCCAGTACCTCTCACATGAGGAAAGAAGAAAGGGGGGGGTGACAAAGAAAGAGAGGGGAGTAAGAGAATGAAGGAGGAAAGGAATGGAAGAAAGTAGGGAGGGGAAAAGGAGAGAGGGAGAAAAGAAGGAGGAAGGAAGGAAAGAGAGGAAAGGAGGGAGGAAAGAGTTATTATGTGCTTATTATAACGTACCGAGCACTGTGCTAAACATCGGATACACAAATACAAAAGCAAAGACATTTGCTCCAAACTATATTCATGGTTAATAAAGAGTTAGAACTAATAAAAAAACTATAGTCCCTTTATCTTTGCACGACAACTAATAAAATTGTGAAGGGAGAAATAGTTCCCAAATTAGGGCACAACTGCCATCCAGTAGCTAAGCAAACAAACTACAGATACACTGGAATCAATTCCGTTGAATTCAACATTTATCAAGCATCCATAAGATCATGAGCTTTAGAGGTGGAAGCAACGGTAGAACATCGAGTTCAACCTCCTTCTTTTCCAAGCACCAGATTGGTGAAGTGACATGCCCCAGTCATTAAAAGTGATTGATAAGAGGCAGAGTCATTGGAATCCAGGGCTTCTCATTCTAGATTCAGTGTCTTATATTTTACCAGAGGTTGTGAAGTAGTACAACAACAAATAAAACAAGGTTGCTTCACCCTCCAAGAGCTCAGACTAATAAGGGGAAAAAACCAGTTGTATAGATTGTAACATAAGATAGAAAAGCAAGTGTCAGAGTATACCTTGCAATCGGTGGCCCAGTGAATAGTGGAGTCGGGAAGATGGAGTTCAAAACCAGCCTCCAAAGCCTGTTAGTGGAATGACCCAGGCATTTCACTGAATTACAACTTGAATATGAATTAGCATTCATATTTTAGGGGGAGTGATGCCTTGTATCTACTGTTCTTGCTATGCCACTAAGTAAAAATATGCCTGTGTAAAAAAAAAGAAGCCTATTAGCTCTCAAGTTCACTTAACCTCTGTTTCAGTTTCCTCATCTATAAAATGGGAATATAATGACACCTATCTTCCAGGGTAGTTGTGAGGCTCGAATGAGATAATGTTTGTAAAATGCATTGCAAACTTTAAAGTAATAGGTAAATGTTAACTAGCAACTAATTACCACCTAAATCAGTGGAAAGAACATATATCCAAAGAGTACAGATTTGGACCTGGGAGGACCGTTAGAGGTCGTCTAGTTTAAATAAAGTTATATCTACTGGCATTTGGTTAAGTATTTTGTCTGAAAAGGTGACTACGGAACTTTCTATGGGAGGCTAAGTTTCTCTTTCATGACAACAAAAGGTTAGAAAATCCCAAACAGCACAAATTACTTTGAGGATTATATTATATATTACTTTGAGGATTATATTAAGACCTGTGATCCCTTTAACATTCCATTCAAATGTATTTTTAAATGTCCAGAGATTGTTTTAGCTGGTGGTAAGAGCAGCAAAGTGCGCATTAAATCGAGTAGAGTACGGGGAGATGGCATTGAAAGGACATTCTTACTGCCTTTGGAGTCAGAATACTGGAGATAAACTCTTAGGTCTATTTTACTCACAAGTTACAGCTGACATTTATAAAGCATTTTTAAGTTGGTCAGGTGCTTTACATAAATTATGTCATTTGATTCTCCTAGTAACTTTGTGTTATTATTGTTCCCTATTTTTCACACCTTGGTAGATGTGGAGTTGCTGGAGGCTGTAGATCTTCTCTCTTGTAGACTGGCTGGTGCGGCTAGGCTCCTCCTGACTGCCTTGGGGCTTGGCCCCGTTTTGATTTCATGCTGCCGCGATGATCCCCTGCTGCCAACCTGCCTTCCGGGAGAGATGTGTTTTCTGTATTTTTGTGAGTTTGAGAGTCCTAGAATTTGTCCAGTGTCATATTTTATGGGTGTTTAGGGTGGCTGTGTGGGAGCTGCGGGACCTTGCTGCTTCTATGCCACCATCTTGGCTCTGCCCCCAGAAGTCCCTCAACCTCTTCTTACATACCTTATCCTTGGAGTCAGCTAGCCCAGGGCTTTCAACACTATTTTTCTCTCAGGGTAGGGGCAGTTTATCCAGAATACAAGTATCTCCTCTGTTTGCTTCCTTATACTTCAGCATCCAAGATTCCAGGACAATCAATGTAGACTCAGACTTATGCCATGAATTTATATCTCAGAAGGTTTATTTTAAAGTCTGACTCAGGTGAGTAGTTCCATATAGAGACTTTTAAGCACTTTTACAGTTGGGAATTAAAACCTTTACTTAGAATGGGGCATAGGGCAAGGCCTGGTATGTGGAGTCTTCCTTCCTTCCTTCCTTCCTTCCTTCCTTCCTTCCTTCCTTCCTTCCTCCCTCCCTCCCTCCCTCCCTTCCTTCCTTCTTCCTTCCTTCCTTTCTCCCTCCCTTTCTCCCTCCTTTCCTTCTTCCTTCCTTCTTTCCTCCCTCCCTTCCTTCCTTCCTTCCTTCCTTCCTTCCTTCCTTTCTCCCTTCATCCCTCCGTCCCTCCCTCCCTTCCTTCCTTTTTTCTTTCCTTCCTTCCTTGCTTCCTTCTTTCCTTTCTTCCTTCCTTCCTTCCCTTCCCCCTTTCTTTCCTTATTCCATTCTTTTCCTTCCTTTATCATCTGCCTAATTACCTTAAACAGAGGTGATATAGCAGAGAAAAAAATACTTGCTTATCAACAAAGGTGATTGTGGCTAAAATGATATAATGTGGGTATATTTAATATTGGAAACATCAGGGTTATCCCTTTGTAACCATGGCCATAGATGGGGAATGGGGGAAGCCTATCTTGAATGCTTTGGACTATGGTAGTGATTGTTGTTAACAAACTTGTACTTATTATAAGGTCTGTTATCTCCCAAACCAGGGGTGGGGAACATGTAGCCTTGAGGCCACATATGACTTTCTAGATTCTTAAGTGCAGCCTTTTGACTGAATCCAAATTTTATGAACAAAAGCCACAGGTTTCCCGTCCCCTTTCCTAAATCCTTCCATTGGCTTGTGGAGTAGTAGCATAATGGGAGGAGAGAACTGGAAACTACACCATAGAAGGATCAGTGGAAGGAGTCCGGAAAAGATAGGAAGGGAGATTATTGTTGTCTTCATATGGAAGATGGATTCAACTTGTTTGGCTTGGTCCCCAGTGAAAAGAACCAGGAGCAATAGATGAAAGTTACAGAGACAATGAGACAATGAGAGCTGTCCAAAAGTGGAATGGACTGCTTCAGGAGGTAGTGGGTTCCCTTCACTAGGAGCTTCAAGTGAAAGCTTAATGATCACTTTTGTGGGGTGGGATGTCTGTTGAGGGGATTGCCCTTCAGAGGAAAGAGGTCCAATTTCAGCTCTTGAGTTCCTGGGCTTTTATGAATGATATACATTCTCCTCAGACAACTTCCATAGCAATTTCCACATCAGCATGACTTGACCATAACTAGGAAGTGGGGCCTATTGAAGAACCTACAAAGAAGAGTCCAAATTTTTTGGTGGCAATTATTGGTGGACAGAGAAATATGTGGCTGCATCTATACTTGGGTTGTGGTTCTGAGGCAGCCTTTCTAGTAGTTACTGCCATCTTTTCTTCTTCTGTTTCTCTCTGTCACTTTGTGGGTTCTATAGCACTAAAATTTGTTTAGAGTCATATTTTACAGGTATTGGAAGTGGTTAGAGCAGGAGCTCAAGTAAGTTCCTACTTTTACTCCTCCATCTTGGCTCTGCCCCCTCTCTTCTTTTTTAAAAACATTTTTATAGCATTTTGTTTTTTCCAGTTACATTTAAAGGCAAATTTTAACATTCATTTTTAATATAATTTTGAGTTCCAAATGTTTTCCTCCCCTTCTTTCACTCTTCCCTCCCAAAGATGGTGAGCAATTTGATATAGGTTATATGTGTTGCCAACCTTTTCCACAACTCTTTTAATGCCTTATATGGGACTGTCTAATTACCCAGATCCTCCAACTTCAAATCCAGCCATCAGCAAAATGCTATTCATCTTTTTTAAAAGACCAACCCAGATGCCACCTCTTTCCCAAAATCTCCCCTGAGCGCTTCCCTCAGACTTTCACCCCTCTCTAATGTAATCATGAAAAACTGGTTTTTATACTTATCTAGGTTTATCTTATCTTACTGCTAAACCATGAGCTTCATGAGGACAGGAATCACGTTTCTTCTCAAGGTTTAAGACAATGTCCTACACATAGGAGATGCTTAATAAATGCTTGTTGAATCTGAAATTCCATGGCCATATGTTATGGGAATCTGAAGATCTTCCCTGCCCATAGACCCTTTGCTTAAGTGGCTTAAGTGGTTCTGAGACTCTTCCCTAATTTGAAAGTATACTCTGCCCCCTAATAGGCTGAATGTGGTCAGGTGGAACCTGTGCTGGGAGGCTTGTTTTTCAGGAATGCCCACACCTTGTTACTTTGTAATTGGGCAGTGGGTCAAGAGGGCTGTGATATTCTCTGACCCAGAAGAAGGCTATATATACGCACTGATGTGAGGTTTTGCTTTGGGGCTCACTTTGAGAAGAGTTGTGTGATTTGGCCAGATGAGACTCTGGGAAGCTGTTGAGCCACCTGGCTTTGAACACCCAGATGTTGATGCTTCCCTGTCTGGTAACTGATTAGGTGTGGATATAATGGTCAGGTGCTTGGAAGCCCGTCTGCTGATCTGTTTCTCTGTCTGCTTGTAACTTGTGCTTGTAACTTGTTTGTATTCTCTGAAGTTCAGGGTGCTGACTTTTCTCCCTGAACTAGGTAAGTTCATACATGTTTGATTGATTAAAGTGAGACTGTTAACCCATTTTGAGTTGCTTTCCTTTAGAAAAGCAGATCTAAGAACCTGTGCTAGCAGCCAATCTGGGGGTGCTGGGGTGCTAGCTGATACACCATACCATCAGCATGGCAGCGGTCAATTTGTTCATGAAGGTGGTCCGTTTTATTCGAGAAACTCAGGGTAAGGTTTATTAGATTTAGCCCTGAAGAGGTTTGGGAAGTGCTGGGTGTCTGAGGGATTTCATATGAATCCCTAGTGGGTTCTTGTCTGGAAAGAATTTCACCGGACTCAAGTTGTCTTTTGGCAAAGTTACAAAGTTTATTCTTATGCTGACTTAGCAGCAGGCAGAAGAAATACGGGGACCAGCAAAGTGCAGGGATCTAAGGTAGAGTTATAAAGTTTTACACTCTGCAGCAGGCAGGAAAAGGTTAAGGGAACCTGCAAAGAGCAGGGGCTAGAGGTACAGTTTTTATAACCATAAAACTGTCAGTCAGAGGTTAATTATGCTAACTAGGTGGGCAAAGGTGGAGTTAGGGAGGAGTTTTGGAGGAGTTAAGGAGTGGTCAGTGCTTAAAGGGACATGCACTTTTTGTATCAACTGTGCAGGTGAATTGCCCATAATTCACTGGGAGATCCCCCTGGGGTGGGCTATTGGGAGGTGTGGTTTTTAGCTTGTGACATCACTAGGCTACTTTTGGTCAAGGATGAATGAGATATGTCCAGTGTGGCTGTTGGGAGGATAGGCTTGATTGTTTCCAAGTCTGGGAACTAGACTGATTAGGGA
>CM053594.1:42257568-42280624 GCA_028646575.1 Pseudocheirus occidentalis
CAACGTTGTTTTGATTTGCATTTCATGAATCAATAGTGATTTGGAGCATTTTTCCATGTGCTTAAATATATCTTTAATTTCTACCTCTGTAAATTGCCTGTTCATATCCTTTGACCACTTATCAATTGGGGAATGACTGGCGTTCTTGTAAATTTTATTTAATTCCCTGTTTATTTTAGAAATGAGGCCTTTATCAGAGACATTAGTTGTAAATATTCTTTCCCAATTTCCCACTTCTCTCTTAATCTTGGTTACATTGGCCTTTTTTGTACAGAAACTTTTCAATCTTGATTACATCAAATTGAAACGTTTCTGTACAAACAAAGAAAAACAATTAAGCAAAACTGACCCAGTTTTGTAACTTTTTCTAATAGTTGACAGTTACTGCAACATTCTACTCCAGTGTTCCCCTATTTTTTTAAACGAAAGAAGGGAAATGTATCTCTTCATCATTTTTCCAGGGCCAAGATTGGTCAATAGTAATACCAGTAGTAATACTATTAGTATTAGTACTAATACTAGTACCACCACCACCACCACCACCACCACCACTACTACTACTACTACTACTACCACCACTACTACTACCACCACCACCACCACCACCACCACCACCACCACCACCACCACCACCAACCAGGGTGAATGAGTCTAGGCCAGAATCTCTCTTGGTTTCCTTAAGAGAAGAACATTTCCAAAATACCTAGGTCCAGCAAGGTGTCAAATAATATTCTATCTCTGGAGATCCCTAGAGATCAGAAAGATATAGAAGGAAACCCATAGTTTATATTACTTTTAATAATGTGTAATAATAGCTAGTGTTTATATAGTGCTTTAAGATTTTCAAAGTACTCTCTCTGTATAGGTGTGTGTGTGTGTGTGTGTGTATGTATGTGTGTGTGTGTGTGTATATATATATATATATATATATATTACATATATATATATATAATGTGTATATTCTTGTTTGATCATCGCAATGATAGGTACTATTATTTTTCCCTGTTTTACAAATGAAGAAACTGAGGCTAGGAGAAGCCAAATGACTTGCTGCCCCCCACCCCCAGCCATAACTCCCAAATGCATAACTGGTATATGTCTGACACATTATTTGAACTCAGGTCTTCCTTATTCCAATTCTATCACTCTGTTATACCACCTAATTGCCTCTTATAGCATTTGTTTTCATTTTTGTGGGCTTTTTCCATTTAAATTATATAGTCATTGCATATATTGCTTACCTGGTTCTACTTACTTTATTTTGTGTCAGTTCACATAAGTTTTCCCATGATTCTCTGAATTCCTCATATTTGTGTTTTGTAGAACAATATGTCATTACATTCATATTAATTTATTTAGCTATTCTCCAATTGATGGACATCTGTTTTGTTTCTAGCTTTTTCCTGCTGTAGGAAATGCTGCTATGAATATTTTGACATCTTTCTTTGTCTTTGACTTTCTCAATACTTCAGTTCAACTAAATTATTATTGTTTTATTTTTTCTCACATGTAAATAAAAATTTTTAACATTTTTAAAATGTTGAATTCCATATTTTCTCCCTTCCTCCCTCCTCCTTAAAAAGACAAGCAATTTGATACAGAACATATATGTGTAGTCTTCCAAAACATCATGATATTAGCCATGTGGCAAAAGAAAACACTGACCAAGAAAACTAAGAATAATGAAGCAAATTAAAAAAAAATATGCTTCAGTCTGCATTCAGGCTTCATCAGCTCTTTCTCTGGGGCTGGATAGCATTTTTGATCATAAGTCCTTTGGAATGATCTTGGATCATTGTATTGCTGAGCATAGCTAAGTCCTGCACAGTTGATCACAGTGAGTACAGTGTTTCCCTGGTTCTGCTTACTTCACTTTGCATTAGTTCATGTAAGTCTTCTCAAGCATCCTGCTTGTCATTTCTTATGGCACAATAGTATTTCATCACAATCATGTACCACAACTTGTTCATCTATACCCTAAATGAAGAGTATCTTCTCAGTTTCCAGTTCCTTCCCACCACAAAAAGATCAACTAAATTAAGTTGGCTTTGTATTGAAGCCTGAGCTCCCATTGTTTCTATACAAAGATGTGTTCTGCATTCCAAAGAACTCACTTACAAATTAATTTTGGGGTATAACCTATTTAAGAAAGAGACTGCCTATATTGAGTTCTCAGTACGCCTTGGTTCCTGGTCTCAAATTCACAGTTTAGGTGAGGAAAGACCAGACAAACCATATGAAACAACACAAGATGATAATAAAGTGCTTAATTGTGTTTTTAAGATTCTAAACGTTGTAATAAATAAATATACTCAGATGAGTGAACTTTGTACATACGAATGCCTACCCACTTACCAGAGCAGGTTCCTAGTAGATGGTCAATGAAAAGAGAATAAGAAATTTCTTAGTCCTTTTTCTCAGTTGCCAATGAGGAATGTCATGCTGTGGTCCAAAGCAGAGCATCAAACATGCAGCCCATATCTAATATTCCCTTGTTGTTGTTCAGTTGTGTCCTACTCTTTGTGACCCTGTGGACCAGCTGTCCATGGGGAAGATACTGGAGTGGTTTGAGAATTCCTTCTCCAGTTTTGTGCCCAAGGCCACACTCCCTAGTGAGGTCCAAACCAGTTTAAAATACAATTGGGAAATATTTAACAAAATACATAAAAATGCAATAAGAGATAATATTACAGTTTAAAACTAAGTCAATATGTAGCCCCCAGAGATCCTTATGTACAGATTAGTGGCCTCTGTTCCTGTTAGAGTTTGACACCGCTAAAGTGGTGTCAGATACTTTACTACAATACTACAGTACTTTAAGTATACAGTGCTTGAGGCTTTGACCATGAGCTTCCTTTATCCCTGGGTTTTTCCAGAGAAAGAATATCATCTGATATTTTCCTGAATCTAGGTGTTTTAGACATACTCCTTTCCCAAGGACAGTATACTATCAGATATTCCGAGCTAGACTCATTCACCCTGGCCTCTTGAGTTCTGATAAGGGAAAGGTATTAAAATTAAGAACTGTGCTTTGTCAGTTCTCCTTCTATGGGGCGTGGAAAGGGGGAGGGGGAGGAACTAAAGGAAGATTGAAGTGACTGAAGTTTGTTCTTGGCTACAGGAAGAAGGGTGCTGATCATAAGCCCTTATGTCATCCTCAAGAAGTCAGTTACTATCATTATGAACCTTTTTGGGAGGGTTTACCAGTATTTACAGCATGAAGAACTCAGCCTATGGTTTCCCATCCCTAGCCCAAAGATTTTACTATCCCTCTGTGTACTCATATTTGCTGCTCTTCTCCTTCTTCAAGGATTTCACTGTCAGCTTTCCTAACCAGTCCCCTCAGGACCAGACTTGTCAATATTTGGGAAGGCTGACCATGTCAGTCCTGGGGCATCTGCCACCACCACCACAATTCTCATTCTCAACATTTCCACTGGGGAAAGGACAGTAGACATGTGTCCCTTGCCCCTATAGTGATTTCAGACAGCTGTTGGCCTGTTTTTTCTCTCTCTTCTTCCTCATCCCTCAGTTCATGGGGATAAAATAATTGCAAAGACGATTACACAGTTTTTCTATAAAGTGATCTTTCTCTTCCTTATCCATCACAATATCATCTTCCTTAGCTTGTTCTTTACTTCCAGCCTCACTCCTTACCTTTTATTCCCAACTTCATTTGAACTGTAGGGGTAAAAATAACTGTTACCGTATCTTGGGTATGCTTAGGATGATCTGCTGCTATAAGTACATGAACAAGTTCTGTGATAGCTGCAAAGCATTCTTTTGTGCATCCGTTTTTGGTTTACTTGTCCTGTTTTGAAACAGTAAGCTACTTCATTAAAATCAGTTGGTCAGAGTTACATGGAGTTGACTTTGGGTTCACCTTAAGACTGAACTTAAATTGTGTGGGTATGGGTGTGTAGATTAAATAACTTCTAAGCTCTGTGTCAACTCTAGATTCTTTGAGATGTCTGGCAACTAGAGCTGTCCATTGGAACATTTTGCTCTTTGAGTAGAGGTTGGGTGATCATCCCTGAGGGATACTGAAGAAGACATTCCTGTACTGCATGAGAAGTTGTATTAAGGGGTTCCTAGCATTTTTCCAAGTTGGAAGAGTTTCTTACTCTATGGCTTTGCTCTTATTGGGACTAATTTGAGTAGGGAAGGTGCCATTTCAACTACAGCTTCAGGGAAAGCTTCTGAGCTGAGAAGGACAAAGTCAGTGATGTGGACTTCCCTCAACATCTGGTGGATCAAAGTTTTTATCTAAGCACCAGAAGGTAATAACATTTTGATCAGTCTCTTACAAGGTCAGTGTCCCAGGATCCCCTTTCCCATGTTTGGTCCAGATATATCACCTGTTGTTAACATCCAATGTGTAATCCATTCCAAGAGAGGGAGTTATTTTACTTATGATAACCCCATTTCCTTGAATGTAAGGATGGAGAGCTCCCAGGATCATAAATTTACAGCTGGAAGAGACCATAGAGGCCAGCAAGTCCTGACATTCTCATTTCATGTATGAGGAAGGTGAGGCACAAAGACGTTAAGTAACCCAGTGTCACCCAACTAAGAAGTAACTAGAGTGAGATTTTAAACCAGATCTTCCCTCATTCTTGAGTCCAGCACCCTGTCTGCTCCATCCTGAGGCCTGTCTTCCATTTCGGGTGTTGAGTTACAGTATGGGTGCAAAGGAGGCATTGGACTGGGAACTTGGGTGTTTTCCTGACTTTTCTTATGTAGTAGACTATGATTATTATCATGGTTGTTGTTGTCCTGTTAACCAGCTCATGTTAGTTTTCTTGAGGCTTGGGAAGCTGAGGTTGTCCCATCAGGAGCGGCATTAGGGAGTGCCCATGTCCAACATAATGGAAATAACCTGCAAGCCAGCCAAAAGCAGCTCTTTTCAGAGATAGTTCTGTTGTCATTGGACATCTAGTGTTTTCATGTTCAAAGAAATGGAGCCTCAGGTAAGTAACTTCATCTTCCTTGTCCACTGAGAGTTATGCCTCCAGGTCACTGTATGGATCAGTAAAAAAAAAAAAAAAAAGAAAACCAACTTCTTGCCCCAAAGGATCCAGTTTATCCATGGATACTAGCTCAAGAAGAGTGGAGCAGATTGCATAGTCTTGTGAAGGATAAGTCAAAGTTTACAACTCTCCTCTTATTCAAGCCCCAAAGAATGAGAGTAATGGTATCATAGGATAAGAATGATGCCATGGCATGGTGCTTGCTCCATGCACCTGGCTTCTATTCTTCATGAAAGTCATAGATCTAGCCTCTGGTTTTTTGTTAATAATGTTCATATCCCTGGGGTCGTCTAGTTTTTCTTATCTACGGTTGTTTGAATTAAGCTAAAAAGGTGAAGCATTTAAGTCAGTGATTTCATGCTTGGAAGTGGAGCCCTGGTTTCAAGTGTTCTGTCGTCCTTCACTCAATTCTAACAGCTTCAAGGTACTTGCCCTGGTCTGCTGGGCATAATTAGTGAAAAAGTGACTAAGTCTTTGATGTTTGGGTGTGGTCTTTAGTTATAGAGGGAGATTTCTCTAGTAGATAACTGACATCTTTGCGAAAAGCAAACATTGGAATGCCTTGGTGGTGGTGGTTCATTTAAAACATTATATGTGTTCTTCCATGCAGGACACAGCTTAGGCTATGGCTTTGTGAATTACGTGACTGCAAAAGATGCCGAAAGAGCAATAAACACACTGAATGGCCTGAGACTCCAGTCAAAAACCATTAAGGTAAAGAGGTTTTATTACAACTTGGCTTCATTCAGCAGAGTCACAGTGAGTGCTGCCCCTTTAAAAAGTGTACCAATGACCCATCAGCTTCCTAGTGTGTGATTAAAAGAGTTTCTCTTCAGAGTTTTGGTGTTTCAGAAGAATATGTTTTATCTCCATTCTTTTTATATTTGAAAAATTAATGGAATCATGTTCCTGGTGGTTGAAATGAAAAATCAAAGAAAAGGAGACGGTTTCCCAAAGTTCTTGCAAGATTATATCATATAAATTGTTGATTTGGAGCATATTAATAAGACTCTGTTACCCCACAGGGAAACGTTCTGCTAGCTCTCAAAACCACCCAAGTCATGATACTATGCCAGATGTTGTTTCTTAGACCTCCTTTTGCAGTAGCCATCATCACAGTAGTAACATTTTTTTAAAAAAATAGTGAAGAAAGAACCTCAAGAAGTCACTGAATTCAAGGCCATTCACTACTCATGTGTGAGCTTCTCGAGGGCAGAGGTTATATAGTAGGGAGGGAGCAAGCAGTTATTTAGTACTTGCTGTGTGCCAGGCTCTGCTTGGCATTTTACAGATGTTATTTGATTCTCACAACAGCCTTGTGAGGAAGGTATTATTATTACTTACAGATGAAGAAACTGAGGTGGACAAAAGCTGTGCGATCTTGGGACTTGCCCAAGATCATGCAACTAGTGTCTGAAACCATGTTTGAACTCAAGTCTTCCTGACTCAATGCCCGTCACTGTAACCACTTAGCTTCCTCAGGTATCCCCTACTCTGCTTGGCACGTATGAAGTGATAATTAAGTACTTAGTGTTTGATTTTAGTGGATGAATTGTCCATTCTAGGTTTTTAACTCACACTTAACTGACTTTTTTTTTGTTCCCACTTCTGTATCCTTTCATACCCTTTCCCCCTTTACATGCCTTGTAAGCCTTTAGTTAGGTTTCATGATTATCCATCTATCACAGATTAATATTTACAAACTGTTTACCTTTAATTTGAACTCAGGAAGACCTGAGTTCAAATGTGGTCTCAGACACTAATAGCTATGTGACCCTGGACAAGTCACTTCACATCTGTTTCCCTTAATCCACTGGAGAAGGAAATGTATTGACAATGTGGGTATGCTGTGGTCCACACGAGGTCACAGAGTCAGGAATGATTGCACAACAGCAGATACGCGCGCGTGCACACACCCACACACCCATACACATGCACACACGCACTCTGACATATATATTGGGGAGGGGGGAGAGATGGCCGTCACTGAGGGTTTTCACCATTCTCAGTGCTGTGGGCTGAACCAGATTGAGAGTTCCTTACAATGCCTTAGTTCTAGGAGACCTGCTATTAGTTGCCATGATACCAGGAGTTTGTTTTCTGTGTTGTTGCTGCCTGAAAGTCATGCCAAAAAGTTAGTTAGCCAGGTCTGTTGAACCCTTTACCAATATATGGATTAGGTGCAAATGAAGTCCTGATCTGAATTTTCTATCTTGTGGCTCCAGCCTACCTTTCAAGGCTTATTTCATGTCCCTCCTCTTCATGCCATTTACATTCCAGCCGTATTTCCTTTCTGTTGACCTGTTTTCTGTTTTCCTTTGTGTGTACAGGTTGTTCTTGGTTCCTAAAACAAACTTCCTCATCTCAGTCTCTTCCTTGACTTTCTTCAAGTCTCAACCTTAAGCCTTCTCCTATGGGAAGACTTTCTGATGCTTCCACTTGTTAGTGCTCTCTTTTTCCTCAAGTTCTTTTGTGTCTACTTACCTGTATAAATGTTGTGTCCTCCCGAGCTCAAGGGCAGAGAGGCTTTTTAGGATTTTTGTCTTGTCATTCCCAGTTCATTGCACAGTGCCTTGCACGTGGAAGTTGCTTTACAAGTGCTTGATGTATTGTGCCAGCCCAGTGGTCCCTGGCCCTGACCATGCCTCTGAGATTTGGCAGTTGACCAGTGTGAACTTGTTAGGAAGCCCAGAATGGGCAGCCCCAACAATCAGGGTTCTTCAGATGGACCAGGCTCTGCATGTCTCCTTCCTGAATCCTGCTTCTGAATTCTGTCGTAGTGATTTCTGGGGGCTGCAGCTCTGGCCTTCATTGTAATGAAATGTCTTGCTTGTTTTTCCTGATAACGGATCTTATAGACAGTATTTTGTGTCCAGGGCTGTTGAATTTGTTAAATATCAGCTAGCTAGCCCCTGTCCAGAGTAACTGGTAGGGAGGGAATGCTAAGGAGGAAGGAGACTTGCTGGAGGTTCCCATCATCCTGATGTTTCTTATGTTTCTGTGTTTATAGATCGTCTTTTACATAGTGATCATTCAGCATAGATTACAAAGCATGAAAATGTGTGCTATCCTTTGGTTTACAGAAATGTGCTTTGAGGTGTTAATTCTTGTATGATTTGTCAGCTTACAATTGACTGGTTCCTTTGTTTTTGTTTTGGAGCTTATTTTTATCTAGTTCCATGTAATATCAGTAGGACTTTTTGAAATAACTGCCCTAGGTTGTTTTTTGTCCTTTGCTTCCAGAGGACTAATAACATCACAGTATCATCTTAACTTGTACATGGATTGGATTTTAGTGAGTCAGAGTTGCATGAAGTAGTTGGCCTTACTCTCTCTTCCAGAGACATTAAAATCCAGCGGCAAAACAAAGGTTAGGACAAGTCTCGATAGTCTGGGATGCAGACCTTAGTATCTCCAGTGTCTTACCAAGTTCTCTTAAGGGCCCGCAGCACCTGCTTCACCTGTTTTCATGGCTCTTGGAACAAATTGTTCTCATCTACCCATTTTGCCAGGGAAAGTTTTTATATGCTTGCGGTAGACATCTCCTAACTCACTGATGGATTTGAGACCCTTCAGTTATCCTTAACCTGGTTTAGCCTATCTGCTACAATTATTTACTGGGATATGGCTACTGTGCATGCTACAGCTTCTTGGAGCCACAGATGAGAGGTGAATGCCAGGTAGACACCAAATCTGGATGAGCAGCCCTGAAGAGTGCTTGGCAAGCCTTCCCCAGAGGTGCAGTTCCTTCTTGAACACTGCATACCTCCCTGCTCTAGGTTAAGATTTGGTTTATGGCCAAAGAAGAGAATGAAACTAACTGAGTCATATCTTGTAAGTCCATCTTCATTAACATATTAACAGATCAATAGGCAGTGTTATAACCTTTCCCAATCCCAGTCACTGGCCAGTGTCTCTTTTTTTACCAGCTTCCCTGACTATGTGATCTCTGCATGTCGTCTTCTGTTTCTCCTTTATCAGTCCTTTCTTAACGTGTTAGAGACTGACTTCCAAATACACTGTTCTACAGGAATTTCCTCTGAAAAGGTCACTGATTATGTCCTTCTTGTCAAATCCAGTGATCATTTCTCAGTAACCTTTAGTTTCTATGATGCTGCATTTTTCCCATTCTCCTAGCTGAGGCTAATTCTTTGTTTCCTTTGTTGCCTCTTCTTGTTCCTGACCCCTACGTGAGTGGGTAACCCTTAAGCTCTTCTTTTCAGACCTCTACCCTCATTCACACCCTTGAGGTCATTCATTCTCATGACTTAAACTCTGCAGATAATTCCCAAACTTAAATCTTTCTTCTCTTTTCAGCTTTCTACAAAAATATTTCCATTTTGATATTCTTTCATCCATCAACTCAGTTTCAAAATGACCGAAACTGAAATTCAAATGAACTAACTACACTCCAAAATGATTTTTCTTACCAAATACCATTTCTGTTAAAAGTTCCACTATTTTTCCAGTTTCTCAGGCTAGGTCCACTTTATCTTGCATATTTTGTATGTCATCAAGCCCTTTTATTTCTTCTTTCAGAATATGTAAAAAAAAAAAAAGCATACCCCAGAATCTCTCTTAAATATTCTTTTTTCTCCATTCCTACTCATGGATTTTTTTTCTTGAACAAACATTTATTAAGTACCTACTCTGTGTAGTGATAGGGGAGATACCACCATAGTTCAGACCTTAATCCTTCACTTTGTTATTACTACGACAGCCTCTTAATAGATCTTTCTGCCTGGGTTATCTTGCCTTCTCCAGGCTGTCCACTGTACTACTGCCACATTCATCTTCCTTTCTTTTTCTCACCCAGGTGTCATGGTCATTTTTCTTCCTCTGTGCCTTTGCTGAGGCCCTTCTCTATCATATGCTCCCCACTCCCTTCAACACCCCCCCATACCACACAGATGTACACACAAGACATGCATGCACATATACCCCACATATGTTTACACATATACATATACCCCCCTCCCACATAAATGGATGTGCAGACATATGCACTGCATGGTGTGGATGCACACACACATATATATACATGCTGCACACACAAATACCACACATGCACACAGTACACACGTAAGCACTCCATGTACATACTATGCCATAGATGTAGACACATTTATGTACATATTGCATGCCATGTAGTGCACACACACCACATATACGATCCCGTATACATTCACACACACATACACATCCATACCTACACCCACAGCCATCTTGATCATGGAGTCTTAGAATTAGTCAGAAGGACCCTTAGAAATTACATAGTCACCCCTTTTTCTTTACAGATGAATACATAACAGAAACTACTCTTTCTCTTTCCCTTCCAATATTAAAACACTATTCCTTTAAGGTCCAACTCAATCTCTGTCTTCTGTTTCTCTAATCCATGTTTCTGAATTCCTATTATATTAATATCAGTAGTACACATTTTAATATTAGTTAATCAGTCATTCAGCAGACACCTGCTATGTGCAGTGTGTGTAATTTTACTTTGTAGTCAGATTGTAAACATTTTAGAATTGTATGCTCCTTATCACTTTATAACGGGTTTGGGCAAGAACTGTTTGTATCCTTCAGTTTTAGCCATATGGTAAGTACCTGATAAATGCTTAATGAATCAAGTGATGTAACCCCAGGCTCTAAGCCAGCAGCTTCCTGGCTTTGGTAAGTCTACCAGGTTGGAGGTCTGGAGATGTATTGTACATCAGCTACCTGAGGTTGGTTAGCTGAGTGCAGAGGCTTATTACAAAAAAGGTGACTGGTGGGTGATGGATTTTTCATCCACAGCACACTTATGAAATGAGGAAAGTTGATATCTGCATCAGGGGAGTAAGTATCTATACTGATTAAGACCCTTTTCTTAGAAATTATCTAAGATGTTGATGTAGAGTAGTCATAATTTCTATGGGTTTGTCCATCACTATGTTCTAGGGCGACTCCAGGAAGACCCTAACATTAGAATAACTCACAGAGAGATGGTAGAGTCTTCTTTTCTGGAAGCAACTTAAAGCTAAGCTAGAGAACCATCTCTCCAGAGTAGCTTAGATACAGTCATTCCTAGAGGGTAATGGCCTGGGTGATTGGGATAAAGGGGATAATTGGGATAAAGTTCAACTTATTTTTTGAGTTGAGGAGATGTGACCTTTTAAATGCTATTCCATATTGAGGGTGAGATTTCATTTCCTACTCTAATTCCTTGCTCTTCCTTTTCTTTTCTCTTTATCCTTTTTCATTTCTGTCCCTGGAAGTACCTCCAACTAATAAGTCCATTCCTATTTTTCTCTCAGCACTATACTCTCTGCATATCAGTTTTCTTTAGAGGAGTCTTATGATTCTACTGGGGGGGGGGGGGGTTACTTCTTGTGGGGAAAGTACCTTGCAGATTAAATCCAGGTGAAAGGTTTTTCTGTAAGTTATAGTTTTAGCGAACTGCTTTGGGCACTGAGGAGTTAGGTGAGGTCAGAAAGCTAGCTGAGTCAGAAGGCAGTGTTTGAAATCAGTTCTTGACTCCAAAGTAGCCCCTTTATTCACTAGACTAGTCTACACTGTCTCAATCCAGAATGCTTTGAACTTTGAAATGCTAGAGAAATGGGAGCTGTTGCCTTTGTTGTTACTATTTATTTTTCTCATTGATTTTTCTATACATAACACTGCTTGGTATGTTTAGTAGCCAATTGTAGTTTCTAGTTTCTCTCAGGGATTTCTTTGGCGATTCCATGAGTTTCACATCTCTTGGATACCTATTTCCTTGTTAGTTCATATAGAGCCATTCTATTTCGGCCTTGCAAATCGAGATTCCTGTATAGAAAGTGTTGCCCCTGTATTTATTAGTAGATGGCACATGTATGTTGTTATGTTGCTGTGGCTTACTCCAAGCTTAAATTACTCCTTTTACTTAAAAAAAAAAATTTGTTTGGATAAATGATTGAAGATTACTAATTCCCTGCACCTTGATTCTTCTTTATGCTACTCTTTCCTCTTTGCTCTGGGCTATTCCCTTATTTCCATCTCCTTTAGGCTTTTGGGAGAACCTTTAGATATTGCTCTTTGCTGAATCTCTATCTACCCTACTCACCTATCCATTGACCCCAGAATAACATGTGATGACCACTTTTAAAATTCTTCTATGTCTGCTCCTAGTTTGGAGTGAAATCATAAACTGGTTGGGTGGTAGTAGCTAAATTAAAGCACATCCCTTCTCCCACTCCTTCCCATCTGATCAGATGGAACAAATAGCCAGTGCAACATTTTAATGAAAGATCTGTCTAGAAAAAAAAGAACTTATTAGCTTACTCCTTACTTTACCTTTCTCTGGAGGTTTGAGTCATCCTACAAAGGCTTGTTCATTTGCCTCTAGTTAGATCAAGTGAGCAGACATTTATTAAACTTACTATGTGCTAGGTACTGTGCTAAGTACCAAGAATATAGATGCAGGCACAGAGAGAGAGTCCCCATCCTCAAGGAGCTTATACTCTAATGGAGAATCCATAAAAGGGACCTGAAAAGCAAGAGGGAGAAAGTTACCCCAACAGGGCTATGGTGGAGAAATCTGGAGAGTCAATAATAGAGCTAGGAGAGGAGTGATTCTCTTGAAAACAAGTGTATCTAGCACTTCGTAATCTTGATTTCATTGATTTACACATTTATGTAAGGAAAGCTTTAGGAAGAAGGACTACAGCTGAAAGGCAAATTTGAGCAGGACTCAAGTGGAAGGATCTCATAAAGTAGAGGAGGAACTGAAGGAAGAGAAACAGAAGAAGAAACATTTGAAGAGAAAACAAAAGGTCATTCATTCAATCAAGAAGAGTCAAGAAGAAGCCATCCCTTCATTTGCCACCAGCTGCTCTGATTGGTTTCAGATCTTTCATCTTCATCATGTCTTGCCCAGGAAAAACTTATCACCAGGAGACTCATCAACATCATAGGAATTGCTTCAGCTTTGCTAGTCATTCCTCATCAGTACCTGCAGATGCTTCTGTGTCTCTTATTGGAGGCCTGGAGGGTAGAGTGAAAAGCTCCTCCCATAGCCTCCCTTTATAGAGGACTTAAAATGCCATCCTTCTCTTCATTTGACACTAGTTGCTCTGCTTGGTTTCAAGTCTAACATCTACTGTGGCATGCTCCCCCACCCCTTCCACTCAGTTTCTTTCTGGGTGTTGTCTTCCCTCATTAGATTATAAGCTTCTTGAGAGTAGGGACTATCTTTTTCTTTTTATGTTTCCAGTATTTAGCACAATGCCTGGAATATAGTAGGTGCTTAATAAATCTCAAAAGAGGTCAAATTTGGTAAAAGAAGGAAAAGATGTTGGGTGTGGCTGTTGTGGTGATAACAGTGTTCTTAGAGATGAAGAGAATGACAACTCCATAGCTAAAAGCATGAATACTTTTACATAACAGTTCTTCCAGGAACTTTCTTCCATACTATCAGGAATGACTAACAGCTGAGCATCTCATATCTAGCAAGCATGGAGAATTTTTCAGGGGCTTTCATAGAGTATGCAGTGTTTGTATATCTTACATATCTAAGTGATTACTGTGCTTCAAGTACAGACTGGTCTCTCTCTTAGAAGAAAAGGTGAAGTGGTAATAACTAGTTTTGAGGTTATCTGGGAGAATGATTTGAAGATAGAAACAACAAAAATGAAAGACTTAAGTGTGAAAATGAAGAAGAAAAAGATTTGAAGGATCAGAGGGAAATCTTAATCTGTTAGGAAGTTGGAGGGTGGAAGAGTATGAAACAAAAAAGAAAGTTCTGGACACACTTAAGAGGAAGCTGCTGCTGCTTACGTTCCAACAAACTATGATATGAATCCCCAGTTGTTGTCAGGTAAGTGATCATCTGCTGTAATAAAACTGAGTCTAAGAAGAGATAGATGGTGGTTGATGACTCCCTGCTGAAGAGGCTCTGAAACTATTTATTTACCTGACAACAATAATAGTAACTTCTGCACTCTTCCTAAGACATCTAGGAACATGGCTGAGAACTTCCCAGGACTTGTCAAATCAGATGATTTCTAGTGATTCTCATGAGCACAAATAATTTTGCCAGAAAGAACCTTGAAAACATTGATAAAGATTATAAAGTCACAGTCAAGAAACTGAAGATCTTAGGGATGTAGGTAATCAATTGAAGGCAAAGGACATCAGAAGAAAGAGGTAGATTTGGGAAGTGAAAATCAAGTTAAAAAGATGGTATCTCAGAATAGGATTTGGATTTCTGGACTATGCCTTAAAATGCAGGAAAGCAGCAATGGAGTGCACCTAATTTGGGTGAGTGTATTTACCTGTTGTGTATTTGCATCTTGTAAATCTAATTAAAGGGATCTTAAGCTGGAAAAAAGAAAGGGAGGGAGAATGATGCATGTGTATATCTATACAACTAGATATCTAGAGAGCAGCTGTAATGTTGAAAGAATAGCAGTAGAGATACCCAGAAGTTCACAGGTCCAAAATCTCCATGTAAGAAAGATATCCTCATATAAAAAAAGAGGCAGTTATTCTATAGACTACCTTGACAGAGAGATGAGCTGAGCATTTTGGGGAACATCACAAGTCTGGCACAAAGCATAATATAGTAGTGATGGGGAACTCCATTTGTTCGAAAATCTCCTGGAGCTTTCAGCTACAAGTGAAGAGGCTAATATTTGTTGACCTTTCTTAATTATTATTTTGTTCTTCAAGAGACAGAGGAAGTAAGAAGGGAAACTTCTATTCTGTATCAGATTCTCACCCATCAAGAAAGAAATGGTTCTTGGGATGGAGATAATAAGAACTTTGAAGGGATGGGACCAGATCATTTTTAAATTTGTGATAAAGAGAGGAAAGCCAAGGATAAAGTGAATTCATCCTACACTTTAGAAGAGCTAATTTTTAAAAGTTCAGAAAAGGATGCCATGGACTAAAATTCTGTGGGGAAGTCAACCCAGGAGAGATAAGAAACTATCAAGCCAGATTTGAAAGACCAAGAAGAAATTTTGATAAGGAGGAAAGCTAGGTATGGCCTAGAGACCAGTGTGGAATATAACCTTACCAATCATTTACATTTTTTAAAAATGTGTATGGAAGCCAAAAGCAAGGAAAGGTCATAGAGGATGAATATAAATCCTTGGCATCATCCTGTAACAATAGTGTCAGGAGTTGGAAAGCTCATAGTGAGTTGAATCTAGTAAAGAAAACTAAGAAACAGGGAGGCTCACATGATGAATAAGATTAATGCTTGGGATAGATGAGATAACATTAACTTATGGAGAAAAAGCAATGCTATTCAACTGTTTTCCCTGCCTAGAATCTTTGAACTGGAAAGGATAGAATAAAGATGGCCACTATTAAATGAATACCCAAGATAAGTAAGGAAGGCAGAATAATAAATAAGATAGTAATAAGTAAAAAATAATAAATAAGAGGGCAGAAACTGCCTTGGATAGGTTTAGGTCATCAGGCTGAATGAACTCTACTTTTGGTTTTAAAGAACTTGCAGATGTGGTTGCTGACTTTTGAAAGACTGGGTAGGATTTCTTTTTTTTTTTTTTTTTTTTGGAGGGGGGAAGACAGGGCAATTGGGGTTAAGTGACTTGCACAAGGTCACACAGCTAGTGAATGTGTCATGTGTCTGAGGCCAGATTTAAACTCAGGTCCTTTCTGACTCCAGGGTTGGTGCTCTATTCACTGTATCATCCCAAGACTGGGTAGGATTGAGAAGACACTGGAGCATAGGAGAAGAGCAAATATCTTTGTTTAAAAAAAAAAAAAGATAATGGAATCTGCGCACTGCAATTAATGGCAGAATTCTAGAAAGTATTGTTAAAAGAATGGTTAGCTTGTTGTAGATAGCTAGCCTTGAAACAGACACAATCTGGGTTCAAGTTTAGCCTTTGGCTCACTGGATGTTTGACCGAGGGGAGGTTACTTAACTTTTCTGTGCCCCAGGCAACTCTCTAAGACTATAATTTGCATAGAAGGTGTTACTGATCTTGCTTTGATTGTGGGAGTTTTTTTTTTTAACCTGGAATTCCCTATATCAATGAAATCAGAAGTCTAGTTTCTATCCCTATGCTTAGTCAAGAACAGATTATCCTAGATTAATATCATTTTCTTTTTTGACTGAATTATTAAATGGATAGACTAGGGGAATGCTGTAAATACAGCTTACTTAGATTTTAGCAAAGTATTTGATAAAGCGTCTCTTGCTATTCTTGTGGAAAAGATAGATGTTGACTAGACTATTGTATATTTAGGTAGATATGTAGAGGGTAGAATGGCCAAAGCCAAGAGGGTGTATCAGCAATGCAGCATTCACAAAGCCTACAGTAACTATAAGTATGCTGATATGGTTATTAATCACAAAATGTAACAGGCTCTCTACATGAGAAGTATGGTCAGAGCATTTATCCAAGTACCAGAAGACTTGAGTCCCAAAACCAGAAAGTCAAAGCCACCACAGTAGTTATGAAGTTGGCACATGTAGTTAAAGTAGTAAATACTCACATTCTCAAGCCATCAAAACAGGACAGGCAACTTCAGGCAAAGGTCCTCCTCTCCTCATTCACGGCAACTGCTCAGCGTTCAGGCAGCCTTGTGTCCAGCAGCTCCGGCCCCTCTGCAGTTCTCCTCCCTGGCAGTCCTCAGCAAGAGTCCTTAGCAGAGATTCTGACCGGCTCAAAGAAAAAGGAGTTCGCAATGCTGCCACCACCGCTACTCCTGCTGCCGCTGCCTCCAGTCACCTCCAGTCACCAGCACGGATGGTGGCTTGGTTCCGGATGGTAGCTTGGTTCCAGCGTTCTCTTGCTCCACCCCTTCCTGCTGTGGCAGCAAGTTCAAGGGGCACGGAAGATCTTTAAAATCTCAGTATCATTACAGAGGGCATCATCTTAAATGATTTGATGTCACTTAGAAGGAGTTCTTTAATAGAATAGCTCAAAGAACTGTGCCACTTAACATTACTTTCAGTGATGTGTTCAAAGGCATAGTTGGCACGCTTATCCAATTTTCCTATTTCACAAAACTTAAAGCACTAACACATGGGATTATAGATTTTAGACAGACCTCTACAGACTGCAACATTAGACTGAATCTAGTGAAATGAAATTTAGCATGTAGAACTAACACTTGGGTTCAAAGAATTAACTTCACAAATCCATGATGGAGGAAACATAGCTAGATAGAAGTTTATATGAAAGTATTGGGGGGGGGGGTTAGTTCTCTGCAAGCCTGTTATGTGTCAGCAATATCATCTGGAAATAAAGAAGGCTATTATACTCCTGCCCTTCAATAAGAGAAGCAGTGTCCAGGACTAGAAAGGTGAAAGTCATGTTATACTCTGGTCTGATCCGGCCACATCTAAAATATTATCTTCAAGTCTAAAAGCTACATTTTAGGAAAGCTGGTAAACTGGAGAGTATTCTTTGAAGAGCTATTATGACAGTGAAGGCCCTGAGGTTTATGTGATAGAAGAATTGGTTGAAGGAATGAGAGTTGTTTTCTCTTGAGAAGAGAAGGCTTTGAGGCCCAGGAGAACATAACTTGTCCAGGTATTTCAAAGACTGTCTCATGGAAGAGGGATTAGACATATTCTTATTCCCTCCAGGACTGAGCAATTGGTGGAAGGCTTCAAGAAACATTTAGTCAGTCAATAAGCATTTATCAAGTATTTTCTGTGTGTTATATTTAAGTTTTGATTTAAGAAAGATGACATAGAACTAGCTACCTCCACCAGCACCACAGTGAAGAGTAGGGACTTTCCTTCCCCTCCCCACCAACAAATAGCAGAAAGATAGACTGATCAGTAATTACCTGATTGGAGCCAGGGATTTTCCCCTTCTCTAGTCTCACTGGCCCCATTTTCCTTGAACACAGGAAGTCCATTGCTATCTGAATGCTGAGCCCCAGATCCCTATCTCTGTTGGAGATATTTCAGAGCCCCACTTCACTCCAACACTCTAACCCACTAGCCTCTTGGTAGAAGGCCAGCTGTCTGTCTTTCAGTTACTCCCCAGAATGCTTTAGGCTTTGCCATCTGTCCTTTTGCTTTTGCTGCCAGAGTACCACCTGGCCTTTCCATCTTCCAGGAACTGAACATAAACACAAACCCATCTTTATATGTCATGTCCCCCATTAGAATGTGAGTAGTAAATATCAGGATTTTTCTATTTGTATTTCCAGAGCTTAGCATGGTGTTTGGCAAATAATAAGAACTTAATAATGTTTTCCCATTCCAAGGAAAAATAACTTACCATTAGAGTTCTCCCAAAATATCATGTACTGCTTTTGAGGGTAATGATTTGCCCCATGCTAGAGTTTGTTCAGATAGAGGTTAATTAACCAATTTGTTGAGTATGATTCTTGTCAAGACTGCAGGTTAGAGTAGATGAAGTCCTTCAAGCTCTGAGATTCTGGGATTCTCTAACTAGTTTTGTCATAATCCTCAAACCTTATCTCTCATTATTTCCTACCTGAGCCCTGAATGTTTGCTCCTCTACAGAACTTGCTGCTTCCCTTTTCTGTACCTTTACTTCTGCTATCCTCTTTAAAGTCCATAACCTTTTTGTAACTCAGAATCGTATTAATGGAATGTTAAACCAATACATTATCTGAGAAGATCTCTAGTCCAACTCCTATATGTTAACATATGGAAAAACTAAGATCCAGGAAAGGGAAAATTATGAGCAGGATTAGATTCCAGGTCTTTTGACTCCCAGTTTGATGCTGTTTTCACCGTACTTTTAAAACTACCTTCTTTTAAATAGCTTAAACCTCCATTTACCTTTGGTCATGCCTTAACACCTCATCAGCATTTATTTTCATACTTCTTGATAAGTTGCTTTTTAATTCCAATTACAGATTTTACAAATTGGTATTTCTCTTCCTTGAACTTACAGGTCTTTGTATTCTGTCTCTATTGCATGTATTGTTGTCTCTGTGGCTTATCTCTTCTGTTGTAACATACTTAAAGGTGGGCTGATTGTCTTTTACTTGGGCACCTTCAGTGTCTCTTATGAGTTTCATGTGGCCCCACCCTCTTAACTACTCTGTGCTGAGGACCCCTGGTATGAGTCTGCACCAGCACTCTGTAGCTTCCACCACACAACACACATTGAAGCCTCATGAGGGGAGAAGAAGTCTATGAACAGTCTGCTTTATATATTAAGTGAGAACTGACTGTACTTGGGGCTCCAAATTATACTTTTGAGATGAGGTTTGTTTGCCCTGTTTGAGCTTTTGTATGAACAGTGATGTGTATCAATAAATACCATTATAATAAGAGTGCCTAACCTCTTTGTATCTCCATAGTAGATTTTTCTTGAAAATACCTGAGAAAGCCTGAGCAAAGCCCAAACATTTGTTGAGGAAGAGATCACCTTTCATCAACTATCTTCTCACTTCCTAATCCCTAGCAATTTGTGCATGCAAACTGCCTGCAAAATTGCTACTGTTTCACCCCTAGCAGAAGTTCTGGGTAGTACCCATAGCTCCTTGGGTTGTAGAAACCAGTTATTTTTTCACTAGTAAAGGAAAGAAAAAAAAGAAGGAAATTAACTGATGTTTTAAGTGCCTACTGTGTGATTAAACACTGTACTAAGTGTTGGGAATGCAAATTTTTAAAAAAGCAAGACAACCCCTGCCCTCAAGGAGCCTACACTCTAATTGTGGGAGACAACATATAAGAGAAAATTTGGCTGTAGGGTGTGTAGAAAGCCCCCAAAGTTCTAAGTGTACAGCAGCAGGCAGATGACAATGCCCAGGTGTTCCTCGGTTACATTAGAGCATCAGCTGACAGTGCAGGTAGGACAGATGGCCTGGTGGTCCTTCATGATATCCAAAGTTAGAGTTGTTGTCTCCCATCCTATCCAGGCTGTGTGAGCAGTCAAGCAGCCCCATTGTTTGGCTGGCCTAAAAAGAGTCTAGGCAGCTGGCAGAGGGGATGAAAGAATGGTGAAGAGTGGAAGATTAGAATGCCCCTAATTGTGGCAAATTGAACTCCTTTTGCCTCTGTTATCCATTCTTAGGGACTCATTCCTTGCCCTCCTCTCCTCACAACCCAGTCCCATCCTGATCATAGACATACATAGAAATAATGGACAGAGATATTCTACTCTTTCCTAATAAGGGGGACAGTGCCTCTGAGCAAGTACCCTTGTTAGGCACTTCCTCAGCCTTTAAAAAGCATGTGGTGGCATTTGCTTTACACAAATGATTGAGATGTTAAATGGTTACCATTTTCTCTTATAAATTGCTGCATGTACACCACACACCATCTATGTTGAGCAGCAAATTTGGTAATCTCCTGTGCTTTTGAGTGTGTTCTGTGTTGCAGGAAGGTGGACAAAATGCTCACATTTCTCGCTGAGGTATTGTCAGAAATGCTAGTGACAGGACTCTACTGTATTGCTTTTGTACTTTTAAGGAAAGAAATGTTAACACGGTCATTTCTCAACCAAATTATTTCATATCTGAAGTTTTTATCAGTTAATTAAATACCTTGCATAAGGTTGCTGTTTTATTTAAATCTGGAAAAATGACTACCAGGTATTCATTAATTCAATGATTTGTAAATGTATCTGCCATAATAAAAGAGAATAATTTTGTTTTAAAGGTATCCTATGCTCGGCCAAGCTCAGAAGTTATCAAAGATGCCAATTTGTATATTAGTGGACTTCCAAGGACAATGACACAGAAAGATGTGGAGGACATGTTTTCACGATTTGGACGAATCATCAACTCCCGTGTACTTGTGGATCAGACTACAGGTATGCCAGACAACACAAGATACCTAAACCAGTGCTTGCTAAGGATTATGTTGGCTGGTGTTTTTCCTGGAAGCTGGCAGGTTTTTCAGGGAGATACAGATAGTTTCAATAGGATTTGAATGTCTAATTCCTCTGTAGGATGGGCACTTAAGTAACTGGATGATGGTACGTAGGTTTAAGACTTCTTAAAAACATGAGGCTGGAAAAGGAAGTTAAAAGAATGGAGCCTCACCTTTATAGTGCCATTTGATGTTGAAAGCAAGAGAAACATCATGAATTTCTCCGGTCAAATCCATACAGGAAAGGGGCGCTAGGCTGTCTGGTGTCAGTCATGGAAGTACTTAGAAAGAGGATGATCTACTTGACTAGGTTTCTGTTATTCTAATGCTTTCAGTCAATCAGTAAATACTAATTAAACAAATTACTACGTTCTAGGCATTGTGTTAAGTGTTGGGGCTACAAAGAAAAGCAAAAGATAGTCCTTGGCCTCCCAATCTGTGGAGGAGACCACAGACAAACAGCAATGCACAAACAAGCTATAGACAGAATGAATAGGAATAACCAATAGAGGGAATCCACTAGCCTTAAGGGGGCTTAGGAAAGGTTTCCTGTTGAAAGCAGGATTTCAGCTGGGACTTTAAGGTAGGCAAAGGTGAGGAGGCAGAACATTCCAGGTAATGGGGGACAGCCAGTGAAAATGCCCAGAGCCAAGAGATGGACAGCCTTATTTAGAGAACAGCCAGGAAGCCAGTGTCACTGGATTGAAGTGTGTGGAGGTGAGGGAAGATTTTGAGAAAGCAAATAGCTCACATTTAAAAGGAAGCAGGTTTAGAATCTCTTTTCTTGTCATGGTAAGTAGTACTATCATAATTGAGAAGCTCCATGGCTGCCCCTTTTTGTCAGAGTGCCCTTCCATGCCCTTCTGGGACTTTTCTGTTGAGTATCCATCTCTAAAAATGTTTTAATCTGACATTTCAAATTTTCCAAAATTCAAGTTTTAAAACTCAAAGCTAGATAATTCCATTAGCACAACTACCTGTCTAATCATTGAGCCTTGATTTCAAAACAATAAAGTATTTGTGATTCAGACTACTTGTTACAGTGTGCCTCTGTGATAGCTAAAAGAATCTGAATTCGGTGGGAACAGATGACACTGGCAATTGCAAAAGTGAGATTTTTGGCAAATGATTCCAGTGGGAATGATCTGGAATGGACTTGGAGATTTTTGTAAGCCTTTATCAGTAAGCATACTTTTTACCTTTCTGTTGTTTATAAACCCCATAAATGCTATAAAAATAGCAAAAACTATTTTTTCCTCTCTATCCTGAGAGTTGTCAAGTGGTTGAATCTTTAAGTCAGACAGCAACAAACTTACAGAATAATCAGACCACAGAACTAGAATAAAGGGTAGCAGAAGCTGATATTTCAAAGTAAGGAGTTTCGATGTTTACTAAAAACTGAGGAATGGTATGGAAATGCATTGGAAGAGCCAAATCAGGCTTTGTTGTCATGTTACTTCCCAGAACAAAGTAGAAATCTGTCTCAGAGTATACATTTGGCATCTACTCAAAACTGATTTGAACACCTTTTTAGGTGTGCTATCAAGAATTACCAAGCCTTGACTAGAGGATTACATTTGCACTCTAGTTTTCTTATAAGAATCTCAAAATTCTCCCTTAGTCCTTGTTAACTTGTTATTCAATCAATCAGTGAACATTTATTAAGCACCTACTATGCACTTGGCACTGTGCTGGGAATACAAGAAGAAGCAAAAGGCAGTCCCTGCTCTCAAGGAATTTACAGTCTGATGGGGGAGACAACATGCAAATAAATACATACAAATCAAGCTATATGTAATATATGTGGAAAGTAATTAGCAGAGGAGAGGCACTAGAATTTAGAGGGATTAGGGAAGGCTCCCTGTAGAAGGTGAGATTTTAGTTGGGACCTAAAGGAAGCATGTAGGTCAGTAGTCAGGGTGGAGGACGGGCAGTGTTGCAGGCATGGGAGGCAGCCAGAGAAATGCCCAAATCTGAGAGATGAAGGGTCTTGTTTCTAGAACAGCCAGGGGGTCAGTATCACTAGATCTAATAGAAAGGTGAAAGGAGACTGGAAAGGGAGGAAAGGACTAGTTTATGAAGGACTGTGAATGCCAAACAGCATTTTGTATTTGATCCTGGAAGCAATAGGAAGCCACTGGAGTTCGTTCAGTAGAGGTCAGAGTTTGAATCAGTCCAGATATAAGATGAAGGCCTACACCAAGATGACGTC
>CM053594.1:42281124-42316722 GCA_028646575.1 Pseudocheirus occidentalis
TTTTTTTTTTTTCTGGCAAACACTAATGGTATTGGCTTTAACTTTGTAGTTGTTACAAAGTTTTCTGAGTTAGAAGAGTTTTCTCATATAGTTGGTGTTGATTTGTGAGATGAATGATTTTGAATATTTGAATAGTTGTTGCTTCTGCTTAAAAAGTCACAAATCTAAAGAGAAAAAATTTCCAGCAAAGGTGAGTATCCCATGGCTGCCCTCTTTTGTGCTTTCGATATTCTTTGGAGAGATAAATTTGCTGGCTAGGGAAGTTTGGAAATATTTTCTGGGGAAAGTAACCATTTCATATATTGAGACTTAGTTTCAAAAGAAGTCTATAATTTGTACCTTGGTGAGAGAGGGTTCTCTTTGAGTGGCTGTATGAAAAATGTTTCATGGGATCAGTTAAAATTTGATCTCTTGTTCCTTTTTCAATAAAGTTTATTGGTGTATTTTGTTTTTATATTATGTACATTTTCAGATTATTTCTTCTCTGTGATAGATCTCTTATTACTAAGCAATCCTGACAATGCAGTGACCTCATCTGAAAGTGCATGTAACATTCCGCATTTGTAAAACATTCACCATCTGTAGCATCCCCCAGCACACATCTGTGTTAAAAAAAAAATTAAGCCTGTTTTCTCTCCCTTATCCCCATCCCATTGAAAAAAAGAGGAAAGAAAAAAAAGCAACTTGTAAATATGCAGCAAGTTTCTCTGCCAGAGGTCTTATTTCCAAGATATACATATATATATATATATATATATATATATATATAAGAACTGATTCAAATTTATAAGAATAAGAGCCATTCCCTATTTGATCATTGATCTACTCTAAGGATATAAACAGGCAATTGTGGGAAAAAAAACCCCAGGCTATCAATAGCCATATGAAAAAAATGCTTCATATCACTAGTAATTAGAGAAATGCAAATTGAGATTCCATCTTATACCTGTCAGATTGGCAAAGATGACAAAAAAGGAAAATTATATGTGTTGGGGGGGTAGGGGTTGCTGTGGGGAAAAAAGGGCCCTTGCTCTTCCATTAGTGGACCTCAGATGGCATTCAACCATTCTGGAAACAGTTTGGAATTGTACTCAAAAAGCTGGTAAATAGTATATGCTCTTTGACCCAGATATACCACTGATAGACCTATAATCAATAGAGATCAAAGAAATCAAAAGTAATGGGCCTATAGGTATAAAAAATATTTGCAGCAGCATTGTGGTATATGAACATGATGGAATACTATTATATTATAAGAAATGAGAAAATAGGTTATTTCACGTTATAGACTTGTATGAACTAATACAGAGTGAAGTAAGAACCAGGAGGACAGTTTTTACTCTGCCAGCAGATTTGAGGTCTTTCTAAACTGATGAAGAATGAAATGAGCAAAACTAGGGGAACAAGTTATATAGTAGCAACAATACTACAAAGACAACTCTTAAAGCTATAAAAATTATGATCAGTATAGTGACTATCCATGATTACAATGAACCAGTGAGAAAACATCCTCTCCCCTCCTGACAGAGAGACAATAGATTTAAGTGCAGGTGTTTCTGTATGCAGTCAGTGAAGGAATTTCTTTTGCTTATGTTCCTCTTTTAGAATCCTTTTTAGGGGATGGCCAACGATAGGAGTTAGGATGAAGACATTAAATATTCCCTTCTAGTTTGTAATATGCTAGTGGTGAAACTGAGTCTTTTATTCCTGTCCATTCCTCAATACTATGAAGTCTGTTTCTTCTTTGGCGGATATGATTGTTTAAAATTAATAATATAATTAAATATTATCCAATTAAGCACTAGTTAGTGTCAGGCAAATTGGACCCAACATTATTCCCTGGAAAAGACTTATTATTCTTTGCTGCCTTTTCAGTTTCAAAGGGATGGGAAAGCTTACTGGAGTAGAGAGAGGATGCCCAGGGGGAGCACAGTCAAGAATTATAAGCTACTTTGCTCACAATGAATTGCTTAGGTTGCTCGATTTGGTCTTTAGTATATTTATGTTTAAGGCTGTCTACCCTATCAGCCATACTTTAAAAGGAAGATACCCTTGACTTCTTATCAAAGGGTGCTACTCTTACCTCCAGGTCTTTCTAGGCTGATGACTATAGAAGCACAGCCTCTTGTCTGTCATCTCTCCCTTAGACTCCCCCAATCCACCCAAGAATCATCACAATTCCCAGTTCAAGGGCCTGCCTTCAGGACTTCCCCATCAAATTCAAACTCCTCTTTCTGGTCTTAGGTTTTAATAGACCTGTTCACTTTCTTTTACCTTGTCTCTGATACGTTATTCCTTTGCCTGGATTCTTTATTCAGTTTTATCAGTTTGCTCTCTTACACACCCAGCTTATTGTCTTTATAGCTGCTGTTTTCCTCACTTAGAATACTCTTCTCTGTCCTTTCATCACCATCATCATCAGACAGCCCTAAGTACTTGTTTTCACAGTGCTAAGCTTGGCATTGTGCTGTCAAGGATTATCTAGATCTAGTTCCTACTCTTTAGGAACATATAGTCATTGATACCCACGTATAGGACATGTAGATGGCTGAATAGAAATCTTAAACTGTGAATGGATTATAAGGCATTTAAGTGATTTAAAGGTCATTTAGGAGTGGCTTGTAAACTCATAATGGGAGTAGAAGTCAGGAACCCTGACTCCTTGAATTCCATGTCCTGACTGGGTGAGGCAAAGACTGTAGGGAAGGCTAGGTTTCAGAAACTGTTTAATAGTAGGAACAGGGTTGGTGGGGGGCGATCTTCGGGAGAAGTATGAAAGTATTTCTGATGATTCTTGGGTGTAGAGTGGATTGGGCTAGTTTTAGGAACAGATTAGAAACAAGGAGTTGTGGTCTAGGAATACTACCAGCCTGGAGAAATCTAAGGCAAAGTAACATCCTTTGATGTTCACATGAATTTGCACAAAGTAAGGTACAATGAGCATGAATTGAATAACAGACCAAACAGATGGCATTGATTTTAGTGGTTACCCCAAGAATGGCAGTTCTAATGAGATTGGTGATCTAATTTTCTTCCCATGACAGAGATGGGTATGGGTGTGTGTGTGTCTGTGTGTCTGTGTGTGTGTAAGGGAGGGGCAGGCAGAGGAAAATAGAGAGTTCTGCCATTCACACAATGAAAGCAGCATGAAAGGTAGAATTGATCACTAAAAAGACTTTAAAACACAGGCATGGGAACTCAAGTACAGCAATCTGGGACCATTTGGGGGGTGGGGGTGGACAAACAACCTTATTAGTCCTCAGTAGGCCTTGAGGGGATTTCTGTTGTAGCCCGTCTCCTTGTAGCTCTACAGACATCTGGCAAGAGTTGTGGTTCCATCTCAGCATCCTAAACAGCAGTCACTGAGAACAGAGTACACACCTCCTGCCCTGATCATCAAAGTAATGGTTATCTGTTGTTAAAAAGAGACAGAGGGGTGGCTAGGTGGCTCAGTGAATAGAGCACCAGCCCTGGCATCAGGAGGACCTGAGTTCAGATGTGGCCTCAGACACTTGACATTTAACTAGCTGTGTGACCTTGGGCAAGTCACTGAACCCCAAAGCAAAAAAAAAGTAAAAAGAGACATAACTATGTGATTCATAGTTTCAAGATATACATTCATTCAGGATTTACATCAACAGTGATTAATATGAAAAAGTTTTGAACTTAAGTGATTGAGGTTTAGTTATCTGGAAAATTCACAAATACAGAATTTCTGGTTTCCCAGGGATGCCTGATAAATAAGGTGTAACTTTGTATTGAATGATGTCAATGAAAACTATCAATTTCACTTGCTGTCCTGGTATTCCTTGCTAAGAGTGATAGATTTTGGCTTCCAGAAGATCATAGACTTGGTTTAATAACTGTAGCTTTGAAAAATATCAGCTGTCTGTGTTAGGAGGAACCTTTCTCTGGCCTTGCTGTAGTCGGGATAAACTTGGTG
This sequence comes from Pseudocheirus occidentalis, assembly GCA_028646575.1. Taxonomy (NCBI): domain Eukaryota; kingdom Metazoa; phylum Chordata; class Mammalia; order Diprotodontia; family Pseudocheiridae; genus Pseudocheirus; species Pseudocheirus occidentalis. The sequence goes on from CM053594.1 coordinate 42,285,068, forward strand.
CTTCTGCTGAGCAAATGGGCCTTTTGTGTCCATTTTCTCCAGCACTACATTCCTTCTGTGCAGAAGTCATCTGGACTTGATCTTAGTGGAGATGATATAGGAGGAAAAGCCAAAGAGAGAACAGATTCCATGTTTAGTTCTCAAGGGACAATGTTCTGTGTTTCTCACAGTGAAAGGGAAGTATTAGAGTAATGATTAGTGGAAGTCTATATTCAAAAGAAGAAAATAAAGTTGTTATTTGGAAGCCATTCCACATTAAAGCTTAATTAAAAGTAGTGGTAACCTGTTTTTTAGTTGTTGACGTCCCCAGCAACTGGGGAGACAATAAAAGCAGTCCTGTGAGGTCCAGGTAGTGTATATCAAGCCCTTCTTCTCTCTAGGTCACTTTTCAGGTAACAAGAAGCAAGGGATTTTTGTCCAGGAAGCTGTATGGTCCTTGCTTATGTCATTTGTGTTTTCTTTTGGGTGGGGAGAGGGAGGTAACTAGTCGACTTGATGAGTACCATCTACAAAGCATACCTACAGGTATAAACACATTTCTTTTAATTCCAAGCTGCTGTCACTTGGGTTTTGATTGAGCATGTGTTCATTTTTATGAGTATGCACGAATATGTATTAAACATTTTAATTTAAAATTGCTGTAAGATTGTTTTTAGGCATAAACACAGCTTGTGGCCTTTGTTTCGGCAGCAACAAGAAAGTCTATCTTAGTATATCCTTTTTCAGATTGCTTTTGAATTGAATGAGATGTTTTGCCACTATTTTGGAATATTTATTGTTCCCAAAAATGTGATTTGGCACAGTACTTCCTAGACCTTAGTATAGTCATTTCACTTTTCTGTTATTAAGGTGATTAGTCATTTGGTGAGTTAATTTGTTTTCATATTTAGGCCTCTTGTTAATGTATCCCATCTACCGAATTATCAATATAAACTGAGTTAGGCTGTGGAAGAGTTTGACTTTTGTTTTTCAATTTCAGAAGTGCATGTATTTTTCCCTAACTGCATTTTTATTGGTTTGTTAAAAAGGTTTGTCCAGAGGGGTTGCATTTATCCGGTTTGACAAAAGATCAGAAGCAGAAGAGGCAATTACCAGTTTCAATGGCCATAAACCCCCAGGTTCTTCCGAACCCATAACAGTGAAGTTTGCAGCCAACCCTAACCAGAATAAAAATGTGGCGCTGCTCTCTCAGCTGTATCACTCACCAGCTAGACGATTTGGAGGGCCAGTTCATCATCAGGCACAAAGATTCAGGTGGGTCAGGAGGACTAATTCACTTCAGGTCTCTGCTGTCACTCTTACCCCCAATCCATTTCCATTTAGGATCAGAGCTGCATTTTTAAAGCTGTAAATAGCTTTGTCCTGGTGTGTGCATCAGTTATATGAGAATTACTGCTAAAATGAAATTGTTCAAAACTAATATGTTGTATTGGAATCCTTCCCTCCCCCAAAACTAAAAATGTATCTTTATGAAAACGCTGATTTCCAAAGCGGTGTCTTCTTGAACTAGAACCAAGAGGGAGGGGGTGGAAAATGGACATGATCCCTGCTACAGAGTGAACTGTAAAGTACTTGAACTCAGTCTCCAGTTAAATGAGACTTGAAGAATAAGCTGAAACATCCCCTCCCCCCCACCCCCCACAGGGAAATCAGCAGGCACAGTTGGATGGGATTCTGTGTTTTACAAAAATTTCAAACAAATTTCTAGATATTTGACCAACAGCTCTAGGGCAAGCCTGTCTTTTTTTTTTTTTTTTAAATATGTTCTATTCTAAAGCCCTTTTCCCAAATGTAAATGATAACAGATGCAGGGACCTTGGTTTTTTCCAGCTTGAAAATGCCCCAGTAATAGTGGTCCCCCATGTCAGGGGGCTGTCCCCATCTGGTAAACTATAACAGAGTAGATGCAGAACTGGAATTTCAAAGTTGGCTTTGCTGCTGCTGCCTTGCTACCCACCCTGAGGCGGGTCACAACTTTCTGAGCCTCTTTTTCTGTTAAACAGAAATGGCATGTTGACTGATCTCCCTAGCGGGCTGAGGATTTTTCTTCATGACTGTAAATACCAGAAGTACGTTTCTCATCAGATATCCTCATCTTTGTGTTTGAGAAATCAGGTCAGAAGGACTTGTTCAATCCCACAGGTGAAATTTGTTTTCCAAGGCCTGATGAAAGTTTAGTACTCCATACCTCCTAATAACCCTGTGCTGCAAATGAGTTATCTGACCTCTTTTACATAGCTTTGCTAATTTAAAGGCACATCATTGGAGGGTCTTCTTTTTTCTTTTCTTATTGAGAAGTAAACTGGATACTCTGAAAATCATAATGCAGCTCTCATAGCTCCCACTCTCAGGCACTTTTCAGATTTGCAAAGTGCTTTCCTCACATCCACTTTATGTAGGAAGCATAGAGATAGATGTATTATTATCCCCATTTTATAGATGAGTAGGTATTGTCCATGGTCTGATAGCTAAGCAATGTCAGAAGTAGAATTTAAGTCCTGAACTTCTGGCTCCCAAGGGCAGCAGTGCTCTTTCCACTAAGTCTTGTTGCTTCTCTTGATTGGTGGTGAGTACAGAGTGATTACTAAATCTGATAAGCAGTTAGGTAATGGAGCTGGAGAACAAGGAAAGAGTGGATAAGGAGAATGGGGACTTTTATCCAAAGAATGAGAGAGAAAGAAAAGACAGAAAATGTAGAACTAAATTTCAGAGAGAGGCAAAAAACTAGAGTAGCTAATAAAGAGAGAATTTTAAAAAAGCCTAAAATGTGAAAATGGACAGGAGAAAGGGAAGAATAAGTGGAGATAAAAGAGGAAAGAGTTAGTTACTTACCTAAGAACATCTGAAAACAGAAAAGGAACGGGGCCCACAAATGAGCTCAGTGTTGAATGTGGTGATTGCTTCAGGAAAAAGCATTCATGAGTAAAAAATGTATCTGAATCTTCATAATAAACTTAGGAAAAATAGGAACTAGGTCATTTCTTTATGACTATTGAGGTAAAATAAATCAGCTGTGATTGGCAAAATAGAAATCCACTGACCAGAATTTCAAATCACAAAAATGTAAATAAAATCCGACTGAAATAGCAGCTCAGAGGTATTTTTTCAGTGTAGCAAAAGTCATAGACAATTTTGGATCCATTTTATTTTATTCATATTAGGAGTTATCCCTATATTGAGTGGAAAAGCATGGAAATATTCTGCAAAGCAGAGGTTTTTCTGAAATGTGGGTTCCTCTTTTTAGTGTTTTTTTTTTAAAGCACCTTAGCAAAAGTTTGTGTATATGATACTTGAACACCTTTTTCCAGTAATAACGGGCATTAGCTAATTGTTGTCCCAAATAGCCTTGAAATTCCTTAAACAGTAGTCCTGCTAAGTCATCGTACCATCTCAAATGTTTAAGTGTTCAGGGTTAAACAGTTGTCTTGAAGTTTAAAACTGTGGCCATCTTCTCCATCTATTAAAAAATAGGCCTCTTTGAAAAATATACTGCATGGAAGTAGCACAGAAATAATAATGGCCTTTGGATCAGTAAAAGACATTTCTTTGCTCTATATCTTATCCACCCAATGTTTATATATCACAGGTTTTCTGCCAATTCTATTTCATGTTTTAGCAGTCTTAGCTTTTTCAAAGACTGAATCTTTTAAAATTATAAGACATCCCTTGGGTAGGTGAATCCTGTAATCTGTACTTCTACAAGTAATTATCTGTAGAAGTGTCATTTTGGAAAAGGGTGATTTACAGTTGACATGGGATCTCAATCAGTGATGTTGCTCTTAGGTCTCAGGTCCAAGTGGGAAAAGTCATTCGGGTAATAAAGACCTCAGTTGATTACCTGGTCTATTGTTGTATTTTACAGGCAGGTACATCTTGATCACTTCTGCTCATTGAAGATTACCCTGTGCTAAGTTATCCAGTTATCCTGGAAATCTGTATGCCATAGATCCATCAGGAGAAGGGATGCTTTCAGCAGAGATGCCCCAGAGCTCTTTTCCCATTGATCTTATAAACAATCTAAAGGAAAGAATAGTTATGATAGGGAGAAAGGGGCAAAAGTAAATCAGTCTCCACATCCTTTCTTCCCTTTAAGAGAGTTTCTTGTATATCAGAAAAGGGTTTCTAGAGAATAGTGAGATCCGTTAGATTCAAGGAACCCACAAGGGACATTATAGAAGCTCCAACAGTTAAAATATCGACAACTAGGGTCAGGCATAGCACTAGACAGAGCAAAAATGGCTTACTTTGGGAGGAGAAATCATTTTATGGCCCTAGACTTACCTTTTCAAAGTGATTAGTGTCTCTTAGCCTTGGATAACTGGAGTCAGCAAGTTCACCATCTCTTGTGGCTCCTGCTCATTGCCCAACACTCCTTAGTTTAAAAATATGTGAGTTGCTATTGTGCCCTAATGATACTTAAATTTTCGTCTTCTCCTCCACCAGTAGTATTGAGCAGTCATACCGCTGTTACTTTTATTTTTGTTTGGGGGAAGAGGGAATGTGAGGAAAGGGGCCCACAGACTACCTCCATTGGTGGTTTGTTTGAGAGGTTTTGTTATCTATCTTCAGTTGTTTTTCTTCCATGTTGATTCATTTGATTGAATTGAAATTTTACATGAATATTGTGCTTTTTATTTGCTAGGTTCTCCCCTATGGGTGTAGATCACATGACTGGGCTTTCTGGTGTAAATGTCCCAGGAAACGCATCTTCTGGCTGGTGCATCTTCATCTACAACCTTGGTCAAGATGCTGATGAGGGAATCCTCTGGCAGATGTTTGGCCCCTTTGGTGCGGTTACCAATGTGAAAGTTATTCGCGATTTCAACACCAACAAGTGCAAAGGTTTTGGTTTTGTGACCATGACAAACTATGAAGAAGCCGCCATGGCCATAGCAAGTCTCAATGGCTACCGCCTGGGGGACAAAATCTTGCAGGTTTCCTTCAAAACCAACAAGGCCCACAAATAACTCGCTCCCGCTGTTTGGTACGGAATAGCTCACTCAGAGTGACACCAGTTGAAGCATTTTTTTGTTAGTGTAAAACTCATTTTGCGCCAATTTTCACGTGTTTGTCTTAGTCTAAATGAGAAATGAAAAGGTTTTTTATACTCTGGGATGCAACTGACATGTTCAAATGTTTGAGATCCCACAATGTTAGACCAATTTTAAGTTTCTTAAGTTATTTCCTTTAAAATATATATGAAACAGAAATCTTAGTAGACTGCATTAACTAACCAGCCCCTCTGGATGGTGGTAAAATTGAAGCATGCTTTAACTTATAAGACTGTCTAACATTTGTTTCATTTAGTGTTTCCACAAACTGGAAAAACAGTTCTTTTTCTTCTTAGTTGTTAAACTAAAGATGTTAGACTTACGCTGAGTGTGCTTTTTCTCAATAGCTTAAGCATTTAAAATTATTGACGCCTTAGTTGACAGTAAATTGCTTTCTGAAGCAGTTTTCATTGCCACTTTTCTGTTGACTTAATCTTCAGTTGTTTTATTTTGTTTTGTTTTTTTTTTAAAGTGGTCTTGTAAGTAGTAGCATGCCTGCCTGACTTTTAACACCATTGGGGAGGTAAGTTACACGCTGAGCCGTGGCCAAGCTGTCGAAATTAAAGTACAAAGATTTTTCAGAAGCCCAAGTTTGAGTAGGAATGGACCAAAGAGTTTCAAAGAAACTCCAAGAAGATTCCAGAGTCAAATTTAATCTCCAAAACAGTGTGAACATATGTTGCTCCTTTGACATCCTGAATCTTTTGTCCAAATAGCGTATGCCTGGTGCACTACATCCTGGTACATTATCTTTTGAGAGAACTTTGCAGTTTCCAGGATCATTCAACATAGTTTAAATTCACAAGGATAGCTCTATTTTGTAATAACACATAAACATTTGAGCATTGTATTTCTCGCATCCCTTCTTGTGAGCGCTAGATTCTTTTTTTCTATCTTAGTAGAGTTTTGTTTTGAAAATTTGCTTTCATATGAACACTCAGCAGAAAAGTACTTATTTCTTGCCAGTTATCTATTAACAAGAAGACTTTAATTTGTAGTTTTAAAGATTAACCCCCAAAGTTTTCTTCATGCTGCCTTGACTATTTTGGGTTGTTCTGTTTCTGTTAAATTTTCTTTTGCTTTTTTGTGTTTTTTGTTTGTTTTTACTTTTGCATTTAAGACCATTAAATTTGATTTTGTTTTGCTCAAATTTTGTTTTGTTTTTTATTTTCAATTTTCTTTTGTTTTGGATAGGTATTGTATAGAAGGTCCAACATTCAGGGAGAATTGTCAGGTCTTAAGGAGAATTTACTGGCCTCAAGAAAAAAGCATTGACATATCTGTGGTGGCAGCATAAACTGTATCACCCCAGAATGGTTATTTTCTAACCCTACAGATGTTGGTAGGCAGTTAGAAAGAGGCCACAATAGGCAGGTAGGCTGGTAGCACACAGCAAGAGAGAACTCCGGAAAGCTGTTTCAAGAACCTGATCTGATTTTTATATAACTGATGTACAGAGAGAGACAAAAAAAAAATGGGATGACTTAGGACCAGCAATTTATAACTATGACATGAGATGGAACTATTTAAAGATGATGTTTTTTAGTTATTGGTATAATGGAATAACGGATTTATTTTTTTAAAAGGACAAATTAGGCAGTAGGTATCACCCTTTCCCAATGCAGTTCATTATTTTGGGAAGCATCTGGATGGTTCACCTCATAATTGCTTTCTGTTCACCTAGTGCTTCCAAAATTTTGAGTCCCTACCACTTGTTTGTATTTGCTTCACAACTTTTTAAAAGATTTCTTTTTTCACTTTTTACACATGATTGGTACAAGGCTTGGCCTTGATAATTAGCCAGACACTGCCCAGGATCCACCTTACCTTCAGAAGTAACAAACTCCAAAGGATTATAGCCTCTTTTTATGACAAGGATTTGTGTTCTCTGCTCCATTTGCCTTGTTTTAAATGGGGTGGGGGGTGGGCGGGGAAAGTGTAGCTTCTGTTCTGGTCTAGAAACAGTTCCTATTTGCTGGAGTAAATGGAAAGGTAGTCACTGTGGTCTTGCTGTGGAGAATTTTTATATCTTGAGTCAGTGTGAGAAAATAACACTTCTTTGGTCATGGCAGCATTCAAAGCCTCTCTCATAAGTCTTTTGGATCAAGACACAATTTGTGGTTCTAAATCTTGCTTTGAAGCTACTATATTTACAGTTTGCTGCCAGCTTTGGCTAGTGCTTGACTTCTTAAGAGAATTCTACCCCTAAATCATATACTTTGCAAGTGATGATGGCACTTAGCCACATCTGTATTTTCTTTTCCTTTGATTCAGTTTGGTTCTTCAGACCCAGGGACTAATGGAAAAAACATGGAGGTATTTGGGCTTTGGATGTGTCTATCACCTGACATTTTTCTGGTACTTGGGACCCCCATGGATTTGAACACAATTATCACCACAGGTCCCAGGTGCTTCTTCAGGAACGTTTGCAGGAGTGTGGAAAGTTTTAGCCATTGATATATTACTTTTGGAAAGCAATCCACCATCCTGACAGTTGCTCTAGCCTCTCTGCTTTACTAAGAACTTTTAGTAGGTTAGCTCAGCCCAAACCAGAATGTTAAGTTTGTTCCTAAAAGGAAGGGCTCACTTTTAAAATCTCATATTGCTAAAGGAATCCTTTCCCTGAACTTTGCTTAAAAAGTTTAATCACACTCCTGCTGGAAAAGATGAAGACTCGACTTATTTTTGGAAGTTCCTGTTCTCCCAAAGCTTCCTTATTTAAAATAACTTGATGAAAAGAACTGAGTAGACAGTATTAATTTAGAAAGCATACTTTTCCAAATATTTGAGATATTTTGATTTGATTGAGTTAATCTTTTAGCTTCTGATTTCCCCATTGCTTATCAATTAGACTTCGTGATAATTATCTGCTAAAAAATATTTAGGTTGTGCAATTTTTAAAAAAAGATTAAGTTAACGTTGTTGATTCTACCCCTGCAGCTTTGCCTTAAATTGATTCCTCATTGTAAAATACCATGTCCCCTCCAGAGAGGGTTTTCTGTGTGCTAATTCTACCTCTAATAGGAAGTTCTTTCATTCTGATTTTCCATCCAAGGGCATCTGTCCTTTCTTTCCATTATCTAACAAGTACGCTATTAAAGCAGATCTACGTTGTTTTTATGAAATTGGTACTGGGTCTGGTTAAGCCTTCTCTGCTTCCAGAAAATGAGATTTTTCCTATTCTGAAGGCAGGTGCCTTACTTAATGTTTGTAGATCTGCACTTGCTCTCAATGCTGGGAAAGCCTAGGACCCAAAGGCCGGTAATAGTTGGCTGATAGCTAAGCAGCTGTGGTTATGTGCATATTCCATGTTGAAATTGCTTGGTTTAGACTCAGCACAGTTATCAGATTTGGATGTTGAAATGAACATTACTCAAGTTGTTTGGTTTCATATCAGATGCAGCATCATTTTGTTTCTGTATGCTTTTGTGGCATTCATGTGAGAGTAAGATGGTAAGGACATCTTCCCCTTCTCCTCCAGCCCCCTTTCCATAAACCAAATGCCAATGTACTTGATAAAACTCTTCTGGTCTTTGAAATACACCATGCCCCACCCAGTGTGGTTTGTAGGATATGGCGTCCGTGTTCCCTGTGGCCTTGCTGCTGGCACCTCCAGGCTACAGGGCACCATACTTTCTAAAGATTGACAGGCAGCACAGAAGGAAACTTTTTTGTTTTTTTTTTGTTTTTTTGTTTTTTTGTTTTTTGTTTTTCTGTTGAGTGGAGTTTGTAATTCATGAGCCATTTTAATAATGATAGAGTAGATGAGCTACCACCAGAATCTTTGAAATCCTGTGGGGTTTCCATTTCAAAACTTTGATTTTCTTTTGACTTGTAATGATTGTTTCTTATTTCCAAGCCACCCTTCAGTGACATAGTTAAATATTTTGCTTGGTCATTGAAAAGCAAATGACTTTTGACATTTTGAGCACATAAGTTGGGATAATTCATGATTTGACCAGTAACTTTGAATAGTACTGTACTTTAAATCTTGACCTGAAGTCTTTTTTAAAAATTGGTTCCATCTCTTTTAACATGTAACATTTCGCTTACAAAGTAATCTGTTGTGGGACAGGAGGCTTTATCAATTGTTTCCCATATTGTACAGTAGATGGTTAAACATTTTGTATATTTAGTGTGTTTTAAGTTATTGATTTGTTTTATATAAAATAATTTATTTTTCAGGTACCATTTTTTTTTCATTTTAACTTTGTTTTTACATGGGTTTGTTTTCAATAAAGTATGACATTGCTGTCCAAAAGTCTAAAAGAAAATGAATCCCATTGTGTTCTTTTGAGAATGCTTCTGTAATTAGTTTTTGTGATTTTCAGAAAAGCACTACTGAGTTCTTCATCTTCCCATTGCTTTTTTATTCATATGATTAAAATACCTTTAGTGTTTTTTAAAAGAAAAATCAGACTTAGGTTTTGATAATCAAGAAGATTTCAGATTAATAAAGAAGCTTTGAAAGAAGAAACATTTTTTTAAAATGTAGTCTGAGTGTGAATATTATTTTTTTGTCGATGGCTTTCTCAAAAAGAATGAAACTTTTGAATCATTTTCAGAGTTTTTATAGATGCCAAATTGATATATTGACATGTATTACATAAATTTTATATGTAGTGGAAACATACAAAACATTTTATTAAACTTGTTCACAGTCATATAGACATTTGAATTCAATTCCAAAGATAAGCTGATGCTTATTTTCAAGTACAATGTTGTGATTTGGGGTTTTCTTTATAAATCCACCCTTATTTGTGCAAATACTTGATTCTTTTCACAGGCATCAGGGATGTGTTATGCCTCACATGTTAACCTATAGTTTGAATTTTGTGATCTTTTTAGTTGTAAACAAAACAGGATAATTTACGTGTTATAGTTTAGGAACTGATCATTTGTAACTTAATCAGCAGAAATGGAATTAAAATAATAATAATACAGTTGGTTTACCTTATACTTTTTAGGCAAGCATGTCTTTACTCCTCCCTACCAAATGGTGCTGTATCCTTGGGGAAAGGGTTGCCAAACCAAAGTCTTAGACTGTGAAGGGGAGGGAAGGAAAGAATTATGCTGTCATGTCTTGAATGTCATTTGTGAAGTTGTCTTATGTGCATTGTGTTCACATCCCTTCATCAAATATCTGTCTTCATAGGGGGAATGCATTTTGTAGGCTTGAGAATTTTTTCCTACTTGAGTCCCTTTGGCAATTATAGAAGCATACTACTACAATTCCAAGAACTACCTAGTACCACCTTTTCCTGTGGTCCTTTTTACTTCTGTCTCCCATTAAGTCACCTTCCAGGCTCTTTTATCTACTGCTCATTGTAAAGGGCCCTTTACCTCAGTCAGGCTCCTACAACTCAGGGCCATGTGGCTGTCAACTCTCTGCCGTTGGGCATTTCTGGACCTGCCCCTGTTATTCCCACTTTATTTCTATAGTTTGCAGACCCTCTTAGCTCTTTCAGCAAAACTAGTTTTCCATTTTAATAGGCTGGGTTTCCTCTCATCCTCCAGAGCCAGAGCTTAGTTTTGCAACTGTTCATGTCATATGCCACTCCTCTACTCCTAATTTTTTTTAACATAGGAAATAAAGTGTAACTTATTCACCCCAAGAAAACATCCTTATCAGCCAGTATTTCCTGAACACTTACTACGTTCATTGGAAACATGTTAAATTTCTCTTGACCAGACTTTTAGTAGAATGTTGAAGTCACTGGTTTTTCCTTTCTCTTTTATGTGTGTCTTGCTGTAGTTCTGTGTTTATTTCCCTCTTTTTCAGATGTGGAGAAGCTGTCCAACTGCTTCAAAGGATGTGCCAAATGTCACCGGAATGTGTCCACCACTGTTAGACCTGCCCGGGGCCTGCACTGCCTCGGGGAGGAAAAGCATGCGCCTGGATGGGAAACCTGCACCAGGAATGTCCTTTGTATGTTCAAATCTTAGGGGCAAGCATTTGGCTCACCAGTTGGTCTTTTTTGATACTTAATTGTCTCCAAGCAAAACTGCAAAATGTTGTCAACTTCTTGGCCTAGGATTTTGAATCTTGTGTTGTTCAGCTTTGTGGTTGATTGGTGTGTGGCCTTGAGCAAGTCATTGGCCTGATTTCCATTTCTCTTATCTATAAAATGAGAAGAGTCTGGTGAATATGCATACTTCATCAATATGCATTGTGCCATTAAGAGGAAATTGAACCTGGTGGTGGTTTTGTTTCAGAATCTTTCTATTGAACTTCATCTACCTCAGGATTGATGGGCTTCCTGTTCTGTCAGAATCCTTCACTTGAAGTTTAACTGCTTCAGCGCTGAACCTAGCCCTGTTGATGAGGAATTGCCAGCCAGATGAGGCCAGGCTCACTGCCTGAGGTTTTGGGGCCAGTGGTGTATTTCAAAGGGACCAACGATCCAGTATCCTTCATAGCTTTCTCATTTGGCAGTCTCCACTTTGAGACAGTGGGCATCTGTGGAATCTGCTTTCTTTCTTTCTACAGGCATTCTTAGATTAGGAGTCTGGTGTAGCATTGTAATTATTATTTTAAGAAATTCATTACTTTCTTAGAATGTTTTGAGGGGATTCCTGGAAAAGGAGTAAAAATCAAAAACCAATCCATTTCCTCTTAATGAATCTCAATTTACATGTTGTTTTTTTCAAGTTAGATTTTGTATAATAATATGAAAACATGGGGAAAACTTGCTCTTGTGAATGTAAGCCAACACAATCTACAGAATTCTGACTGCAGCTATGGTTTATGAGTTGAGAGACAGTGAGGGGAAAGAAGGCAAAACTAATGTCATTCCTGCTTAACTCCTTTATTATCTGAGTGTTCCAAAGGGAGAGAGAGACAAAGCAGATAAGAGGGAAGATGATTGCAGTAAATTTCTGTTTACAGCCAAGAGGAAAGAGAACAGGTTTAGATATAGGATCATTTCAAATCTTAGCCTAGTTCTGCCAATACAGATCAGAGCTTATGTTCACCAAATGCTAATATAGCAAAAAGATAGCTGTGCCTGATGAACTTAGAAACCCTTTCATTGTTGTTATTTATTGATTGCTATCATGTACGAAAGAATTGAGATTGCCTTGGAGTTGGTTGGTCTTTGACCTGTACAATCCAAAGGGGGAAGAAGGTTAAGGAGGTACTCTTTCTGGAGCCTTTTTATGATGCAACATAATTCTTCATTACCTACCTTCTGTGTATAAAATATTGTGCTAGATTCTTGGGGACATAGAAAGTCTTGATCTGTCAGAGACCTTTAAAAGTTTTTATAGTCTATTAAAAGGATAAAAGACCCAGCAAAAATAGGTAGAATACACAGTATATATAATAAGAGCTTTTCTTTGCAAGTCTTAAGCACCATAGGAGAACCACACATTAGTTGAGCTCAAGAAAACCATGAAAGTTATAATCTCATTGTCCTCTGCTTTGGTCAGCCCTCATCTGGAATATTGTGTACAGTTCTAGATGCCACATTTTAGGATGGACACTGATAAACTGAAACATAATCAGGGTGGTAATTAGCCTGGGGACTATACAGTATAAGTATTATTTGAAGGAACTGGGAAAGATTAGCCTACAGGAGAAAAGACAGAATAGTTTCCATGTGGTAGAGGGATAAAATGTGTTCTGTTAGCTCCAGAAGAGGAAAGGGAAGGCTGGGGGTGGAGGGAAGAGGAGAAGAGCACAGGCCTGGCACATAGGAGGTGCTATGTAAATGTTTCTTCCCTTCCTTTCTCATACTGTTTACTCTTCTTTAGACATTCTATGGTTTTCCAATTTCTTTCCTAAAATATGGTGTTGAGAGCCAAATATTTCAGAGCTGATATGAGCTGAGTTCAGGAAGAATGTATTCAAGCAGTGACTGGATGGCGCTTACTGGGAATGTTGCAGGGACATTTCACTGGTGTATTTTCGGAAGAATGTTCAAGAATGGAGTTACTGTCCTTCAACTCCGTAGCCTAAATTCTGTTGTCATGTCTTGTCTTTGTTCAACCCACTTGTCTGTAGCCCTAATTAGGGATTATGGAGATTGCAAGTTGGAGAGGTACTTAAGGAGGTGGGAGATTGCTGTAGAGGGACAGATCTATGATCATCTAGTCACATACTCTGCTGCCATCATCAGAGACGCCAAAGCAGTATTCTGTAGGAACATTTGTCCCTCCTGACAACATCAAAGATTAAAGTTAATTCCAGCATTTCTTAAGAGCTTATCCATTAAAAAAAAAAATTGTCCAAATTTAAGGGCCAAATTTTCCAAGTTATTTGTTTATAATGGAAAATAGTACTTGGTTCTTATCTTGTTTAAGGTTCAAAGGGTCTTCTTAGCCTAGTACTTGGAGATTTGGCAGGCAAGTCCATGTTTACTTGAGCGGTATGCTTCATGATTATATATGCCCTGATCATGTTCCTTCTCATCTTTTACCATTCCAGATGGAGGAGTCCCTATCTTTTTATAATCTGTCTGTGTGACATACGGCCACTTACCTCCCTCTGGACATGCTGCCTTTTCCTATGTTCTTCCTACAACCTAGTCTCTGGAACTGAGCACCATATACCAGATGTGGTGTCCCCAGGGAAAGATAGAGGAAGTTACATTGAACTCAGCCCATTTTAAACAACCTCTGTGGCATTCTGCTGTCAGCACTACATTGTAGGAAAGACACTGGAAACTGTATGAAGGATGGGAAAGGGAAAGGAAGAAACACATATGTAGTACCTGCTGTGCTGAGCACTTTTCAAGTCCTATCTCATCTGATCCTCACAACAGTCCTAGGAGCCGGGGGCTATTTTCCTCACTTTACAGTTGAGGAAACTGAGGCATATAGGTTAAGTGACTTTCCCAGAGTGACACAAGGAGGGAGTGCCTGAGGTCAGACTTGAACTCAAGTCTTCCTGATTTCAGGTCAGGCGCCCCATTCACTACACTACCAGCTACAAGTGGCAGTTGGGATTGATTACTGGTTATGGTTATCTAAGATCAAAGGGTATATAAATGTAAAGAATTAAACAGTCACCAGTAACATCTCATTTATGATGTAAATTTGAGGGGCTTAATGATAGAAACAAGGTAGCATTAAACACCCCATTTCACAGTGACTAAACCAAGGCACAACTACTGGGCTTGGCCAAATTGAAGAAGGCTCTGGAAATCCTATCATGTAAGGATTAGTTGAAGGAATTGGGAACATTTCGCTTGAGAGAGGGAAGGCATATGGGGTAAAGGGGAGGGGAAGGCAGCAATGATGTTTTCCCCATATCTGAAGGTCCAGCTTGTGGAAGAGGGATTAGATTTGTTCAATTTAATTTCCTTATCTGCATAGTTGGGGGTTGAATTAGATGATCTCTGTAGCTCCCCTTCCAGCACTAAGACCTTTGAGCTAGGTCACATGGGGTGGAGTGGCAGGAGTGCACATTTCTGCTCAATATTAAGATCTTTCAAACGGTGTAAATGATTGAATCATGGACTATGTGGTCTTGGTGTGGACAGTGAGTTCCCCATCGCTGGAAGTCACAAACTGGATGACTGCTTGTTAGGGACTCTCAATTTGGGAGGAAGGGACTGGAGGACCTTGCAGTCCTCATCCCATTTCTTTGGTTTCGTTGCCAAGTCCATGGTCTTTAAAAACCCCGTTACTTAGGATGGACATAACCTTGTCATGAATTAAAGGCTCTCTTTTGTGCCAAAATGTGGCAGATTTCAAAAGATGAGACAGTGAACTTGAGCGACTGGACCTGTTTGGCCTGGAAACAATTGAACGGGTCCTGTGGTCTTTGCTGTTATGTACCTGAAGGACTGTTTGTGGAAGAAGGGTCAAGCCTAGTCTGTGACTGCCTGAGAAAATCACCGAAGTGAGATTTATTTAGTCTGAGTGGCACTTGAATTGACTTTACATTTGTTAGTTTGATACTTGGAAACCAGAGGTTTCCTCTCATAGAATCAAGGAAGAGAATGGGATTGCTGTTGTTTTCAGGCTAGGCTAGGAAGGAAAATGTGGTTAGTTGTCCCACAGAAGTTAATAACTGAAGCAATAACTGTGATTCATATGATTAGAAACATTGGAAACTCAAGGAATCAAATAAAAGATATGTTTGATTAGAAGCACTGAAACGGTTGGTATTATTTAATGACATGACATTTTCTTGTTTTGCATGGCTCTTGCTAATACCTCTTGGGAGTCAGTCATCTGTTCACCTCCCCATTGGAATTGGGAGGTTTGAAGCTGGCCTAAGTAACAGGGGCATCATGCCATGTAATCACAGAATCCACTCCTCTTCTTCCTTCCCCTCCTTTCTGGAATCACAAGAGGCCAGGGCCAAGTCCTGTGGCCAGGATGGGAAAGAGGGATATGGCCTAATGGGAAAGGCAGTCACTGCTGCAGTGAAAGATGGGGCACAGAGGGGCCCATTCTTCTTTCCAATAACATTCTCTCTCAGGAGGTGAGGTTCCATAAATCAGAATTCTTCTTTCACCCCTCTCCCCATGCTCAAACTTGAAAGGGCCTTTGGAAGCTGTGGAGATTCTATGACTGCTGAGTGAGAAGACTTGGGAAAGTCATTACTTTGCACCATGAAGGACAGTAGAAATACAGCGGAGAAAATCCGAGCCTTGGTTATTCTCAGCAATTTTACTTCAAAATCTGTGATGCCTCAGCTCCTGCAGAACAAATTTCAGGACAACTGTTCTCTTCTCAGCACTGTGCCCACCTCCATACCGCCACTGTTACTGAATGAATCAGGGAATTTGCTCCATTGACTTCCTGTTAGTTCAAGATCAAGAAAATGGAGAAGGTAGAAGCCCTTTTTCTAGCCCCCACTTCTGGTATTTCATCAATACAGGTACCAACTCTAATACTGCCTCATTTTTGTCAGATCTGTCCAGTATAAGCCTTTGAAAAGGAAGAGAGTGGTGCAAATTGCTAGCTGTTAAATTTCCCCATAAGAGACCTTATTTTCTTGCCTATTCATCTTGTATCTGGGTCCCAAGCACAAAGAGGTGCTAACCCAATCCTGAGACTCAAGCATGAAAGGAGGGGGTGGGGCACAGGGCTGGGAGCCGAGAGGCTTTTTTGCATTTGTTCTTTCCTGCTAGAACCTTCTAGTTTACCCCTTCCTCAGAAGCTAGGCCTCCAGAATGATTCTAACAAACTTCTCTATCCAATTCCATTCAGTGGCTTTTTTTTTTCAGCTGCTGTACCACAGGGCTTTAGCTCTTGTTTTTTCCAAGTGCCTCTTTTCTCCTTACATGTTTAGCTCGAGCTGGCAAGTCCCTAATGCTGTACCCACCATGGCCCCCAGGGATGCACTGAACTCTTTATAAACAAACTGTATAGACCAAGCCCTTTTACCTTACATGTTCACAAATTAAAATTCTATTTTATTTTTGAAATATTTTTTTACCAAGGAAAAAAACACTTCAGAAAGTTCACTCCAGAAAATACACAATTCTGAATTGTCCACAGTAATCCAAAATTTAGACTGCTGTTTTAGCTAGCATAACCTCTGTTATGCTATTTTCAGAACCTGGTTCTTCATTCTGTGATCAGCCATATATTGCTTATTCCCTCTCAGCCACTTCTCTGATGGAGATCACCCAGTCCTCCATGAGCAAGTCAGCCTTCTCACCTCTGCCTCCAGCAGGCACTATATGTTGGATGCCGTGCTGACATTTCCACCACAATGACTTTGTCTCTTCCAGCCACAAGCAGGCTTAACTTCCTTTTCTACTAGCCGTAAAGCAATCTATTCCACTTCGAAGCAGGTCCCCCCAATAGCGCATTTGAAAACAACAGGATAAACACATAGTTGTGAGGGTGCCCCTTACTTCTTCAGGTACGGATTCTTCGCAGCCCCACAAAGAAGCTTTGAGATGTGACCGTGCGGATTGTGGTCAGATTCCGTTTCCGCTGAAAGCGTGATGACTTACAGCTAGTTCCTGGAATCCTCCCTCTCCACGGCAGAGGAACACAAGAGTAGGGTCCTCTCCCAGAGGAACCTTTCTTTACTCCATGAATAACAAGACTGGCCAGTCTGTTTTGGGCAAGAAGCCTACGCGGCCCCGGAATGCAGGGGTGAGGCACAAAAACTACGATAAACAGGAACGTTCTCAGCGGCGGAAGGAGGGCCCTCGGTTTCAAGGCACGGAGAGAAACATGTCTGTGCAACCTGACTGGAGCTCTCGATCACGAGTTGATTTCTCGCCTCCTTTCTGTGTCCTGTGGCAATCACCAGCTCTCGGGCCCCTTGTCTTGACTGGGACTGGCAGCTTCCCTCGGCAGACCCCCATCTGGCCGCTTGTCTGCCTCCCTGGCTGGCCTCCAGGGAGACCCGGAACCCTGGAAGGTCACTGGAGGAATGAGGTTGCTCTGGCTCCACTCTGCTCCAATGCTCACAGCTTCGGCGTGACTGGCGACACTCGCTTGGTCGGTTTGCTGCGGGCCCGCTCGTCTTTTTCCATTTCTGTCTGTACTCTTTAATCTGTCACGCTGTTCGCACAATGTCAGTGAGTACTGTGCTATATTTCATCAGTCATTTTACTCGTCTACGGATGGCCTCCTCCGGGACTATCTTCCTCTCCAGCGCTAACACCTCCAGTGTATATAGTTAAAGTCCGCTTGCTCTGGTCTGGTCAGCCGGCCCTGCCTTTCCATTTGTTATCGCATCTGTCAATCAGTTCAAGTTCGTCAATTCGTTCCGCCAGCAGGGGTCGCAGACTCGGAGGCAGCGCATGCGCGCGCGCGCAATGGCCTTCCGTCGGTGGCGAGGCTTTTGTGGCCACGCACCCCAGGCCCCGCCCTGGGCCCACCTCCTCCGGGCGACGAGTGGTGACGTATTCCAGCCGCGCCGCGGGAAGGTCACAAGGCCTTCTCCAATATGGCGGCGGCGATAAGGGGTGGATGGTGCCGCTGCTCCCGGGTGAGGTGCTAGGCGAGCGGAGGGGGGAGGGGAGGGGAAGGAAGGGGCGCGGCGCGGCGCGCTCTCGGCCCGGGTCCCGGGCGAGGCCTGTGTGCACCGTGGCTCCCAAGGGGCGGGGCCGAACGGCATGCCTCGGCCGGGCTTGGGGCTCGCGAGCCGGCGAAACGCCGGGGGCGAGACCGTGGTTGTGGCGAGCCCGGCCTGGACACCTTCGACCCCGACCTTTCTTGTCACCTTGGGGCCCGCGAGAATTTCGGCCCTCCTAAGACTAGCGATTTTCGGGGCCGGGGTGGGGGGCTGGTGCCCCGGAGCTGGGCTCCTCCGGGAAGGGGTTGGAGGGGCTGCCGAGGTCTCTGGGCTCACAAGCACGACAGCCGCTGTCCTGAGCGACCCCAGCCCCCTCCTGCCTATGAGGAAACCGAGACCCACAGAACGAAGGGACTGGTCCAGGGTCACCCAGCAGTCCATGTTAAAGGCAGGATGCAGAGCCAGGCCTTTGCGAGGGGAAGGGGCTTGCCCGAGGTAACACAGCGTAGTACTTGGCCAGGATTAGAACCCAGGTCCAGTGCTTTCCTTCCTGGGCCATGCTACCTTATTTTAGACTTAAAGAAACCGAGAGCCCCCAGACCAGGGCCAACGAGGATAAAATGATGTCCCGGCGTGATGAAGAAGAGTAGGGTCATGACCAGGCGGCAGTTGGTGGGGTAAAAGTTTGGGGGTTCAGCCCCATGTATCAGCGCAGTGACATGGCCGCTTAAAAGGCGATTTCAGAACCTTTATGGAAGATGGTGGTGGTTCATAGTCAGGCCCTATTGTTTTAAGACTGTTCAGAGGGTGGTGAAGGACCTTGAGTCTGTGATAGGAGGACCGGTTGAAAACTGGAATGTTTAGCCTGGGGTAGAGAGGACTTGGGATGGATAGATATGTGGTGGCTATCTTCAACTGGGCTCCGACCCTGAGGACAGCTTAGATTAGGCTTGTCTTGATTGTACTTGGAGCAGAGCAGAGCTAGGGGCAGTTTGGGTATAAGTTACTAGGAGGCATATTTAGCCTAGAATAAATAAAACTTCCTAAAAGTTAGAGCTGCCCCTAAGTGTAATAGGCTGCCTTAGAAGGTGCTGGGTCTAAACTGGGACTTCCTGTTGATGTGAATGTTCTTTTAGATGGCCTCTGACAGGTCAGTGAATTCAGATTTCTACTTGTCCTTATCTGGGGGCATCTGAAGTATGGTATTCAGTTCTGGGCTTAGCTTGAGAAAGAACATGGGTCAGATGGAAAGTATCCATATGCCCTAAGAGGATCAATTGCAGGAATCAAATATGTTTCCTCTGGAGAAGAGAAGGATCAGGGTGGTTGGAGAGACATGATACCTGTTCTCAAATATTTCAAACGTTGTCATATAGAAAAGAAATTGAATCATTCTTTGGCTTCAGAGGGCAAAGCCAGTAGCAAAGCATGGAAATTGAAGAGTTAAATTAGGACTCTAACAGTTACATCCATCTATAAATGGAATGATTTGCTTTGGGAGGTATTGAGTTCTTCCCTATAAAAAGTCTTCATTCACAGTTAGAATAGTAGGTTGCCAGAAGTGTTATATTGGATATATTATGAATTGGGCTGGATGATTACTGTGATTCCTTCTAGTTCTAAACTTATGTAATTTTGTGATGGGATATGATGGTATAAAATATCACTGGAGGAGAAAACTGTACATCTGTCTCAGAATTTATGTAAAATGAAGGAATTGTGTTATTGCCCTACCATGCATCTTGGAATAAGAGCAGACTTTGCACATCTTTCACTCCCTTTCCTTGCTTAGCCCTTCAGCAACATAGCATGCAACATAAGGGCAAACCCAGCTCCTTCTAAAACCTCAGTCTTTCCTCTTAGCTGGTCATGCAACATAAAAGTATCACAGAATAGTATCACTGAGCTTCCAGGGACTTACAAAGTCAGAGGCAGCTGAATCTAGTGGTATTAGTGGCCTAATCTAAAAGCATTAGATGAAAAACAGGAGACCTGGGTTCTGATTCTGACTCTGCAACCAGTGAAAAGGGGGAAGGGGAGGAAATTGGGGCTCAGAGAAGGGAGGGGACTTGCCCCAAGTCACACTTCAGGTTGTAGGTATAGCTGAGATTACCACCAGGGCTCATCCCACTGTCTCCTGCTACTCCAAGAAACAAAAGCTTATATAGTCTCAGATTCTGACAGATAGAAAATTAGAAATATGGACCTAGAAAGACATTAAATTCTATCTTTCATTTTTGTTTCTACAAACACATAAAGTCATTGTGAACCTGAAAAGAATAAGAAAGTCAATCTGAATGAGTAGGATGGCAGTGATTAGAAATGTAGAAGTATATTTACATTTACAAATAGAAGTAGGGCAGTGGAGGCAGAAAGGGGAAGAACGGGAAGGGCAGGTGAAGGTCAAAGTTTCTGGCTAAAGATCTTCCACAATTTTTTGTCTACTTTAGGCCTCAGGATCATAGAATTTAGAATGAGAAGGGGTTGGGGTGTACCTTGGGGATTATTTCCTCCAGCTCCTTCATTTTATAGATGAAGATAACGAGGCCTAGATAAGTAGTGATTTTTTTTTTCAAGGTCACACACAGTCTAAATATCAGAGATTCTAATCCAAAGTGCTTGACGCTTAACTGGGTGCCTTTTCAGCTCTCCTAGGTCCAAATTTAAGTGGTGACAAATTGGATGGAATTCTGAGCTTGGAAGTTAGGAGATCTGGGATTTCCATTTCTTTGTTTTAGCAGCCATTTCTTTCTCAGTTTAGGCACATTTTATCATTGTGAGTAAAAATAACTTTGGGTGTGAATTGGTGGTAGTTTTTAATAGATTTTATAAATGTAATAGGTTTTCTCCCAGATGGGCTACCAGTTAAACTTAACAGTAAATAACGATAAAGGGGGCTGGAAGAAAGATTGGGGGGAGCTGGCAAAAAAGGGGGAAGGGGATAATGGAGGAATAGGGACAAAAGAAGAATTAGAGAACAGTTGATATAAAGTTTTAAATAAATCACAAAGGAAGTTATCACCTTTTACCCAATTCTGCCGTAGCTCCCACTCTCCTGACCTAGGAACCAGAGTGTAACTTATGCAGATCCCAGTCCTGGCATCTCATTTTATCCCTGTTTTCTCTTCATTAGGCACAGAACAGATTGATAAGAAGATTATTATTCTTGCCCCTCCCCTCCAGTCCTTCATTCCACAGAGGTAAAATAATAATTCCTGTCCTTTTTTTTTTTTTTTTTTGCTCTTTCCCCCCTGATTTTAGAGATGCCTTGGCAGTGGGACCCAGCTTCTCTCTGGCTGGTGCCCTGGGCTAGTGTCCTATGGCCCTCTCTATCGAATATGCAGTCCAGGCTTAGAGCTGCCACTGGTAAGTGAAACAGATTTCCTCTGCTTTCCAGGGACTTTGGAGGGAAAGAAGGGATGGTCCTCGGAGAGATCAGAGAGTGATCTCTTTTGGCAATATGGTGCGGTAGGGTTGCTGAGAAAACCGCCAGCACAGCAGTTAAAGTTCCCAAAGGATGGTGAAGTACCCGGACAGAGCATTTACTCTTGAAGGTAGCATGCTACTCAAGTTTGTGGTAGCATTCTGTATATCTGAGTCCAAAATTGTATGACCTTGTACGTAAGCATTACATATTCAAAATTCATTCAGCAAATACTAACTTAGTGGCTTTCATCTGCAGGGTGCTGCCCTCAGTGCTGGGGGGGAAATACAGAAATAAGTAAGGCCCAGTCCCTTTCCTCAAGGGGCTTATGACCCAGTAGGTGGGACAACACACATAAGGCTAATATAGGATTTGATGTAAGAGAGGTAGAAACTAAGTACAAGTGGAGAAAAGAATCTTGAGATTCTTGAAGGATGATTGTGTAGGTATTCTAGCAGAGGAGTAGCACGAGAGGCAATAGGTGGAGAAGGCAGACTGAGTTTGGGGAAGAGCCTCATTTGTTGGGGAAAAAATTCTGGAATAATAGGTCAGAGCCCAACCATGCAGGCCTAAGGGACTTGGACTTTGTGGCACTGTTGGAATACATGGAAGGTTTTTTTAGCACAGGAGTAGCCCATCATGCACAAGTGGGTGTGGGGACTCAGTCTATGAAGATCTCAAGTTTGAACATTATTTCAAACACTGGAAATGCTTGTGTGAAAAGTGTAGGATCATTGGGATTATAGTTGGAAAGGAATGTTGCAATAATCTTCTCAAACTCCCTCATTTTACAGATGGGAAAATATGAGGCTCACAATAAGGAATTCAACAAATATTAAGTACCTGCTGTGTCTAAAGAGAGACTTCTGGTGTGTTATGAATAGTCATCTTGCCTTGGACTTAGGAAAATACTGGTTCAGTTCCTTCCTTTGGCCCAGACTCTATGTCATTCTAAGCACATTATTTTCAGTACCCCAGGCAGCTCTCAGTCTTTAAATTGAAAGTAGGTGCTTACTTGTATTACAATAAAGATTAAGATATGTAAAGTACTGTGCTAGGTGTACAGAATAAAAAGAAAACAACTCTTTCCCTTGCAAAGCTTGCATCCCACTGGGTGTATGGCACAGAAACATGAGACATTCATAACATGGTTATTTGAGGTAGGGGAAAAGTCCAAAGAACTAGGGAGATGAGGAAAGACTTCACATGAGAAGCAAAGAAGTTGAGTCTTGAAGGGAAGATGAATGATTCAGAAAGATGGAGATGGGGAGGGGGAATAACTTGTAAAAGTGCAGGGATGTGGGAGATGTAATGTTGAATTAAGAGAATAGTTGGTAGATCAAGAGGCTTCCCCTGTGGTCACAAAGGTAGAGTAGGAGATTGGAGACTCAATCCAGACATCTTTCTACTCTCTCACCATGAATACCAGCTGTTCAGTGAGAGGGCTGATAGTCTGTCTGTTATTATTTTTTTGGTTATAGTCTTGTCAACTAGCCTTAGTAGGTGTGAGCATATCTGGAAGCTGCTTTCTAGGATGTATGTATTTTCTCAGCAGAGATGCTGTGTACTACAGCAGCATGTTCTTGTGCAGTAATTAGTGCTTAATAATTTTGGCAAGCTCTCTATTTGAAACTTTGAGGTATCTGTGATTTTGAGTAGATCATCAACAATAATTGGTTCGGATGATTCCAAGTCTTTGTCTCCAGCCTTGTGGATTCAGTGATTATACATATAGTTAGATTTGGAACTGGGTGAATAGGCTGACCCAAGGAGTGGTAGTTAATGGTTCCTTGTCATCTTGGAGGGAGATTTCCAGTAGAGTCCCCCAGAGATCTGTGCTTGGCTCTGCATTCTTCACCATTTTTATTGACTTAGATAATGGAATAGAGGGCGTATTTATCTAATTTGCAGACAACACAAAGCAGGAAAGAGTAGTTAACACATTGGATGATGATCTTGGCAGACTAGAACACTGGGTTGAATGTAAAAGGGATAAATGCCAAGCCCTCTTAGACTTAGATTCAAAAAATTACCTTCCCTAGAAGATGGTGGAGATGTGGCTAGAGAGCAGTGTGAGCAGTTCTGGAAATTGCATTGGATTGACCTCGTGCTTAATAGGAGTAATTTGTAGCACTCAGGAAAGCTAATAGAATCTCAGTCTTCATTAAGAGGGGCCTAGTTTCTGGAGCTTGGGAGGGGATAGTCCCACCAACCTCTGCCATGGCCCTATCCCATAATGGAGTGCCGTGTTCTCTTCTGAGTATAACCTTTTAGGCAGGAAAGAAAGTGAGTAGATAGTTGAAAAGTGTCCAGAGGAATGCAGAATAGTTATAGGTAATGAAGAGTGATTGAAGAAATAAGAGGTGTTTATCCTGGAGAAGAGAATACATAGGTGGGATATCATAGTCTACATACTTTTACATATTTGAAGGGCTGTCATGTAGATGAAGCTAATATTAAACTAGTTCTACTGTGTCTGAGAAGTTAGAACCAAGAGCAATGAGTAAAAGTTAAAAAAGAAATGAAATTTGGACTTAATGTGAAGAAAAAAACCTTCCTAATATTTAGAGCCATCTCAGAAGGTAAGTGGGCTCCCCCAATGCTGAGCTCTGGGCTTACAGTTCCAACTGTCTGTGGAATGTAGAATCCTAGAAGGTACCTTTAAGATCATCTAGTCTTAACCCCTTTTTTATAGATGAGCAAACTGAGGACTAGAGGGGAGAAGGGGCTTGCCTAAGGTCATGCAGCTAAACAGAAACAACAACTAGGTGTTCTGCCCACGTTGTCTAACAGCAGACTAGCTTTCATTGTGCTCCCTGCCCACCTGAGCACCCCACTCACACGTAAAACTCCATATAAAACTGGAATTTCCTTCTTTGAAAGCAGTTTTTAATGTTTTGTTTTTGTTTTTGTTCTTTTTGGCTTCCATATTTCCAGTAGTGGAAGTGCCACTCATTTATCCCAGTGAGTTGTACACAGTGCTTGTGACTTTGGAGTCATTTTCACCCCAGCTCTCTTCACCAGAGTCCCCACCTTTCCATTTTCATTACTGTCACTCACGTTTAGTTCCTTGTTACCTTTTGTACACAGTCTCTCTGTCTCGGTACATTCCTCTCCCTACCACCTGCATCTCTTACCCTATCTCTTACCCTGCTGTCAGAATCATCTATCTCGTGGACAACTTGGATCACATAATTTCCTGGCTTTTGAACCTTCAATGATGGTCTGTCCCCTAGTGGATGAAATCAGACATTTAAGACCTTCCGTAATCTATTACCAACCTGCTACTTTTTCAACCTACCTGAAAAACTTACTCTTCTCTTTCTCTCTCCCTGTCTCTGTGTCTCTCTGTCTCCTGTCTCCCTCTCACTCCTCCACTTGTCCCCCCTCCTTCCTCTGTCTCTACCCCTCTCCATGCTTAGGAGAAGCTAGGTGGTACAGTGCATAGAGTTCTGGGCCTGGAGTCAGGAAGACTCATCTTCCGGAGTTAAAATCTAGCCTCAGACACTTAGTAGCTGTGTGATCCTGGTCAGGTCACTTAACCCTGTTTACTTTGGTTTTCTCATCTATAAAATGAGCTGGAAAAGGAAAGGGCAAACCATTCCAGTATCTTTGCCAAGAAGACTGCCAGTGAGGTCACAGAGACTCAGACATAACTGAAAAATGACTGAACACAATTTATGCTTAAACAAAATAAATGTTCCTGTCCTTCACTTTCTTGCTGCCTCCGTGCTTTTATTTGTGTTGTTCCCTACACACTCATGCACGCGTGTACCCCATACCCACATATGCATGACATAGATACTCTTAACACCTGTTGGAAACCCCATTTTTGAAGGCCCAGCTCAGATGTCACATTATTATGTCTTTCATTATTTTTGTGCCTGTCTTCTTGCTCTTGCTAAGCTCCTAGAGGGCAGGCACCATGTTTTAATTCTTTGTATCTCCTCAGCACAGAGCACATGATTGGTGCTCTGTAAGGGCTTGCTGAAGGAATGAAGCAGTAGTAGTGCCGTTTAGACAGCTCCTGTTATCCTTGCTCCAGTGTTATATTATGCCCTTCCCTTCCTAGTACACTGTGCTTTGTGGATGACATGAAGTTGGGAGGGATGATGGAAGATTGAATGAGTCCAAAAGATCACTATAGGCTAGAGCAATTGGTCACAGCTGAGAAGATGGCATTTAGATTTGCATTTAAGGGATAAATGTTAAATCCTGCCTTTAGTCTGGTTCAGAAAAGGGAATTGTATATTGTGGGTGAGATGTGACTAGCTACCAGTTCATGCAAAAAGACCAAAGGTTTTTAGGTGACTACAGGTTCAACCGAAAGAGCCCATGAAACCTAAGGCTACATCAGTAGAAACAGAAATATAATAGAATCAGTAGAGATCTGGTTTCTAGAACAAAGGAAGTTAGTTTTAGGTCCCACTGGCCTCCACTTTGATCAGCTGCTCTCAGGGGGACTGTGGTAACTTCTGGGTGCTCTTTAGGAACTGGGATATTAACAAACAAGAGTCCAAAGAGAAGAAAGTGATTTATTATCTTTTGTATTTTAAAAATAGAAACTAATTTGTTAAGTTGGATATTTGATTCACATTCAGTCATGTTGGGAAAGTTCTTTGCTTCTGGTTTTTTCCATGGGTAATGATGATTTTCTTTAAATTTTTTTAGGCAAAGTGTTATTCTTCTGGAAGCAGGAAAAGTTTCCTTTCTGGCTTGATAGAAAATATCAAACAAGAATTAGCAAAAAACAAGGAAATGAAAGAAAGTATAAAAAAATTCAGAGATGAAGCTAAGAAGTTAGAAGAGTCAGATGCACTTCAGGAAGCAAGAAGGAAATATGTAAGTCATTTAACAGAACTTTGTACTACTTCATTTTGTGTCTTTGAGAACAGAGGTTCATAAAGTCCCAGAATGTCAGAGCTAAACAATGCATCCAGTCCCTGAAGGGTCTTTTTGTCTCAGCTGTCTGCTCCATGAAAGGCTATCATTTGTTTACGATCACTTGCCTGGTTAATAGCAGAGCAGATCTGAATCCAGAGCTCCTGGCTTCCAGGCCATTGCTCTTTCTGTTTCATCAGCTAATAAGACTTGATTAAGAAAAACCTTTGCCTTTTGACATAAATAGAATAGACTGCTTTAGGAGAGAGGGCATTTCCCCTTACTGGGATTTTTGGAGCAGAGCCTACGTGGTCCTTTATCAAGAGTATTATACAGGGGATTCCTGTCAGAGGACAGGCTTAGGTAAGGGGCCTCTGAAGTCCTTTCAGAGATACTGGTAGAGTCATGTAAGGAAAGGACCTGTGTTTGATTTTCTAATGCTTTTTTCCCTAAAAAAAGCCAATTTAAAAAATTTATAATATAAGTTGACCATTTCAGGTCAGCTCCCATGGCTATGCAACGTTGAATTTCTATTTCATTGATGAGTCTCATTGGACTTGAAATATTTAACCATTTGTTATAGCTCATGTGCTACTCTTAGCTTATCAAAGGCTTTGATTTAACTGCAGCAAAGATGAAGTGGGGAATTATGCCCTGGGTTGCACAGCATTATGACCAGAACTGTTTTATTTGCTTTCTTTTTTTTTTTCTTTTGGAGGGCAATTGGGGTTAAGTGACTTGCCCAAGGTCACAAGGCTAGTTTTTGTGTTAAGTGTCTGAGGCCAGATTTGAATGCAGGTCCTCCTGACCCCAGGGCTGGTGCTCTACTCACCGCGCCACCTAGCCGCCCCAGAACTGTTTTATTTGTATTTCCTAATTTTACCTCAGTAACATTCTGCTTGTTGGGTGACATTAGAGACCAAGGAATTTTCATGATACAATTTGGATATGACCTGGAATTGGTTTGTAATAGATTTTGAACAGTATAGAACATTAGATTTTTTTCATATTTATTAGCAACAAATGACTCAGTTGGGGATGAGTGGGAAAAAAATATTGCATGATTGATCAGCCATGAAGTGGGCGGGGAAAGAGAGATGGTCTGAGGATATACCACGTTACTTATCCTGGAAGGGTTTTGCTACTATGTGTTTAGGCTGTCTCGAGAGGACAGTTACCTCCCACTTTATCTAGAGAGGCGTTTTGGGCAGGAGGATTATTCAAGGGCTAGATTGAGCCTCCAGAAGAGGTCCTGGGCCAGCAGTAGAGCAGTTTTCATTGACGTGCCATAGTTAAGAAGCCTAACTGGGGGAGGCTTGCTCTCTGTCCATGCAGTGCACTGTATCGAAGCCCTGGGGCAGCTCTGAGGCCTCCTTTATGTAAAGAAGAAAGGTAAGTCTGTGAAGATGGAATTTAGTGGGGCAGACAGGTTGATAGCATTCTGCCAGGGAAAGAATGTTCTTTTCTGGTTGGTTCTAGCCCTAAACTAAGTAGAATTGGTGGCTAATTTCTCTCTTAACAAAACTGATCTTCTCTATTATAGAAAACCATTGAATCTGAAACAGTCAAAACTTCTGAAGTAATTAGGAAAAAAATTGGAGCATTCACTGGTACAGTGAAAGAGGTAAGTGACTAGACATGGCCTTGACAGGGGCTTTCTCTGATTCCCACTTCTGCTGCTTTCACTGGCTCACAGCCACCTCCTGGGGGCAGGACCTTCTCCAAGCTGGTTCCATCCTCTCTTCCAGGTTTAATTTACCTGTTCTTCCCCTTTTATTTATTTTGTGCTTTAGCTGAACTACATGAGACTGTCTCCCAAATGTGTTCTGTTTCTGCCTCTGTACCTTGGCTCACACTGTTCCTTATCCTCTCCTCTTAATTTCCTACCAGTCCTTTAAAGTCCTAGTCAAGGACTACTGTCTCCATAAAGCCTTATTTGATACTTACTATTGGTAATACCTTCCACTTTAAAACTCACATAGCACTTTGCCTCACTCCATTGTGCATCTCTTCTTGTTGTGTATTATAATTAATCTTTTTTGTGTTATTGCTTATACCAGACTGTAAGCTCTCTGAGAGCAGGTTGCTAATTCTCTAATTTTTGTTATTTTCTCTAGCCTTGAGCACAGTGTTTTGCACTTAGTAGGCATTTGATCAGTGATTGCTGGTGAAATGAATAAATATTTAAAAATCAAGAAAGTTCAAGAGAGCTTACTCAGAATGTGGACTTTGGTTCCTAATCCTAAACTTTCCAAAACGGAGTACATCGGATTAAATTAGGAGCTTCCAAGTCAGTCTTTTGAGAGTCAGTCAGTGTTTTATGAATTGTTTTTATACATATTCTTTTTTCATCTCAACTACTTTCCCTCATTTTCTTCCTCCTGCTTTCTCTCCCCCTTTGAACTATTTCAGGTGTTGACACCTTCAAAATGCTTTACTGATTCTCCCAGTCACTTTGTATTTATTTTGTATTTATGCTGTTTGCTTATCTGTAAACTTGTATCCTTCCCGTAAAATGTAAGTTCTTGCATTAATATTTGTAACACCAGCACTTGGCACAGTGCCTTGTATGTTGTAGATACTTAATAAATGCCTGTTGATTGATTGGTGTATGTAAGTAAGCTGAATTGTCTTAAATGC
Source organism: Pseudocheirus occidentalis (assembly GCA_028646575.1). Classification (NCBI taxonomy): domain Eukaryota; kingdom Metazoa; phylum Chordata; class Mammalia; order Diprotodontia; family Pseudocheiridae; genus Pseudocheirus; species Pseudocheirus occidentalis. The sequence continues at coordinate 42,314,001 of CM053594.1, forward strand.
CTGAGGGTATGTTTTGACCTGAGGGCTCCCTGGTTTGTGTGCTGGATCCCTAGGTCGCTGAGGACACAGAGGGCCATTCTGAGAAGTTAGAACTGAGCCAGGATGCCAAGAATGCTCGTTGCACCTAGGCTACCTCTCATTTGGGGGGAATCCTTGAGGGTGGGGGAGGACGAGGCCACTGCTGGGAGTTGTTCTGTATGGACTTATGGGGAAATCCCAGTTTGGCCTGGACTCCCCTAGAATCCTCTAGACCTTCAGGACCGGACTGGGAACTGATCTGAAGCCAGCCTTATCCTCCAGATCAGCGTTGGGCCTGAGTGAATCTGTTGGGAATGAGGCCACTGGTGATAAAAGACAGTGTATGTTATACTTTTCTGTAGCATGGAGTTTCTGTACTGCCAGAGGAAAGTTGGCAGGGCCATGGAAACATAGGCTACATTGAGGGCCTTAACTACTTTTGTCTCTTGTGCTAGAGTTTGGATGAAGTAAGTAAAAGTGACCTTGGACGAAAAATTCTAGAAGGCATGGAAGAAGCAGCCAAAACAGCCAAGCAGTCAGCAGAGTCAGTGACCAGAGGTGGGGAGAAGCTGGGTCGAACGGCTGCCTTCAAAGCCATTTCTCAGGTAAACCAGTGACTGGGAGAGCTCAGAGGATATACTTTGTTCAGATGGTATCAGGGTATAGGTTCTGTAGCTGGAAAGAGCTCTAAAATTCAGCTTAGCCACCACCCTAGAGATGAGGAAAGAGGGGCCAGAACAGTGAAGGGTCTTAACATTGGGCACCTTGTAGAACTGGAGCTGGAAAGCCTTTTTGTTTCCTTTCTCCCCTTTGAGCTTTAATCATTTTAAAAAATTTATCTGATGGGGAGCCTGAGGCAAAGAGAATTCTAATTTTTCCAGTTAAATATTTATAGAACATCACTTCTCTCACGCAGCCCAAAGGTGCCCAGGCTAGAGAAAGGTGCAGACCCTTCTGTTTGTTCTTCATACTGATTGGCCTTGAGACCTAATGGTCTTCTCAGTAGCAGAATGGAGTATATTAAGTCAAATGAACTTCACTGTACAAAAAATGGGCTACGCGCACAAGAAGATAAAGGCTGAAGTCTAATTATGCAAATACATAATAGTAACATTTCATGTTTGCAGGAGTAGAGTAGAAATGCTACCTACACACTATTCCCTGGAATTCAAGTTCAAGAATTTTTTGCATTGTCATCTTTGTCCCAGTAATTTGGGAGGTTCACTCAAGCCTTCCATGGACCAGAAACTAGTAGTGCCTTGAAAGCAGGTGATAGATTTTTGTGATCCCCTGAATGATTATGCTTTTCCTTAGGGAGTTGAAAGTGTGAAGAAGGAGCTAGATGAAAGCGTACTAGGACATACAGGCTCTTACCGAAGACCTGAAAGACTACGAAAACGGACTGAGTTATCTGGAGAGAAAATCAAAGAGGATAAAGTATTTGAACCCAATGAGTAGGTATTTGACAGACTAAATCCCTTAAGTTATTGACTACATCTGGTTTTGATTTCTTAACTATTGTATGTTGTAGAAATGGGAAAAGAAACTGAACAAGTAGCTTGATCCCATGTTCTTGGCCCTTGTGACTGCAGTGTTAAATTTTATTTTGGGGTTATTTTCAATTTTTTGTCTCTAACTTAACTTTCTGAGATACTCCAAAAGAGAGTCTGTGGGTCTTGGTCCCTGTTTTTTTTCTTTTCTTTTTTTTTTTTTTTATAAATAAATAATCTATTTATTTTATTTTATTTTTTTAAATATTTTTTAAATTTGTTTTCTTGTTTACATCATTCATTTTCATGGCATTTTTGAATTACAAATTTTCTCCCCGTCTTGCCCCTGCCCCAACCCTAAAACAGCAATCCTACTGTAAAGCCCCTCCCCTGCTCTGCTCTCTTATTTTCTGGAAGGGCAGAGAGGGTCTCCCTATCCCAGCCCCTGTATGTCTTAATTCCTAGTTGCAGGTATTGCAGAACTTTTAAGTTCTAGATTTGTTTCGATTCCTCCCTTGTCACCCACCCCCACTGGAAGGACACTCAATTCAAAACAGGCTGTGGATGTGTGATTGATTATACAGGACATCTTCATAGTGGACATACTGTGACAGTGATCATCTGTCTCTCCTTCCTATCCCTCCCTTCCCCCTGCCTTGTTCTGTTCTCTACCCTGTCCCTGTCCTTTTACTGAAGTGTGTGCTTCCAGCATCCTTCTCCCAGACCCTGCCCTCCCCTCCGTCATCCCCGCTCTCATCCTCATGCCCCCTTCTCTCCTGTGTGACATTATGCCCAGTTTATAGTTTATGCCATTTCTTCCCTAAGCCAAATTTAGTGAGAGTAATTGAAAGTTAAGTTGTAGTAGTTATCCCTTGCTTCTTCTCTATGGGATGATTAACCCCATTTTATCTCCCCCTGTTTCCTCTCATTCTAGTCCTCTCCCACCTCAGAATTTCACCTTTTAAAGTATCATCCCTTCATATTAATTCATCCTATACCCTCTATATACACATATACACACATGCTCAGATATGTATTCATACACATATATAGCCTCCTATATGGGCCTATGTGTAAGTATACATATATATACATTTGTATTTCCTTCACCTATCCTCATGCTAAGAAAAGTTTCATAAGTTACTATTATCGTTTTTCCATATTGGCATGTAAATAATTAAAATTTGACAAGTTCCTTATGATTTCTTTCCCAC
>CM053594.1:42317222-42344757 GCA_028646575.1 Pseudocheirus occidentalis
CCTAGCCGCCCCCCTAACATTTCTTTTCATTAATTGCCTTGATATTCTGAACTTTTTGTTCTTCCAGATGAATTTTGTCACTATATTTTCTAGTTCTGTAAAGTAATTTTTTGGTAGATTGATTGGTATGCACTAAATATGTAATTTAATTTAGGTTAAATTGTCATTTTTATTATATTAGCTCTACCCAGCCATGAGCAATTAATGTTTTTCCAATTAGTGAGATATGATTTTATTTGTGTGAAAAGTGTTTTGTACTTGTGTTCATAAAGGTACTGGGTTTGTTTTGGCAGGTAGATTCCCAAATATTTTATAATGTCTGTACAGTAACTTTAAATAGGATTTCTCTTACTATCTTTTGCTATTGGACTTCATTGGAAATATATAGGAATGCTGAGGATTTATGTGGGTTTATTTTATATCCTGCAACTTTGCTAAATTTATTTATTGTCTCAAGAAGTTTTTTACTTGATTCTCTAGGATTCTTCAAGTGTATTATCATGTCATCTGCAAAGAATGCACTAGTCCTTTTATTACTGGGATTTGTTCTGTGAAGTTTGGATTCAGTCAAAGGGCTGAACTTGGAAGACCTGTAGAGCCACACGTGGCCTTGAGGCTACAGGTTCCACACCCCTGGAATCTCTCATGCTGACCATCTGTTACCCCTTGTTTTTAATTCGTGACTGAACCACCTTTTCCAGTCCTGTTTCCTCAGCTGTGAAACTCCCTTAGGATATCAGTGTGCTCCATCCTTCTCAGGCACACGGTAATCTTTTCAGGGTCGCCTTTTACATCACCCAATGTTTTCCAGGATTCAGAGCCATGTAGCATCACCAGAGAAATATTGTTGCTAAAACAACTTGATTTGGGGGTCATAGAGCAAATTGAGGTATTTAAAAGGACCATGCAGTTTCCCAGATGCAAGCAATTCCTCTTTCTCCCCTTCAGTTCTGGGCCCAGTGTGTTGTCCATCTGCCGTGCCACTCCACATTAAGTATTTTGAAGGACTGGCGTATTGGCCCCACCTTTCCAGCTACATATATGTTCTGGACATTTGTGACATAGCACTTTATGTACAGCAGACTTAAGCTGCATTGCTATATAGAGCTGTGTTCCCAACACTGGCGAAGGTACAAATTTTAGGTAAAAATATAGCTCTTGCCTTCATGGATGACTTAATATGATACAACCAAAGGAAAGTTCTAAAACACTGTATTACATAATTTAGTTTCAAGCAAATCAGCATTTATTAAATAACCTACTGTATAGAAGGTATGGTGCTAGGTGCTGAAATTACAAAGGAAAGCATAGTCCCTGCCCCTTACAGTCTTCCGTAAGAAGACAAAAAGACTGAATATTGACATGGCATGAGCTGTGTGCCAGAGGACCAGTCTAGCAAAGGGCAGACAGACAGACCCATCATCATCAACTGAGGCTGCTGAGGAGAGAACCTGCATCCCTAAAGCAGAAAAAGGATGGTTGCTTTAGGATGCTTGTTAGTGTGAACAAGCCCCTCTGAGCCTTTGTAGATGGTACCCTGGAGACATTCCTCACTCTTCTTAGTGTGCCTGGTCCTCAGACAGCAGGTATCACATGTCCAGCTTGTTTAGACTTGACAGATATTATATCCTTGGCATAGCCTTTCCAGAAGCTTGTATTTTATTGGTGGACATGATGGGTACATGAATAAATAAACACAGAATATTTTTAGAAATTAATATAAAATAATTTCAAGAGAGAGCAGTGCTAGCTGAGGGGATCCATGAGTGCCTGATGTGTAGGAGGTGTTGCCTTAGCTGAGACTTGAAAGAAGCTAGGAATTCCAAGAGACAGATGGAGGTGAGGGGGATGAACATCCTACACATGGACAAGATTCTGCGCCGAGGCCCAGACGCTGAAGGGGACTGCTTATCATCTCTTTTTAGTGAGAGTTTTTAGGACATTGGATTGGACTAAGGCCCAATGCCCTTTCCACTCTGAAATTCTATGAGATTCAGGGTTATAAAAATGTAGCATTGAGCAGGCAGGTTTGATTGGAACAGAAAGTATGTGGAGGGAGTAATATGAAATGAGCTCCAGAAAGTAGGTGAAAGAGTGTGGAGAACTTTAAATAATTTTGTATTTTGTTCCAGAAGTGATAGGGAGCCACCGAAGAATTTTGAGTTCGGAGTGACAAGGACAGATCAGTGTTTTTTAAATATTTTGACAATTGTCGAGGATGGCTTAGGGATGATTAAAGAGGCCAGTTCAGAAGTCTGGCCTAGTTAGGAGGCAATGAGGATATTAATTGGAGTAGAGTCTGATTATATGAAGGTAGCATCGACAGAACATGGAGAGGGAAGAATCAGGGCTGAAAAATGGTAGTATTCTCAATAAAAATGTGCATGTTTGGAGGAGGGACAGATTTTGGAGTGGAAATGAGTTCTACTTTGGGCAAGTTGAATTTAAGATACTTCCTTGATATGCAGGTAGAGAGGTTTAGCAAGTAGCAATGTGGGATTGGAGTTCAGTAAAGAAATTAGGATTGGACAAGCAGATTGAGGAGTCATGGCAGGGGGAAGAGCACAGTAACCAAGTGAATGGAACGGAGAAGGACCAACATACAAGAGGGAGGAAAACCCAGAGGGAATGGTGTTGTGAAGAGCACTGCGCTCAGCAGTGTCACAAGTTGCCGTGATTTAGTAATGAAGAGAATTGGTCGCCTTGAAGCAGGCTTTCAAGTAAGTAGGGTCAGAAGGCAGATTACAGGGAGAGAAGAGAGAAAATGGAGGTAGCAGGTATAGACAGCTCTAGGATTTAGGCTGAAAGGGAGGAGACACAACCTGATAGCTTCTGGAACGACTAAATCAAGTGAGGATTTTTTTAAGGATAAGGGAGGAGACCTCAGCTTGTTCATAGTATATGTGGTGAGGGGGAAATAGGTATTTTTCTTTTATCAAATCTGTGTACTCCACTCCAGGTTCTCAAATGTTTGGGGGCAGAGAATTGCTTTTGTCAGAGAACGTTCGCAGACTCCTGGAGAAAGCCATCTGGTCATCTCTCCCTTGTCCACCTAGCAGCTGAAACTTCTCTCTCTCAAGTTCCTGAAGACCTCTCTTCAGCCCTTGACACTGTCACCCCTACTTCCTCCTCACACTCTTCCCTTAGCTTCTGGGCGACTCTTTCTTGGTTCTTCTCCTTGGTCCACACCTCCGTGACCACTTTTCATTGTCTTCTGCTGTATTAGCATCCTTGTTCTACCTCCTGATCCTTCATGGATATTTCAGGAGGTGTCTCAGATTCATCAATCCAGAGCAGAGCTTGTGCTCTTTCCTCCAGCTCTACCCAACTCTGAATTGGCTTATTTCTCTTGAGAGTGCACCTATCTTTCAGTTTTTCAGGGTTGTAACATCAGTGTCCTTTTCACTCATTTCGCCCTCCATCAGCTCTCTCTTCTGTCCTCTTCTCACTGCCTGTAGAGCTATTCCCTTAAATCACTTTACACCTGTACCCAGACTGTTTTGACAGGCACCTAAGTGATCTCTCTTCAGCATCCCTACCCTCTCCATTCCATCCTCCTTGAGGCTGCCAGGGGGATTTGCCTAAATCACAGATTTGACTATGTCATTCAGCTAGTCAGTTAGCTGACCCTCCTGTAGAAAATAAGCCCTTGTGGGCAGGGCCTAGGCACTTCTCTCTCTGGGACCCAGTACCATGTCTGGAACATAGGTGCTATACAAGAGCTAGTGAGGAGATGAAGAAGCTGGTGGGCATGCGTCTCCCTCAGGATCTAGACTAGTTTTGTGAAAGCTGTTCTCCCAGCCCAACCTTCACTGGCCTTCACGGTACTTCATTACCAAGGTACCTCTATTTCTTGGCAGGAGAGAAACAAAGCAAAATCCCACGAAGGAAAGAGCCTTGTGCTCACTGGGTTCCTGCAGCTCTACAGATCTGACCTGTAGGTGTCCTCACCAGATACATCCAATGGAGAACCTTCTTGCCCCTTCCATGTTTTGTGACTAGCATCTAGCCACTCCTCTGCCTCCAGTCTCTACCTTTGAGTCTACCCTTCTTAGTCTCTTTGTTCACAAAAAGTTTATAGGGCTTTTTAGAATACATCTTGCCTGCCATACTGTGTCCTTAAAAGCCAGCAGGAGCATAAACTTTTTTTTTTGGAGGGCGGTTGAGGTTAAGTGACTTGCCCAAGGTCACAAGGCTAGTAAGTGTTAAGTGTCTGAGGCAGGATTTGAACTCAGGTCCTCCTTACTCCAGGGCCGGTGCTCTATTCACTGTGCCTGAGTATAAACTCGTGAGAGTATTTTTCTAAGAGTCAGAAAAGCAGCACTCATCAGCCTGGAGATGAGTTGGGCACTTGAGGACCAACCCAGCAGAGTGCAGACATGGTGCATCCAGGCCATCCCCATCTGCTAAGGCTGCTTGGGAGAGGGCCTGCATGACCAAAACAAGGAAGGGAATGACTGCTTCAAGGGTGGGGTACGCTCCTCTGGCAGGGCACATTGAGCCCCTCTGCACCTTGATCATCTTTGTGAAGTTGCTGTGGCCTGACACTGTCCTACTGTGTACTTAACTTGGTTGACAGCAAACTTCATGTGTCTTCAAGAGCCTACTCAGAGCCTGTCCAACTTGCTAGGACTTGGCAGCCCTTACATTCTGCAAGCACGGTCTTTCAGAGCAGTGTCACCTCCCTACCAGGAGAAAGCATAGAACCTGAGCAAAGGCAAGGAAACTCGGGGAGGAGGGATGTGCAGAAATAAAGAAAGGGACAGTGCCCGGAAGTACAAGACTCAAGCATGTCTAGGTCATGATGCTCAAGGTCTGTGAGTCCGATCTCGTATTCAGATGCCTACCCCTGCCAAAAGTCCATCCCAGTAGTCTGTGCCAGTGTTCTCAGAATACTGAGAGATGCCTATCCCTCAGTTTAGTTTAACAAACTAAACTTAGTCACCTTCCTAGTTGCAAAGTGATTACATAGTTGACTCAAAATCCATAAAATATCATTCAAATTGATATCAAATAACCCCCCTGGGAAAGGGGGGTTAATGAGTTTGTCTTCATTGCCATATTTTAGGGGCAGTATAGGAAGTGGGGGAGGGGTGCTACTGCATGACTGTAGTGGGATGGCCTAATATGTGGCGGACACAGCTAGGCAGCACGGTGGATAAAGTTCCAGGCCTGGGGTCAGGAAAACTCATTTTCCTGAGTTAAAATCTGACCTCAGACACTTACTAGCTGTATGATCCTGGGCAAGTCACTTAATCCTGTTTGCCTCCATTCCTCAGCTGTAAAATGAAGAAATGGCAAATCACTCCAGTGTTTTTGCCAGGAAAATCCCAAATGGGGTCACGAAGAGTCAGACAGGACTGAACAACAATATCATGCCAGATGCTGCTAAAAAGCTTTGCAGTTATTATCCTGTTTGGTCCTCATAAACCTGGGACTTAGGTGCTATTAATATCCCCAGTTTTCAGATGAGGCAACTAAGGCAAAGGTGAAGCACCTTCGCTAGGGTCTATGCTAGAAAGTATCTGAGGCCAAATTTGAACCCAGGTTTTCCCAGGTCTAGACCCAGTAGAGGAAAATCAGGGAAACTAGTTCATACCACTAACCCCATACCAAGATTTATCACCAGTAATCTCCCTCCAGTTCTTTGATGTCTTGGCCCATCCCCTCAACCTTCAGAATCCCCAATTTAGCCTCACCCCCTCAGAATTTGCTCTTACCCCCTTCCTCTGCATTTCATCCTACTTAACCTTGGTTTGCTGCTTCCTCGTATTTAAGCAACTTCAAATCTCTTCTGGTTAATTTTGCTCTGTACTCATCTCATAAACAATGGGGGAAAATAGAGGCAGAGATGTCAGACCTTTGAAGCCCTCCTCTGCATTGTGACTAATACAAGATGCTTTGTGTGAGGCTTGGGGTTGGCTAAGATGGCTGAATGTCTTTGTTAAAGTGAGAGAAGATGACTGTGCCAGTAAAGCTTTTGCTGGGCTGGAGGCTGCCAAGGAGAAGTTTTAAAAGTAGCATGTCAGATGAGCGCTTGTTTCTCATAAGACTTAATTCGAGTTAGCACCTTCTGGTTCTCACTCCCAACAGCTGCCTTCAGAGGTCAGAGGAGTCTGGACCCCAGATCAGGCCGTTCTGATCATGCCTTCCTCGGGAGCTCCACTTTTCTGATGTAATGCTGATCGGCTTCTCTCTCAACCTGTGTCTTCTTTCTTGCAGACGTACAATCAGGTGGCTCATCCCATCCACCAAGCAAAATCCATGGGCCTGCAGTTCCATTCCAAGGTTCTGGATATCAGCAATGTTGATGTGAGTCCCTCCACTTTTCTCCTTGCTGTGCAGAAGTCAGCTAGGCTCATAGGACTATAGTGTACATTTGAGATCTTGTAGCCTGGGATCTGTGAGCTTGGCTTTGTTTTTTTAATGTTTTGACAAGTATTTCAGTGTAGTTGCCTTTCTTTGTTGTCCATAGATTTCACCGGACTTCCTAGAGGGTCCATGAGGCAGAAAAGGTTAAAAACAGCTGGCCTAGGCCATGCCCCTTGTCTTTATAGATGAGTGGGATGAGGCCTAGAAGAAGAGCAATGACTTGCCCTCAGTCACAAAACAAATCACTGGCCTAGATAGGACCTAACCGCATGTCTCTAGAATACAAGCCATGAGTGGATGCTGCACAGAGGCGTGTTTGAGACCAATGGGAGGAAAAGTTGCTAAGAAATTAGCTGCCTAGAGTTGAATTAGCTGCTTTGGAAGTAGAGGATTCTAAACTAACTTGTGAAGGGAAGTCATGGAGAGGATTCTTGCTTAGGTGGGAGTTGGATTAGATATCCTCAGAGATCCCTTCCCCCCATGATCCTATGGCTCCAATTCCTACATTGGTTTTTGATCTGCTACCTCAGAGTTCCCACTCCTCTGGCTTAGCATGGACTTGCATATTTTAGGACTTCTGTAAATGATTGCAGCTTCAGCCTTTGCTCTCTAGGGGGCCCTTAAACCAGCAAACTTGATCTCCTCATTATAAAGAGGAATAGCTTGGCTTTCAGAATAACAACTGCTAGGCAAGAGGTGTCTGGGCCCATTTCTTACAAGAAGGAAGTATCCTCTAGTGCACTTGGGTGAGGCATCCCTGTTTCCACCCAGCAGGCCTGACCTAGGTGCAGTGGCCCATTGAGACGTTATAGTCAATTCTTTGTCCATCCGATGTAGTTGTGGCTGTCCTGCTCCTTACTTTTCCTGTGGTAGGCAGCCAGGATTTACAAGCTCAGCATTGACAGGTGCAGCTCAGGGTTTTGTATCGTTCTCTCGGGCCACACGCATCAGTTGGAATGAGAGCAACTGCATCTGTCACCTCTCCCTCTTTTGGATTTTTCATGAGCTACTTGGAAGAGGAGAATGCTTGAAATGGGGCTGGCAGTGGTGAGATCAGGAACATTTTGTCTCCCAGGTATTGATACCTGCCATTTGGTGTCAGAGGAAATACTTCAGAATTAGTCAAGCTGAGCAGGGAGAGCCAAGTCTGCTTGTGTCCCCTCCTTACAAGGGCTTGAGCTCAGTTGGACCTTAGCACTTAAGACCCTAGATAGAAGCCTTTTGTTTTCCCCTCCAGAACTGTAGTCACTAAGCTTGCTTCTGAAGCAGGGATCCTTAATTGTTTTTGGTTCCTTAACCAAAACCAATCTAGTGAAGCCTTCTCATAAGAATATTTTTAAATGCATAAAATAAAATTATAAGTGAAGCCATTTCTATTTCTAATATCCTATCCAATTCTTTTTTAAGTTCCTAAGCCCTGGGCTAAGAACACCTGTTCTAAAGGGATTTGGGATAATGTTCTTGGGTTCTGTCTGGCAAAAAAGCACCAGGAGCTTTGAAGAATTTTTTTTTAATTTCTAAAGATTATAGACCCTAGATATTTTCCTTAACCTAAGTTCAGGCTTCAGGCATCCAGGACGCCCAGAACCTCTAGGTGCTGGCCTAGTTCTAAGGCCACAGGGCCCTGAGTGCCTTAGGATGCTCACCTCTCACTCTGCTTACAGGGGATAGAGCCTGCAGGCAGAGCACTGAAAAATGGTTTGCCTCTAGTGACCATACCTCCTTGGAATATACCAGAAAATTAAGTCATTTTCATTAACCCTTTAGCTGTAGGAATTGAGGGAACTTGTCCAAGGTCTCCCAGAAAACCCAGTTTTATGAATGATGATTAGAAAGGCCTGGCAGTCATTGACCTTGGTGTGTATAATAGGAAAATGAGAAGTGGTCCTGTGCCTGGAGGGGGCAGCAGAGCCCGTCACCTGGGCATGCCCTCCCCCTCGTTCCCCCCAACAAGGGAGCAGGGCTCAGGGCTATGTCCTCTTCCTGAACCTGTCAGCCAAGACTGAGAGCTTGTGCTGGCTGCTTTAGACTGAGGATCCAGTTGGGGGTTGTGGATGCCAGGAAGGAATTTGCTGAGAGAGGTGTTCTCAAGCTCAAGATAAGAAAGATTAATGGGGAGGGCTTTGCAGAACAAAACCTGCTGAGCCACCAGGGGGTGATAGTGTGTTTTTGTAAGTTGTCACTGTGAAGCATGTAAAAGAGAGAGTCTGAAAGTCCCTGGGAGAGAGCAGCATGGCAGCATTGCCAGAAGCTTTCTGATGATGACGGGAATGCAGCTTGACTTGTGGCAAAGGCTGGTCAAGGGGCAGGCTGTTTGTGTGATCCTTTTACAAGAACACTATCTTGATTTCTGTGTAACTGGGCAGGAAACAAGAAGGAGTTTCAACTGCCTCATTCTCCCACAGCATCTCTGACGATGACAATAAGGCTAGACACTTCCCATCGCTCAAAGCTTTTGGGGTTGTGTTTTATTCTTTGGTTTGCCTTCACTGCAGCTGGCGATGGGGAAGATGATGGAGCAGGGGCCGGTACTAATCATCACGTTCCAGGCACAGCTGGTGATGGTGATCAGGAACCCCAAAGGGGAAGTGGTAGAAGGAGACCCGGTAAGTGAAGGTGAAGAAAGAGCATCAGGCTGAATAGGGCTCATGGTGTTGTTCCTATGAGGCAGAAGAACCCAGATGTCCTAATTTCCCAGATCCAAGGCTTTTTCTGCCCTCACCTTCTTCCCTCCCTGCTAATGAATTCATGTAGACTCTAGTCACCCCCTAATGCCCAAGCCTGACCCCAGTACGGGTGTGGGAGGACTGTCTACTCTGTGGCCTTACTGCTTCTTGGCCCCTCACTTGTTCAGGTGCAGCTGAGACAGGTGTCCGTGTCCCATTCACTCACTCAGCACCCATTCTGAAGGACCTGACTCACGAGTTTGGCCTGGCTTCGGCTGCCTCCAACTTTGAGAGCTTCTTTCCAACAGCTACAGCGTGAAAAACACAAGGGGGATCTTAACAGTCTATTAATAAGGAGGAGCTAGCCAGTCTACTCCCCTGTCTCCTGTTTGGATCATACTTCACTTTACTGCAGTAAACACTGGTTGTGTTTTTCTAACTTCCAGAGAAGATACATCATCACTAATGCCTGGCCACGCTTTGATGACCTGAGTTCTTCCTTACGGCTGCCCCAGGCCCCAGCCAAGTGTGGTCGGAGCTCCCATCTGATTTCATGACTTGGAAATGGTTCCTTTTTACCAGGGACTCTCCATGTCAGAACTGTACGAAGTTCTACTTTAGGATTTTCACTTCTAGGAAAATGATCCAATTGCTTTTCCTAGAGGGCTTCTGCCTTTGTCTAGGACTATAGGAAATATGGTGTAGGGAATAAGAGCAGCCCATGGGAAGGTAGTTTAGAGGGTTGAAGGGATATGGTTTAGGAATGCTCCAGCTTGGGCTTCACGGAAGCCCTTATCAGCACCTGGGACCTTAGTGAGTTGGGGATTGGATTTTCTACTTCTGGTTTGCTTGTAGCTTTACCAGGGGCTTGGATAGGGTCCCATTCCTCCTCCTTGCCTCTCCTCCTGCCATCTCTAACCATATACCACAGCTGCTGATTTAAGCCTAATCCCAAAATACAGAGGCTTATGCCATCTCAGGGATTCTGGGAAGAATGGTTCAGCTGAACAGGAGCTGTTTTGAGTTAAGGGTCTTCTGCCAGTCCCATCCCTTACTGTTCTTCTGTCATAGGTCAGGTCCTGGGCCTAAGCCTGGAGCCATCTGTCCTGGGGCCTTCCTTGCATTCTGTAATAAAAAGTCATCCATATAAATATAACAGTGCCTCACAGTGAGTTAGCTCAGCACGCCTGGTGTCAGCCTCCATCTGTTTCCTTTATCCCTTGACCTCTTGTTTCATGTTTGCAGTAAAACTGAAATGAAATTGTGTGGTTCCCAGTAGCTGGTGGGTCAGATAAAGCTCAGAGTAACACAGTACCCTCTTAGGCAACAGAGATTATGTTCAGGCCTTGGTACCTAGAAGAGCTCTAGAAGGACATGAGTTCTGCCCTGTGTAAAGCATCCTTTTTCCATGAGTTTCTCAGAATGGGCTCTGTTATGGGCGCCCATTGCCTCATGAGGGGGTTGCAGACCATAAGCACTGTGCTTGAGGCTGCGCAGCAGGTTTGCTTGGGCTGGGCGACATTGGCCTGGCAGCGGTGAGCACGTTCTAGGCCCATCGGCCCAGTTCAGTGTGAGAAGTGTGGGAAGAGCCTTGGGCTTGGAGTCACTCAGGGATCCCTAATGCTAGTTCAGGTCCTTAGCAGCTGTGGAGCAGAAGAAGGGTCAGGGACCATCTAGTCTAACACCCTCGTCTTCCTCTTCTCTAAAATGGGAATAATGTTTGGAGTATTACTTCTAAGTGCTGACAGAAATAGAATGATTACTAATGATAGCAAACTGAAATACATCATCTAGAAAACATATCAGTCATAGTGTTATGGAATCACCTGCGGCTGATAGAACAGTGCAAGAACTGGCCTCCCCCAGTGAGCCACTGTCAGACCTAGACCCTATCCTAGGGTTAGGGATCCAGGCCACTGCCAGGCCTGTTGAAGAAGGGTGCAGCTCTTGTCTTAAGTCTTTCTAGTTATAGCCACTGGAAGGCAAGGAAGTAGAGCTGGGTAGAGAGGAGCTGGAGATAAGCAAGGCAGAGGCCAAGAGTGGAGCAAAGAAGATGTAAAATTTAGGGTTACAGAATTGTTTAGGGTCACCTGGTCCAATGAGGAAACAGACCCAGGTACGGCCAGGTGGCACAGTGAATAGAGCACTAGCCCTGGAGTCAGGAGGACCCAAGTTCAAATCCAGCCTCTGACACTTAACACTTACTAGCTATATGACCTGGGCAAGTCACTTAGCCCCAATTACCCTGCCTTCCCCCCTCCAAAAAGAAAAATAAAACCAGACCCAAAGAGAATGTGACTTTCTCAAAGTCACAAAAGTAACAGGGTGGTTAGTTGCCCCTTCATAAGCAATGAAGGCTTTAATACTGACAGGGACCTGCATGTTGGTGGCTGTTGCCCCTTTACCCCACATTAGCATTGAGACAACTGGTTCCCCTTCCCTTCTCTCTGCCGCTGTAGTCGGTTGGCCTCTCTCCTCAGTGATAGCTTTGATTCAGGAGCCTGACATATTTACCAGAGGTCGTCAGAGGCAGCTTTGGCAGCTCTCTTGGCTTTTTTCCCTTTTTTCCATCAATACTTTTGGTCTCAACAGACACTTCCCAACAAATGCTCAGCTTCTTCCCCTTCAGCCCCTTGAAAGGACATTTCCTGAAAACAGTTTAGCAAAAGCACCCAGTAGAATGATTGGTACTAATAGTACATGCCACCTTCTGTTGTTTTTTAAGTTTACAAAAAGGATGTGTGTGGACTTCAGCTTTGATGGTCTAATCAGTTGTGCTGGGGTTGAGTTTATTGCCTTTTAGTTTTCTTCCTGTTGTCGTCTTTGTCTCCATTTTTCTTTGAGCTTTTCCTCCTTTACTTTATTACTACTCATACCCGTCTTCCCAAGTTTTTCCTCATTCTCCATATTCATAGAGCACCATTTGTACTTTCTCAGTTTTTGTGATCTTGTATTAGGCTACTCTTAAAATTGTTGGGCTTGTTGAGTTTTGCTGTCAGTAACTTCCTTGGGATATATTGGTCAGAGGCTACAACCACTTTCATAACTTTTCTCGATAAACTCCAAATTGTTTTCCAGAATAGTTAAACCAATACAAGTCCCATGTGCAGTGAATCAGCAGAGGTGTCGCCCTATAGTCCCGCGGCCCTGGTTATCCCTTCTTTCCCTTATTTGATGGCTTTAAGTATAGATTTCAGAGTTGTTTTAATTTGTATTTCTCTGATCATTAGTAACATTGAATTTTTTCAAATGATTATTGATTGTATTTCTTTTTGAAAACTTTTCACATCCTTTGATAGCTTAGTCTTATAAGATCTTAGTCTTACAAATTTGTCAATTCCTTATGAATTTTGGGTAACAGTCTTTTATTAAATATTTAATGAAAAAATTTCTGGCCACTCCAGCCCTTGATGTACCTTCTCATTTGCTTCAAACAGTAGCCCTGTAGGACAAGGAAGAACTGTTATCTCTGTTTGACAGGTAAAGAAACCTGCTCAGAAAGGATGACTCTGAGTTGGAAGGTTTTAGTCTCACCCTTACCTGAAATGTGAATTTGCCCACTTGGACTGTGGCTGCATCAGTATTAGAACCCAAGCCTTTTGATGTCCACTTCTCTGACCTTTCTACTATACCACACTCCCACTTGTTAATAATAATGATATGATAATGATAGTTTGCATTTATACAGTGCTTTAAGATATGCAAAGTACTACAACAACTCTGAGAGGTGGGTGCTGTTATTCCCATTTCTTACAGGTGAGGAAACTGAGGCAAGGAAGTTAGGTGACTTGCCCAAGGTCACATAGTAAGTCTGAAGCAGGATTTGGATTCAGGTTTCCCCTTCTAGCCCACCTAGCAGCCTTCTGACATTTGCTCTATCTTTTGAGAGCTTGGCACGTCCAGTAGTAGAGGTTGGCACTGTTCTTAGAACAGCTTCATGTGGGGAAGGCAGTGTGAGGTCATTCTAGAGATAGACTGTGTTAGGGGTGGTTCCACTATTGTCTGACACCTGCTGAGAGACAGAGGGAAGAGGAGAGAAGCTGCCTTCTCTTCAGGGCTGTACTTGAGAAGTACTGGAAGGATGTAAAGAAACAGGAATTGGTGGATGGGAGATGTGCAAAGCCTTGAGAAGGAGCCTGAAGAGGGGTGCTTTTCTCTGGCTCTTTCTCCTGGTGTCTGCTCCTGCCATTCTGAGTTCCTAGAATTCTGCCCCCAGGGATGCCATTTTATGTTTTACATTCCTCACCTTCAAGAACCTTGGTGTGTCAGATCCAGGAGACCTTCAGGCTCCTTGCTGAACTGGCTCTTTGTATAGAAGGAGAGTCCTGAGCAGAGAGGCCATGGTTGTGGGTACTTACTGAACAAAGTGTACTTCTGGCTGGTGAGTGTCTTGCTCTGAGCCACCTCCTCCATCCTCCCTCAGAATCCTGGGGATTCAGAAGGCTTTGTTTCAGGATGTTGTGTCTGATTTGTATGTTCAGTGCCAGAAACCATTTCCCCTCCAACCCCCAGCCATAGACCTCGAAAGACTGACCAGACATTAAGTTCATTCCAGCAAACATAAATCCAGGTGCAGGGAATGCAGAGATAACGTGGCCTGTGCCCCCTGAACTTCCCTCCTAGTAGGGATCACAACAGCATGTGCATAGACAAATAAATACAGACCCTGTAGAAGAAATAAAGTGAAGAGAGAGGATCAGGAGAAGGCCCCACATGAAAGTGAGGCTTCCAAAAGGCAGAGCTCAAGGGGGACAGCATGTTGAAAGGCATGGGGGCAGGGCTGTCTCCTGAGAGGGACAGCAGGGAGGCCATTGTGACCGGAACAGTTACTGCATGACAAGCCAGTATTCATTCTCCCACACAAAACCAAATGGAACACCTGAAAGGACCAGGCATTGTTAGATTGACATAGCAGGATCCACTCTCATTGCCACCTCTCCTGACTGGGCATATGACAGCTATAGCCCAGAAGCTATATGGTATGTGCCCAGGTAGAGTAACTGAGGAGGGCATTCTAGCAACTGTAGATAGATAAACCAAAGGAATGGACGTGCCACTTAACCTCCTGATCCTCAGTTCCCTCATTTGTAAAATGAAAGATTTGGGCTCTGGCATCCAAGTTCCCTGCAGGCTCTTAGATTTGTGATCCAAGACAGCAGCAAACTCATTAATTCACTGGGCTTTGGCTGGACTTGAAAGCCAAACGTAAATTGTGTACGATAAATCTCCAGTAGCTCTACATTGGGAGCACAAAGATTTCTTGTGACGTCAGGGGGGTGGGGTCTAGCTCCAGTAGGAGAGCAGAAGGTTGATTTGGGTGGTGCTTGTGTCTATGCTCTACAGTGATCCCAAACGTATTTTTCCTAGTCCCTTATGGACCTATAGATCATGAGTTAGTCTAACCAGGGGTGGGGAACCTTTGGCCTTGAGGCCACATGTGGTTCTTGGGTGCAGCGTTTTTACTGACTCCTAAGTTTTACAGAACAAATCCTTTTATTAAGGGAATTTGTTCTATGAAGTTTGGATTCAGTCAGAGGGCCACATCCAAGGACCTAGAGGGCCACATGTGGCCTCAAGGCTACAGGTTCCTGACCCCTGAAACTATTGCTCTGTCACTGCCTGCGTAAAGCTGACAAGGGAGCTTGCTTTGTTTTCCCAAAGGTAGGCATCCTGGTTCTTCTATTAACAAGTTGGATGTCCCTAAAGGTCCTTTTGGCTTTTCACATGCATTAATTCATTTTTCTTCTCTCTTTTTTCTTTTTCTTTTTTTTTTTTTTTTTTTTTTTTGCTTTGTTTTTTTGGAGGGCAGTTGGGGTTAAGCAACTTGCCCAAGGTCACACGGCTAGTTTTTGTGTTAAGTGTCTGAGGCCGGATTTGAACTCAGGTCCTCCTGACTCCAGGACTGGTGCTCTACTTCACTGTGCCCACCAGTGCTCTATTCACTGCACCACCTAGCCACCCCTCATTAATTCATTTTTCAAAATGAAGGGAGTTGGACTAGATGGTGTACGAGACTCCTTCCAGCTCTGGTATTCTGCGGTTCTGATTCTTCTAAGTTTCAGGGAGTTCCCCTTGTTCTCTTCATGAAGTTCATTCAGCCTGTCTCTAATCTGTATGACGTATAGAAGTTCTAGATTCTCTTTTCTGGTCTCCATCTGTCCTCACGGCAGTCTTTCTGTCTCTTAACCTTTCTCTTTCTAGATCTCTCATATTGGTGGAGAAATACAGATTTTGTAAGCTGGGTGCCCATGGTGTTTGCTGGCCTTTGGGGCTTACTGCCTCTTGGGACTGTAGAACCTCATTACTCTGAGAGCTCAGAGCCCCATCAGCATACTTGACTTCATTTTCACCAAACACACAACTTCATGTTTGGCCACACTAATGGTCACACACCACCCATGCACCCACACATGACCTGGCCAGATCTTCCTCCACTTGATTGTCTTCAGTTCATTCATTAGGAGAGGTTAGTATCCTCTGCATACCTGGTGATACCACTTCCACTGATCCCAGGAGGGAGGGTTTCCCCAGACAATAGCAAGGATCAGTTGAAGGAACTGGGCCTATTTAACCTTGAGAAGCAATAACAACCATTTTTTAAGGATTTGAAGAGCTGTCCTATGAAGAGGTGGAATGAGTTTCCATCACTGGAGGTGTTCAAGTAGAAACTGGATGACCATTTGTTGAGAATGTTGTAGAATGGTGATCGCATTTGTATAATGGGTACCAATTGCTTAATGTCTCAGGGAGAAAAGAAGGGAGGGGAGGAAGAAGAGAGAGAATTTGGAACTCAGTTTTTTTTTTAAATAATGTTTAAAAAGATGTTTACATATAATTGGGGGGAGAATTTTTTTTTAAGAGAGAATGCTGTAGAGGATTGCTACTAAGTTACAGGTTGGATTATTTTAGAATTTCAATTTCCAAGATGTCACAACAGTCCAGGTCTCCTGGGGGTTCCATTTATATAGCACAGTAGGATTTTTACTGGTCTACTCAAGCCAGTTCTTGCCATAGCACCTGCCACTTGGGCGTGAAGCTGCCGACCTTCCCAAAACATTAGGTGCTTGGAGCAGAGCTCATCTTTCCTTCTGGGAGAGGTTCCTGTTCTGAGTGTGCTTTCTTTTTCTCCAGGATAAAGTGTTGCGTATGCTCTACGTGTGGGCCCTCTGTAGAGACCAGACTGAGCTCAACCCCTATGCAGCCTGGAGGCTGCTGGACATTTCTGCCTCAAGCACAGAGCAGATTCTCTGAAGACAACTGTTGGGGACCTGCTGGACTGTCCCAGCAAGGGCCCCACTACTGTCAGAAGCTTCAGGATGCAAGACTATTTGGCTCCTGCAGGGTACTTCATGACCCCCCTCCTCTTTCCAGAATCCAGTGTGAAAAGAGGGCAGGGGGAGGAAAGACTGTGGGTACTGGATGAGATCAGGACATGAGAAATTTCCCCTTGGGAAGGGGAAAGATGGTGGTTGGGGAAGGGTGGTGTTGGGGACATGGTAGCTATGAGCAGGGTAACTCATGGGGTCCCAGGTTTATAAGGTTAAGACTATCACAGAAGATTACCCCCTTACCCCCAAGAAGCTTGAGGACTGACGGATACACTATTCTCTTCCTCTTTACTGCTTTGGGCCCAGTAGGTGGATCCAGGGAGCATGTCTGCTTTGGCCCGCTGCCCAGAGACCTTTCCTTCCCCCATCCTCTTCCCCCTCCCCCCATAGGCCAGTTGGTTAGTGACTGAGAGAAGCCAAATTGGGTGCTCAAAGTCCTTCAGAGACCCAGGAGCTGGGCATCCAAAAGCTAAAGTGAACTGAGGCCCCTGAACACAAAGCTTGCTGAAGCAGTTGGGGGTGGAGGAGGGGAAATGTTGGGAGTGACAGGTGAAGCACAAATCTTTAAGGGGGTGGGGGGGGGGAAGCAGCTGTGCCTGGCCTGGCCCTGTGTATCGCAGTGTGAGGAGGAGGATTAGAAAGGAAAGACACCCCACC
Organism: Pseudocheirus occidentalis; assembly: GCA_028646575.1. NCBI lineage: Eukaryota > Metazoa > Chordata > Mammalia > Diprotodontia > Pseudocheiridae > Pseudocheirus > Pseudocheirus occidentalis. The sequence goes on from CM053594.1 coordinate 42,334,246, forward strand.
CCACCACACATACGCCTGGCCTGTCTTGGGGCCTTGAGGGACAGAGCCTGATGCTGGCTCCCCTTTTCTGGGCTCAGTTATCCCTCTGGTGAAGGTGTGCCCTTCCCCGCAGGTGCCTCTGTGGCATCAGATCAGCCAAGTCATTCTAGAGCCCTTTTAAAAATAACAAAACCTGAATGTCTTTCATTTCTGTACATACTGCTTGAAGATTTGAAAAATAATAAAATAACAAAATGAATAGCAAATATGGTTCCTGATTTTACTTGGGCTATTGGAGTGTGGTGAGTCAGCAACAACCTAGGGGCTAAGGGGGAAGGGAGGGAGGGGTAGAGTGTGTTGGACTAGCAATTTGCTGTTCAGACTTCCCCAGGACTCAAGGCAGTTGGAGAGATAGCAACTGAAGGCTTGGGACTCATTGTCTAGTTCCCTACAACAGAGCCAACTTCTTGCTGAGAAAGGAATGGGGTCAGTGGGCCAGGCCATAGTGAGACTGCCAGGCCTTCCCCGCTGGGCTGGCTCAGCCAGCTTTGAGGAGGAAGATCTAGTCCCTGGATGGGATGGCTTGAGCCCCAAGGGTAGGGAGCCAGATTAGACCTAGGATGGACAGTCAGTTGCTGGCCTATACCCAGGGGCAGAAGGGGTCTTGACTCCAAACCCTTCCTGGAGCTTCTTCTGTCTCAGGGAATATGGTTCTGCTTCTCAGGGTCCAGTGTGAATCTCTTTGGATCCAAAAGGGGAAGGTCACAGAGAGGATCACCCTCCTCAGAGAAGTGTTTTCGTATATAAAAACCTACATGCCAAGCCAGTGTGCTTCCTTCTCCAGGGAAGATGATTTCAATTACTGGGCACAAAAGGTTCCAAATGTCACTTAGGAGGTGTGGGCCCACGCTAATGGGAAAAGACAGTTCTGGACGTGAGGGAACAAGCACTCCCTTCTCCCTTCCCTAGTTCCTGAGCAAAGGGAAGAGATGGTGGGGCCCTAGGCATGTCCCTTTGGGGGTCCGACTTGGTTTATACTAGGGAGTAAGGGTAGAGTGAGATTAAAAGGGATGAAGGCAGGGTTTGTGGTGGAAGGGTGAGGTCTCTATCCATTCTGCTCACCTCCAGAATCTGGAATCTGGGGCCTAGGTGGGCACTGGGGCTGGGGCTGGGCAGAATTGAAATGGGGTCTGCAGGACAGGAGAGGGAAGGGAATGAATTTTACAGTTTACATTTTTACAGCCAAAGATGTGTTGAGGGATGTGATCCCTGATGAGGATCAAATGAGATCGGTGCGCTTCACTATGTAAAGGGAGAAGGCGAGGGAAAGGAATAAGCATTTATGTAATTCCTACTCGCCAGACCCTGTTGAGTGCTTTAAATCTTTGATCATCACATCAGCCCTGGGAGGGGCAGTGGAAGAAACTGAGGCAGAAGGGAAGTTAGGAAGGTTCTGGGGTCTTTCTAGCGCTCTCCACTGCGCCATCAGTCTAGGCTAGGGACTGTGAGGCTTGCCTGGAGGCGGAGGGGGTGGTGGGTCGGTCAGAAAAAGCTGGGAACGCTAGAAGCGGGGGAGGGGGCTTGGCTTGGTCGGGGAGGAGCTGCTGGGATCTACAGCATTTAAGGGGGAGCAGCAGGCGCGTTATGGGAAACAGGAGCAGGTATTGGAGGGGGAGTGGCCGAGGAGAGGGGCTAAGTTACGGGTAGGGCTACAGGGTTGGGGTGGAGGCTACCCAGCCCGCAAAGAGTTAAGGGACCGTGCGGTGGGGAGCCCTCGCTCCCCTCCCGCCCCCTCCCCCGCTTCTTGGGGTTCTTGGCGGCGGCCCCGCCTCTGTCGCCATGGGAACAGCCGCGGCGGCTCGGGCTGCGCCTCCTCTGTCTACTCGGGCAGGGCAGGCAGGGCCAGCTGAACCCCGGCTGAGCGCACCGAGACGCGGGGAGAGCGAAGAGGAGGAGAAGAGAGGAGCGGGGTTAAGGGAGAGCACCAAGACGCCCTCGCCCCCAGCCCTGGGTGAGGGAGGGGGCTGTGGGGGGCGGGGGAGCAGAGGTGGGGCTGTAAGAACCACGGGCGGGAAAACTGGGCTGGGGGCGAGCACAGATGGGGAGGGGGCTGCAAGGGTGGGGCAAGCCCAGACGAGGAAGGAAGGGGGCTGCAGGGTGACATGGAAGGGGCAGGGGACAAGGGGCGACCTTGGCCGAACAGGGTTTGGAGGCTCGGGGGCACGTGGGCTGGAGGGTGAGTGGGTAGAAGGGAGGCGGGTAGTGGTCCCTGGGCATCCGGGAGGGTGGGCGCAGGCTGGGGTGTCTGGGATAGCTGGGGCAGGCAAGGGAAGCGAAGCGGCCCCCAAGTAGGTAAGATTGGGCCGGGGACTGGACGAGGATGGAGCTGGGGCTGGGCTGGTTGGGGGCTGGGGTGAGCGGGTGTAGGGTGTGGTGTGGGGCGAGATGAGGACCGAAGTGCCTAGCTCTCCAGGTTCTTGTCTCTTCCCTCATACATACCGAGTCCTAGGGCTGGGGGGTGGGGTGGGGCCACAGTTTGGGGAGATAGAGAAAGGAGTACACGGGCGTGGGCAGGTAAGAGGTGGGTGGGCTTAAAGACAGGGAAAGAGGTCTAGACTGGGGTGGAATGTGGTGAGGCCGAGGGAAGGGTGAGGTGAGCTGGGTGGGAACGTGGGTTTGAAGCGTTGTAAGGGGGTAAGGGGCTGGAGGTGATGGGGGTGAATAGATGGGGGATGGAACCGAGGTAAAATTGAGTGTACGAGGGCAGGGAAGGGAGGAGTATGGAAATGGTGTGATAGGAAAGCGTTCGGAGGTTCCAGGGACTGGGGGTGTTTGGAAGGAAGTGAGGTAAAACTGGATTTACGGGGTCCAGGCGAGGACCGAGGTGTGTGGTATGTGGCTAGATGGGGATAACTGGGAATTGGGGGAGACAAGGGACTAGGTGATGGAACGTGTTTGGGGGGATGGCGGAACCAGGGTGGGATGGGACAATTTAAGTGAGGTGAGAGATGGGATGCGGGCTGGGGGTGTAAGGAGGGTAGTGTGGAAATGAGAGATAGATGAGGGTGTGTGATTGTGGGAATGAGGTGAGAATAGGGGTATGGGGGCGGGGATGGGTGTGTAGGATGCGTAGCGGGATGCAGATTTAAGGAAGCCGTGGCGTTGGGGACTAAGTGAGGATGGGGGGGATGGGGAGGGTAGGAGGAAGGGAGTGAATTGAGACAGGGACGGGGTGGGGGCCACTGGGGGTGTGGCAGCCATTTGTGGCTTCTCTCCTCCCCCAGGTCTCTGTGCCATTCCGGCCCCGGTCGTGGCCCCAGAGGGGGAGGCGATGTGAGCTGCCAGTGGAGCCATGAGCTCCGCCTGGACACCGGACTACGAGGCGCTATCCCCTGCAGGGGCTCCAGGGCCCGGGGGAACTGGGGGGTCCGCAGGGCTGGACGCTGAACAGCGCACGGTCTTCGCCTTTGTTCTCTTTCTGCTGCTGTTCCTGGTGCTGCTCATGGTGCGCTGCGTCCGCATCCTCTTGGACCCCTACAGCCGCATGCCTGCCTCGTCCTGGACCGACCACAAGGAGGCACTAGAGAGGGGCCAGTTCGACTATGCGTTGGTGTGAGGGCAGAGCGGAAGGGTCCCGCACCTACCCACCCTGCCCCAGCCCCTGCCCGGTCCTGAGATTCCCTCCTCTCTCCTCCCTACACTGACCTCTCTACCCCATCCCCAGACTGGCCTAGAATCCAAGGCCCAAGGCCACCTCCATTCTTGCACCCCAGCTTGGTCTAGGGCTCCCCAAACTCACCCCACACCACTTTACCTCATCTAGCCTAACCTCAGGCTTCTCATCCAGATCCCCTGATTCCCACCTGGCCTGCCTTGTGACCCCAAGGTCCAAGGCTATCCTATTCCCCTGACTCAAAGCCTGGTCTAGCCCTCTCTTCTCAAACCCAGATTCCACCTCCAGCCTGACCTGCACTCCAGGACATCAGAAGCCCACGCTTCCCATAAGCCAGACTCCTGCTCCTGAGCTCTCACATTCCCTCTGCCCTTCCACTCCCACCCCACCTGAGGGCACAAGATGAGCTGGCCTAAGGTCTGGCAGGTGATGCTTTCCCAAGTGGAGTGGCCCATTCTTCCCACCTGCTTCCATCAGGGAGACACTGCAGTGAGCAAGCTCTGGGAGGCAGGTCCCCCATTCCTGTGCTTTGGGGAGTTCCTCTGGCCAGGATGGTGGCTGCTCCTCTGCCTCCTAACCTGCACCTGCCCTGCCTGCTACCTGATGATGGATAGTCAAAGCTCTGGATGCTGCATCCCCCCTTTCCTCTGTTCATTTGACCTGCCGGCCTCCCCTCACTCATGACTCTCCTGGAGCACTCAGGACTGATGCCCCTCCCCCAGACTGAGACTGCAGAACCTAGTTATCCAAGAGAAATTCAGCAAGCCCTTCCCCACTCCTAGCACTTTGACCCCTCCCTCAATTGAGCAAGCATTTGGTAAGCACCTACTATGTACAAGTATACTGTGTCACCAGCCCAACCCAGCCCCCTCTCCCTAACCTCAGAAGCCTCTAACCTTCCTGGTCAAGGAGATCCTGAGCAGAGGGGCTTCATCAGGGTAGTAAAGGCAGTGGGGGGAGTAGGGCTAACAGGGCACTACAATTGAACCTAACTCAACTCTTCTTGAATGCCTACTGTGTGAAGGGCAGATGATCCAAGATGGCTCAAACTAGATTTGGTGGTGGGTTTCTTTGACAAGGTTATAGCTAGTTGCAGGTCAGCCCCAAATTCTTATTAGCTAACCCCCCACCCACAAACCCCATCCCCTCCCACCCCACACCCACCCCCCAGGGTGGAGGAGGGAATGTCAGCTGAGAGCTGATAGAAGTGTGGCCAACCTGCCCTCTCTGCCCCCCACTGCACTCTCCTCATGTGAGTAGTAACCTCTAAGCCTGTTTCCCTACCCCCAACCAGGGGCCTTCTGCTCTCCCAGACCCCACAGGCTGACTCGTTCTCCACCTCTGTGCCTTCGTTCCTACCATTTCTCTGCCTAGAATGGAATCCCCAGCTTCTTGGCCACCTGATCTTTTTCCAAGCCCATATGGAAACCCTGACACATTCTTCCTGTGGCTTTGCTGTCTGTCCTCCCCCAAAGTATGGAAGTTTAAGAAGGGTGTGGGGGCCTCTTCCCCCTGGATTACTGAAGGTTTTTGTTTTCCATTCAGGCTGGTTCGTGGCCAGCTACCCCAAACATTCCTGCCCCATCATGCAGGATTTATTGAGTTCCCACATGTACTGAGCCCCTACCCCACCTGGCTGGGCTTTGGGATCAAAGCAGCTCACCCACACTTCACCCACCCCTGAGCTAAAGCTAGCAGGCGCACCCAGGACAAACCAAACACAGGAGAGGGGAAGGGGAGGGAAGCTGGACAGCGGACAGAGACAAACACCGCAGCAGCAGCAGCTGAAGCTCAGGCCCAAATAATAAATAACAAATCATCCTGTCCTGAGTGTGAGTGGTTTTTGTGATGAGGTAGAAAAAAAAGCTTCAAGGTGATTGAGAGACAGAATAGGGTAGCAGGGAAGCATCCTGGACAGGCAGGTAGGAGATCTGGGTTCAAATTTCAGCCCTGCATCTAGCTGTGTCTTTGGGCATGAACATTCTATTCCCTGGGGCTGTTGCCCTACTATAAAATGGGGAGGGAGAAGGGGCTGGGCTGGATGTCTAGGACATTGTCCCATTTCTGACATTCTGTCCCTCTGATCCTGGCTATGCTGATCAACTACTTCACATGCGGCTCTCGCCACCACCAGACTCCCTCCCCCGCTCCCCCATCCCTATGCCCTTCCAAAACCAGGACTGGGTCATGCAGTTCTATTCCTCTGCCCCAGCCCCTGTTGTGGTTGCTGTTGCAGAGGGTTAGAGGATCTCATAAACTGGCAGCCCTGGCCTATTAGTACCCTGTCCTACTGCCCTCTTACCCACCTTGGCTCACTCTTCACAGCACCTGTTCAGTGACATTTTCTCAAATTCACCTTAAAGTCCCAGGCTGCTTCCCGTCCCCCTTACAATAAACACCTTTGTACCCTTATTTCCATGAGATGCAATATGTTAAAGGCCTGCTAAATCTGAAGGGGGAAACGGGGTGGAACCATTCCCGAGTCACTTTCATCTCTGATCTCTGTTCCTCCCTGTCTTTTGGAAGCCCAGGAATCCTCTACTACTGCTGCTGTCTCTTGCCCCCATGCCTTGTTTCAGTATCTTTGGGCTGGAATAGCTCGGTATGGTTGAGGTTCAAGGCATAATGATATTTTGTGCCTATGGGTGGTGCCAGAGGGTCCCTACCCTGTCTACAGCAGTTGCAAGTTAGTAGGATGGTGATGCCATAGTGGACGTCTGTCTGGTGTGCAGCGAACAACAAAGGGCAAGGAGAGCGTAGTGATTGGAGCTAGTGACTGACATCTACCGAGAGCTTCGTGCCCAGAGCGGAATTTCAGCTGTTGGTCTGATTTGAATGTCGAAGGAAAAAGGAGTTGAGACCAGATGCAAGGACCATAAGCCTCCCCTTGGCCCAGGCCCTGGGACCCAAGTTTTACAGAACAAATCCTTTAATTGCTCTGTGAAGTTTGGATTTAAAGAGCCACACTTGAGGACCTTGAGGGCATGTGGCCTCAAGGCCCAAGGTTCCCCACTCCTGTTCTAGGGCTTCCCAGGCAGGAAGAACAACCGTATCTGTCCGAATGGGCCAATTCTTTGAGAGGAAGGATTGGAAGAATGGCTTAGTGGAAAGAATGCTGGACTTGGGGGCCCAGTAGGCCTCCGTTTGAATTTGTCATTTGATGCCCGCCACTTGCTGTGTGTGTAATCTTGAGCAAATCTCATCAGCCCTCCTCACCCCAGGAAAGACCAGAAGTAGCAGAACTCTGAGGAGTGGGCTGTCCACACTTCCTCGGGCATTACTGGTTGAAGTGCCAAATCAGCTGGAAAAGGGGGGGTGTTAATCAGCACACTGCCTCCCCCACTAGGTCACCGCAAAGCTTGTTCTGTATTAATGGGAGAACAGGCATCCCTGGGATCCTAGTGAAACCCGAGAAAAAGACCTGAGAGGAAATGCAGTCCCCGGCCTGCATCCTTCGGGGGAACAGACACAAAGCAGGGAAAGTGGGACCCAGCAGTTAGCTGACACTTCCCTGTTGTGGAGCAGGGCTGGGAGGACAACCAGAACCTCAGAAAGGAGCAAACAGTTCAGAAGCAGTGGTTGGAGCAGGACATATGGCAAAAAAATGACCATTTCATACCTGCCTGAAAATAAATATTTTGTTGATTATTTCATCATATATTTAGGTAAAAGAGAATATATCCATGGCCCATTTTTCTAGCACAATACCATTAGATATTGTTTGATGAAATGAGGGTGGGAAGGAATGAAAAAAAAAACCAGCTCAGAATGGTGAAAGAAGTGTGTGTTTCTGTGAAGAGGCTGGCTGATTTTAAGTTAAAAACCTTGAAATTTCTTGTTTAATTGGAGTATTAGCCAAAGCAAAATTAATTTGGTGTTAACACTGGATGAGATTGTCAGAGGAGCTTCAGCCAACTATTACTGAAACCAATTTTTTAGAAAGCACAACTTTGAATTAATTAGACAAAGTAAACAGTTTCATTTTCAAATGAAATGACAAAATATGAATGACAACGGTTTTACAACCACTTGTAAATTATGTTGAGAATTCCCTAATTACTTGTAATTTAATTTTATTAGTTTTAAAAATTATATTGTGAGAATAAAAACCAGTCTCTAGAGTCCTGCATTATAATCCTTCTGAACCAAAGTTACATATTTTTGAGATTGAGAAAACTGAAAACTAAGGTATTGAAGGAATGATAGTGTAGAAGGGGGTATATATTGGGGTGTTCTGACATTGGACTATCTCACACACCAGGCAGAGTGGAGAAGAGAAGGAGAGGAAGGTGTCCATGCACGTTAGACATACTCAATGAGTATTTGCTGAATAAGCAAATTAATGAATTTTTAAAAAAAAAATCACACTTTGAGGTTTAAAAAGTGCTTTTCCCAGAGTAAGCCTGACTGCCCCAGAACTCCCAGGACTCATCAGTCTGAAATCTCTTTCAAACACATATACAACTCCTTAAATCTGGAGAGGGAATGAGGTTCAACAGAACAGATATGGTTCCAAGCCCTAGAAACACTGGAATCTCCTTAAATTCCTACCTAGTACAAATTCTTAGGTACTTGTTTAGATCAGGTATTGAGGATAGGGGCCTGGATAAACCCAGAGTCAGAGAACTGCCGAGAAACCTAGGATAAAATATCAAATGAACTTCAGAAACAATAAACATAGCTTTATTTTCTCGGAGCTTGTCTTTTTCTCTCCTCCTCTCACCCTTCCCACATACACAATCACCCCCTCACTGCCCTCATGTAGGTATGCAGTGTGGGCCCCAGCCTCACTGCCCAGGAGTTGGGGCCTGATTCAGAAGCTCCAAGGGAACCAGGAATGGGTTCAGAGGACAGAACTCCAGATCCTGCCACAGCTGGTGCTGAGCAGGGGACACGCTTGCTCCAGAAGCAGCAGGCCTCTGAGGAGTGGGGCCCTCCATGCTTGCTGGGGTGCTGCTGGGGGAGGTGCTCACGCCACCGTCTTCCACCGAGGGGCCTTTGTCAAGGTCTCCAGGGCTTGGGCCTGAGTTCTCTCGAGGGCATTTCAGTTTTCTGTAGGAACTAGCCATGTGGGCCTGCAGCCTTTTACAAGGCAGGCGACTGACCTCCTCAGGGAGGGACATGAGCAGATCAAGGAGGACAGCTGACTCTAGGAATCAAGAAGAAGGGTGAGTGAGTGTGCTGGTGGTGAAGACAGGTGAGGATGATACGGAGAACTACACTGAGAAAGCACCTGAAGGCTTGCAAAGCACTTTACAAGGATGATCTCATTTAATCCTCCCAGCAGGCCTGGGAAGAAACTGAGGCAAGCAGTTCAGTGACCTACCCAGGGTCACACAGATGGTAAGGATCTGAATCCAGATCTGAACTCGGGTCTTCTTAACTCCAAGTCCACTGCTTCATTGCTTCCCCCCCCCCTCCCACTGCTTCGCCTCTTGCTCCCCTCCCCAGCTTCAATGGCCCCACTCACCTCCAGGGGAAAGCTCAAGGCCCTTGCCACTCCGGGATATACTTGAAAGATATGCATATATCTTCTCAAAGTCAATGGCAAAGTTTCCATTCTTGGGTGAGGTCGGGTTACATTTGGAGGAGTTAGCCTTGGGCTGGGTATCTGAGGTCCCAGACACTCCTCCACTGGTCTCTTGGATGGGTTCTGGGGCCTGAGGCAGCTGTTCTTCCTGAGAGCAAGACTCTTTGCAGAGAAGCTGTCTCTCACCTGCCTGGGTCGGCTTCTCTGGAATGGAGTGGAGCAGACTCACGGGTTCTGTGGCAGCAATAGTCAGGATCTGGAAGAGGCAGAGAGAAAAGAGGCACAGCATTAAGGATGCACAGTCAGGCTAACACCTGTGGGAGACGGGGACAGCTCAGAGCAGCCCCCCACCAGGAATTCATTCTTCCTCTGGGTCAGGGACTCTCTGGTTTCCTGCCTCCTTTGTTTTTCAGAAATTATATTTATTTCTTTTTACAGGCCTTTCTCGTCTCTCCCAGTGGAAAAAAAACAAAACCACTGCCATCATCATGCATAGTCCAGCTAAACAAATACCTTTATCAGCCAAGCCAAAAAATGGATGTGTCTCTTTGCAGCTGAAGTCCTCCCATCTCTTGCGGTGTTGGTGGTAGGGCTGGGGTTCCCTGTGCTATGGACTTCTTTCGCACTTTGGTGACATTCTTAGATCCCGTCTCATAATCATATTTTTATATCATTAATGGAAATTAGAAGTTAATGAAAACAAAGCTATTCAGACTTAAGCATGGACTATGTGCCAGGAGATGTGCTCAAATTTGGGGAGACAAAGAATTACCCCTCCTCTCAAAGAACGCACGGTCTAATGAGTGACAGAAGAGAGCACAAAGACGGCTGGGTAACAGCCAAGCTACAGACAGGGTAAGCTACAGGCCATTAGCACAGGGAAGGGCACTAGCATTGAGGGGGAGGAGGGAAGGTGGGACTCAGAAGTCAGAGAAACAAGGGGGTGAAGAGCGTGCCAGACATGGAGGACGGTCAGTGAAAGCCCTCAGAGTCAGGAGATGGACAGGTGGTGTGGCCAGGGGGTGAAGAGTGGGCCAGGCATGGAGGACGGTCAGTGAAAGCCCTCAGAGTCAGGAGATGGAGAGGTGGTGTGACCAGATCATGGAGGGGAGGGAGGGATATGACTGAAGGGCTCTGAAAGCCAAACACGATTTTAGATTGGATCCCAGGGATGGTGATAGGGAACCACTGGAGCTTACAGAGTACAGGATGTAATTTTTTTTCTCATTAAAGTTCAAAGATTTTCCTGAAAATTATTCATGGAACCCTGGGGGGTGGGGGAACCTGTGAAGCCTAGTTTAAGATCCCCTGCTCTAAGGAGGCCCAGACA
>CM053594.1:42345257-42360888 GCA_028646575.1 Pseudocheirus occidentalis
TCCATGCTTTGATCCTTTTTGTCCCCAAAAAAGGAATCTAAAGTTGGATTGCTGAGCTTGTTTTGCTTCCTTTGCCTGCTCATGTTGCCAGTCAGTTACTTGACTTTTGGGCTCAATAAAACTCTGCTTTCAGAGGGGAAAAGCTCTGTCCCAAATCTCTGGGGTTTTTGTGGATGCTAGAGCTATTAGGAGGCCACTGTCTCTGCAGCCCCCACCAGCTTTGGCTCAGTGGTCACACACCTCAGGACCACAACCCAAGACCATGATCCCAATCCAGGCAGGTCAAGGCAAGAGCCCTTAGCTTCTGAATGGTTACTTGGCTGCCCTGCAATCTGCAGGCTGGGAGTTCAGAAGCAGCCACGTGGAGGTGGCTGCAGGGCCACCACTTCAGACCACTTCTAGCTGTGGAGGCAGTTGGCTGGACCCTCTCCCTCAAATTTAGCTGAGTTCCACTGACCTTTTCCCTTTTCCCTTGGCTCTTACAGGTTGATAATTCTGGAAAGTGCCACAGCTGCCAATGATCCACTTTCCTGAAAGCTCCAGCTGCAGCTTCTCCTGGACACCCTGTGTATAAAACCCCATGGGGCTAAAACCTCATGGGGTTGGGCTCTGTTACCAGTGCACTGTGATGAACCCTTCCGGGCTGCCTCCTGGGCTGCCTTCAGCGGGAGCTCTAAAATGTGTTTAGAGTCATATTTTATAGGTATTTGAGGTGGTTATGGGGGGACCCACAGAGTTCTCCTGCTTTTATGCTGCCATCTTGACTCCGCCCAAATAAATACATTAAAAAAAAGATTTTTGTATTCTGTCAACTTTTATCTTTGTGTTTGTTTATCTATTTATTTTGCTATACAAGCCATAAATTTTGCGTTCACAATTCTTATTTCGCTCTCAAAGCATTTGGGAATATTCTGCTTTGATTCATAAACTTTTAGGGGGAACCCACAGGATCCTCTGCCTTATCAGGCTTAAATATTTAACTTAACTTAAATGGTTAAACTTGTTCAGAAATATTGCTGGCTTCTTTCCTTTCTGTTTTATTATCTTACCTGTTGGTTTATCTGCCTATGCTCAAGGTGTTTAATGGAATTTTCTTCCAGAGACTCTGTGTTTTTCTCCTTATACTCTATCACTCTCTTTCTAATTCCTTCCCCTTTGATGGCAGATCCTGCATGGGTTGAAACTCAAAGTTGTCCTCAGTGTCCTTCCATATTGGGGGAGTCACTTTTTACTATCCTCAGTCTTTGTTTGGTGCAACAGAAATGACCTCAGCTGGATCCCAGTCTCCTTTCCTTCAGGCTTGTACATTCTCCTTTCTCTCCCCTCCTCCCCAGTTGTACCCTGCTCCAGTTACCTCTGAATTTACTTCTCTGGTTGAGGGCTGCCCAAAGTAGAGGACACTTCTCTTCTATACCTTCCTTCATTTGGCAGGAAGGAAATTGTTGAGTGGTTCCCAGAGCACAAGCCCTTGGGTTGAGTTCTGCTGCCCTAATAGAATTTGGGGCCTTAGGGTTTACTATTCTCTTTGTTAATTCATCTGATTATTAACTTATTAGGGTTCTTGTTGCCTTGTTCTGAAGAGATTGCTGTTATTAGTCTACCTCTTTTTTAATTTTAATTTTTGCTTTTTGGAGAGCAATTAGGGTTAAGTTACTTGCCCAAGGTCACACATCTAGTTTTAGTGTTAAGTGTCTGAGGCCGTATTTGAACTCAGGTCCTCCTGACTCCAGGTACAGTGCTCTATTCACTGAGCCACCTAGCAGCCCCTCATTAGTCCAACTCTTCTGCATAATTCTTAATTTAAATAATTTTGAGAGGTCCTGAAGACTATCAAAAATCTCTAGTTTGCCATCTTGCTGGTCACGTGTCCTGGTCATTTACCATTTTCTCTAGTCAGCCAGAGAACATGATCAGTTTGAAGCAAAGGGATTTAATGAGATAGCATAGTGGGAAGGTTTGCAACATCCCTCCTTTCTGCCCACAACTATGTACACCGTCAGTGGGAAGAGAGAGCCTGCCTAGGGATTATGCCTGAGATGGCCACATAAATGAATGAGCAGGCATTTATTAATTCTTACTATGTGCTACACTGATTCTTGGGGCTACAAATAACAAAAGTAAGACTAGTCTCTGCTCTCAAGGGGCTTGCATTCTTATTGGGGCAGTTGAAAAGATAGTGAGTTGGGTCATAGGGGAGTTGAGCGACATAGCCCATCCAGGAGCACTGACAGAATCACTTTAATCCTGATGTATAGTTCCAGAAGCGGAGAGGTAGGGATAGAGGAAAGTGTACACAACATATGGCAGCAAATGAGATTGCTGTGGAGATGGCCAGAGAGGAAAGGGGGAAGTGAAACATGGCTGGGCTTTCCCAAAATAGTGATCTAAGAGATGGAGACATTCTTTAGGAGAGTGGGGCCCCAGGGCACAAGATCCACTCCCAGGGGGATAGTCTCTGGGAATACCTGTAGAGGTGCAACTTGTATCCCCGAGTTTACAAGATCCCTGATGTTTTCTGGTGATGTCACAATAATAAAATAGTTCACATTTATTTAATGCTTTGATATTTGCGAAGCACTTTGCAAATATTATTTCATTTTACAAGGTAATGGCTTCAGAAAAACCTGGGAAGACTTATATGAACTGATGCAAAATAAAGTGTGCAGAGCCAGGAGAACCTAGTACACAGTAATAGCAACATTGTACAATGATCTTTGTAAAAGACTTACTGTATCTTCAATACAATGATCCACAATAATTCCAAAGGACTCATGATGAAAAATGCTGTCTACTTCTAAAGAGAGAACTGATGAATTCAGAGTACATACCAAAGCAAATTTTTTCATTTTTTTTGTTTGCAACATGGCTGATTTAGAAATGTTTTGTATGATTTCATATGTATAATGGTTATTATATTTCTTGTCTTCTCATGGCAGGGGGAGGGATTTAAGGGAGGGAAAGAATTTGAGACTGAATATAAATATTTTAAAAAGAGAAGAGAATTGACAAAGAAAAAGGAAACAAATATTAATTTGTTTTGTCCTCATAAATATGCTGGGAGGGAAGAGCTATTATTATCCCCATTTTACAAATGAAGAAACTGAGGCAAGCAGTTTAAGTGACTTGCTAAAGATCACACAGCTAGTCAGTATCTGAGGCAGGATTTGAACTCAGCTTTTCCAGACTCCTGTGTTCTTGCTTCTAATTCACCCAGCTACCTCATATGATTACTTTGCTGTCCCTGGGTGATGCATCATTGGTAGACCTGTTGTTTTTTCTTGCCACATGACTACTCTCCACATCTCTTTTGGGCACCAACCATTGATGCGGTTGGGCCCTGCCCCTTACTACAGTCTTCTAGGCCAATGGTCTAAATACCCCTGGGAGGTCCTTAGACCTTTTCAGGGGGTCTGCTATGTCAAAGCTATAACAAAACTAAGATATTGTTTGTCTATTAAAATATGTCTCCTTTTTCTAACAATATATCTGTATAGGGCCAAATATTCTTCATATACTTCAACCACAATGATATATCACAATAGATTAAATGCAGAAGTAGATACAGGAATTGAGCTATTTTCTGTTAAGCCAGACAATACAGTGATTTGCAAAAATATATAAAACAATGCCACTCTTCACAAAATTTTGTTTTGGGAAATATTGCTATTTTGCATTAAAAGGTAATTTGTAATGGTTTATTATTATTTTAAATCAATGAATAAATATTATTTTATCAGTTTTAATTTTTAATAGTAAATATTGATAGCTACAACTCATATAAACAAAAGCTCTTTGGAGTCCTCAGTAATTTTTAAGGGTGGAAAGGAGTCTTAAGATCAGAGAATTTGAGAGCTGCTATTCTAGGTTCATCTCTACAGGACCACCCAAACTATATCTTAGCTTCAGTCTCCCAGTGGCTAGATAAAAACAGGTTTATAGCTTTTTAGTCATATCCTTCCCTCTGCCTCCTACTTCCCTGGTTTCAGGATGGAGTTCTAGTGAGTGGCACTCAGAATCACTGGGATGGGTCACAATAGTTTTGTGATATTTACTACCAAATCAAGGCGACAGCAACTTAGTCAAGGATAGAACTCCTTTTGATCTCCTTTGTCCCCATAATCTCACCAAGGACAATATGCTTAGTGGTGGCCAAGACCAGTAGCGGGATGTACTCTCCAGTGGAAGGTCTAGCGCCCCTCTAGGGGCCTGCTTTTACATAAGCTTTTTATACAAAGCACCAAAATATGGGATTAAAAAAAATTGACTAAGAAGGCCTACTCAGGATACAAAAAGTGGAATTATAAATATGCAGCATGAGCATGCTTTCTGGAGAGTTCCAGAACTGAGTGTGTATTAAACCTTAAGCATACCTGTATCCTGTAACAGAAAACAATCCTAAGAGATGGGAACTATACCCTGTCTTCTTCCAGAAACTTTTCCTGTTCCTCCTTAACCTTAGTATCTTCCCTCTGAGATTATCAGTTTCGGAGATGGCTTTGTGACCCTGAGCAAATTACTTAACCTCTGTCTGCCTCAATTTCTCTATCCATAAAATGAGTATTATAATAAAAGTACTTCCTCCTAGGGTGTTTGGGAAACTAAAATAAGATTTTAAATAATTTTAAGCAAGATTGAAAAGTCTTCAAGCTAACCATACCTGGTTCTTTCAACTGATCATGGCATACATTTGCCTGTAAAAAATTGAAGCAATGTGTAGCTGAGTGGCTCACAGAATAGAGCCCTGGACCCTGGAATTTGGGATTCCAGAAGACAGAGTTCAAATCCGTCCTCGGACAGATTAAGCTGTGTGATCCTGGACGAGGCACCTTAATTGGTTCAATTTAATGTCTTCAACCATATAATGGGGATAACAGTAGCACCTGCCTCTCAGGGTTGTTGTGACTATAAAGGGAGACTGTACTATCAAGCACTTGGCAAATCTTAATTGTTGTTATTCAGTCACTTCAGTCCTGTCAGACTTTGTGACCCTATTTGGGGTCTTCTTGGCAAGGATAGCAGAGTGGTTTGCCATTTCCTTCTCCATCACATTTTACAGATGAGGAAACTGAGGCAAATAGGGTGGCTTGCCCAGGGCCACACAGTTGGTAAGTATCTGAGACAGAATTTGAACTCAGATCTTTCTGAATCCAGCCTTGGTACATCGTCACTATCCATTGCACCACCTAGCTGCCCCATAAATCTTAAAGTGCTGTATAAATGCTAGCTATTATCACCAATTTCTCTTGTATATACCTTGCTTGCATAGCGGGTTTCCTTCCCATTCCCCACCCCCACCCCCAATCCCCTCTTGGATTCCCCAGCACGTAGCACAGTGCCAGACAAAGATTAGGTGCTTAATAAATGCTTCCTGACTGTGAGTAGGCGTTTAATAAATGCTTGTTGACTGAGTAGATGCTTAATCAATGCTTGTTGACTGTGACTATGACCTCTGCCAGTTAACAAAAACCAGGCAGAGTGCACCCAAGCTAAAATAAATTTTTCCTTTTTTATCCCTGTGTATCCATGGAGATGGGAGCCTTCCGTTACAGATAATTATCTAACCAAGGGCTAGATACTGTCAGCTACTCCCATGTTCCCCTCTGGCTTAGCTGCTAATAAATCTGGGGCTGGAGAAAAGGTAAACTAGGCAAGCTAGCTCACTGTTCTTCCCCCACACCAGCAAGATCTCCGTCTTTATATTGCGTAACAGTAAGAAAGAAACAAAGCCAGTTAGCTCAATCTCCCTACATTGAATTGAATCTGGCACAATTTGTTTCTCTGTTTCCCTGTTTTTGCTTTTCTTTGTATTATCAACACAGCACAACGAATGCCTGGCACCTAGTAGGTGCTTAATGACTGCCTACTGTGATAATGATGATGTCACCACATACTTTGTTTCCAGCTTTTTAGTCAACAAACATTTGTTAAGCACTTGCTGCATGTTGGGCACTATGCACACAGCCGTAGTGCCTTATTATCTCAAAAAATATTACTATAAACTTTTTTGAACATATGGGACTTTCTTTTTCCTGTTAAGAATTTCTCACTGTTGGGAAATTCTTTCTTCTCTTAAAATACATTTTCTGTCCCTTTATCCACACCCCCTGGTTCAGCTCTACTTTTTGGAGCCCACTAGAATAAGTCTGAACCATCTTTCCCCTTGTAAGAAGGGATATAATGCTATCTTGTTTTGCTCCTACAAAAGTTATTGGAAGATAATTGATAGCTGTGGGGAAGTTCAATTATCTTATTTTATTATAACTCTGGCCTTACTGGAACTATGACAATGGCCAGATGGAACTAGAAAAGTGGGTGTGTGGCACGCAGCTGGGACCTTGGAAGAGTTCAGGCCTGGTCAGGTCTCAAGTATCCATACTACCACGCCTATGTAATCTGTATATAATCTGTATATATAGAGGGAATGTAGGGAAATGAAGTGAGGAATTTGACTAATCCTAAGTCTACCGGGAAGGGCAGAACTACATAACCTCACTCCTGCTTCTGCATCAGTGTGGGTGTGTTCCTACTGAGCACCACACCTGCTTCATTGCCAGAAGACTAATAAACGCCTTATTGAGAAGTGAGAAGGGGTTTGCTCTTTTAAGGGATATATCATGTGGATCTTTCTAAGGGCCCCACAGGAAGCAATGGGCAGTGGAAACTCATCCCACACTAACTCCCAGACCCTACTGGGAAGTTCTGTGATTCCCACGAGTGTGTTTCTTACACTATCACAGCCCTTTGAATATCTAATAGAAAGAAGATGGTCACTCAGGTTATTTAACCTAAGCTCACTGGAAGCTCCAGAATAGCAGATTTTGTTTCCATAAACAAATGCCTAACAATTAGAGGAGTATGCCACCTTGAGGGCAGTGGATTTTCCCCTCATTGAAGCTAGTCAAATGAGGATGAGGTAATCACTAGGCAGGTTAAATGAAGGGACCCGCAGTGGCTAGCTAGTCCAAATCCATATCTGATCAAGAATTCCTTTTCCCAACATTCCTGACAAGTGATCTTCTGTACTTTGACTTGAAAGGACTCCCTAAGTTTTCTCAAAGCTAATCACTGGCACATTTTTATGATCGATCAATCAGTAAGCATTTATTGTGTCCCTAGTGTAGCTTTGTGAAAACTAATCCATGCTGCCAGGGAAGAGGGAACCTGTGGGATTAATTTATGTTGTAGAGGGTAGAGGGAAGTGTAGAGTCAAGCATCAGAGCACCCCTTGTGGCCTTCTTTTGTAGCTGCATTGTACTCAGGCAATGAGGAAGTGACCCCAAAAGCCTGAGCCTTTAGCCCTGTGAACCAATCAAGTGTCAAAAATACCTCAACACCTTTTCAGGAAAAACTAGCCTAGTTTGCATGAGGGGAGGGGTTAGGATACAGGCAGACCTCACTTTCTTGCACTTCACAGCACACATTTTACAAACTGAAGGTTTCTGTCAACTCGGCATCAAGGATGTTGATGGGTGCCATTTTCCCAATAGCACGTGATCATTTCATGTCTCTGTGTCACATTTTGGTAATTCTCACAAGATTTCAGACTTCTTCCATATTATCATGGCTGTCATGGGAGCAGCCTTCAGGTGTGCTGTGTTGCTTGGCATTAGTTGTCTTGTGACTTGCCCAGAGCCCTGGAACCAGTGTCAGAGGTGGGTCTTTAGCCCAGGTCTTCCTGACTACAAAGCTGGCTCTCCAGTCGTTACTCTATCTTGCTTCTTTCTCTTTTTAATAAGCATTTATCAAGTACCTATTATGTTCCAGGCACTGTGGTAGGCATTTTTCAAATATTATCTATTTGAACTGTTTGCATTTTTAATTTTAAAAAACAAACTCAGTTACCTTCATAGTCTGGAAAAATGGTGAGACAGATAAACAACAGCCTCAGAAAGACAAGAGGTTGGTTTTTTAAGTTGGCCCTTGATTTCTGCCTGAAATGAAAAGATATAATAATAAAGGCACAATATACTTTTCAAAAATGAAATTGGGAGCAGAAGAGAAACGAATCTGGAGTTGAATAAAGAATTTCAACTGTTTCCTGGCTTTTCCAGTCTCCTGAGCTTCCAAGAAATCAGAAGAGAAAGGGAAGAGAACAAACATTTATTAAGTAGCTATTATGTGCCTCAAACTATGCTAAGCACTTTATAAATATATCCTTTGATACACCAAATGACACTGGTCTCCTTGCTATTCCTTGCACAAGACACTCCATTGCCTGACTCTTAGCATTTTTCCTGGCTGTCCCCTATGCCTAGAAAGCTCTCCTTCCTACCTTCCTCCTTCTGGTTTCCTGTGTTTCCCTCAAGTCTCAGCTCAAATTTCACCATCTGTAAGAAATCCTTCCTAGATCTCCTTAATCTTAATGCGTTTCTCCTGAGATTATCTCCAATTTATCCTGTATATATATTGTTTGAACATACAGGGTTTTTTTATTTGGTTGGTTTTGGGGGGGGCATTTGTTTTTCTGCAAAACAAAAATGTTTCTCCTATTAGACTGAGAGTTCCTTGAGAGCAGGGACTGTTAGGGACTTTTTTGTCTCAATTTGTATTACCAGGACAGTGCCTTAAACATAGTATGTGCTTAATAAATACTTGGGAGCCAAGATGGTGGAGTACAAGAAACAACTCAACTGAATTCTCTCAACATTCCCCTCCAAACAACTTTAAAATAATGCCTCAACTCAAATTCTGAAGTAGCAGAAAAAACAAAAGGTCAGGGTGAGGCATTTTTTCAGCCCAAGACAACTTAGAAAGTCAGTAGGAGAGGTCTGTGACACCTTGGACGGGTCAGCCCCAGCACACACCAAGGTAACACCGGCAGAAGGCCTTAGAGGGGGCTTCAATAGTAGCAGCAGCATATTCAGAAGGCAGTAAGGGGGTTGGGCAAGTGGTCAGAAAAAGATCACAGGCAACCCTTTGCTGGTGCTGGGCACAGTATGGGCATTGCCTATACTAATTCCAGGTCACAGTTCCAAGGCTAAGAAGAATGATAGCACTTGTAGCTGCAGGGAAGTAGGGCCATTGGTCACAATTGCAGGGTAAAGAAGAATGTTTATGGTCACTCACAAGGGAGCAGAGTTTCAGTTCCAGAACATAAAGGAGTAGTGCTTGCTATTACAGGAAAGTAAGGGACTTTGTCATAGTTCCAGGGCCACTAGTACTTGTGGATGCAGGGGAGCAAGGGCCTTTCCTGGGTAAAGACCAGTGCATAGGCCAGGAGAGCAGTGACCACATTTCTCCATGGATCGTACTACTTGGAAACACCAAAAACTTACATATCTCAGAGAATTAGTTCTGAAAAAAGTAGCTTGAAAAATCTGAAGCTCAGGACAGTGTTCCTTCCACCTTAGGAGCAGAACCCAACTTTAACATAGAGTTAAAAGTGAAGAAATACAAAGCAGGTAGGTGGTGCAGTGATTAGAATATTGGCCCTGAAATCAGGAGGACCTGAGTACAAATCTTGCCTCAGACACTTGACACACTTACCAGCTGTGTGACCTTGGGCAAGTCACTTAACCCCAATTGCCTTGCTTACCCCCCCCAAATAAATAAAATAAATAAAAGTGAAGAAATAGATGGGAAATGAGCAAACAACAAAAAAGAAACTCACTTTTAAAAGCTACATGGTGAAAGGGAAGAGCAAGATACAAACTCACAAGAAGACATTGATAGCAAAATAGCTAAGAGCAAAGCCTCCAAAAAATTGTAAATTAGACAAAACTCAACAAGAATTCCTGGAAGAGTTCACAAAGGATTTTAAAATTCAAATGAGGAAGGTTGGGGGAAAATTTGGAAAACAAATAAGAGTGATTAAAGAAAATTATGAAAAGAGAGTCAACACCTTGGTAAGAGAGACACAAAAATGGTAAAGGAAATAACATCTTTAAAAATAGAATTATCAAATGACAAAAGAGGCACAAAAATTCACTGAAAAGAAATCCTTAAAAAGAAAATTGGCCAAATGGAAAAAGAGGTACAAAAGTTCACTGAAGAAAATAATTCCTTAAAAATTAGAATCGGGCAAGTGGAAGACAATGATTCAATGGGACATAAAAAAGTCAAAAGAGTGAAAAAAATAGAAGAAAATGTTGAATATCTCATCAGAAAAACAACTGACTTGGAAAATATATTGAGGAGAGAGAACTTAGGAAGTATTGGACTATCTGAAAGCCATGATTAAAAAAAGAGCCTAGACATCATATTTCAAGAAATTATCAATAAAAAACTGCTCTGTTATTTTAAATCCAGAGGGTAAAATAGAAATTGAAAGAATTTACTGATCACCTCCTGAAAGAGATCCCAAAATGAAAACCCCCAAGAATATTATAGACAAATTCCAGGTCAAGGAGAGGTCCTAGATCAATAAGAAAATATTATAAGTAGGTAGAAAGAAACCATTCAAATGTCATGGAGCCACAGTCAGGATCACACAATATTTAGTAGCTTCTATATATAAAGGAATGGAGGGCTTGAAATATGATATTCCAGAAGGCAAATGAACTATCCAGCAAAACTGAGTATAATCCTTCTGGGGGGGGGGAAGGAGGATGAATATTAAATAAAACAGAGGACTTTTAAGCATCCCTGATGAAAAGACCAGATCTAAACAGAACATTTAATGTTCAAATACAGAACTTAAGAGAAGCATAAAAGAGTAAAGTTTCAACTGTTTACATTCCTATATGGAAAGATAATATATGTTCTAAGAACTTTATCATTTTTTTTTGGCAGGGGTAGGCAAGGCAATTTGTGTTAAGTGACTTGCCCAAGGTCACACAGCTAGTAAATGTGATCAAGTGTCTGAGGTTGGATTTGAACCCAGGTCCTCTTGACTCCAGGGCTGGTGCTCCCCTTCACTGAGTCACCTAGCTGCTCCTGAATTTTATCATTATTAAGGCAATTAGAAGGAATATTCATAGACTTCTGAGGGCACAGGTGTGAGAAAGAGAGATGTTCTGGGAGAAGGAGGAAGGAGGAGGAAGAATGAGGGAGGGGATATCTCACATAAAAGAAATTCGCACCCTTGGTGAACAACATTTGAGCCTCACTCTCATTGGAATTGATTTAAAGAAGAAATAACATATACACTCATTTGGGTATAGAAATCTATCTTACTCAACAGGGAAGTTGGGCGGAGGGAGAAGAAGAGGTAGGGGGCTGATAGAAAGGAGAGTAGATTAAGGAAGGCAGTGGTTAGAAACACAATAGACTTTTGAAGAGGGGGGCAGGGGAGAAGATAACCAGGGGGAAAATAGGATGGAAGGAAAAACAAGTATTCACAACTGTGAATGTAATGAACTCATGAATAAAATGGAAACAGCAAAATGGATTAGAATCCAACAATATGTTGTTTACAAGAAACACATTTGAAAAAGAGAGACACATACAGAGTCAAAAATAAGGGGCTAAAACAGAATCTATTATGTTTCAGCTGAGGTAAAAAAAAGGGATAGTAGTCACGATTTTAGACACAGCAAAAGCAAAAATAAATTTAATTAAAAGAAATAAACAGGGAAACCATATTTGCTTAAAAGTACCATAGACAATGAAATAAAATGAGTGCTAAACATATACAGTGTGCAACATATGACATAGAATCTAAATTCTTAAAGGAAAGCCAAATGAGTTACAGGAAGAAATAGACAGCAACATTATGCTAGTGGGGAACATCAACTTTCCCCTCTCAGAACTAGATAAATCTAACTATAAAATAAACAAGAAAGAAGGAGATGAATAGGATTTTAGAAAAGTTAGATATGATAGACCTTTGGAGAAAAATGAATAGAAGTAGAAAGGAACACAACTTTTTTTTTCAGCTGTGTATGGCACCTTCAAAAAAACTGACCATGTATTAGGACAAAAACCTCACAACCAAGTGCAGAAAAGAATAAATATTAAATGCATTATTTTTAGACCATAATGCAATAAAACTCTACCTTCAATCAAGGGCCATGGAAACATAGATTAAAAATTAATTGGAAGCTAAACAATCTAATCCTAAAGAATAAATGAGTCAAAGAACAAATCAAAGAAACAATGAATAATTTCATTAAAGAGAATGACAGCGGGGTGGCTAGGTGGCGCAGTGAATAGAGCACCGGCCCTGGAGTCAGGAGGACCTGAGTTCAAATCCGGCCTCAGACACTTAACACAAAAACCTAGCCATGTGACCTTGGGCAAGTCACTTAACCCCAATTGCCCTCCCAAAAAGAAAAAAAAAACATAAAGAGAATGACAGCAATGAGACAACATTCCAAAATTTTCAGGAAGGAGCCGAAGTCATACTTAAGGGAAATTTTCTATCTCTAAATGCATACATCAATAAAATAGAAAAAGAGCATATCAATGAATTGGGCATGCAATTTAAACAAATGAGGAAAAGGACAAATTAAAAATCCCCAATTAAGCACCAAAATGAAAATCTGGAACATCAAAGGAGAGATAAATAAATTGCAAATAAAAACAACAACATTGAAGTAAAAAATAAAACTAGGAGATGGATCTAAGAAAAATAAAATAAAATAGATAAATCATTGGTTAATTTGATTTAAAAAAAGAAAGAAGAAAACAGGTATCAAAAATGAAGAGGTTGACTGCACCACTATGAAGATGAAATTAATTTTTAGGAGCTACTTTGCCCAATTATTATTGTTCAATAAATTTGACAATCTAAGTGAAATGGATAAATATTACAAAAGCGTAAATTGTCCACATAAACAAAAGAGGAGATGGATCCTTAAATAACCCTGTCTTAGAACAAGAGATTGAAGAAGTCATCAATGAACTCCCTAAGGGGAAAAAATCACCAGATGATGATCACAGATTATTTCTAACAAGCATTTAAAGAATAATTAATACCAATACTATATAAACTATATGAAAAAATAAAGAAATTCTACCAAATTCCTTTAATGACACAAATATGGTGCTAATACCTAAACCAGGAAGAGTAAAAATAGAGAAAGAAAACTGATCAATTTCCCTAATGAATATTGATGCAAAAATGTTCAATAAAAATACTTAGAAGGAAATTATAGCACTATATCACAAAGATTACAAACTATGACCAGGTGGGATTTATACCAGGAATGTAGGGCTGATTCAATATTAGGGAAACTACCAGCATAATTAACTGCATCAAAATGAAAACAACAAAAAACCCATTTAATTTGGGGCAGCTAGGTGGTGCAGTGAATAGAGCACTGGCCCTGGAGTAAGGAGGATCTGAGTTCAAAGCCTCAGACACTTAACACAAAAACTAGCTGTGTGACCTTGGGCAAGTCACTTAAGCCCAAATGCCCTCCAAAAAGCAAAAAAAAACCCAAACAATTTAATTTTCTCAATACATGCAGAAAAAGCTTTTGACAAAATGAACTTATTCCTATTAAAACACTTGAAAGTATAAGAATAAAGGGAACTTTCCTTAAAATGATAATTAGTATCCATCTAAAATCAAGAACAAGCATTATCCATAATGAGGATAAGTTTGATGCCTTCTCTATAAGATTAAGATAAAGTAAGGATACCTATTATTATCAATATTATGCATTATTGTACTAGAAATGTTTGGTATAGCAATGAGATAAGAAAATGATACTGAAGGAATTTGAATAAGCAATGTAGAAAAAACAGTATCTTTCTTTGCAGAATATATGATGGTAGGGGCAGAGCCAAGATGGCAGAGTAAAAGCAGGAATTTGCTTGAACTTGTCCCCCAACCACCTCCAATACCTATAAAAAATGACTCTAAATAAATTTTAGAGCTGCAAAACTCACAAAATGACTATTGCAGGAAGGGTCTGTTGCACCAGGCAGAGGGCAAAGTGCAGTTCCATGAGGGCCACACTGGCACAGATTGGGCCAGAGCAGACCTCAGGGGACTGAATCACTGGCCGATGTGGCAGTTTCCAGATTTCTCAACCCACAAACACCAAAGACAAAGTAAAAGGTCAGTGGGGAAACTCTATTGGACCTGGGTAAGAGAAGAGCAAAGTCTGGCCTTAGTTCCCAGGGCAGCAGTGGTGGCAGTAGTAAAAGCAACAGCTGCTTCCAGAGCTCCAGGCCCACAGATGGTAGAGGCATCAGGTAACTGATCAGAGGGCAGTTGTAGGAATCTCTTTGCTGGTGCTGAAGCAGGATTCTCTGGCTTTGCCCTGCTTAGATCTGGGTCTCAGTCTTGACTGGTGGTTCTGGGCTGAGGAGGAGTGCTGGTGTGGCAGAGCTTGTGGTGGCTATGAAGAAGGAGTTCTCCTCACAGTTCTGAGGCAAGTGCCTAGAAGTAGCTATGACAATAGTTCCACAAAACCCCAGCAATTTGGGACAGAGTACTCCCCACTCTGGAAGCAGAATCCTACCTGGGCAAGAGCTGAAAAGTCAAGTTGGGGAAATGAGCAAACAGAGGAAAAAATCAGACTATAGAATTTTTCTTTGGTGACAAAGAAGATCAAAACATACAAACAGAAGAAGACAACAAAATCAAAACTCCTGCATCAAAAACATCCAAGAAAAATATGAATTTGTCACAGACCATGGAGGAGGGAACTCAAAAAGGATTTCGAAAATCAGGTAAGAGAAGTAGAGGAAAAATTGGGAAGAGAAATGAGAGTGATTGAAGATAATCATGAAAAACAAGTCAACAACTTGCAAAAGGAGGCCCCCCCCACAAAAAATACTGAAGAAAATAACACCTTAAAAATAGGCTAACTCAAATGGTGAAATAACTCCAAAAAGCCAATGAGAAGGAGAATGCCATAAAAAGCAGAACTGGCCAAATGGAAAAGAAGATACAAAAGCTCACTGAAAAAAAATAATTCCTTCAAAATTAGATTGGAGCAAATGGAAACTAATGACTTTATGAGCAATCAAGATATTATTAAATAGATCCAAAAGAATGAAAAATTAGAAGACAATGTGAAATATCTCATTGGAAAAAACAACTGATCTGGCAAATAGATCCAGGAGAGATCATTTAAAAATTATTGAACTACATGAAAGCCATGATAAAAAATAAGAGTTTAGACATCATCTTTCAAGAAATTATCAAGGAAAACTGCCTTGATATTTTAGAACCAGAAGGTAAAATAGAAATTGAAAGAATCTACCAATCACCGCTTGAAAAAAAGTCCCCAAAAGAAAACTCTTAAGAATAATGTAGCCATTCCCGATAAAGCAAGGCAGCTGTTCTCACTTTGTAACTTAAATATGATTGAACACAATATTAAAGCATTGTACTGAGGGTGGGGGAGAGAAAAAATGGGAATCAAGCACTGGCTAGCAAAGGTTTATTTAATGCATTGGATGTTTCCTTGCCTTTGAAGGCTTCTAAACAGCAAATTTGATTCATTTCTCAGGACTGGTTTTTGGCTCACAGGAACATTTAAGGTTCAAGAATTGCAGCCTAAATAAGGCTCTTTTTTTTCCTGGCCCAAACAGAAAGCTTAACTGTTGGCAGCTTCTGGAAAAATCAGGAAACCAGCAGAGGCAAACCAAGCAAAACAGATCAAGATGCTGAAGCTCTGCCCACCCCAAAGTGGCGGCATTGGTTTTTTTCCCTTCTCCCTAACTATAAATTTTTCATAAATATGAAGACTTGATGGTTGCTTTTTGGCCAAGCTGAAGAAAAGAGGACATG
>CM053594.1:42361388-42381390 GCA_028646575.1 Pseudocheirus occidentalis
GTCTGCTGCTTCGAATTTTTTTTCTCCTGATTTTGAGGGTCAAAAGACCCTGGGAAGGAGTACAGATTTTTTCATACCCCTCCTTTACTCATTGCTGTAAATGGTTCTTTAAACACACCAGTGCCCACCTCAGAAATTGGTAAGCAGGTTGTGGGCCAGCTCCTGGGTGCTGCCTCATCAAGGAGCCAGCCCTCTGAGGCTATGGTCCCCTGAAAAGCTAGCAGGTTAATTTTGCAAAATGTAAATTGCATTCTTGGCTTTTATTGTACAGTCAATACTAGAAAATTTCTGTGTTGAGTTTTGTATCTTTGTAGCATTTTAGATAATGTTGTGTTTGTACTTTTGTTGTGTAGAATGGAAGAAAATCGTATTAAATAAACCTCAAGGGTTGAAATACAAAAAAAAAAAGAATAATATAGCCAAATTGCAGAGTTTCCAGGTTAAGGAGAAAATATTGCAAGCAGTCAGGAAGAAACAATGTGAGTACTGTGGAAACACAATCATGATAACAGAAGATCTAGCAGCTTCTACATTAAGGGATCAAAGGACTTGGTATATGATATTCCAGAGGTCAAAGGAGCTAGGATTAAAGCAAAAATCACCGGCCCAGTTAAACTGAGTATAATTACTTCAGGGGAAAATATGAACATTCAATTAAATAGAGGGCTTTCCAGCATTCTTGATGAAAATACCAGAGCTAAACAGAAAATCTGATTTTCAAATACAAGAATCAAGAGAAGCATGAAAAGGTAAACAGGAAAGAGAAATCATAAAGAACTTGTTAGAGTTGAGCTGTTTACATTCCTACATGGAAAGATAATATTTGTAACTCATGCAACTTTTCTCAGTATTGAGATAGTTGAAGGAAATATGTCTGTGTGTGTATGTATGTATGTGTATATATGTGTGTGAGTATATGTGTGCATATGTATACATAGACAGGACACAAGGTAAGTTGAATATGAAGGGATGATATAACAAAACCATTGCAACCAAGATTAGAAAGAAAACAGGAAGGGGGGATTTTACAACAAATTTTTCTTATAAAGGTCTCATTTATAAAATATATGATAAATTGAGTCAAATTTATAATAATATGTGTCATTCTCCAATTTATCAAAGGTCTAAGGATATGAACAGTTTTCAGAGAAAGAAATCAAAGCTACCTATAGTCAGATGAAAAAATGCTGCGAATTACTAATGCTTATAGAAATGAAAACTTAGAAATACCACCTTAGGTGGTATTTAGGAAAATGCCAAATGTTGGGGATATGTGGGAAAATTGGGACACTAATGTGGTGTTAGTGGAATTGTGAACTCACCCAACCATTCTGGAGAGCAATTTGGAACTGTTTCCAAAGGGAAACAGTTTCTAAAATTCTGCATACCCTTTGACCCATCAATACCACTACTAGGTCTGTACCCCAAAGATATAAAAAAAGGAGAAGAACCCATATGCGCAAAAAATATTCATAGCAGATCTTTTTGGTGGTGGTAGGGTGTATGGTAGCAAAGAATTGGAAACTGAGGGAAAGCCCATTAATTTTGGAATGACTGAAAAATTGTGGCAAATGGTTGTGATGGAATACTGTTGTACTCTAAGAAATGACAAGCAAGATGGTTTCAGAAAAAAAAATTGGAATGTTTTATATGAACTCATGCATAGTGAAGTGAACAGTCAGGAGAACATTGTACACAGTACCAGTAATATTACGATGATAATCAACTGTGAAAGACTTAGCTACTCCAATTAATGCAATAATCCACAACAGTTCCAAAAGACTCATAATGAAAAATGTGGTCCATCTCCAGAGAAAAAACTGAGAACATTGAGGCATATTTTCACTTTATTTTTCTTGGTTTTTTTTTTGCAACAGCTTAATATGGAAATTTGTTTTGCATCCTTTCATGTATATAACTAATATCCCTTTTCTTGTCTTCTAGATGGATTGCATCTAAAGACTGAGTGGGAGGAAGAAAATTCAGAACTCAATTTTTTTAAAAGAATGCTAAAATAAATAAATAACAAATAAAAAAACTAAAATAATATAAAATCCCACCCAGATTTACTGTCCGGAATATCATAAAGGAATATTTGTTGGTTTGACTTGGCCTTAACCCCAGCATGACACATCTTCCAAAGTCAAATAGAAAGGAGGAAGCTGAGAATAATTGAAAGAGCATAACTTTTAGAAGACCTGGGTTCAGATCTTTGCTTTAGTTACTCACCTATGCCCTCTTAGCAATATAACATTCTTGCCTTGTTTTCTTCTTGGTAAAAAGAGGGAGCTGGATTAGATAGTTTTTTTTTTCTTGCCTGAAACCCTTGCCTGAAAGGTCTTTTCTTGCCCTAAATCCTAGATTTTCTGTTTAGATTACTTGAAAATTTCAATTATTCTCACTTTCCTCTCCTAGGGAGGCTTGGTGATGCATGGATAGAGCACTGGGCATGGAATCAGAAGACATCTTCATGAGTTCCAATCCAGACTTAGACATTTACTAGCCATGTTACCCTGGACAAGTCACTTAACCCTGTTTTCCTTATTCCTTTATCTGTAAAATGAACTGAAGAAAGAAATGGCAAACTATTCCCATAGCTCTGCTAAGAAAACCCCAAACAGAGGGACAGAGTCAGACATGACAGATGTGAGACTGAACAACAACTTTCTCTCTAACATCAGTGAGATTAATTGATAACTAACAGTTGCCTTGAAGAAGAGGTTTTTGAATGCCATTAGGTTCCTCTCCTACGGCAAAGAGCCTGATGCTGATTCTATTCCAGCTGAGATTTACAAGGTAGGGGGTCCACTCCTCTCACAAAAGCTGACTGAGATTTTTCAGGTTATACAGCGAGGGGGGTTATTCTCTAGGAGTTCAAGGATGCCTCCATTGCCCATTTCCATAATAAAAAAGGAAATAAGCTGTCTTATGACAATCACAGAAGGGGTGGGGAGCTCTTAGTCACTGCCAGCAAGATTCTTGCCAAAGTCCTCTGGAATAAGCTGATCCTTCACTTGTAAGATGGGCATCTACCTGTGAATGAGGGTGGCTTCAGAAAGGGCCAAGGAATGATGGAGATAGTATTTGCTACCTAACAACTCCAGGATAAGTGCCAGGAGCAGGAAAGAGGTTTGCACACAATGTTTTGTAGATCTGACCAGGGTCATTGATACTATCAGTCATGAGGGCCTATAGAAAACCATGACAAAATATGGTTGCCCAAAGAAGTTGTACATGCTGGCATGGGTTCTGGATAATGGAAGATTCTCTAGCACCTTCCCAGTCACCAATGGAGTGGAACAGGGTGTGGGCTTGCTCCCATGCTTTTTTAGTGTGGTGTTTTCAGCAATGTTGTCAAACACTTTCAACATGAAGAGGTGTCAAAGTCAGCTACCACACTGATGGTAAATCATTTAACTTGAAAAGGCTACAAGCCAAGGGGAGGCAGAGTTGGTGTGTGACTCCCCTATCTGCACCCTGCAGATAGATGATTGTGCACTCAGTGGAGCCTCTGAGGCTGAGATGCAATGAAGTATGGACTGATTTTCTGCTGCTTGTGCTAATTTTGGCCTAACAATCAACATCAAGAAAACACAGGTGCTTCATCAGTCAGTACCTCACCATCCATATGTGGAATCATCAGTTACAGCAAATGGAGAAGTTTTGAATGCTGAGGATAATTTCATTTACCTTGGCAGTAAACTTTCCAGGGATGTTCTCATAGATGAAGAGATTGATGTAAGCAGTGCCAGAGCAAACCCAGGCTCTGAAGGAAAGTGTGGGAGAGGAGATGGATTAGATTGTCTACCAAAGGTCTACAGAGCCGTGGTGCTGACCTCATTGTTGTATGCCTGTGAAACCTGGACAGTCTACCAGTGGCCATCCCAGGAAACTGAATTGCTTCTATTTGAATTGTCTTAGGAAGATTCTGAAGATCACCTGGCAAGATAAGGTACCAGACACTGAGATCCTTTCTCGAGCTGAACTGCCAAGCATTCAAACTATTTCAGAAAGTGCAACTGATGGGCTGGCCACATCGTTCGAATGCCAAACATACATTTGACTAAAAGACAATTTTATGGAGAACTCACAGGAGGAAAATGCTCACACGGTGGCCAGAAGAAGCGATACAAGGATGCTCTTAAGGTCTCTCTGAGGAACTTTGGAATTGCTTGTTAGACATGGGAAACACTGGCACAGGACCACCCAGGCATGGCATGCCCTGATCAGAGAAGGTGTTGTGCTCTATAAGCAAAGCAGAATTGAAGTAGCTCAAAATAAATGTGAGATGCCCAAATTTAGAGACATCTCTATTCCAAATGTTCAAATGGAATATTGGTGCCCAACCTGTTCACATTGTTCTGATCAGCCACAGATGGACACACTGTACCTTGACCCCAGCATCCCGTTTTCAAGGTCTGGCTCAGCCAATTTAGCCTCAAGAGTTTCCAGGCTCAGCCCCAATTATCTTTCTCTCCAGCAGAGCAAAGAAAGCTACTGAGGTAAGAAATGTTCTTACCTTAAGGCCCAGCACAAACGCAGACTTTGTACCCTCCTCCCATGGGCGACAAAGGCTCAGGTGCTAGCTACCTTAATTCCAGGGAGACTTCCTAAGAATATTTCAGTGCCCTCTGGATTTCTGGATCTGTGGTCTCCTGAGAAGAAGTATCTCAATTAGCAAACAGATCCTGAAGCCTGGCTTTGAATCCAGAATTCCAACATCATTAAAATGAGCCTAGCATCTCTAGATTCCAGGAAGGAATTGGCACAGAAAATAATAGAATTTTCATATGCTGGAACTGAAAAGAGGTCTATCTTTTGTTTGCAACAGGAGAGTAAGGTTAAGGAAGTCAGGAATTCTAGAAAAATAAGGCTTAAAGTGAACAGAGGGCCAAGAGAAATGACATGAATTCTAATTCCGATTTTTGAACACGAGAGCAAACATTAACTTGTGAAGTGAAAGAGGGAAGAAATCCTACCTGACCAATCTGTAAGAACCTGTAAGGGAGCTGATAGGCACATGGATGAAGTGAAACATGGTAAAATTTCACTTTGATAAATTTCCAAATAAAAGACTATTTTTAAAAATTATTGGCAGTTTGATGTAGTGAAAAATGTTAGACTTGACATCAGATCAAAGCTATGTGCCTTAGATGCTCTCTACTTCTGTGACCATAGGCAAGACACTTCTCTCTGAACCCAATCAGCTCATCTGGGAAATGCGGCTAACAATTATCTGTAAGTTGCTCAAAGTATAGAAAAAAGTTTTTCAAAAGAACTATGCCAAGTATAAATTACCACATAAAAAACAAGTTCTGAGACCCTAGTAGTGAGAAAAATGAAACGAAAACAACTCTGAGGTTTCACTTTACATAATAGCGATGGGCAGAGATGAACAAAAAAGGAGAATAATGAATGTCAGAAAAACTTTGGGAAAATAGACATCCCAATACACTCTTGGTTGGTGGAGTTGTAGATTGGTCCATCAGATATAAATTTGGAATCATAGAGAGAGAAAAAGTAACAAAACTGTCCATATCTTTTGTGGTAATACATAGAAATGCTGATGATTACTTGAGTTTATTTTGTATCTTGCATCTTGGTTGATTGCATTGTTGTCGGTAAAAGATGTATGAAATTTTTCTGCATTTGTTTGAGAGGTTTTTAATTCTTTACTACACGATTGACTTTTGTGAATGTACCATGCCCTACTGAGATAGATGTATTCCTTTAAATTCTTGTTAAATAGTTTCTAGAAATCTGTCATTATGAACTTTTTCAAAATCCTATTCAGGTCTTTTCATTTCTTGTTTTGTTTGTTTTTTGGTTTGATTTATGGAGATCTGAGAGGGGATAAATTAAGGTCTCCCATAATTATAATTTTACTCTCTAGTTTTTTCTAATGTAATTTAAAACTTTAGGTGTTAGACCATTTGGTACATATATGTTTAGTGTTGATATCCATTCTTTTTCTATGGCATCTTTAAGCAAAATATATTTTCCCCTGTTTATCCCTTTTAATTAGGTCTATTTTTGCTTTTACTTTGCCTGAGATCAGGATTGTTACCTAACCATTACTTGAGGAGAAGAATAATAGATTCTGCTCCAGCTTCTTATTTTAGCTCTGTACGTATCTTTCCATTTCAAGTATGTTTCTTGAAGCAACATATTGTTGGATTCTGGTTTCTAATCCATCCCCGCCGTCCTCTTTCATTTTATTGCTGAATCCATTCACATTCACAGTCATGATTGTTAACTATGTGTATCCCAGGAGCTAAGATGGCAAATTAGAGGCAACCCACTTGAACTCTCAACATTCCCCTCCAGACAACTTTAAAATAATGCCTCAAATAAAATTTTGGAGCAGAAGAGCTAATAAAAGGTTAGCGTAAGACATTTTTTTCCTGGCATAAGAAAACTTAGGACGTCAGCAGGAGAAGTTCATAACATGGGGATGGAAAGCTTGTCCAGAGCCCACACATGTAGAAATAGCAACACCTCTTCCTTGACTTTCAGCTTTATGTTAAAGCTGGGTTCTGCTCACCTCAGTGGTGAGGGGTCAGGGAGGCACTGTGCTTATACAGCAGCACTGTATGCTGCTCTTTTCAGAGCTAGTTCTGGGGCTTGCAAGTTTTGGGTGATTCCAACATGGTGTGAGCCTGGGAGAGGTATGGTCCCTGTCTCCTGAGGCTGCCATCTGATCCTTAGCCAGGAAGGACCCCTGGTCCCCTACAGCTGCAAATGCTAGCATTCTCTTTGCTTTGGAATTACAACCAGGGACCCTGCTCCCTTGTGACCAACCCTCAAGGCTTTTTTTGCCCTACTACTGTGACCCAGATATATGGGCAAGAGAGTTGACAATCAGTGCCAGCTCCACCCAGTGCCAGCAAAGAGTCCCCTGTAATCTCTAAACCTCTTAGTGTCTCTGGACTGAGAGCTCCTGAAGCTCTGCCGCTTCTGTCACTACCACCTGGTCTCACCACTGCTGTTTCATCCACATGGGCTCTGGGCCAGCTTCCACCTCCATCTCACAGAGCTCTCTTTCCATCCTCCTACATTGTCTTAGGCTGGAAGAACATCTCACTCTGACATTTTGTTGGCTCTGCCACTCCAGAATTCGATCTGAGACATTATTTTAAAGTTGTTTGGAAGTGAATGTTGGGAGAGCTCAGCTGAGTGTTTTCTCTACTCTGCCATCTTGGAAGTCTCCAAGGTTGTAATCTTTAGTCTCATTTGAAATATATGCTGCCAGCCTCATGTCCACTTGAGGCTTGGTGAGTCTATTTCCAAAAATGCATGATAATGAGTAATAGAAAGGCCTAACCTTTGCTACAGAGCACGCACAGAAATTCTGTCACTGTTTCTCCTGTCCATTTATAATGTGGTGGTGTAAAGCCTTCTAACTGTCTTCTGAGATAGACCTGAATGTGTATATAAAAGTTCCAGACAAACAGAGATTCTCTTCTCTTTGGCAGCATTTGAATGAGAGCAAAGAAATGCCATAAGCCTCCAGGTAGGAGAAGCTCTCCCCAACCTGGTCACCATGAGGCCATGAACACATGACTTATTTGTCTTCCATTTCTTCTGTGTTTTTTTCTGGTCTTAGATGACTGTATATCATAGTTAGAACAGACCTTGTGAGTTAGTTAGGGTGACAATAGCAGCCAAGATAAGGTCATTCCATCTCTAATACTCATCTAGGATGTGGGAAGACTAATTACAGTAGAGACAGAGACATTTTCCTAGCCATGTGGTAGATGGAATGGGAGATAGCTGGTAGCAGTAGCAGGCTGCTGTAGCTTCTGCTATTACCTTTCTCCCCCTATTTGGAGGTTTAAAGCATTTCCTTTTTCTTCATCAAATGTCCCAATGAAGAGCGAGAATGGTCAGGTTCTTCTACTGGTGGTTTTTATATATAGCCTCAGATCAGGCTCAGCAGCCAATGAAAAAAACCCCAACAAAAACTTCTCTTAACTATGCGATAAGCAGAGAGGAAACAGCTGCAGAACACCTGTGCATGCTTGGGATCAGGACAGGGCCTCTCTATTACCCATCATAACAAACAGAGAGTCAGAACTATGCTCTATCATTGACCAGTCTCATATTATATTCAAGGGGAATGAATAGCTCTAGCACCCACCACACATATCTGTTTGTGAAGACTAAGTGAGAAAAGGTATTGAATGCCCTTTGAAACCCTGACAGTTCCAAACAAATATCTATTGTTATTGGGAATGTGATGGTGGTGGTGTTATTTCTAGAAGCATCTGACAAGAGATGAACTTTGGTAAATCCCCCCTGCTGAATCTGAAGTATCTGAGGGTACACCAACTGTTCTGTGAGAGCCCAATTAGAGCTAAGGTTTGAGCTGCTGCTGGGAGGCCTTTTAACAAGCCCCGGAAGCTGCCATTCTCCCTGGAGCAGCAATTTGTCCATATCACATTAACTATCCCTAATTGGGAAAAGTTACACTTTGCTGACTCTCTTTGGGGAAAAGCATTTCTCTTTCCTGCATTAAAGAATCCTGACAGTCCCACCTAATAAGTTTGGGAAGCCCTAAGGACCCAGCTTAGGCCATATTGACAGGCTGAGAAATATAAGAAAATGTCCTGCAGTAAACAGGATTTCCCAGGACTCTCTCTTGGATCCCCTACCTGCACCCCAACTCCCTAAGCTCAGCCTCTGCCTCTGCAACTGGTACAGAGCTCAGGTCTCTGACTCTACTCTGACTCTTCCAAAACCATTATTTTAATGAACACACATCTTTTAAAAATGACTAAGATGATTATCTTATAGGGCGAATGATCAAATCAAAATGTAACATATCTCATTGCAGGTCTACCTGTAATATCTATGCCTCAGGCACTTACTAGTTGTGTGACCCTGGACAAGTCCCTTAACTTCTGTCTTCCTCAGTCTTTTCATCTGAAAAATGGGGAAATTTTTAGTATCTACCTCGCAGAATTGTTGTGAGCTTAGAAATAAGATATTTGTAGAGGTCTTGTGCAAACCTTAAGGTGATTTATAAATATTAGCTAACATGATGATGATGATAAATTTCTATGAAGTATATTTCTATTAATATAGGATGTTCAACATGTCCCAAACTGACCTCATCATTTTCCCTGCTAAGCAATCCTCCCCTCCCAACTTCTCTGTTACTGCAGAGGGCAACACCACCCTCCCAGGCCCTAAGGCTCCCAAGCTAGAGGTCAGCCTGGACTCCTCATGGTCTCTCACCCCATATCCAAGCTGTTGTCAAGGCTGTTGGTCTTACCTTTGTAGCTTCTCTTGAATATATCCCCTTCTCTCTTTTGACATCACCCTGGTTCTAGGACTTCATCACCTCCTGCCTGAATCCTTGCAGTAGCTGCTGGTGGGTCTGCCTTCCTCAAACCTCTCCCCACTCCTACCCATTCTCCTTTCAGCCACTAGAGTGAGCTTCCTAAAAGCACAGGTCTGATCAACAAACTGCTCAACAAACCCCAGTGGCTCCCTTTTATCCTCAGGAGCTAATGCAAAATGTCCTCAGTATTGTCCAAGGCCCTTGGTGATCTAGGCCTCTCCTACCTTTTCAGTCTTCTTAACTTGTTCCCTTTGATCCGGTGACACTGGCCTTTGGGCTGTCCATAAAGAAGACACTCCATCTATTAGTTCACTGCCCCCCATGCTTCTCCCTCTTTCACTCCCCTCACTGACCTCTCCAGCTTCCTTTAAATCCCAGCTAACCCTCCATCTCATGCAGGAAGCCATCTCTAACTTCTCTTAATTCTAGCACCTTCTCCTCTGAAGAAGAATAATTTTATCTCTTTACGTACTTGGATGCTGGGGATGAGGGGGATGGGGAAGATTTGCTTTTGGGTGAGACAAGCCTGCCATATGCTCTATACGTTCTTTTTTTTTTTTTTTTGCTTTTTGCTTTTTGTAGGGCAGTTGGGGTTAACTGACTTGCCCAAGGTCACACGGCTAGTTTTTTTTGTGTGTGTGTGTGTGTGTGTTAAGTGTCTGAGGTCGTATTTGAACTCAGGTACTCCTGACTCCAGGGCCGGTGGGTGCTCTATTCACTGCGCCACCTAGCCGCCCCCTCTATACGTTCTTTTTAAAAAATTTTTAACTTTTTAAAAAATTGAGTTGTTTATTTACTTTTAGTTTACAAGATTCAGTTCCACAATCCCTTGAGTTTCAAATTTTCTCCCTTCCTTCCCCCCTCTCCCAAGGTGGCATGCAATCAAGTATAGGATCTGCAAATACTTTCACACTGGACATAAGTATGGTTGTATAGAAGGGTTGTAACTGATGGAATTAACAATGGGAAAGAGGAAACAAAACCAAACAAGGAAAAGAATGAGAACATATAGTTTGCTTCAGTCTCCATTTAAACTCTGTTCTTTCTAGATCTTTCTCTGAATGTACACATCTCCTTTCATCTTGAGATTTTTAGAGATGTCTTATAACCTCATGTTGTTGAGAAGAGTCCAGTCTATCAAAGTTGTTCATCACACATATGTTGTGTCTGTCATTGTGTACAAATTTCTCCTGGTTCTGCTCTTCTCACTTAGCATCAGTTTGTATAAGCCTCTCTAGGTAAATATGAAGTCCATCTGCTTCTCATTTCTTATAGCACAATAGTATTCCATTACATTCGTATAGCACAGCTTGTTTATCCATTCCTCAATTGATGGACATCTCCTTAATTTCCAGATGTTTGTCACCACAAAGGGAGCTGCAATAAATATTTTTGTACATATGGGTCTTCCTCCCACTTCTATGATCTCTTTGGGATACAATATTAGAAGTGGTATTACTGGGTCAAAGGGTATTCAATTATTCATAGCCCTTTGGGCATAGTTCTAGATTGCTCTCCAGCATGGTTGAATCAGTTCACAACTCCACCAACAGTGTATTAGTGTTCCAATTTTTCCACATCCTCTCCAGCATTTGTCATTTTCCTGTTTTGTCATCTTAGCCAATCTGACTGGTGAGATGTGGTACCTCAGAGTTGTTTTGATTTGCATGTTTGTAATCAACAGTGATTTAGAGCATCTTTTCATATGCTTATAGATATCTTTAATTTCTACTTCTGAAAATTGCTTGTTCATATCCTTTGACCATTTATTGATTGGGGAATGATGCTCTATGCATTCTTAACACAAATGCTTGCATGTGGTTAAAAGACTTTCACCTTTTCTAGAAAGTTGCATCCTTACTTCCCTAGGGAAGATCTGGATGAGGGGAAAAAGAAAGTCAAATCCTGATGTTCTCTGGGGGCAACCTTGTGGGTTGGGAGAGCATAGTTTAAAAAGTAATGTGTGGGAGACTGCCAAGATTGAATCTGGTTTGCAAGATGTAGTTCTGGGCCATGGCACTGTAAGTCCATGAGAGCCAACAAAGTGCTAGTATTTAAACTATGAGGAAGGAAAGACAATTGTGATTTGTAGACCTCTCAATGGGGAAAGGGGTCCATTTATAAATACTTTCTAAATATTATGTCATATCCTCACAATTACCCTGGGAAGTAGGTGCTATCATTCTCCCCATTTTACAGTTGAGGAAACTGAGACAAAGATTAAGTGACTTACTCAGGGTCATACAGCTAGTAAGTATCTGAGGCTGGATTTGAATTCAGGTCTTCTAGCTGCTTCTTATACTTCTTGAGGTAGTATAGGACATTGCCCTTGAGGGCAATCTAAGTCACAATATCAGATATAGCCATTGAGACTCAATCAAAGTCAGAGTCAGACAATTCCAGAAACCAGAGATCTTATGAGAGACCCGGAGGGCAGTTTGTACTTCTCGAGGGGAAGAGGAGAGTAATGGTCAGATCCACTTGTCAAGCACCAATTCTCTCCTGCCTTTAGAACAGGGGTCCTTAACCTGGGGTTGTAAAGCCACATACGAGCAGCTTTCCAGAACAGCTTTCAAGGTTCTGCTTACATAGTATAGTGAAGTCTATATTTATTTAATAATAAATCAGAGCAAAACTTTCACAGAAAATCAGAGTATAGCATTCACCATTTCACAGCTCAACAACTTGTCGCTAAAATGGCCACATAGTTTTCACCAAAGTGGTCACATAGTTTTCAACAAAGTACAATCTTTTAGTCAATCACAAAATCTTTAATTCATTCACAAAGTACAAAAGTCAAAGTTTTCTAC
Source organism: Pseudocheirus occidentalis (assembly GCA_028646575.1). Taxonomy (NCBI): domain Eukaryota; kingdom Metazoa; phylum Chordata; class Mammalia; order Diprotodontia; family Pseudocheiridae; genus Pseudocheirus; species Pseudocheirus occidentalis. The sequence continues at coordinate 42,373,545 of CM053594.1, forward strand.
TCCTAGGTCACAGTAAATCACAATCTTCTCAGTCAGTACACAGTAACCAAGTAACGTCTTCTTTCAGCTTGAATTGAGGCTGACTCTTAGCTTCCATGGTTCCTCTTCCATGGTTCCAGCTCCAATTGTCACCTGGGTTTACAGGCAGGCAGCTTCCACTTCCTTGTCCAGCTCCTTATCCAGTTCTTTATTCAGTTCCTGTTCCATATTGAAACAGTGTCAAGTACACCTCAAGTTCTTCATAGTTCCTGTTTCTGGGAAGACAAGCTTAACAGAGCTACAATAATATTCATAAACATTGCCAGCACCATCATCAATTCACTATCTGCCTATGGAATCAACTCAGACACGCTAACAAAGTCTGAGAACTTAACACAAATCATCAACATAAAAATCAGCACAGACCCACAAACAATGTCCAAGAGGTCAGCACAAATCATCAGTAAAGTCCCAGGACCTCCAAAACCCTCATCCAGGACTTTGGTAAGCATACAACCAGAAAATCCTCTTTCAGGGCTTCCAGTAAGGTGCCAGGGCTTCTGTACAAAATATCACAAACAGACATCAACACAGACAGAGCAGACAAACAGAGTGCCAGGATACCACAAGTTTTCTCCTTCTTGACTGCCACCACAAGAGTCCTCTTCTCAATTCTGACTTTCTCAGCTTATTCTCTTCCTTATATAGGTATTAGCTCCTCCCCTTCCTGCTACAGGAGTCCATGAGTTCTAGGGTTCACAAGTTGTGGGGTTCACAATTCTGTTTCTTAGACTTGATACAAGACTCTAAAGAAACTTGAATTGAAACAAGGTGTTAATTCAATAGTTGAAACAAGGTGTGAACTACTTATGTACTTGCCATTACAGGGGTTCACAGTAGATCACAGGGGATCTCCAAACTTGTATGGGATTGTAATGGCATTTTTATTTTCACTAACCTCTAACAGAAATTTAGGTTTTCCTTCATTTACTTAAAACATGATTCTGAGAAGGTGTCCATAGATTCTGCCAGAATGCCGAAACAAATAGTTGTTTCCATCTGTTAGCTTGGCCATCTGGGGATCTGTAACTTGGGAAGGAAGGACCATTTAACTTTCTCAAGTTTTAGTTTCATCATCTGTAAAAAAGGTGTGAAAAAAACCTTCCCTAGAAAGGGGTGGTTGGAAAATCAGATAAGACCACATATGTAAAGTACTTTGTAAACTGTAAAATGAATCATTATTGTCATAGGCTCCTAGATTTAGAACTGAAAATCTTCTTCCGCCTCTTCTTCCTAATTTTTAAATTAAGGACAAAAATTTAGAGGCTCAATTCTTTTTTGTCTTCAGAATCTAGCACAGGGCCTTTCTCCTCCTCCTTTGCCCCACAAAAGGGATAGTACTAAATGACCTGGGGTACAGAAAAATCTAACCAGAACCTGAACCAACATAATAACAGATTAAGAAAATGGGTCTCATGGAAAGTCTCAATGGCAGGAGGCACCCCTTCTCCACTGGATTATTTAATGTTTCCGTTCTAACATTCTATGATCTCTAAACCAAGCATTTTCCCTTTCATCTCTGTGACTATACCTGGAATATATTGCCTCCTTTCCTCTTCTTCTTAAATATTAATATTCATATTGATATAAATAATAAATTAATATAAATATTAATTCTTCAGGAATTAGTTTAAGTAATGCCTCCTGTAGGAAGCCTTTCCTGGCCCCTCCCCAGTTGTTACTTCCCCTTCCTCCCACTATTTAATTTGTGTATAGGTTCTATTCTAATAGTTGACTACATAAATTCTTGAAGTCTAGGACTAAATTTTTTTTATGTCTTTCTACCTTTAAGATCTAGTACAGTGGTAGACATATATGTATATGTGTATTTGTATATGTATATATATATGTGTGTGTGTATGTATGTATATATATAGTGCCTAATAAGTGCTTATGATTAAATTGTGATATCGAAAGGAGGGTGACACACAGTTACAGTGACCATGCTTTGGCCCATTCTTTGAAGTCTCAAGTGAATTTGGAGTCAGGGCATCTTGGGTCCAAGTCCTTGTCCTATGTGTGTGACTTCAGATGATTCATGGAAATTCTTTGGGCTTTAGTTTCTTGTAAAATGAAGTAGTTGCATTAGATGACCTCTGAGTTCACTTTCACTTCTAAATCTATGTCCACATGATGCTACAAAAGAGCATTTATTCATGAATACACTTTGATCTAGCAGCACCATTAGGTCTGAATCCCAGAAGAGGTAAAAACAAAACAAAAAGGAAAATGACATATACAAAAATATTTCTAGCAGCTCTTTTCTGGTGGCAGAGAACTGGAAATTGAGGGAATGCTCATCAAATAGGGAATGGTTGAACGAGTGGTATATGGTTGTGATAGAATACTATTGTACTATGAGAAATGATGAGCAGGATGCTCTCAGAAAAGACGTTTCTCTCTGGAAAGATGTTCATGAACTGATGCAAAGTGAAATGAGTAGAACCAGGCAAACATTGTACACAGTAACAGCAATACTGTAAGATGATTGATTGTGAATGTCTTAGCTATTTTTAGCAATACAATGATCCAAGAAAACTCTGAAGGACTTTTGACGAAAAATGCTGTCCTCCTCCAGAGAAAGAACTGATGTAGTATGAATACAGATCAAAGCCATAATTTTTTATCTTCCTTTATTTTTCTTGGGGTTATTTTTGGTCTATGGTTTTTTTTTACAATATCACTAATATGGAAATATGTTTTGCATGACTACACATGTATAACCTATATCAAACAGCTTGCCTTCTCAATGAGGGAGATGAGGAGGAAGGGAATTTGGAACTCAAAATTTTAAAAATGAATGTTAAAAATTGTTTTATGTGTAATTGGGGAAAAACTCAATAATTTTTTAAGCAAGCATTTATGACAAGACCTTGAAAAAGGAACAGCCTTTGGCTATATGACCATATGTCTCAGTCTGGAATTTGGGAAATAAGATCACTCTAACCCAATAGAGCAGCAATTTTGGTAGTGGAGCTGCCTTTTACCAAATAAGTGGTAGTCAGATCCATAGTAGAGGATAGAAGATGTGTTTATTCCTGCTTTGCTGATAAGAAGAGTCTGTCTAAACTTGGCTACTATGAGTGAAGCTCGGTGATATAGTACATAGACTGTGGGGCCAGAAGTCAAGAAAGCTCTTCTTCCTGAGTTCAAATTTGGCCTCAGACACTTCCTAGCTGTGTGACCCTGGGCAAGTTATTTAATCCTGTTTTCCTCTATTTCCTCTTTTGCAAAACAAGCTGGAGAAGGAAATGGCAAATTATTCTAGTATATTTGTGGAGAAAATTCTAAATGGGGTCACAAAGAGTGGGACATGACTGAAAAAATGAATAACAACAAATGAGTGAAGGAAGCCCCATCCCCAAACAAGAAACAATGGTCCTACACAGGCCCTCCAAATATAATCTGTATGGCACAATTTTGAGGGGACTCAAAATCAAACTCATACCCACAAATTAAATGTTCCAGACAAGCCCTCAAACTTAGCCCAATGTCTTGTATATGTACAGAAAATTAGCTCTGGATTTACATGGACTGAGTTCAATTGTGAGGGCTGTTCATATGACAGCTTGTATGGGGGCAGGGGGTGGGGGTGGGGCTTTTGTTGTAACCAAGGGTTGCTCATAGAACATTAGAATTTGGCTTGTTATACTACCACCTGGTGGTTTTTATTTTTTTATTTTTCCCCCAGGAATTTAGGGAGTTGAGTCCTCATAAGCCTCCACCAAAAAGAAAAAGCACTTTGAATTGCAATGTAAATATTCAGGCTAACATGATGTTGAATATAGGACAGATTTTTCAAATTAAAAAAAATTGCAAAGAAATCATATTTGAGTCTATAAACAACCAGGGCACCTACCATTTCCCCTTCACTAGATTTCTACCTTCTCCAGAAACCCATACAACCTCCCAGACTCATAAGGACACTCTGTGTAGCCAATACACCCCCAAACAAGGGGACGGGTTTCTATTTAGCCAAAGTATCAAGTAATTCTCTCCTCTGGGAACTTCTATTACCTTCAGGTATCCTGCTGCAACTCTTCAGACTTGTAATTCCATTCTGGATGGGGCCCTTTCACAAAGGAGAAAGCACCCAGGGTTGCTAGAGTCACACAATCCAACCTTTTGATGGCTTCCTCTTTCCCCAGTGATCTCTATACCCTTGCTCTCCTCTGTTTTTTATGCATACAGTTCATCTCATAATAGGGCACTGAGAAATAAATCACTTTACTACTACCATGAGTAAGGCTTTAGAAAAACGATAATCTGTAGATCCATTATCTGTAGAAAACAGCTCTGAGCTTAAGCAGACCCCAGTCTTGGGTACTACCCATACAATCTATCTGACCTGTGTAATGATGATTCATGATTCCCTACTAATTTGGTGACTAAGGTGACCATCTGTTTACCTGACATGAACAACAGAGAGGTGTGTTGTCATCTCAGGGCATGCAGCTAGGATGTGGGAGATGGCTTCCTAAGACCTGTCAGACCTAATGACTACTACCTACCTACCTTTGACAGCTCCAATGATAAGAAATGGTCCTGCCAGGAGGAATCCATGATGTGGTGAACGTCTGAATAACCTCCCCTGTTGTGGGGAAAACAAGCTGTAAACTTAAAGGCACCATACTAATGGCTTGTTATTGTTGTCACTGTTGCTACGATATCATATGGATTCTTGGGAGGATCAGATGAGAAATTAATGTCTGCAAAGTTAGAAAATGTTGGAGGAAGGCAGTGCAGTAAAAAGAATTTTGGGTTTGTAGTCAGAGGACCTGAGTTCAAATTCTGGTTCCTTCACTAACGTCAGCCCGTGAGACCTCGGACAGGTCTCTGGGCTTCACTCTTCTCATTTGTAAGATGAGGAAGATGGATTAGATGACCTCTGAGGTCCCTTCCAGTTCCTAGGGTCTGTGTCTTGTTTCCCTGCTCAACTATAGGAAGGGACTCACCATTGTCTTTGTACCTCACCAAGCAGAGGTGACAGGATCCTGCTCACAGCAAGACTTAATATATATTTATTTTTATCTTTATTTATCTTTATTTATTTATTTGTTCATTCATTCATCTATTTATCTGTTTATTTGTCTATTTGTTTATTTATTCATTTATCTATTTATTTATTTATTTTCTTGTTCATTCATTCATTCAGCATTCATTCATCTATTTATTTATGTATCAAATGAATGGATAAAGAATGAACAAAACCTCCAAGTGTATTATTTTATACAGTTATTATTATTTTTCCAAGTGTAATGTGACTTCTGAGAGAGCAAAGACAGTCTTAGGCTCCGTTAACCAAACTCTAATATCCCAAGGGCAGAGCACAAGAGAAAGAGAATCTTTCAGCAGAGTTGATTCATGTACTTGGAAGAAGGTCCATTTAGACAGCCTTTGGACTTCCTTCCTCCTCTTAGGGTCTAGGAATGAGAGCACCAGATGCACACCCACAAGCAGAAGGACTAGCTAGGGTCAAGGTCGAGTTAACTGGTGAGAGGTTCCATCCTTTCTTCCTAGCTCGGTTGGGAAATGGTTTCTTGAGGTTTCATAAGTTCAGAACTAGGAGGGGTTTTACAGGTCATCCGGTTCAGTTCCCTCATTTAATACACGAAGAAACTGAGGGCTGGAGTAAGTTACTTGTCCAAGGTCACTTAGGTGGTAACAGAGTCAAGATTTGAACCCATTTTCTCTGACTACAAATCCCATTTTTCTTACACTCCTTCTATAACTACAGCTTCTAATCTCTCCTTGGCTAGGTGTTTGGCAGATTTATGGGTATTTAGAGATGCTCTCCCTTAAGTACATCCTGGGACAAGAGCCCTCTGGCCATCTTAGTGCCCTTATCTCTGTGCCCAGCTAGCTTCCTAGGAGAGAGAATGGGACAAGAGACAACATCTAACTTCTTCCTTACTCCTTTTTCTGCCTTGCCATCATCTGTAACTAAGCACAGCTATTTAGCTGTAGAAATCTCTCTCTCTGTCACATTCTCTCGATTATATAGCCCATGAGAACTGGAGTCATGTCTTACCCAGAGGTTTTTAACCTGGTCCATGGGAGTTAAAGGGGTCCATTAACCCATGAATAGATTTTCATGAGGGTCTATCAACTTGAATGGGAAAAAAGACATCTTCTTTTGCAATCCTATGTAATCCTTTTTTTTGGTAATTCTTTGAAATCCCATATACTTTATTTTATACAGTTAAAACATTATTATGGGATGAGGCCCACAGATTTCACCAGATTGCCAGAGGAACTCATACCATAAAAAGGTTAAGAGACTCAATAAATATTGTCTCCTCCTTGCCCCCACCCATATCCTACATAGAACTGGATGTGTAGCAAGTGTTTAACAAATGTTTGTTGAATGAATAAGTGAGCCAGCTGGAACATCCTCCCCTCTCCAGCAGTGATAGAGATCTCTGCCTTGCTTAAGAGTTGGACTAGATGCTTTCTGAGGTCCCTTCCACTTTTATGATTCCCATGCAAGTGTGGGACTGACTTAGAGGCAGAGAACTCGGCTTCATATTCTATTTCTGACACTTAATTAGCTGTGTGATCTTGAGGGCAGGCCCCTTCCTCTCTTTGGGCCTCAATATTTCTCCTCTGATGGGCTAATAGGTCCCTTCCTAAGATCCCTTCCAATTCCTAGAATTCTGGGCTTCTACGTAGTCTGGATTTTACAGAGAAGAGAACCATTGTGAGGCTTCCTATCTATAGACCCATGGCAGCTAGGTGGTGCAGTGTGCTTGAAGCCAAGGAATCCTGAATTCAAATCCTGCCTCACATACTTACTGATTGGGTTAGTTACTGGGTTAGTTCTGAGGCCTCAGATTCCTCATCTGTAAAATTTCTTTAATGGCACCAACATTGTAGAGTTGTTACGAGGATTAAATAAGTAATTTTGCAAACCTCGAAGCTCTACGTAAATATCATTGCTATAGTCATCATTATTGTTATAAACCTGCAAATGCTCACAGGCAAGGAGTGGTCCCAGAAATGTTTATAAAACAGTGATCCCTAGTAATTCCAAATGACTCCCGATGAAAGATGTTACCCACATCCAAAGAAAGAATTGATGGAGCCTGAAAGCAGTTCAAAGCATACTATTTTCACTTTATTTCTTGTGTGTGTTTTTTCCCCCTTCGGGTCTGTATCATCTTTTACAACATGACTAACTATGGAAATATGTTTTGCATGACTGCATATGTATAACCTATATCAAATTGCTTGCTGTCTCCAGGAGGAGGGAGGCAAGGAAAGGAAGAAGAAAATTTGGAATTCAAAATTTTTTAAAAAGAATGTTAAAAACTGTCTTTACGCTTTTCTGTCCTCGACGCCGTTGGAGAAGGATTGCTGAAGATCTGCTGCCGCTTTCGCCATGTCGAAGTCAGAGTCCCCCAAGGAGCCCGAGCAGCTTCGGAAGCTCTTCATTGGAGGCGTGAGCTTCGAGATGACGGATGAGAGCCTGAGGAGCCATTTTGAGCAATGGGGCACGCTCACAGACTGCGTGGTGATGCGGGATCCCAACACCAAGAGGTCCAGGGGCTTCGGTTTTGTCACCTATGCCACCGTGGAAGAGGTAGATGCAGCCATGAATGCCAGATCTCACAAAGTGGATGGCAGAGTCATTGAACCAAAGAGAGCTGTTTCCAGAGAGGACTCTCAAAGGCCAGGTGCCCACCTAACTGTGAAAAAGATCTTTGTGGGTGGCATTAAGGAAGACACTGAGGAGCATCACTTAAGAGACTATTTTGAACAATATGGAAAAATCGAAGTGATTGAGATCATGACTGACCGAGGCAGT
>CM053594.1:42381890-42403861 GCA_028646575.1 Pseudocheirus occidentalis
CACTCTGCTCCTGATTTTGTGGCCTTGGGCAAGCCAGTGCCCTCTTCTTTGCTTCAATTTTTTCCATCCTGAAAATGAGCGCATTTGACTTTATGGTCTCTGTAAGCCATCCCAGGGGTAAGAGGCTTGTGGTCTGGGTCCTCAGGTTATGAAAAGTAGAGTTGGAGACAAGCTTATGTCTTACTCAGATTGTTGGGGGAGGGTAAAAATCTGTGAGAGAAAAGACAAAGGCGTTTATAGAGCATGAACTGGGTTATCCTTCAGTGCCTGGTATATGCCAGGTAGAAGAGTCTTGGGAGTGCCCAAAGAGGCAGGAAGAGAGAGAACCAAGGGCATGCTACTATGTTGAAACCAGAAGTGCCCAGAAAATAATTGATGTCAACTTTGGGAGAAAAATGGGTCTAGTCCAAAGGAGAAGATTCTTCCTCTTCCTCAGACAAGATAAGGTGGATGGCATGAGGAAAAAGGGATAGTTGGGATTTTCTATCTTCAGTTTGAGAAATTCAGCACTTTTATGAAGTATCTTCTGAGTGCAAGACCTTGGGGAAATTACCATATATCTATCAAAGAATCACAGCATTTTGGAGTTGAAATTCAATACACAAAGCATTTATTAAATACCTGCTGTGTGCTAGGCACTTAGCTGGGACTGGGAATCCAAAAATGAAAACAGGCTCTACCCTTGAGGGCCTTACATTCTTCTGGGAGAGAGGGCCCTGAGCAGCTACATACTCCACAGCCAACCTGAAGAAGAAGGCCGTCAGTATACCCAGCAAGTGAAGGTCCAGCTTCAAAAACCCCATGTGAAAGAGACCCTGTTAGCTCTCCTCTTCCCCTTTGGGAGAGCTCCCACTGCTGCCAAGTCTTTTATTACCTCCAGCCTCCATTTGCCTCTGTGCATCCTTCACCCATTGCTCCTGGTTCTGCTCTTGGGACCCAAACAGAATGAGTTGAGCCCTTCTTCCACAGAACAGCTGTTTCCCAAGTACTTGAAGGTCTTCCATGTTCCCACTAAGCCCTCTCTTCTTCATAGTAAACATCCCTAACTCCTTCATGGACTCTTCCAGGCTTTCCTCCAGCCTGGTTGCCCTTCTTTGGATGCTCTTCAGCTTATCAGTGTCCTTCCCCAGATTTGACCAGGCTTAGTATAGTGCTCAAGAAGTGGTCTGACCAGGGCAGAATCTAGTGGGACCATCCCCTCTTCCCTCTCGGGAACAATGCCTCTCTTAATACATATCAAGCTTTATTTTGGCTGCCTTTTCATTTGGCTCTGTGAGTCACCCAAACTCCAGATACTTTTCAGACAAACTGCTCTCTTTCCATGCTTTGGAATGGAATGACATTTCCTACCTAATGGAGAAGCACTTATTAACTGTTCTCTATGAGCCAAACACTGTGCTAAGTGTTGGGGATAGAAACAAAACATCTCAGGAAACTCAAGTTCTAATTTGAGGAGGCAATACTGATGCCTGCTCCAGCTCGGGAAGGTGATTTTTTTAAAACCCACTTGTAAGAATTTTTATTTTATTATATCATAGATTTCTAATTGTAGAGGACCTTCCAGGTCATGGTGTCCAACCCCTTTCTTTATTTCCTAGATAAGGACTATAAGGCTAGTGAAGGTGGTGACTTCTCCAAGGTGGCATAGGCTATAAATGACAATGCCAAGACCTGAAGCCGGCATGCTTTTCCACCCCCCACCTCCATCATGCTGTCTCCTCCTCAGGGAATTTTGGCTCCAATATTCCTATGTCTGGTGTATTTATTAGCTACTCCTTCCAGATGTGTAGTGTCTGCAGAGTGTTGATAAAAATATTAGCCAATATCAATCCTGATACATTCCATTGCAAACTTCCTTCCAACTTGATACCAAGTCCTTCATGTTTACCCTTTAAGTCCAGGCATTCTCTAGTTCTAGTTCTCTGTCAATGTAATTTTACCATCATCTAGCTCAGAAATGTTAAACACAAGTTGGGAAATGTTTAACAAAATAAAGAAAAATAAAACAAAACATAAGTAATTTTAAGGTATGGTTTTCTTTTTTTTCTAATATATTTTTTATTTTTAGTTTTCAACATTCATTTCCACAAGATTTTGAGTTACAGATTTTCTATCCACCTTTCCCCTACCTCATCCCAAGATAGCAAGCCTGCTGAATACCTCTTCCCCACTCTGTTCTGTCCTATATCCTCCCCCATTTCCCGCCCCCCCACCCCCGCAACTTTCTGGTAGTGCAAAATGGATTTCTATACCCCAATGCCTTTATATCTTATTTCCCAGTTGCACATGAAAAACAATTTTTTAACATTTGTTTTTAAAACTTTGATTTCCAAGATCCTTTCTTCCCTCCTCAACCACCCCCACTGGGAAGACATGCAATTCAATATAGGTGGTACATGTGTGGTTACACAAAATGTTTCCATAGTAGTTATATTGTGAAAGACGAACTATATTTCCCTTTATCTTATCCTGCCCCCACTTACTCTCTTTTCCACTTTGACTCTATCCCTTTGCAAAAATGTTGCATCTAACTACCCTCTCCTCCAATCTAACCTCCCTTCTATCATCTCTCCTCTTATTCCCTTGCCCCCTTCTTTCCTATATGGTAAGATACCCCATTGAGTGTATATGTTATTGCCTCCTTAAGCTGAATTCAGTGAGAGTAAGGTTGACCCTTTCCCTCTTACCTTCCTGTACTTCTGCTCCATTGTAACAATTTTCTCTTGCCTCTTATATATGATAATTTACCCTATTAGCTTTCTCCTCCCTATGTATTCCTCTCTCACCTCTTAATTTTATTTTTTAGATATCATCCCTTCATATTCAACTGATCCTATGCCCTCACTTTCTGTATATACGTAGACACATATATACACATATATTTATACATGCACACTGTCCTGTACATGCATATATGGAAGTATACATTTGTATATATGTATATGCATATATGTATGTGTGTATATATAGTATACACGCACATATAATTCCTTCAAATATTCTCGTACTGAGAAAAGTCTTGTGAGTTACAATTACCGCCTTTCCATGTTGGAATGTATATAGTTCAACTTTAATAAGTTCCTTATGATTTCCTTTTTCTATTTACCTTCTTGTGCTTCTCTTCTTATATTTGAAAGTCTAATTTTATGTTCAGCTTTGGTTTTTCATCAAGAATGCTTGAAAGTGGGGGGTGGAGTCAAGATGGCAGCATAGTAGCAGGAAAACTCCATAAGCTTCCCCCATAACCACATCAAATATCTATAAAATATGAGTCCAAACAAACTTTAGAGCTACAAAACCCACAAATGACAGAGAAAAACAAATCTGCTGAAGGTAGCCCATTAGGCAGACAGGAAGGGTCCATCTCAGTGTGCTGGGAGCTGAGCCCAGCCTCTTTTACCCCCAGGGTAGCCCCATCAGCTGTGGTTGGAGGGACTTGGAGGGACTTCGGGAGAGGGGTTAAGAGGCAGCTGCAGCCATTTCCAGAATGCTCAACCCTTAAATGCCACAGGCAAAGTAAAAGGTCAGTGTGAACTTTGGGAACAGGGGGACCAAGAGTGCTCTCCAGGCTCTGTCCCTGGAAGGGATAAGCCTCTCTGGCACAGTGGCCTTGCAGCCGCTTCTGTGTGGCTGCTTCAGAGTTCCTGGCCTGCAGATCATAGGGGCACCAAGGGAGCATTCTGAGGGGTAATCACTCTTGCTTTAACCTGCTTAACTCTGGATTGCTGTCTCAGATGGAGGCCCTGGGGTGTGTGGCTAGGTGCCAGAGCCTGTAGAGGCTTTGGAGAGACACCCAACTAATAACTGGCCGCTGCAAAAACCCCAGCGATTTGGGATAAACTCTACCCTCTGGAAGCAGAGTACAACTGTGGCAAAGAGTTCATAAGTCAAGTGATTGAGTGGCAACCTGAGCAAGCAAAGGAAGCAAAGCCAGCACAGCAATCCAACTTTAGATTCCTTTTTTGGGGACAAAAAGGTTCAAAGCATGGAAATCACAAGGAACTTGTTAAAGTTGAACTATTTACATTCCTATGTGGAAAAATGATCATTGTAACTCATAAGACTTTTCTCAGTATGAGGATATTCAAAGGGAAAAAAATATAGATGTATAGATACACATATTTATATATGTATCTATATATAGATATAAATATATATATTTATATATATACATATATATGTATCTATATATAGATATAAATATATCCTATATATTTATAGGATGGTGTATGTGTATATAAATATATATGTGAATGTGGGCATATGCATGTTTGTGTATACATAGACAAAGGGAACAGGATGAGTTGACTATGAAGGGATGGAGGGGAAGAGCAGGAAGGTGAAAAGGAATGGGACAACCTTATTCTTACCGAATTTTGCTTAAGGAGGGAATAACATACACACTCATTTTGCCTACAGGCAAATAGGGGGTAGGGGATTAGAGGAGGGATAATAGAATGAAGGGAAGTTTGGGGAAGAGGGTAGTTAGAAGCAAACGTTTTTGAAAAGGGATAGGAGCCGAAGGAGAAAATAGGACAAGTGAGGAGGGGAAAGGATGGAGGGAAATATAGTTAGTCTGTCACAGTATAACTACTGTAGAAATAATTTAGGTAACTACACATGTACAATCTATATTGAATTACTTATCTTCCCAGTGGAAGTGGGTGAGGAGGGAAGAAGGGAAAAAATCTGGAACTGAAAGTTTTTTTAAGTTTTTTTAAAATGTGTTTTTTTTACATGCAACTTGGAAAAAAGATAAACCGGCACTGAGTGTAGAAATCCATCTTGCCCTACTAGAAAGTTAGGGTGGTGATGGGGGAAGATATAAGAGAGAAAGATTGGGGGAAGGGGTATTCAGTAGACCTGCTCTTGTGGGATAGGGGTAGAGGAATTATGGAGAGAAAAAATTGTAACTCACAATCTTATAGAAATGAATGTTGAAAACTAAAAATAGATTAATATTTTTAAAAAAAGAAAATGAAGGAATATCATTGCTAAGCATATATGCACCAATCTGTATGGCAGCCAAATTCCTAGAGGAGAAGTTAATGGAGTTAGAAATAGATGGCAATACTGTACTAGTGGGGAACCTCAATCTCTGCCTCATTGAACTTGACAAATTTAACCTTAAAATAAATAAGAGAAGTTAAGCAGGTGAATAGAATTTTAAAGAAGATAGATATAATAGACCTTTGGAGAAAACTGAATGAGGATAAAAAGGGATATACTTTCTCCTCAACAGTACATGGCACATACACAAAAGTTAACCATTTATTAGGGCATAAAAACTTCACAGTTCAGTGCAGAAAGGGAGACATATTAAATGCATCCTCAGATTATGATGAAATAAAAATTATATTTAATAAAAAATTTAATAAAAAATATTATTATATTTATTTATTTAATAAAAGATAGACTGAAAACTACTTGGAAATTAAATAATTTAATCCTAAAGAAGGAATGAGTCACACAAGAAATTATAGAAACAATCAGTAACTTCATTCAAGAGAATGGCAATAGTGAGACAACATACCAAAACAACAAAAGCAGTTATTACGGGAAGTTTTTTTTTTAATCTCTGAATGCATACATGAATAAAATAGAAAAAATGGAGGTTAATAAATTGGGTATGCGACTGAAAAATCTAGAAAAAGAAGAAATTTAAAATCCCCAATTAAATTCAATTTAATATTTTATATACTATAAATATACATAAAATATAAAATAAAATTTACTGAAAACCAAAGGAGAGAGTAATAAAATTGAAATGGAGAAAACCATTGAATTAATAAATACAACTAAGCTCTTTTTAAAAAAACAAAACAAAACAAAATTTATAGACCTTGAGTCATTATGATAAGAAGAAAGAAGAAAACCAGATCATGAGCATCAAAAATGAAAAGGGTGAATCTTCCTCCCACGAAGAAGAAATTAAAACAATAATTAGGAATTATTTTGGCCAACTGTGTGCCCATGAATTCGATAATCTGTAGGGATCAGCGTGAGTCAAAAATTGCCTGTGGTGCTGAGGGTCACAGCTTAGCTGCTAAGCTCACAGGGAGGTTTCTGGAGAAATTGCTCACCTGAAGAGTGGCAGCTGAAACATCTGGCTCGGCTCTTCCTCCATTGGTCAGTTCCCCTCCAGTGCATGAGAGAATCATGCTACCCTGAGGGCTCTACGATATATAAGGAGGACACTACACTACAATAAAGGTCAGCTGCTGTACACCTCTCTCTCGACTCTGGTCTCCAGTCCCTCCTGAGAATACAGTGCAAGGCTGGCCCCTAGGCTACTGAGTTATATCGAGTTAAACGGCTTCTACAATAATCTTAATGGAATGGATGAATATTTACAAAAATATAAGTTGCCCAGATTAACTAAAGAGGAAGTAAAATACTTAAATTGTCCCAATTCAGAAAAAGAAATTGAACAAGCCGTCAATGAACTCCAAAGGAAAACAATTTCCAGGGTCAGATGGATTTACTAGCTAATTCTGTCAATCATTTAAAGAATAATTGATTGCAAGACTCTGCGAACTATTTGGGAAGTTTAGAAATGAAGGAGTCCTACCAAATTCTTTTTAAGATACAAATGTGGTACTGATTCCTAAATCAGGAAGAGACAAAAAGGAGAAATAAAATTAGAGACCAATTTTCCTCATGAGTATAGATGCAAAACTTTAAAATAAAATATTAGCAAAAAGACTACAGCAACTTATCATGAGAATAATACACTTAAATCATGTAGAATTTATTTCAGGAATGCAAGGAGGGTTCAATATTAGGAAAACTATCAGTATAATTGATTATATCAACCACAAAACTAGTAGAAACCACATGTAGAAACTACATCTCAATAGATATAGAAAAGACTTTTGGCAACACACAACACCCATTCCTATCCAAAACACTAGAAAGTATAGGAATGAATTAATCTTTTAGAAATCATAAGTAATGTCTATCTAAAACCATCGGTGAGTATTGTATGAAATGGGGATAAGCTAGAAGCATTTCCAATAAGATTGGGGGCAAAACAAGAATGTCCACTGTCACCCCTCTTATTCAGTTTGATTCTAGAAATGTTATCACCATCAATAAGAGAAGAAAAAGAAATTGAAGGAATCAGAGTAGGCATAGAAGACACTGAGCTATTATCACTCTTTGCAGATGATATGATGATATACCTAAAGAATCCTAGAGAATCAAGTGAAAAAAACTACCTGAGATAGTAAATAAATTTAGCAAAGGTGCAAGATATAAAATAAACCCACCTAAATGTTTGGCATTCCTATATATTTCTATTGAAACCCAATAGTAAGAAATAGAAAGAGAAATTCCATTTAAAGTTACTGTAGACATTATAAAATATTTGGGAATCTACCTGCCAAAACAAAGCCAGGACCTATATGAACAAAATGACAAAACACTTTTTCACACAAATAAAGTCAGATCTAAATAATTGGGAAAACACTAGTTGCTCATGGCTGGGTTGAGCTAACATAATAAAAATGGCAATTATACCTAAATTAAATTGAGTATTTAGTGCTATGCCAATCAATCTACCAAAAATTATTTCATAGAACTAGAAATATATAGTAACAAAATTTATCTGGAAGATCACAAGGTCCAGAATATCAAGGGAATTAAAGAAAATGCTAGGAAAGGTGGCCTAGTCACACCAGATTTTAATCTGTATTATAAAGCAGCAGTCATCAAAACTGCTTGATACTGGCTGAGGAATAGAGTAGTGGATCAGTGGAATAGATTAAGTACATGGGACACAGCAGTCTATGACTATAGTCATCTACTGTTTGATAAACCCAAAGGCCCCAGTTTTTGGGATAAGAACTCACTATTTGACAAAAACTGCTGGGAAAAGTGGAAAATAGTGTGGAAGAAATTGGTTATAGATCAATATCTTACACTGTGAACCATAATCAAGTCTAAATGGGTGCAGGATCTCAGTATAAATGCTGATACTGTAAGCAATCTGGGAGAGCAAGGAATTGTTTACCTGTCAGATTTATGGAGAAAAGATTTTATGACCAAATAAGAGCATTACAAAATGCTAACTGGATAATTTTGATTACATTGAATTGAAAAGGGTTTGTACAAATAAAGTCAATGTAACCAAGATTAGGAGGAAAGGGGAAAATTGGGAAAGAATTTTTACAACCAGTGTCTCTTATAAAGGCCTCATTTCTAAAATATGCAAAGAATTGAGTCAAATCTATAAGAAAAGTAATTTCCCAATTCATAAAGGGTCAAAGGATATGAATATACAGTTTTCAAAGGAAGAAATTAAAGATATGTATAAGCATCTGGAAAAAATGCTCTGCATCACTGTTCGTTAGAGAAATACAGATCAAAACAACTCTGAGGTACCATATCTCATCAGTCAGATGGGCCAAGATGACAAAACAGGAAAATGATAAATGCTGGCGAGGATGTGGAAAAATTGGAACACTAATGCCTTGTTGGAGGAGTTGTGAACTGATCCAACCATTCTGGAGAGCAATCTGGAACTATGCCCAAAGGGCTATGAAAAAAAGTGCATACCATTTAACCCAGAAATACTGCTTCTAGGGCTGTTTCCAATAGAAATCATAGAAGTAGAAAAAGGACCCATTTGTATATACACATCTTTAACAGCTCTATTTGTGTTGGCAAAGAATTGGAAATCAAGGGGATGGCCATCAATTGTGGAATGGCTAAACAAGTTGTGGTGTATGAATGAAATGGAATACTATTGTGCTATAAGAAATGAAGAGCAGATGGACTTGATAATAACTTGGAGAGAATTATATAAACTGATGCTGAGTTAGGAGAGCAGACCCAGAACTTTGTATGCTGTGTCCAGCACAGTTGTATGGCCTACCTACCAACTGAATAAAAGAGAGAGAGAGAGAGAGATGGAGATGTATTTGATAGTCTGTTTATTACAGAACCATTTCATACAGACCCAAGGATACAAGAAAATCATATATCACAGATTCTTATGTAGCCTGAATACAAAGACCCTCCTTAGGAAATGACCACTTCCTATCCTAGCCCAAAGCTAATTATGCATAAAGACTTCCTCCTAGGACCTTGTCTGGAGCCACCAGCAAACAGGGAGTCAAAAACAAGACTTTCAAATTAACTACCTTGTACTTCTTTAGATATTCATGGAACCAATGAATGCATCCACCCAACAAGATTATACTCTTCTTACATATCTGCCTAATGACCTTATAGAAGAGGGGAGTATTTCCTTAATAGGGCCAGGGCCCCTGAAAGTCTGGTCTACTACATTTGTACACAACTATAGACATGTCCTATGGCTGATGACTATGATAGACCAGGCTCCTTTCAGCATTACAAGGTTAGAAGACAACTCCAAAAGACTCATGATGGAAAAGGATATCTACATCCAGAGAAAGAGTACAGAGTCTGAATGCAGATTTCAACAAACTATTTGCTCTCTCTTGCTTGTGGTTTGTTTCTTTTGTTCCTTCTTTCTCGTTGTTCACCCCATTGGTTATGATCTTTTTTACAACTTGACTAATGTTCAATGTGAAGGTATTTGTAGAACCTATATTTGATTGCATTCCACCATGGAGGGAGGGGGGAGCAGAGGGAGGGGGTGAAAATTTGTAACTTAAGGGATTGTGGAACTGAATGTTGTAAACTAAAAGTAAATAAAGAAATTTAAATTAAAAAAACAAAGCTGGAGCAGGGGATCTTAAACTAGTCTTGACAGGTTCCCCTACCTCCAAGGCTTCCATGAATAATTTTCAGGAAAATCTTTGAACTTTCATGAGAAAAAAAATTACATCCCCTAGTCTGTAAACTCCAGTGGCTCCCTATCATCCCTGGGACCAAATCTAAAATCCTGTTTGGCTTTCAGAACCCTTTAGGCTTCTTATCCCTCCCTCCCCTCCATGCACTCTTTGTTCTGGCAACACTGCCCTCCATCTCCTGACTCTGAGGGTTTTCACTGACTCTCCTCCATGCCTGGGACACTCTTCACCTCCTGGTTTCTCTGACTTCCTGAACAGCCCAGCTATGGCCTCCACCACCCTCCCCCTGGCTGTCCCAAGTTCTTTTTTTTTTTTAATCAACAGTTTTTATTGAAGATTTTCGTCTTTAAAAACAAAAAAGAAAACACTGATGTACAGTGACTCTCAGTGGCTTATCATAAAGGCACAGTTCTTTCTCTTTTTGATGTAGATTTTCCTTTTCCTATTTGTATATAATTTCAAATCAGCCTAGCCTGATAATTTATACAGCATGTGGTTCTGCTTATGAGAGTCTAATTTTGTTATCAAGTAGAAATAATGATTACTTTTTACCTATGAGTTTGCAGTGAGGCTTTGAGACCAGGATTATTAAGTCATATGTTTTTAGAAACTGTTTGTACAGTGTATATTTAGTGGACAGAATTAAATATACTATATCAGTTCCTGAAAATTTAGGATATTTCCCTCCTCCCCAAAATTTCCCTGAGATACTATGATATCTTGCACTAACAATTAAGGGGTTGATGGGACTAGAGTATATATGGTGTATTATATTAGTATGGTAAAGGAGAAACTAGCCTACTTGAATATTAATGAAAAGTGTATCTTTGAGTCAAGAGAGCCAAAAAAGGATGTCAGGAGAACAACTGAAACATAAAAGGTCTTATTTTAAATATATCCATAACTTAAATACATAACAAAATAAAGCCCACAGAGATTTACAAGTCCGAGGCTAGTATCTGATTGTCATAGTAATTTTAAGAACTTCCAAGAAAGCTGCTAACAGGTACTACAATGTCTGTATTCTGCAGCCTTCTCTGTCTATACAGCTACATTATTTCCTCAAAAAATTTAATTTTTAAAATTTAAATTTAAACCCAATTCTTGCTATGTTTAGATTTTCATGTAAGATGTTACTAAGATCATGATTAGGAGTAATCTTTGTGAGTTATCATATTCCTATCTAGTAGCAACACCATGATACTGATAAGGACCCAAATCTTTGAGTGTTTAAGAGAAATTCTAACAAAAACTTTACATTCTTTGTCCTTTTCTCTGACTGGACTTAAGTTAAGGAGAAAAGATTCATCATCTAGTTTGTGCTCAGGTCCTGCCTGGACCACAATTCATGCAAAGAACCTATTTCTTGGATTAAGAAACTTCATTGTGAGACTTGAGATATAACAGTTTGGAAAGTTTCCTTAGCTTCTACTGGGTTTGAAGTCCATGATTCTTTAGGGGAGTGAGGGCCATTGGAGGCAGGTGAATTGGCCTTGGATATGAGATCTGATAATGCAATCCTACTTCAATTCTTGCTGCACATTCATCTATACATTGTTTAATTAGTTCTGAGTCCGTAAGACTTTTGTTTTTCTGGAACAACATTCTGGCTTCATTTATAATGTACTGCTTTTCTCTGAGACTGTCCTCCATCTGCCCTGAGGCTGCATGTCACTTCCTTGTGAGTCTGAAAATCCTGTGGTACAGACTGAGAACTAGTTGTGTTGCTGTTGTCATCTTTAATTTTAGGGGGCAGGACAGGAAGTGATCGATGGTTGGGCAAAATTTCTTTGGGTTTACATACTCAGCATCTACTTCTGTATCCACAAAGAATTACTGTATCCATCACACCTTCCCTCCTTTTCCCCCCCCCTCAGTGCAGAGGAGGAGAGGAGGAAGAATCTGGAGTCCGGAGAAGCAGACCCTGTCCCAAATTCTTGAGATAACCCTGTGGGCTCTGAGAAGAGCATGAATTCACATGGCTCCTTGATCTTTCTAGAGACCAGTTGGGCAAGTCACAGGTCCAACCATGGGTTCTAGCCTTCACTTTGCTATGGATAGTATCTTATATAAGTCAGCTATTTCAGTGACCAGTCTTGGACCAAAGACCTCCCTCCTCCTGGAGCCAATGAGTATAGCTGAATCCTTCTGTAATTGTGTCCCTTTGGGTGTCAAGGCTGAAAATCCAAGTATCCATTGGTTTTCTGCCTCAGCTTAAGCTGCTGTGAGTTTGCTAAGCACAGATCTTTCTTGATTCTGGATTTCCAGCCCAGCCACCCCTGAAGCCTCCTCAGAGAGCCACAATGTGGCAGATAGTGTGAGTTCCTCATTAGAAAAGAAAAGGAAGGGCAGGTTGTTAAGGGCTTTGAATGCCAAACAGGATTTTATATTTGATGCTTGAGTTAATAGGAAACCATTGGAGTTTATTAAATAGGACAATGACATGGACAGACCTGG
Source organism: Pseudocheirus occidentalis (assembly GCA_028646575.1). NCBI lineage: Eukaryota > Metazoa > Chordata > Mammalia > Diprotodontia > Pseudocheiridae > Pseudocheirus > Pseudocheirus occidentalis. The sequence continues at coordinate 42,394,130 of CM053594.1, forward strand.
ACTTTAGGACTATCATTTTGGTGGCAGACTGGAAGATAGACTGGAATGGGAAGAGTCTTATGACAGGAAAACCAACCAGAAAGCTACAGCAATTGTCCAGGCATGAGGTGATGATGGCCTGCATCAGAATGATGACAAGGTTATAAGAGTGAGGGGACATATAGTGGTGTGCAGAGAAATAAGAGTGAGCCGAGACCTGGGTTTATGATAAATTTAGGTGTGGATTAATTAAGCAAGCACCCGACTTCCAGAGTTCTCACTCAAATTGGCAGTGATTTCTGGATTTTCAGATCTTGTTTATGTAGGCTAAAACCACAAAATTATAGGGAGGGGGGCTAGCAAAAGCCATGACATACAGGAACAAAGATCAGCCATTGGTCAAATCTATATGACTCAGGGGAGTTTGGCTCATGACTCAAGGGAGTATGGTGTAAGGATAAAAGGGGTCTTTCATAGAACTGAGTGAAGGGCACAGGGTGGAGGGTCATGGTATAAGGGGAACTAGAATTCCCCAGCTTGTAGTCAGAGGGGGCTGGAATTCCCAGAACAGGACAGGGTCATGTTCCAGGCAAGGGAGGTGAAGGCCCTGCTTGGTCAGCAGGGCAGAACAGGATGGTATTTAGATAAGATCCTTACAACCGTAATGAGTCTGGTACACAAGGAGAAAATATGAAATACTGATCAGGGGAGACAGAGTCAGGGAACACCTTGAGCAATATGTACAGACATGGCTTAAGCAGTTTCAAACTAAAATATAAAACAGGGACAAAGACAAAAATACAAAAGGGGCTTAATGGTGGGCCACAAGTCAGGTGGTGTGTAGTGACCTGGGATTTGGGTTTGTGTACAACACTTCCCACTCCTTTTGTGAAAGTGTCAAACCATTGACATGAGGTCATGGGTATAGGGGCTTTCTCACAGCTAATTGTGTGAGTTAGTTACAGGAGTAACAGCCACCAAGTGAGCTGTGGTTCCCTAAGAACCTAGGAAGTTGTCACATTAAAAGTCTGGGTTATAGTTTCCATTAAGGGGGTATTGATACAATAGAAACAATAACACATTACAAATAAGCTTAACTAAAAATCTCCATAATACATCATCATTATCCCAAATAAAGCAATTAAGTACAGATTCAAAGTAAGTACAAGCTAAAAGGTGAAGTACAAAAACTATTAAAGACCACAAACACAAGCACAGCAATCAAAGTCTTAAACTGAGAAGAGGGTTTATAGGGGGAGGAACATATGGGCAGAGTCTTTAAAGGTCCAGGACAGTCCATCCTTCAAGGTAACTATATCATCCATTTTGCATTCTGTCCTGCCATGGTGAGGTCACAGGACAAGGCAGAATACAAGGTGGACTGCATGAACAGTCTTAGCTTTTCAGGGTCCATGATGGAGTTTGTTTTCCATTCCAGGGGTGAAACTGCTTTTCCTCAGTAGTAGTGTAGCTGGGCTAGAATAAGATGCTTTTCACTGCAGACGGGGTGGTCAGGAGCTAGAATAAGCTGCTTTTTGCTGCAGATGGGGTATATAAGGGCGTTTCCACCAGAAGCTGTGTATTTTAGGATCAGTATGAAATCCTTGGGCAGGAAACAATGGAATGGCTCAGATATCAGGACTGACAGGGTCTCTCAGACTGACTGCATGGTGGGAACCTTGTAGGAACTTAATGACAGAAGTATTAGTAAAATACAGTGAAAATCTACTTTCTAGTATTCTGCAGGTTGAGTTCCCTATGAGCATCTGGTGACTATGCTTACAAGAATGTTATCTAGATGGAGGGTATAATATCTATACCTAACACTTTCCTCAATTTTCTGAATTTTCCAGACCTAAAGGTGCATGATCAAATCTACCTATCCTTCCTCCCCCCTCTCTTAGCAACAAAGGAATCATCTGAGGGCAAGGAGGAGCCAGAGAGGGGAAGCTGTAACAGGGAGGGGAGCAGCCCCAAAGAGGGCCACAACACAGGCTGCAGTAGCATCTGCCCAGTTGCTAAGACCCAGATAGATACAGAGTCACCCCTACTGAATTCTAAAACTTTCTGATTATTGAAGTATGTTGCCAAGAATAGGGACAAAACAATAAAGGAATCACAATTCTCCAACTTTAGGAAGTCATCTCCAGGCAAGATGTACAGCACGCTGCAAAGCAGTAGTGAGCCAAGTCAGAAATTTTTCCAGGTGCTTGTGGGAAATTAAGTCAGGGGGAATCCTGCCTTGGCCAATGCAGAACAGTTGTTCCCCAGACCTTCCTTTGCACCTCATACCTGTATCTTACAGGGTCTGTCATCATGAGTCAGTGGCTCAGGCAGCTCTCTGTAATGTTTGTACCTGGACTTTGCCTCAGGGAAACAGCCAATTAATAGTCCCATCAAATCTTTAAGTAACATTCTTCAATAATCAACTTAAAATAGGTTCCTGATTTTATATTGGTTGAGAAACGTCTGTAATCCCTATTCATAAAGGAGGCTTTTGTTCTCGCAGTGACAAGCCCTCAACAAATTTGTTTTTCCCTGAACTAAAAATATTCCTGATGTAATTCCAATAATTTAGTCAAATTGCATCAATACTCAATCTTGTATTACTTTTGAAATGCTCAATTATTCTATGTCTTGCAAAAACACAAATACACTTTACCTCTGTTACTGTAAAATCTTAACCAGAACTTTTGGGATAATATTTCAGCATTATAATTTCCTACTAGAAATACTTCCTCACAGATGGGTAAGGAGGACTCTTGGATTTGAATCTGTTGTCTGTATTTTATTAATATCAGTATTATATTTTTACTAGACTCTACAAAGAGGATTGAGTGTTTGGAATTATGTATCTAATTATTTTCATAACTTTCAGAAAGAATGTCTCCAAGATAGCAACATGTCAAACATTTCCCTTAATTTTTCTTTTCATCAGAAGTCTTTTATCCTGACAGGGAGAGAATCTCCTGTCTTTGATTTCAACTAGTCATGGGGACAGGTCTTACTGTGAGCCTCTTTTAACTCTTAAGGTTTCATTGAGTTTCCGGAACAGTTTATAATGATGGCAACCCCGGACAAGGAGAGTGAAATAGTCTCCATCCATTAGTCATCAGTAGAGACTTGATTGAACAAAGTATTCATATGTAGTATGGTGTTAAAATACCTTTTTATCTCAACATCAATTTAATCTTATTAAATTATATTATACCTCAAGGTTTTGCCAGGACTCACATATTTAAAGGGGTTTCCCTTTTAACATTTTTCCACTCATAGATTTTGACTTTGTCCTGGTATAGAAACCAGTTGTTAGAACCCACTTTAAAATCTTTTTGTACACAGACTGTTGCTTCCCATCAAATCATATTTTGTTATGTAGGAACTTCATAACTAAACCGAGCTTCCTTACCTGGGGCCTGATGACCTTGCCCCTTTTTCATACACATAGACAATTTCAAACTTTACAAAAATTACAAGAGCATTCACAGAGTCTTTCTTCATACAGTTACCAATAATTACTTTTCACAATCATCATTTTCTTGTGTCTTTGGTAATGTAGTCCTTAATCTAGCAGCATTTAGAGTATAACAGCATCTACAGTATAAGAGAAATTGTTTCTCCTGTAACACAGGTAATACAACTATTTACCAAAGTTCACAAGAAAATCCCAGGATTATAATAAACACAGATTCAGTTTTTCAAATTTAAACTTTAAACCCCCAAACCAAATAGTGGCAAATTTGATCATCTTAATTTAATTATTTCCAAACTGCTTTTATACAGAATAACCATCATACCTAAAATAAAATTTCACATAAAATTACCAACATAATGCTTTTTCAATTCATGCCATATAAAAATTAATGATACCAAATGCAGAGGCTTTTCTCCCCTCTCCACAAAGAGAGAGGTTTATCTGGGTACCTAAGGGTGTTGGTTCTAGGGTGCCCAGAGGCCCAGGGCTGTTGCCAGTGGGGCCCTTGATAGGGCTGTTATGCCTCCTCCAGCCTCCTTTTTTTTCAAGGTGGGGGAGGGTAGCTCAAATCTCTTATTCTTCAGCACTCTCCTTAATGTGATCTGGTTTGAGAGGCTTTCACAGAATCAAATTGTGTTAGCTGTTCCAACTTTTAGTCCCCAAAATTTCACTTGTGTGTCTATTCCTTAGAAACTCGACTCGTAGATTCAAAGCTCTACCTTTCAAAGAAGTTTCTGAGGGGGGCACTCTCTCTGTTGAACCCATGCCCGAATTCAGAACCAGGGATAGTGGAAAGTTACAGAATAGTTTGGCCTCCACCAGCATCCCATTGTGGGACACCAGCAGACCAGAAAGCACTATAGCCTCAGATACCAGCACACTCATCCCAGGGATCCACAGTTGACCTCATGGCAAGTTCTGTGGGAGGGTGCAGCCCAGAGGCAGCTGTCTACAGGACTCCATCCCAAACCCCAAGTACTACAGGGACCAGGCTTGGAGTAGAAACAAGACTCATCCTTGGTATTGGTTTCCATCACCAGTATCTCTGGGGCTATGCCTGGAATAAGAACAGAGTCCTGGTCCTTGACCTCAGCTGAAGGCACAGATTTCATCATGATTGGTACAGATATTATGACTACTTCACCCTAGATATTCTCTTCTTTGTCTCCAGTCACCTTATCTGAGGTTTCTTACAAGATCATGGGCATGAGCTGTAGTGTTCCTGGGACTGAAAGCCTAAGTGTCACCCTCAACAGCAAGGTCACAGACCTGGTCTCTCTTTATCCGAAGACCACTCCCAACCAAGAGTTTCTGTGGTAGAGAGCAGCACAGGAGCATCACTGATCAATCCTTCAGCTGAATCTGCTATGTGCTCAGATACTATTATGGGAGAGGTACCAAGTATGTTAGGTACCACTACTGGCTCAACTCCACATGTGACTGTAGCTTATGGAGTTCCAACAGGAGGATGCAAGGAGACCTCAAGTCTCCCATTGACCACAGAGGGCACAGTCAATATTGTTGCAACCAAGATAAGTGGTGATATTTCTATGGCTTCTACAGGGTACAGCACAGAAGTTTAGATGAGCTCAGCTATACTTCTTCCCACCAGAACCAGTTCCATGACTCTCCCTAGACAAAGCAGTTTCCCCCTCATCTCCCACAGTTGAAGCCAGGGGTCTCACCATCCTCGAGCCAGATACCACCCCTCTGTGGCCAAGGACACTCTCTTCTTCAACTCCTGTAACCTCATCTGAAGTTACTCCCTTCCCTGAGAACATGAACTCAACTTCCCCCAGGACTGGAGCCACAAGACTTATCTTCAGCCCTAAAAATCACAGGCATTGTCTCTCTCCTGTGGTCACTCTCATCCCTGAGCTCCCAAGTACCATGTTAGAGAAAAGCACAAATGCCCCGTTGACCACCACTTCTACTAAAGCTCCACTGCTCTTAGACACTAATCATGGAGGTTCATTGGTCAACTCTGCTGGCTCAACTTCTGTGGGGACTGATGCTCCTAGTGTTCCATGTGCAGACAGAGAGGAGAACTCAGAGCTTCCTCTGATTACCTTAACTACAGAGACCACAGAATGCACATTTACAGGCAGGGAGATAACAGGCATCACCTCAGCTCCTCCAGTACTCATCAAAGGAGTTGAAGTGAACTCATCCATTCCTCCCCCCACAAAGCCTACAGAGACTCCAGAAAGATCTGAGGTGAAGACTCCCAGAGATATAAGCCCTTCCTCCATGTGGCCAGGGGAAGGGGGGAACCTCAGTGACCCCTCTCCATATTGGATCAGGTTCAAGTCTGGCAGGTATGTCCTAGGCTGACTTATTTGAAATTCAATGTCCATTAATCATCACCAGAGTCCCACAGGAAATGACACAGAATTTCCATTGTCTTCTGCTGAAACAGATCATTAAAACAGAGAGCATAACAGATTGCACTATAATCTCAGGGATGGAGGTTTAATGGTAATGTAATATGAATTTGAAGATCCCTTTGTTTTGGCAAAGGTAACAGTTCCTTAGGGGCAATACTGTATATAAGGAAAAGCCCAAGAGAGGGATAGTCACATCTTCTTGGAGCCAGGTTCTGGAGGCTGAGGAAGAGAGGCCCAGGCTGGAGAGAATGATTTTGATTTTGGGAACCTGGATGAAGTGATTGAGAGAGGGAGAGACAGATCTTCTTGGAGCAAGCTCTGTGGAGGCAGAAGCTGCTGCCACTGGGGAAGCTGAAGAGGAAAGCCACCCCCAAGCTGGAGAGAATGATTTTGATTGCAAGGATGAAGTGGATGACATGATTTTGATTCTGGGAACCAGCTGAAACTTCTGCTGAGTCTGAGGACCAAGCTGAGCTGCTGAGGATTTTTGAGGGCCAGTCAGAGCTGAAGGTCAGCCAGAGTTGTTGAGGCTGCTAAGCATTTCCCTGGGCCATCTGGTGCTGCTGAAGATTGAGGAAGCATGACTGTGATGCTGGTACTTTGCATGAACCTGTTTGTGGCTTGGTTAAACCTTGACCTCCTGGGAATAAAGGCTGTGAGGGATTTGGGGAGGACTGGATGCTATGAGTTTCAGCATGGATTAGAAAATGCTCAGACAGCTGAACAGGGACCTGAGAGCTGTCTGCCTTTGAAACCAGGTAACAGTTTTGTGAACCCAGGTAGGATATGGGATCATGAAAGGGGATCCAGGGAATCTGAGAGACCACCCTGAGTCAAGCTGAAAGGAGACTTTACTTGGATACTGTGTACTGACTGAGACATTGTAATTTCCTAGTGACCAGGTCTGTGTATTTTCTGATGATTGAATAGTGAATGATGAAGGATGGTTGAATGAATGAGTTGATAGAATGATTGATTGACTAAATGATTACACTTAGTGATTGATGACTGAGAACAGCTTTTAAGGTTCAGATTACACAGTATAACACTCCATTTATTCCATTACAAATGAAGGCAAATATTTGACATTGCCTTCTATTTGTCATTTGTTTAGATCTGTTTAATAGTATCTTGATTTCTCATAAAGTCATTTGCTTCCATTTGCTCTAATCTAATTCTGAAGGAATTATTCTCTTCAGTGAGCTTTTGAGATTCTTTTTCCATATGGAAAATTCGACTTTTTAAGGCATTCTTCTTCTCATTGGCTTTTGGGGCCTCTTTTGCCATTTGAGTTAATCTATTTTTAAGGTGTTATTTTCTTCAGTCAAGTTGTTGACTCTCTTTTCATGATTTTCTTGCATCATTCTCCTTCCTCTTCCCAATTTTTCCTCTACTTTTCTTATTTGGTTTTCAAAATCCTTCTTAAGCTTCTCTATGGCCTGTAGCTAGTTTACATTTTTCTTGGAAACTTTTGGTATGGGAATTCTCACTTTGTTGTCTTCCTCCTGTTCCATGCTTTGATCCTTTTTGTCCCTGAAAAAGGAAACTAAAGTTGGATTGCTGTTCTTGCTTTTCTTCCTTTGCCTGCTCATGTTGCCAGTCAATTACTTGAGTTTAGGGCTCAGTAGAACTCTAGTTTCAGAAAGTAAAGCTTTGTCCCAAATTGCTGGGGTTTTTGCAGCTACCAGAGCTATTAGGGGGCTGCCATTTCAGCAGCCCCTGCCAGCTTTTGCTCACTGGTCACACACTTCAGGACCACCACACAAGACCATGATCCCAATCCAGGTCAGTTAAGGCAAGAGCACTCAGCCTCTGAATGATTGCTTGGCCTCCCTGCAATGTGCAGTCTGGGAGCTCTGAAGCAGCCATGTGGAGGTGGCTGCAGGGCCACTGCTTACACTCCTTGCCCTGGGGACAGTTGTCCAGACCCCTTCCTTTCCCCCCAATTTAGCTGAGTTCCCCTTCCCTTTCCTTTTGTCCTTGTTTCTTATGGGTTGATAATTTTGGAAACTGCCAGAGTTGCTTGTGATTTACCCTCCTGAGTGCTCCAGTCTCAGCTTTTCCTGGCTGCCTTGGGGCTAAAGCCGCAGTTTCAGAACAGCCTGGTTTCAACTCCCAGTGCACTGACTGCACTGAACCCTTCCTGTCCACCTGCCGGGCTATTTTCAGTAGGAACCTTGTTTTTCTGTCATTTTGTGGGTTCTGGAGCTCTAAAATTTGTTTAGAGTCATATTTTATAGGTATTTGAGGTGGTTACGGGGGAGCTCCCAGAGTTCTCCTGCTTCTGTGCCACCATCTTGACTCTGCCCCCTCAGAATCAATAATAATATTTTTATAAACATTTGATTTTAAATTTGAATTCCAGATTCTTTCCTTTATTTCCTCCTCACCTACCCCTACTGGGAAGATAAACAAATTAATATCAGTTGTCCATGTGTAGTTTCACAAAACATTTTCGTAGTAGATATAGGGTGAAAAACTGTATTTCTCTCCATCCTATCCCACCCCCACTTGTTCTGTTTTCTACTTTGACCCTGTCCCTTTTCAAAAGTGTGTGCTTCTAACTACCCTCTCCCCCCGATCTGCTCCCCGTTCTATCATTCTCCCTCTTATCCCCTTCTCCCCTACTTTCCTATAGGGTAAGATACCCAATTGAGTGTGTATGTTATTCCCTCCTTAAGCCAAATTCAATGAGGGTAAGGTTGATCCATTCTCTTTTGCCTTCCTGTTCTTTCCCTCCATTGTAACAATTTTCCTTTGCCGCTTTTATATGAGAAAATATACCCTATTCTGTCTCTCCCTATCTCCTCTCATTATATTTCTCTCTCACCTCTTAATTTTATTTTTTAAATATCATCCTTTCCTATTCAATTGATCCTGTGCCCTCTATCTATGCATACATATACATACATACACACACATATATACATACTCACATATGTATTCTTATGCATGTATACCCTCCTATCACCTCCTATCATTTGGGCCTGTCTCATTAAATCTCAGGGATATCTATAGAGGCAAATTGGCCTCCTTGCCTTAAACAGATAGATTAGGGTCAAGGTCACATGTGACATGCCTATTTTCTTGCTGTCACCTCAGGGCCATGCCTTGTAAGAAAGCTGTGATTCTAACTGGCAAGACAGGCATATCACATATGACCTTGACCCTTGACTGTGTTTAGAATGGAAATTTTTCTGTGGAAGCTGGAGAGAAAAGCTTTGCTTTTGGAGTAGATGATAGATAACTTCTGTCAGTTAAAATGTAAAGTATATAAGAAGGGACGTGTGCATCTATGGACAGCTCCAAAGTAACTTCAGTGTTAAGTTTATTAAAATGACAGTTATGACCTAAAATAACCCCACATATATGTGATATTCTCCCTTCTTTTTCAGTTTAAGGCTCTTTTGGGAGCAGCTAGTGGCACAGTGAATAAAGACCTGGGCCTGTGGTCAGGAAGACTTGAGTTCAAATAGGGCCTCAGACACTTAGAGATATTAATTCCCATATTTTAAGTAATTATCCTGTAACCTAAAACCCATTTTAGAAGATCATCATATTAACCAGCTGCTCACTTCTCAAACCTTCCTTTCTTTGGTCACTATTCTGTATTGTATACCTCATCTATTCTGTGGATCAGTCCCTCTATTTCTTAGCCACTAATAGATTGTTTTGATGATTTCCACTTTGTAAAACAGTGTGAGATCTGGTACTACCTCAGACATCATTTATTTTTTTATTATTATTTTTTAAATTTGTTTTCTTGTTTACATCATTCATTTTCATGAGATTTTTGAATTACAAATTTTCTCCCCGTCTTTCCCCTACCCCTACTGTAAAGGCCCTCCCCTGATCTGCTCTCTTACTTTCTGGTAGGGCAGGGAGGGTCTC
>CM053594.1:42404361-42426459 GCA_028646575.1 Pseudocheirus occidentalis
ATTTTCCTGTTTTGTCATCTTGGCCAATCTGACTGGTGAGATGTGGTACCTCAACATTGTTTTGATTTGCATTTCACGAATCAATAGTGATTTGGAGCATTTTTCCATGTGCTTAAATATATCTTTAATTTCTACCTCTGTAAATCACCTGTTCATATCCTTTGACCACTTATCAATTGGGGAACCCATTCATCATTTTCTATTCCTTTGAAAATATAATTCCTAATTTTAACAACATATAGATAAAAAAAATTGCTTGTGTTACACCATATATAATATCCATTCCTGCTCACATTTTAGATCAGTTTACAATATGCCAGGCTAATAATCCTAACTGTTTCTTTTGGTTCCAGTAATAATTATAAGTATCTTTTCCATAATCTTTAAAGTCAAATTAACCATATCTCTGGATGTAAAACACTTGAAAAATCATTGTACACAATTTATAAGAGCTTTTGGGGTACCTAACGGCTTCTAAATAATAATACCGAGAAGAAAAATGTTTTAACAACAGAATTCATAATTTTATCAAATCACAAAATTTAGAAAAATGTCCCAAACATCATGTATTTAGAAAAAATCTTGCTCCCATAAATTACATCAGGCTAGCATTTCCCGACCTTCACACAGGAAATAAACAATATCTATGGAATCTCCTTTCAGTGAGGGCTACCTCCCCACTCCCATAATGGTATTTTGGACAAGGCACAGGAAAATCATCAGTTTACATCCCTAATCCCCTGACAACTACATCTAACAATATTAAATCTTTTCCTTTTACTAAAAGGGACTGAATTCTTTCTCTCTCCATCCCTGCCCTTGCAGTTCGAAAGAAAGAAAAAGAGAAAGAAAATTTTCAATTGTCTCAATTCCCTCTGGAGAGAGGGGGCTGCACCCCCATTTCAGAGGGTGAAGAGCTCCTTCCCCTTCCCCCTCAGCATTTCCTGAGAGAAATTCCTCTGTCTCCCAGACCCAGTTAGCCCTGTCTGCCAGCCAGGCCCAACTGCTTTTCTGCTACCCCATCACCCCTGCAGAATCTCTGGCTTTCCCAGAGATAAAAAAAGAAAAAAAGAGAAAGCCCCACTTCTTTCCCGGGACTGTCGTCAGTTTCCCCAAACTCATAGACTCAATATTTAGGGATAAGAACCCTTCCCCTCTTCTGTACTCTTCTGATGACTGCTGCCAGGGTCCCCCAAGTCATAGACTCAATATTTAGGGAGAAGAGCCCCTTTTCCCCCCTTTTAGTTACCCTAGGAGCTTATCAAATGGCATCCTTTACCCGAGGACCCGTAGGATATTGCTTACCTTTCTGGGCTATATGCATATGGTTTTCATGACTGTCCTTCTCATCACTTGGCTGGATCTTTTGTCTCACTTTAACTTCTGTCTTCTCTCCTTTTCCTGTTCTTATGTAAGGAATGCATCTCTCTTTGGTGTCTTCCGAACCCAAAAGCCATGGCTCCCCATCAAGTCCAGAGGCCACGGGAGACAGATCCAGGGGCACACCTGCCTCAAGACTGGTGTAGGGGACAGTTGCTTCCAAGGGAGGGAAATCTCAGATGAAGCCTCCAGTTGTTTGGGATGAAAAATAACCCTCATCCTTAATTTAGTGAAAAAATAAACAAAGAGATCTCTCAGGATAAGAACAGGAGTTTATTCTCTTCCCCAGGAGAAGAAGACCTCTTGAGTCATGGGGAAGACTACCCTCTTCTTCCGGGGAAGAGAATAAATTCCTGCTTCCCTAGCACCCCATCTGAAAAAAAAAGAAAACGAAAAGAACCTTCACCATTTCCATCTGTCCCTGATAACCATTCTTCCTTACCTCTCCTCTTTTGGTGGCCAAAGTCCTTGAGATAGCTATGTACAAAAGGTTTTTCCACTTCCCTTAGTCTCACTCTCTTTTTGACTCTACAGTCTTGTTTTCAACCTCAAAATCAAAATCAAATTGTCCTCTCTAGTATTGCTAACAATTCTTAACTGGAAAAATGAATGGCCTTTCCTCAGTCCTCATTCTTCTTAATCTCTCTGCAGCCTTTGATTTTATTATCCAGGTTTTCTCTGATACTCTTCTCCTTAGATTTTTAGGATGATACTCTCCTGGTTCTCCTCCTAACTGATTTCAATGTCGGTATCTTGCTGGATTCTCCCCTAAGTTATAAATACTAACTGTGGGTGCTGTATGTTAGGGCTCTGATTTGGGCCCTTTTTAATCTTCTCTATGAGATTTTGTGATCTCATAAACTCCTGTGAATTTAAGAATCATCTGTAAATTGATGACTTTCAAATCTACTCCTCTACCCTTACCCTCTGTGGTCATCTCCAGTCTCACAGCTCCTGTTGGACAACTGCCTATTAGAAATCTTGAACTGGGTGTCTTGTAAACATCTTAAACTCAATATCCCATCTTAACTTTCCTAAGGCTCTTCAGGCTATCATCATATTCCCAAACACCCAGGCTCAAGCCCAGGAGGCCATTCTTGATTACTCACTCTCTCACTCCCTCCCATATTCAATCTGTTGACAAGGTCCATAGATTTGGTTTCATAACATCTCTCCTATATGCCCTCTCTCTCATAACCCTGTCATCATCCCAGTGCAGGCCCTCATCACCTCATGTGCAGACAATGGCAGTGGACTTCTCGTTGTTTTTTTCTGTCGTAAGACTTTTCCCATTCCAGTCTATCCTGCAGTCTGCCACCAAAGTAACAGTCCTAAAGTCCAGGTCTGACCGTGTCATTGTTCTATTCAAGAAATTCCAATGTTTTCCTATTACCTCAAGCATCAAATATAAAATCCTATTTGGCATTCAAAGCCCTTAAGAACCTGCCTCTCCTTTTCTTTTCTAATATTCTTGTACCTTACACTTCCTTTCCCCCGGTGACATTGGCCTTTTTGCTTTTGCTTGCTCTTGCCTCACTACCTCCAAACTCAGAACATTTTCATTAGCTGTCTTCCATCCCTGGAGCTCTTTCCTTCCTTGTTTTTCTTTCTTCCTTCAAGTCCCTGCTAAGATCCTTCTTCTTGTAGAAGGACCCCACCTTTCTGTCTATAGGAAGGTGGCATCTTAATAGGTACAAGCCCCTTAATTCTCAAGTGATCCCTGTGAATTCTGGTGACCTTCCTCCGTTGATTATGTGCCATTTATTACGTATTTAGCTCAACCCTTCCACTCACCTTGTCAGGAGACCAGAAGCCAGCTCATCAGTAGAAACATCCCTGGTACATTTTGCTGGGATATGAGAGAACTGCCATAGTGACTGGGAACTTTCAGGTCCTGGTAAAGGCAAAACCATCGCTGAGCTGTCCAATGTCCCTGGTGCTGAGTTCAGTGACTGTTGGGCTCTGTGGCTTCATTTACAAGAGGTATGGGTGGGCCTCTCTGAGCTCCAGTCATATTCCCTGCAGAGGGTGAAGGGACAGTCCTAGAGTAAGTGATACCCTCACTGAAGCCAGGCATGGAGGAGGTGGAGGTCTAATGAGGTCAAAAAACATGTTCCTGGGCCTATGGAGTGCATTGTGTGATTCTGGGGGTATCTTGTGGTCTCCAGTAAAATGCTGAACATTATTTTACCCTCCCTTGACCTTTCTGTAAACACCAAGAAAGTGCTCATGTCTCGTCCAGCAGATGTTAGCATGATGCTGAGAGCACTGAAGGACAGGGCAGCTGAGCCTGCTTCTATTACCATCTAGGGCAGGCATCCTGTTTCTCTGGGGTGGTTCACCTCATAGGCAGATCTTGGCTTGTCCCTGATCAGACTGTAACAGGTGAGGATAGAGGCAAAATGGGGCTGATTTCAATTCCTGCAATTCAGACAGTGGTATGGGAAGAAGCAAGGAGAGTGGGCCCTGGAGTCAGGGTGGTGGTAGAAATGTCTCTGGAGGCCATTTCTGATACAGGTGTATCTGCATGGAATGTAGAAAAAATTATCCAAGCTGGACCAGTTTTGAAGGGAGCCTGCACTAGCTGTGGGCTCTGCTGGAGTCATGGAAAGTGTGGGACTACCAGTGCCCATGGTAACTCCAGGAGATTTCTTAGGAGGAGTTGAGGCTTCAGTGAGAGAGTACATAGTTCTTCTCTGTGTCTCAGGTCTGAGACCATTTGTTACAGTGGGCACAGTGAGAAGGTGTGGCTTGAGTGGTGATTGTACCTGGAGTTGTCTCCACAATGTCTATCTCTGTCGCAATATCTGAAATGGAATTCCTCACAGTAGAGCCAGCCATGGTGATGACACTGTTGAGTCTCTTTCTAGGTCAGACCCATTCACATTATCCAATGCCGCTGTGGTTCTAGTTGAGAATCTTGTGACCATGGCAGTTGGTTGAAGTGTCCTTAAGGTTGGTGGGGGATGTTTGGAGTCATTTGGACAGATTCCTCTTGCTTCTTTATTGAAGACATCTCCCAATCCCCCACATCTCATTTTCCCCACATTTTTTAATTGAGCATCAGATCCTGGACAAGTCTGATCTTCAGTCTAAGGATTCCATTAAGGACTGCCACATGCTGCTATGCTATCCTAGGGTGGGCATATCTATTTGTGAAGCACCCCTCTGAGTGAACCTATATCATCACAAGATTCATTTTTAAGTCATACAAATCCCAGGAACATTTGTTGAACATTTGATTAATCTAAGAATGTACTGATGCTTAGTTGTAATTCTATTAATATCTGAGGAGAGTACATGAATTAAAATAGAAAATTAGTCTAGAGGGCAGATAGGTGGTGTGTTGCATAGAGCATTGTTCCTAAAGTCAGGACGACCTGACTTCATATCTTACCTCAGACTCTTGACAGTAGCTGTGCAATCATGGGCAAGATTAACCCCAATTGCCTCACAAGAATAAGAAAAAAAGAAAATTAGACAGTTCAACTGACCAAAAGACACCTGTCCTAGTCCTAACCAAATCTCTCTGAAGTTGTTACACCACCAGCTTCATTAGAGAAAGCAACGAGATAGAAATCTGGGTACCAAATTTTAGGAAGGATTTCAAAGGAACATGATTAAATCCACACTTCGAATACTTACTCCTTGTGAGACTTTGGGCAAAGGTTCACCCCAGGGCTCAGTTTTCTCTGCTTTCAGACATTTGTATTAGATGACTGAAAGCCCTTGCCCCAGGAGGGCAAACAGAATGGTAAAGCAACTCAAAGATATATCCATATGAGCATATGTTGAAGGAACTGGAGAATTTTAAACTAGAGAAGTGATGACACAAAGGGGGCATTAATGGTTGTCTTCAAGTATCTGAATGATTCTTGTTTGGAAGATAATTCCATCTTCTTGGTTTATGTCCTGAGGGTGGAACAATAGCAAGGGATGCAGAGAAAAGAGGTAAATTTATGCTTGATGTCAGGAAATAACTTTCTAAAAATCAGAACAACCCCCAAAGGGGGATAGAAAGCCCCAGGAAGTGGTGGGTTCTCCTTGACATCTTCAAGAATAAGTTAGATACGCAGTGATGGACACACTTGTTGGCTAGCCTGGAGCTTATGAAAGTGCTGGATGTTGTCAACATAGCTAAGACAGTCCCTGAGCTTATCTCTGGGTCTCTATGTGGGACACCATGAGCCATGGTCCCTGGGGAAATTGAATCAGCAGAGGTGCTTAGCAGGCCTGTAACACTTCCTGAGGATATGGGAGATAGAGGAGAAGCAGTGGTCAGTGGGGCACCTGTCCTACTCTCTGCCACTGAGGTTGGAAACGCAGGACTGTCAGTGAGCATAGAAATAGAAGCTATATCTGTGACTTCATTGCTTTTGATGAGATTTTCTGTCCCAGAAGCAGCCAAGCTCACAACTTCAGGCATGGGAGTAATCCCAGATAAGGCCACAGAATTTGAAGGAGGGAGTGTCTGTGGCCATATAGTGCTGATATCTGCCCCAGTGGTGGAAAGAACGGTGGATTTAGCTGTGGAGGAGGGCTGGGAGATGAGTGTGCTTTGTTCAGGGAAAGTCTTGGAGTAACTGGTACTTGGAGGTATGACTGAGATCACTTGAACATTTGGGCTGGGGCTCAGAGGAACTGACAACATTTCTTCTGTCACTCTGGCTGTGACAGTGCTAGCCATGGTCACCATGTCCAAGGTAGACAAAGAAAGATCTGAGGTCACCTCCAAGTCTTCAGGTGGGATAGCATGAGTCATCATCTCCCTTAGAGTAGAGCCACCAGAAGTATCCAACAGTTCTGGTCTTCTAGTAGTGGTGGCTGAGGACATGGGACATATAGGTGATGAGGAAGTGGTTGGTAGGCCACCAACGCCGCTCTCCACCACTGTCCTTGGGAGATCAAGGCTGTGAGTGGTCACACAAAAGGAGGGAGGACATCTATGACCTTGCTGCTTTGGATGGGACATATGCTTTTTGTGCTTGGGGCAGCTGGGTTGATGTCCTCAGACATGCGGATAATCCCAGATGAGCCTATGGGTCATGATGAAGTGAGAATCTTTGGCCAAGTAGAAGTGCTACCCATCCCTGTCATGGTAAGAGAAGTGGCTTCAGATGTGGTAGAAGATGTTTTTCTCCTGTAAGAGTCACAGAGTTAGTGCTGGTAAAGGTATCATCAGCCTCCACTGTTGATCCAGGGTACAAGACTTTCTATGCTACAAGCCTGGACCCCTTGGTAAGGAGGCTGTGGTGTAGAGTGGAATAGCCATCTGGTCCTGTTCTGGACTTTCCAGTAGGGCTTACTTGAAGGTAAGCTGAGGTCTGATCAGGAAAAGGTGTGCTAGTAGCTGACCCTAAGTTCCTGCCCCCCTCCCCATACTCATCTTGAACACAGGGGTGGTTATGGAGGTGTAAAGATAAGCACAAACAGCTTTCTAGTGGACTGCTGCTATGAACAGCTTTGAGGTTCTGACTTCACATAGTATAGTGAACTCTCTATTTATTCAGCAATAAACTAAGACAAAACATTGACAGAAACCAAAGTACAGCATTCACCATGTTATAGCACAACATTATCTCTAAAGTGGCCGTGTAGTTTTCACCAAACAGGCCACATAGTTTTAAATAAAAAATATCTTTCAGTATGACCTTAACTCAGTCATCTTTAAGGAGCAAGCCTCCTTAAGGGACACAAAGTACAAAAGTCAAAGTTCTCCACCCCTAGGTCACAGTAAATCATAATCTTCTCAATCAATACACAGTATCCAAGTAAAGTCTTCTTTCATCTTGACTCGAGGCTGGCTCTCAGCTTCCATGGTTCCCCTTCCATGATCCCAGCTCCTGCCCAAATCTACACAACTGTCATCTGAATTCAAAGGCAGGCATCTCTCAGCTCCTTGTCCAGCTCCTTGTCCAGCTCCTCATCCAGTTACTTGTCCGTATTCCATTCTGTGTTGAAGCTCACAGTGTCCAGTCCACCTCAAGTCCTTCACAGTTTCTGTTTCTGGGAAGACAGAGCTTAGTAAAGCCACAATAACCTTCATTCACATTGCTGGCAGCATCATCAATTCGCTATTTGCCTATAAAATCAACAGAGACCCACAAACAAGGTCCAAGAAGTCAACACAAATCATAAACATAGAAATCAAAACAGACCCACAAACAAGGTCTGAGAGGTCAAAACAAATCATCAGTAAAGTCCCATGACCTCCAAAACCTTCTTCTGGGACTTCTTTGAACAGACAATTAGAAAATCCTCTTTCAGGGCTTTCAGTAAGGTCCCAGGGCTTATAGACAAAGTCTCACAAACAAACATCAACATAGAAGACAAACATAGAGTGCTGGGATACCACAAGTTTTCTCCTTTTCAACTCTACCACCACAAGTGTTATCTTCTCAGTTCTCCTCAGTTCTTCTCAGTTCTCAGTTCTTCCCATTTCTGCTCAGTTCTCAGTTCTGGTGAGTTTCCAGTTTTTCTCTCTTCTCAGTTCTGCTCTCTCCAGCCTGGGCATCTCCTTAAATATGGTTATTAGCTCCTCCCCTTCCTGTTGCTGATGCAACAGGAGTTCACAAGTTCTAGGGTTCACAAGTTGTGGGGTTCACAAGTTCTGCTTCTCAACAAAGACTTGATACAGTCATGGGCAAGAACTGAATCAAGGTGTCAATTAAATAGCTGAAACAATGTATTAACTATTTCTTTGCTTGCCATTACAGAAGGCCACAGTACTACCCAACTGCCTGTTATCACGAGTGATGAAATCTAGGATTGCTTGATTAGCAATCTGGATTAGCTTCTGGATTAGCAGTAGGAGTAAAAGATGTAACTCGTCACCCCACCCCGGATGCAAGGTCCAGGGGTGTTCAGTGGCAGGAGGTACAGTTTGACTTGTCAGAGTTCCTGTCCTAGTGAGAAGATAGTTGTGAAGTGGTTGGCTTCCTGTCTTACCTCATGGGGACAAGAGTGGATATTTTCTCTGGCAATGGAAGACTTGGGATGTGGAATGTGTTTGCTCTTTGGGAATTTCCTGGGGTTTGTCTGTACTTTCCACAAAGGAAGCAGACATTGTTATGAGACCAGCTTTCCCTTTTGTGGGTGCCAAGGATGCATGTGTGTGTAATGGTAATGAAATTTGGAGATGCTCCTGAATTGGCTTGGTTTTGGGATTGACCTTTAAAACCCAGAGCTTGTGAATCCCACTTGTGGGATGAACTTTTTGATGTGAAGAGAGAGGGCTGACCTGGGAGGAGACATGAATTGAAAGAAAGGCTAAAGCCCAGAGAAGGCCAGAAGAAGGACTTTGGGGAGAGCAGTATCCAGTATCATGGAGACTGAGTTGCTGAGAGCCCATTGGAGCTGCCCAGGACTTTTGAGAACTGCCACCCAGAGCTGCTAAAAACTGCGGAGGCATGGCTGTGATGCTGGTAATTTGTCTGTCTGTTTTGATATTGTTTTTCCAGATTCACCTGATGGTGGACAATGCTGCTGTTGTAGAGGTCCTGGAACCTGCTGTTGGTTCAGAAGCCCCGAAGGAGGATTTTCTTGTTGTATGTTCACAGAAACCCTGGAAGAGGACCTTGCTGATATTTTCAGGGGTTCTGGGACTGTTCTACAGGCAGAGAGTGACTTGATGAGGACACTAGTTATGACTTTGTTGAGCCTTTTCTCCCCAGGAACTGAGATTGTTGAGGGCTTGCCTGGAGTGAAGATGAAAGAAGTGCCTTTGCCTGGGTTTTCAAAGCTGAGATGTTATCTTAACCTTCTTATGGATTAAGAGTGGATGGCCTTTTGTGCTCTCCTGCTCCCTTTTGAGAAAATGCTTGGTGTTGATGGATGGTATTGTAATTACTTTGAGTCCAGGGGTGGGAAAATTTTGTCTTTTTGTGCTCTGCGATTGACCAAATGAATGTACTTTGTTTATGATTGGGAACTGACCTCCATTTGAGAAGAGACTTTAATTGACTAAATGAATGTACTGTCTAGGGGTCAGTACTACCTGAAGTGCCTTGAGAACTTACTTGTGAAATGTATGAGTTATACTATATTTTGACTTTCACTGTTCTGTGAATGTTTGCTGAATAAATGGGTTTTGCTAGGCTGGTAATCCAAACCTTGGAAGTTGCCTTTCATTGGCATTACAGTGTGTCTCCTCCAGCAGGAGCTGGGATGTTGCTAACTGCAGGAATGGGACAAGTAGCTGAGTCAGATTCTGTTCACATGTGTGAGGCCAGCTTCTCTGCGGTAGTGACCTCAGCTTGCACTGGAGTTGATGCAGGGCTTTCCCCTGTTTCTTTGGCACTGAAAGGTGAAGGAGAGAAGGACAGGGAGGCAGGGGGACTGGTGCCTATCCCTGAAGCCAAGGCAATTGTCTGGAGAGCATCTGGTGGAACTGATCTTGATACTGGCCCCATGCTGGTGCTCTCCATGGTAGTTGTGTGTGCTCTAGATGTGATCATTGGGAGGGGAAAGTGTCCTGGGCTGGCTGGTCTTTAATGGAGTACTTGAGTTAGAGGTAGCACTGGTTTCATCTGAAGTCAAAGGGAGCAAGAGACTACTGGTACTCATGTTCACGCCTGCAGATGTCTGGGGCACAGCAGTGGCTCCTCTTGAAGAAGAGTTCGATTCTATGGATATCTCAATTAATTGGCCATTTGCACCGGTATAAACATGGAAACTAGTGGACTGAATAGAAGGAAGTTTCTCAATGGCAACTGCCTTCGTTGGAGCATTTGAAAAAGAGGCTCTAACAGAGTGGATCACAGAGATGGTGGTGGACCCCAGGGAGTCTCAGGTTTTGGGAGATGAACCTCCTGCCTGGAGGTTGCTGGGGAATCCAGTGATTGAGCAATTGGTTGTTATGTGTGTAAGAATACAGGGCAGGAAGAATGGGGGGGTATTCACCCTCATTTCTCCTCAATAATACCACTTCACCTCCTTCAGTGGTTCACATAGACACCTCTTCCTTTATGATCAAGTTCATCCACCAAAGTGTATCATTGGGGACCATGACTCCTGCTACTCTGGGGCCACTACATTGATCAGTGAATGGATCCACAGTCACACAGAGGTTACCTGCTTCATCCCAAGATCCATCTTTTAAATCTTTATAGTCACCTGACCTCCCAAGGGCTTTGGGAACAAATGCATGAATACATGTGTGAAGAAAAAATGAATGTATGGAATGAAAGGGGGAAGCATTTACTAGAAGACATAAACAGTATTGTTTCTTTTTTACTGTATGGGATAATTTTATTTTAGTCTTTTTTAAAATTTTATTTATTATTTTTAATTTACAGCATTCAGTTCCACAATCCCTGGAATTTCAAATTTTATCCCTCTCCCTCTGCCTCCACCCCCTCCCCAGGGCAGCAAGTAATCAAATATACTATTTACAAATACCTTCATATTAAACATTAGTCAAGTTGTAAAGAATGCTTATAGCCAATGGAGTGAACAGTGAGAAAGAAGAAACAAAACAAAACAAAAAGAGGGAGAGAGCAACAAGTTTCCTTCAGTCTACATTCAGAGTCTGTAGTTCTTTTTCTGGATGTGGATATCCCTGTCCTCATGAGTCTTTTGGACTTTGCAACCTTGGATTGCTGAGAAGTTAGTCTTCAATCATGTGATGTGTCTGTAATTTTGTACAAAGTCCATCTGCTCATTTCTTATAAAACAATAGCATTCTATTGCATTCATTGACCACAACTGTTTAGCTGTTCCCCAATTAATGGGCATCCCCTTGATTTCCATTTCTTTGCCACCACAAAAAGGACCTCTATATACAGGTCCTTTTCCACTTCTATGATCTCTTTCAGATACAGCCCTAGAAGTGGTATTGCTGGGTCAAAGGGTATGCACTTTTTTATAGCCCTTTGGGCATAGTTCCAGATTGCTCTCCAGAATGTCTGAATCAATTCACAACTCCACAGTGCTTTAGTGTTCTGATTTTTCCACATCCTCTCCAGCATTTATCATTTTCCTGTTTTGTCATCTTAGCCAATCTGACTGGTGAGATGCAGTACCTCAGAGGTGTTTTGATTTGTATTTCTGTAATAATAGTGATTTAGAGCATTTTTTCATATGCTTAGAGATACCTTTAATTTCTTTATCTGCAAACTACCTTCCATATCCTTTGACCTTTTATCAATTGGGGAATGAGTTGTATTCTTTTTTTTTATTTGCTTTGTGGAGGGGCAGGGCAATTAGGCTTAAATGACTTGCCCAAGGTCAAACAGGTAGTTTTTTATATTAAGTGTCTGAGGCTGGATTTGAATTCAGGTCCTCCTGACTCCAGGGCTGGACCCCTATTCACTGTGCCACCTAGATACCCTAATGACCTGCATTCTTATAAATTTGACTCTGTTTTCTGTATATTTTAGAAATGAGGCCTTTATCAGAGATCCTGGTTGTAAAAATTCTTTGCCAATTTTCCACTTCCCTCTTGGTTATAATGACTATTTGTACAGAAACTTTTCAATTTAACGTAGACTAAATTATCCATTTTGCATTTAATAATGTTCTCTAAATCTTGTTTGGTCATAAAAATTTTCCAATCTCCATAAATCTGACAGGTAAACTACTCCTTGCTCTCCCAGATTGCTTGTAGTATCAGCCTTTATACCTAGATCATGCACCCATTTAGACTTTATTTTGGTATATGGTGTAAGATATTAATCTATTCCCAGTTTCTGTCATACTCTTTTCCAGTTTTCCTAGAAATTTTTGTCAAATACTGAGTTCTTATCCCAAAATCTGGGGTCTTTGGGTTTAGTAGTATCATTTCTTAAGTTGAAATTATCCTGACATCCAATCCAGGCACGTGGATCAGGAAACTGGACTGGTACTGAATCCATTCAAAATTCCACAACTTAATTTGCTTAGACAGAGCCTTGGTTAAAGGAAGGTTCCAAAGTAAAGTGTGTCATTATCTTTGACACTTGCCTACCAGCCTCCACTTATAAAGAGATTCAGAAAGGGTATGGTATATTCTTATCAACATTCTTGTGTTATCCAAATGAATTCTAGACAAAACATAGGTAAGAACAGCGAATGAAAGAGATACTGAGGCAAAAGGACTCCTAGACTTACTTGCTCTAGTTGGATCTCAGGGGGATGCCTACCTTGGTTAATCCAAAATATTTTTCCCAATGGGAAGAGGGTGTCATAGATGATATGCTGAGGGAAAGAGATCTAAGATCACTAGGGTCAAAAATGACAAAGGAAAATGTGCAATCAGTTGGAGCAGACTTGAGAGCTTATGGAGGCCATGAAGCTGCCCTGAGGGAGCAGGTAACATAGAAGAGAGTTCAAGGAAGGGAGGTGATGGTAGGGAGTCTAATAAAATGCCAGGCTAGAGGGGATCTTCCTTCCTTGGATTGTATAGCTCGAATCCCTCATTTTATTGGCCAAGAGAATAAACTAGAAATAATGGAAAAGGTAGCCTTCGTGAAGGTGGGAGGTCAGAGCATGAGGTAGTCCTGGGTAAAGGGGAATGTGAGACTTAGGAGAAGATCAGAGGGGAGGCTGGTCACAGAAGGGGAAAAGTCATTGAAGGTCATAGCCATGAAGGCCAGGTGGACAGTTCATACCAGGAGTGTGGTGGGAAATTTTTTTTGGAGGCTACAGTATGAGCCTGATGAGCTGGTCACAGTAAACAGCAGGGTAGGAAAGAAAGCAGTTGGGGAATCTATTGGAGGATGGATGAAAGTGGCAAGATGAGAGGCTGCTGAGGAACAGGAGGCTAGGACTTCGAGTAAGGGTGATGTGAATCTGGCAAGGCAAAACCCTTAGAAAATAGGGATCGGTGGATACTCATATTGCAGTGGTAGGTCAGAGTGGGAAAGGGAGACCAGAGCTGTTTGATTTAGAGCCAAGGGTTGGGGGAATCACACATTTGAAGGGCCCTGGCACCAATGCATCCAGGGTCTTCTGGCTACTCTAGTGGTGCATAATTGCTAACCAATTGGTCTTTCAGGGATACATATCTGGTCAATTAGCCCTAGCCATTGTGTTCAGGACCAAAATGGGCACTGTACTTTTCCTTCATCCTCCAAGCTTGGTTTCCTTTGGATGGAGTACATGAGAGCCTGGCAGACTGCCAGAGAGGAATGATGACCCCTGAGGAGGTATAATGAACCCTAGACCCTAGGCTTCTCTCTCCTCATTTCCTGTAGGCCCTCCTGAGTATTCACCCATCCCAGGGCAAATGGTAAGAAACAGGCAGAGAGAGTGTGTTCTGGCCAGTCCAGAATGGGAAAGGTCCACGTTTATTCCACACTACTCCAGGATATTATCTGGGTTCAATGTGTTACACTTTTATTGTAGTTCATCATTAATGAATTTTCCTCAGGTCTAGGTAGGAGAGGTAAGAGCTGATGGCTCATCTTTGAACTCTGTCATTTTCCTTTTTTTTCCCACTGGCACATGGTGACATGTACAGGGTCGAGGGATGGAGGATAGTCAGGAGTTATGAGGGCATGACCTTTTCTGAGAGCCTCTTGTGCATAGTTGTGGAACCAGCTTTGTTCTCCAGAGAAGGCATGAAGGCAGCCCTGGTGAAACCCAGGAGCAAAGCCAGGAGTCAAGGGTATTAAAACTGGTCTTCCTTGTTAGCTTCATACATTTTTTCCCAGCCCCACCTAAGATCAGGCTAAGGAGAAATCACCCAGGTAGAGTATTCATGAGCCTCATTGAGAGAATTCTCCACTAACTGAGAACAGAATAGAGAGAGTGATTGAAGACAACCTGGAACTTTCTCCTATGTCAATTCATTCTCTCTCTTCGTTTCTCTCTTTAGCTCTGCTTCTGCCTCAGTTTCTGACTGTCACTTCATCTTTATCCCTTTCTCCATCTCTGTTTCAATCTTTGTCTCTTTCCAACTTTCTTGGTCTCTGTCTCTCCATGTCTGTCTCTGATTATCTCTCTAACTCTCTCCCTCCATTTTCAATTCTGCTCCATAAACATTTGTTAATCAACTACAGGCTGGGCACTGCATTTTCTCACTCTCTTTCTCTGTCTCTGACACACAGACATCTCTTCTCTCTCCAGTTCTCAGGCACACACACCCTCTTCCTTCACACATGAACAGACAAACACTCTAGCGCCTCGCACTTCCTAAATTACACTCTGACTACTGCTCTCCTACAGGAGGGTGCTTATGTGCAGCCATAACCACACCTACATTCTCACATACACAAGCTTAATGACTCTCTGAGAGGCATACTGTGTCATCAGATCACAAATTTAGAGCTGGGAGGGATATTGGAGCCTATCTAATCCAATCTCTCCATTTTATACACATGAGGAAACTGAAGCCCATAGAAGGCTCTTGATGATGATCACCTCTATTAGTAGGATTTGAATCCAGGTCCTCTGGCTCCAAATAGAGTGATCTTTCCACGGTGCCACAACAAAGACTTATTCTCAAAGACATACTCTGTCTCTCTCACACACAGTCCTTACTGCTCTTAGGGGTTCCCCAAGTTCTCTTACCATAAAGTAGCTCATAAGACTTGCCATGAGTTGCAGAAACATACCAAGGCAAATCATGATGATGCCTCAAAAACGCATGCCTGGAAGAAGAAGAGGTGATGCTGACAGGCCATCGTGGGGATGAGGGGACAGCAGAGTGGGAATTATCCTTGGAAATTCCAACCATATGGGAAGGGAGGGGACAAAGAGAAATACCTAGGGAGACTGCAAGCTAAAGTACCCAACCCAGAGCTTCCCCCACCTCCCGCACCACCAGACCTTTGTCCTTCAGAAGAAGCTGACCCAGGGGAGACAGGGTGGTCAGACTTTGAGAGTGAATTTGGAGAAAGGAGATGGGGCTCAAGTAGTAGGAGAAAAAGAGCTGGGCAAACTGAGGGAAGGTCACTTGGAGGCAGAAGAGATGGTTCAGGGAACCCAGTGACACACCCTGGCACCTGGGAGGGTGATAGTGCAAGCACCCAATATCAGAACAGGGAAAGCGGACAGTGATACTGAGTCATATCCAGTGACAAGGGAATAGCTTAAGGTGCAGGGCACGGCATGCTACTCATAGCCACCCCCCTAACAACTGGTAAGGATGCCCGCAATTCATTTATCTGATGAGTACAGTCAAAGACAATGTTTTTGGATGCTCAGCACTGAGCAGACTCCCCGCCACTTCTCCTACTCTTAAGTATCAGCCTCAGCTCCCTGTTTCCCCCCACCCCCTGGGAACTGGCATGGGGCAAGGCTGATCTCACAGTCACCACTTTTCTTAGTTCCATCTATTCCATTGGTAGGATACTCTGAGGATAGAGAAATATGGAATAAATGTAAGAAACCTACGGTCTTGACCTTTGGAGCTAGATTGGGTGAGGAAGAGTTGTCTGAGAGGACAAGAGGTAGAGAGACTACAGGGGACAAGGACAAAGATATGGGGATCATGGAGACAGATGATGGTAGGGGACAGGGATGGCAATGTGGTAGGGCAGTCAGGGAGGAAAGAATGAATATAGGCATCAAAGAATGTTGAGGGAGAGTCTTTAGGGATTGAGATGTCAGAAGTCCAGGATTCCAGGAATTCCTCATCCCTCCTCACAGCCTATCAGTTTTCATTCCCCAAGAATCCCTGTAAAAGGACAGAAAGACAAGGCTGAAGGACCAGCCTCCCACTCCAGCCCCTCACCATCCACCAAGACACTGTCCCGATCTAAAATAAGGTCCTTTAGCTTGGTTCCATTGTTTGTCAGTCTGAGAAACTCTTCATAAACAGCAGCCTTGTCAAAGCTCTGTCCTTGAGAGGTTGGTGTGAGCTCACATAAAGAATCCATCCCTGTGTGGCTACCAGGAGATGTGCCTAAAGGAGAGCTAGTGGTATCAGTGAATGAGAGAGGAAGGAGGCAGGTGGGCAGGAGGGGAGCCTGAGCAACGGCCTCAAGGGAAGTGGCTTCGCTGAGCAGGTCTCTGGCCCTGGCAGGAACCTTCTTGATGGGGGACCTCTTCTCACTGCACTGTGTGGCTGCTAGTGCCCCCACCCAGAATTAGACTTTTTTGTTAAGTGTTTTGTGACTTCATCTATGGATCTAAATTGTAAACTCCTTGAGGACATGGCCTGCTTTATGTTTTGTATCTTTGGCTTGGTGTATTTCCAGGAGAGTATTCTGCTGCAAAGCTTAGTGAATGGTCAATGACTGTAACCTCCTTGATGGTAAAGATTGCTTCATTTGTGTATTTCTGTATTATATTCCCCAGCACCTGCCCCACTCCTTGGGACATAGTAGGAGATTTATAAATGCTTGTTGATTGATTGATTGAATGAATCATTGACTAGCCTCTCAGGCAGTTTGGCAACATAGGCCTGCTGCTTTCTTTATTCTTTATCTGCTGGACCAGGGGTGGGGAACCGGTAGCCTGAAGACCACATGTGGCCCTTTAGGTCCTCAAGTGTGGCCTTTAGACTGAATCCAACTTCACAGAACAAATCTGTTAATGAAAAGATTTGTTCTGTAAAATTTGGACTTCAGATCCAGTCTAAAAGCTGTGCTCAAGGACCTAGAAGGCCAGGAGATACCCTTCCCTGGGTGCTGGTTTGAGGCAGTTTTTAGAAGGGAACACAGGAGGGAAGGAAGATAAAGGAAAGAAGAAACACCAGATTCCTGAGGCACACCACAGAAAGGGCTGGAAGGGATATCCTGTCCTAAAAACGTTCTGTTTTGGGAACTGGTATCTAACAAGAGCTGCTTCCCAGAATTGTAGGGGTGAGAAATTAGGGTGGAGTCTTAGATGGACTTGTCCCTGGGGAGAAACCTCACCTAAAAGTCTGTACTTGACAATCAGAGAAATGCTGCTGTTTCTAAAGAGATGGTTTAGCTGTAAGAAAAAGGAATATTTCCTGGGATCCAATCCTCAGTCAGCATTGTGCCCAGAAAAAAAAAACAACTTAAAAAAAAAACGCAGTCATGCTTTTTGGCTAGTTTGTCTGTCTGTCAGATACCAGCCCAGGTGGGCCTAGATGAATACAAGAGATGGGCTGAGTTCACCTTCCTGGGTACCAGGGACCATCCCAGGTGCAGTCAACCCCCCACCTAGACCCTGTTTAAAGTTTTCTAGAAGGGACTGTCCTTTCCTGTTTCAGGGTCAAACCACCTACTTGTTTCCTTCTCACTAATAAGGTCATCTTGGGTGAATCGCATACTCCATTTCAGACTCAGCATCTCCTTCTGTAACATGAAGGGGTTGGTTAAATGGTGTCCAAAGTCACTTCTATCTCCTCATGCTATTTTTTCTGTCTATTCCCTTCCTTGAGTCTCCTCTCTTCTGTCTTTTCTCCTGCCCCACTAGAGGTAGCATGGTGTACCTGGGGTCAAGGAAGACGTGAGTTTGAGTTCCTTTTGTGATATACTGGCTCTGTGGTGCTAGGAAAATCATAGCATCCTAAACTGAGAGGTGGAGGGGAGCTTCAAGGTTATCAAGTCCAACTCCAGCATTTTATAGATGAGGAAATGGGGGCTAGGAGTTAAGTGGTTTGCTGGGGGTCACAAGCAAGTGTCTTAGGATTTGAACTCAGGTCTTCCTGACCCCAAATTAAGCACACTACCCTAGCAGCTTCACCTAACAGGCAACTTCCCATAAATTGCGGATTAAGTATTGATCTGCTTTGGTAGAGGGAATCACTTCATGAAGACACTTCTATATCAATGAAGTCATACATCCAGTAAAAATCAAAAAACAATTTTTGGAGGAAAAACCCTCCCACCTCCCTACCTCTACAAGCCCTGTGTGTTGCCTTCCTGACCTCATCCTCTTAGAGAGTCTTTAGACAGAAATTTCTTGTATTTGTTCTCCAGAGAACCTAGTGGATGGAGACTGTACAGGATTCTGCCAAAGTTCTAACGTGGCCCATACTCTGGGGAAAAGGTCAGGGAAGGGCCCACTTGGAGATCCCTGCTGGCTGCTGGCTATGGCTCTCCTGAGAAATCCAGTCGAAGGGCTAGAACCTCACCTCATCTTTGATGCCATTTTTGTTCTCCTGATACTTGACTGAGTCAGGAAGTGTCAGATCTTTGGAATAGAGTAGGCTTGTGATAGTGAAGTTCAGCTGGAAGTTTTGGGGTCTGGGGTCAATCAGTGGCTTAGCTGTAGACAATGGGAAGGCTAGTTCTAGCTCTGGGGAAAGAACAAAGAAAATGGTGATGGTGATGGTGATGGTGATGGTGATGGTCATGGTCATGGTCATGGTCATGTTCATGGTCATGGTCATGGTGACTATGAAGATGGTGATGGTGATGGTGATGATGGTGATGGTGATGATGATAGAGCCCCAAGCTAGGAGAGGTCAAGGAGAGGTCATATAGGCTTCCCTTGCTATAGGGATACTCCCTTGCTCTAGGAATAGAAAGAGGACTGGCCCTTTCTCTGACTCATGCCTTGACCTTTTAAAATAGATGGTACCAATGTCCATTTCAGTAGACCAGGAAGCACCTGACTGCTCCCAGGAAAAATCTATAGATTTAGAACCATAGATGACCAGATCTAGAGGCTCATTTAAGAGTTTGGTTCCTTCATTTTACGTGTGGAAAAGATGAGATGCAGTGAGGTTTGTTCATCAGATCTAGAGACCTCCCTGAAACCTCCTTTTAAGCCTTGTCTTATGATGACCTTTCCCAGGACACTATCCTTCTGCATTTGTGTGAATTCCAGAAATTCCCAACAGGATTAGCCCCCAGAGGTAAAGTAAAATGCACTCAAGATTAGAAAGCCCAACACCATTGTAACCTCCTCTGGAAGGCTCCCTGAATTTCCCAGGCCAGGAATAGCCAATCCCCTAGGACCTCATAGAGCTCTTTATTATGCTCAGATCTAATGAATTTATAATGCAATAATCTATAATATCCCCAGCCAGCTCTCCAAATCTCATAAGTCTCAAGAAGGTATAAAATCTGCATTGGTAGAATGCTCCATTCATACATGAAGTCATAGACTCAGCCTTCTCTCTTATCTCCTTCTTTATCCCCTTGAGAGCAAAGGTGGTAAAATGGGCAGAGAGCAGACTTCAGAGCCAGGTAGACCTGGGTTCAAGTCCAGATGCTTTTGGCACATACTATCTGTTTGACCCTGGGCAAGTCCCTTTACCTCTCAATGTCACTCTCTAAGACTTTAAGGTACAAAGTATATATTGATGTGTACTGGTAAAGGTAGTTCCCTAATTGGAGTTCTCTGTGCCTATGAAATCCCAGGTATGAACCTCTGGAGAGGAGGAGAGGGGAAAGAAGAGGAATGGAAGGGAGAGGGGAAGGGAGGGAAGAGGGGAGAGGCAAGGGGGAGGAAAGGAGAGAAGAATGCATAGTATGGTTTGGCATATTTATTTCTACATATCTGTGGTTTCTCTAGTGGGCAGTGAGGAAGGAGGGAGAGAGACTGTTTGGGACTTAAAATGTAACAAAAAATAAATTACATTTTTAAAAAGAAAGGAAAGGGGCCTTTATTTAGCACCTGTTATATGCTTTAGAAATATTCCCACATTTGAGACTCCAGATAAATGCTTTCTAAATAAAAGTGATTTGAATATTCATAGAGGAACAGATAGAAGGGCAAGCCTGAGAGGGTAGATGGGGACAAGGCATGTGAAGGACCCTTTGGGCTCCACTTTGGCTTCGGGGAAGCCTTCCTCACTGGAACTCTCAGAAGGCATGTGGAAAGGTGATAAGGTTCTGCCCTGAACAGAGACCATGGTCAGCTTCTTGTTTGGGGCAGAGGGACTAGACTGTAGGGATGCTCTGGAAGTCTAATTGGTTTTTTTTCCCCAGCTCTGACACTACAAAGTGACTTTGGGCAAAGTCACACCTGGTCACTCAATCTCAGTTTGTTCAATTGAAAAATGACAGTGTTGGAGTCACTGAGGCCCTTTCCGGATTGAACCTTCTACATTCTATATGCTAGGGCTACTCTCTAAGCTCTGAGATCCTGGGTTCTAAGGGCCCTCCTAGCTCGGATGCTCAGGGTTCTAGGGGACCACCAAGCTTTGATATCCTGGGTTCTACAGACTCTCTAAGGTCTGACATCCTGGGTTCTAAGGGTTCCCACAGTTCTGACATTCTGGGTTCTAAGGCTCCCCCCAAATCCGCATTCTAAAGGGTCTCCCAGCTTTGACTTTCTAGGTTCTAAGAACCTTCCTGTTTTAGCCATGTTATGACTTATATTCTAAGGAACTTCCTAGCTCGACACTGTTTCAATCCCTTGAGTCTTAACTTCACCTCCACTTCCTGGGGTATACTTCCCAAGTGCTCCCTTCTGCTGCTGCTCTCCTCCCATTTCCCGTTCCCTCCTTCCCCCCTTGTAGAAGTCCCCAAGCCTGTGAGTTGCAACATTCCAGGTCCTGTGCAAAAATACTTGTCTAATGGTGTTGGGATCAAGGTTGGAGGAGAAGTTTCAGTCGCAGGTGACCCACACAGAGCCCATCCTATGGACCAAGATTACAAGACATTTGACTGGAAAAGTAAAATCAAGCTTTGAACAAGAGAGGATACAAAGAATGCACATGGGGAGAAAAGGATGGAGAGGGAGAGGGAGACAATGTAGGGAACAAAGTCCAAAGGAGGTTGAAGATCCTGGGGAGGCCTAGAGATAGGGAGACTCAAAGAGCCTCAGTGCCTCCTCATTACTCATGAAATAAAGTAACAGTCTACAAATCTGGCATTCAGGGCCATCCTATTTGGAACCAATTGATCTTTATCTTAAACTCTTCAGAATCATCATTGTAGCTATGGATGGGACCTCTAAGGTCATCCAACAGACACACAGACACAGACACACATTTTACAGTTCAGAAAACCTTGAGGCCTAGAGAGACTGACTTTGCTCAGGTCACATGGGTAGCAAGTAAAAGAGCCAGGATGTGAGCACAGGTCCTGTGACTCTAAACACTTCCATTCTTTCCATTGCTACACAATTCCTTCTCATACTCTACATTCCAATCAGACTGAATCACTCTTCCTACACCCCATTCCTCTCCTGCCCTCTCCTCTCCATATTCTCACACTTACTTCACATTTAAAATGTCTCCTTCCTATCAAAATCTGTCCCTTCCCTGGAGACCCAACTATGGCACAGAACATAACTAGGGAGGGACACAAAAGCTTTGGCCCAAGGCACCGCTAGCCTTGTTCTGCACATTCCTCCTCCATGGCTCAGTGACTTGATCCTGCTCTCTAATGGCAGTTTCCACTTGAGGGACATCTCCCCCTCCCTACAGCTAGCTAGGGAATTTAGATGGTACAAGTGAGAGTTCTGTGAGCCACCTGCCTCCTTTTCATGTTCTCATCTACCACCAGTGGTTAAGTGTGCAAACTTTCCTCCTCCATGGCTCAGTGGCTTGATCCTGCTCTCTAATGCCTTGAGACCAAGGTCTGT
The DNA here is from genome assembly GCA_028646575.1 of Pseudocheirus occidentalis. NCBI lineage: Eukaryota > Metazoa > Chordata > Mammalia > Diprotodontia > Pseudocheiridae > Pseudocheirus > Pseudocheirus occidentalis. Next base: position 42,426,121 of record CM053594.1, read on the forward strand.
GTGTCATTTACCTTTCTATCATTCCCATAGTCCCATATGGTATATTGGTTAATAAATATGTTAGTTGCATGGATGCATAAATAGGTAGATATATAGATAGACAGATAATAGATACAGACAGACAGACAGACAGACATAGAGAGATACATAGATACATAGACAAATATATCTGTATTAACAGATGGATGGATGGATGATGTAAAGCCAATCAACAGTAGATTCCTGAGAGAATGCTACTGTGAACAGCTTTTAAGATTCAGATTACACAGTATTAGTGAATACTGTTTATTCCATTACAAATCAAGATTCAGTACAATGTTCACAGTATCAACAATTCAC
>CM053594.1:42446233-42466662 GCA_028646575.1 Pseudocheirus occidentalis
CCACACCAAATGTTTCCAAGACACTTGAAGAATGTCTAGAAGCTATAGATCAACTGAAAGGGTCTTTGAAAAACAAATAAGAGAAGTGGAGGAAAAATTGGGGAAAGAAATGAGAATGATGCAAAAAATCATGAAAAGGGAGTCAACAACCTAGCTGAAGAAAACAACACTTTAGAAAATAGTTCAAATGGCAAAAGATAACTCAAATGGCAAAAGAGGCCCAGAAAGCCATTGAAGAGAAGAATGCCTTAAAAAGTCGAATTTGCCAGATGGAAAAAGAATCTCAAAAGCATTTTGAAGAGAATAATTCCTTCAGAATTAGAGTGGAGCAAGTGGAAGCTAATGACTTTATGAGAAACCAAGATACTATTAAACAAATACAAACAAATGAAAAAATAGAAAGCAATGTGAACTATCTCCTTGAAAAAACCACTGACCTCTGACATCACAGGTAGGAACTGACTGATGCTCTGCTTCTACTCCTAGAAAGGTTTCATTGAGCCTCAAGTCCCTAAGAATATGAAGCAGGAAACGGGAGATGGCAAGGAGAGGTATACTACTCATAGAGGCCATCTATATCAAAGAATGAAATGATGATCACTTCTTGTAAGGACCCTCTAATCTAACAAGGGAGACAATAACTACAGAGATAAGTATGCATAGAATCAAAACAAAGAATTAATGCAAATCAACACATGGTAGTGAAGGGAGGAAGGTCTGTAAATTGAGAGAGGGGAATGAGGAAAGGTTTCCCATAGAAGGTGGTTCTTGAGTTAAATCTAGACAGAAGAGATGGTGTTCTATGAGGTGGCATGGAGAATGATAGAGGCTATTCCAGGGATTCTGAATACCTAGTGTAAAGAAATAGAGATGGGACATAAAATATTATTTGGGAAGAGAAGAGAGAAGGCCAGGTTGGCAGAACCATACAATGCAGGAGGGGGAATAACATACAGTTATCCTGAAATGAGGGGTGGAGGCCTGTTTTGTGAAGAGTTTTACTTTTTTTAAATTTAAAAACCATTTTTATATTCACTTCCAAGTTCTTTCCCTCTTCCAAGAATTATGATACTCATTATACATATGAAGTTATACAAAACATTTGCATATTTAATATGTTTTGTGTGTGCGCGTGTGTGTTTCTGTGTGTATTGGGATGAGGATAAGCAAGAAAAAGAAAATGAGAAAAATATATGTTTCATTCTGTCCTCAGGGTGCATCAGCTCTCTTTCTGGAGGGGGATAGGATTTGTCGAAGAGCTTTAAAAACTAAAGGAAGGGTTTTACTTTATAAAATATATGGGAATTCTCCTTTTCCTTTTCTAGGGCAAATTTCTACTGAGTCCATAAGAACTCAGGGTACAACTGCCCCTGATAGAATGTAAGGTCCTTGAGGGCAAGGGATGTTTCCTTTTAGTTTCAGGTCTTCAAGATCTAGTAATAAGCCTGGCTTAGAGTGGATGCTTAATATATGTTTGTTGATGGAGTGAACCTATAAAATTTGAAAAGCTCTTTGCAAACCTTTAAGTACTATATAAATGCTAGTTTTTATCATCACCATTGATGTGAAAAAGATGTTCACCTGTAATCTGCTAACTTGATCCAATTAAAGGCTTTGTGTCTATCCTAGAGCCAGTTTACTGTTTATTCAGTCTCAAATGAGCTGCCCAGGTTAGATTGGAGAAGCAATGTGGTAGAGGGTGAATAAGAGGGGGTGGGGTGGAGAATAAGCATTTATGAAGCACCTACTATGTGTGGTAGAGGGTGAATAAGCACCTACTATGTGCCAGGCTACTGAGTACTTTTCCCCACAACTGCCTGGGAGATAGGTAGTATTATTATCCCTGTTTTGTTGTTGTTCTTCAGTCACATCCAAGTTTTAATGACCCCATTTTAGATCTTCTTGGCAAAGATACTAGAGTGGTTTGCCATTGCCTTCTCCAGCTCATTTTATGGATGAGGAAACTGAGACAAACAGGGTTAACTGACTTGCCCAGGATCACACAGCTAGTAAGTATCTGTGCTACTGGGGGGAAAAGAATGTTGGACTCAGAATCAGATGATCAATGTTCAATTCCTAGCTCTGACATTTGCCTTCTGTATGGCCTGACACACAGGTGACACCTGGCACACAGATGTCAACTAAACAGTCTCTGATTTCCTCATCCATAAAATGGAGGCAACATTCCTTGAAGGTTGTTTATTAGGAGAAAAGTGCTTGACAAACCTCTAAGTACTCTTATAAATGTAAGTCAATCCACAAAAATTTATTAATTTCTTCTTCTGCACCAGGCAACTGTCCTAGATGTTGGAACTGCAGAAACAAATATGATCTAGACCCTGTCCTTGAGGAGCTTCCATTCTATGGAGGGAAACAACATACATAAATACAAAATATGTAGATACAAATTGGGGGGGCACTAACAAGTGGGGTGACCAGGCATGGCATTTGAAATGAAGCCAGGGTTCAAGGAAGCGGAATTGAGAAGGAATGTGTGCATTCCAGCCTCTGCTGACCTAAGGGTATAAGGCCTAGTCATGAATGATTTTTGTCCTTCCTCTCCCTGCCATCTGACTGCAGCCTGTGGCACTGGTCTGGAGACTTTCACAATGAACTTCACAATTAGCAATCTCCTCTACACAGAAGATAGGGGCAAATCAACTCTGGAACATTTAACTCTATTAATCAGATTCTGCAACACGTGGTGAGGCTCCTTGATGCAACCCCCCCCCCCCACCTGCAGTGGCTCCTTTCATTTGCAAGGGCACTGGTTAGGTCAAGAAACTTGGACAGTTTTACCCAGATGAGTGGCCCCAGCCCCCACCTAATTTGTTCCCCTTCTCTTTTCTCTTTTCCAGATCAACCCATTCTTTGGGAATAGCAGTCTTGGCTCAGGTTATTCCAGATGTAAGCTGATCTCACTGAGGTGAGAGCCCTGAGAGAGAGTGAACCAAGGTTGGGAGGGACAAACATCCTCAATGGACCCTGATTTATGGACAGTCTTCCTCTATATAAGGCTACCTCCTTCTGCCCCACTGTTTCCCAAACTGGGATATCGACATCCCCATTCATGGCTGACCCATCTGAATGTACGGATCCCTTTTCTTATCCTCAGAACACAGGGATTAAGAGTCAGAGTGAATCTGAGTAAATGAGATTGAGCAAATTTGGTCCAGAAGGGTTGTGGTGAGTTCAAGGTCACATAGGGAGTCAGTGGCAGATTTGTCATCTAAACCAAGGGTTTAGCTCATACATCTAATTCTGGTTTTTCTTCTTTATTCATTCAGTCAAGAGACACTTACTAAGTGTTCACTGTGGGCAAGACCCACTCTAGCGGGTCCTGGACATATCAAATGAAAAGCAGTGCCTTTGCTTCCAAAGAGCTTACATCCTATAGAAAGGATACCACATCAACACGTGATAAAATGGAAAGCTTTCTGCTTTGGGATCAGAGGATCTGGCTTTGAGTTCCAGTTCTACCACGTGCTAACTGTGACTTCACCCTTTCTGAGCCTTGGTTTCTTTATCTATAACATGAAGGATTTTGACTAGATTAGCTCAAAGGTTCTTTCCAGCTCTAGACCTATGATAAGTTAAAAAACAATTTAAGCAGAGACAGCATGAGAGGTAACAACTGGTGAAATGAAGGAAATGCATGCAGTTGGTAATGAGGGGCCAAAACTCTGAAAAGACATTAGAACTGAATATGGAGATCTAGGGATCATCTTTCTACCCTATGTGAGTAATGAATGCCAAATAATGCTCACATTATTCAAGAATACACTATTTGGAAGTTGTAATTATATGTAAAATATGGTCACTGGTTCCAGCCCAGTGGAAATAGGACATGAACATTTGAATCATGCAAATACTTGGGGGGGGTTTCATTATTTGAACCAATCAAAATAGCTACCTGTAGAGATGATAGGTGAACCCATAGGAAATTATGAAATCACTGATCAAGAGGTAGCCTTGGGAGGTATGAGTGCTTTGGGGGTAAGACACTAATCCTGATGGAGTAAAGAAGGATGCAAATGAATAAATGCATGAATGAATAAAACCATTTAACTGTTTACTATGTGTCAAATTCTATCCTAGGCCCTAAAAATATTAATATAAAGCAAATCAGTTTCCACTCTCAGGGAGTAGAAATTCTTATATTGAGGAGGCAAAACATAAGACACAACTCAGGTTCAGCTCTGGGGCAGATGGCAAAAATCAGATGTCCTTAGGTTACTTCAGTAGACCATCATTTTAGGGTCCCAAAAGCCAAGAAGTAAAGGGTAATTGACAATGTCAAAAGTTATAAGAAGAACAAGAAAGATGAGGGCTAAGAAGACACCACTGGTTTAATGTTGGAGAAAGCAGTTTTGAATGGAGTGATGAGGTCAGATGTCAGATTGCAAGGGACTGATGAGTGCGTGGGTTGGAAAACCTAGGGGTGCTGAGTGTAGACAAACTCAGCTATGAGATCTTGCTCAAAAAAATAGGACAGGATTAATAAGTAGGGTTAGTGAATGAAAGCCAATGTTGAAATATGTTGGCTAGAAACAAGGGAGCTGAAATGTGGATTTGCTGTTGTCAGAACTGAGTTTGCAGTGCACCAGGGGCTTATCCCTCAATATAACTACAGATTGCCCAAGGCAGACAGGGGATAAGCACCTACTATGAGCTACATACTATGCTATGCACTTTTAGGAAGACTGTTTCATTTGATCCTTTCAACAACCCTGCAAGATGGATGATCTTGTTATTCCCATTTTGCAGTTGAGGAAACTGAGCTAATTAGGGTGTAAGTGACTTACTCAGGGCCACACTATAAGTGCCTTAGTCTAGATTAAACCTCAGGTATTCATGATTCTAGCCCCAATCTAGAGAATGATCCACTGGGCCACCAGTGGCCTCCTAAGGGACCACCCTCAGATAGTTTCAAGGGCACTATCAATGTGTCTTTTCCCAGACCTATGAAAAAATAGACAGCAACCAGAGCAAATGTCACGTGCCTACATAAGAGGGATCCTGCTGGTCCTTCAGTGGACTAAGAAATTATTTATTGGGAGTTAAGTCACCAGACTGCTGGCCTCACCAGGCTTGGCCCCTACATCCTGGACAGGGATAGCTTCTGTTTTGATGGTGAGTAGCCCCACTCAGGACATGTCTCCTTGATTTTGTTCCTTTTCAGAAAACGGTCAGCCTGCCCCAAATTCTCCCTCCCTTATCCTCTTCCCACTGGAAAGTAAATACAACAAAGAAGCACGCCCCCCCAAGAAAACTATATGGGCCACCTAACCCAGCATCTCACTCTTTCTCTCCCTCTCTCTCTCTCTCTCTCTCTCTCTCTCTCTCTCTCTCTCTCTCTCTCCCCCCTTCTCTCTCTCTCCCCTCTCCCTCTCTCTCTCCCCCTCTCTCTGTCTCTGTCTCTGTCTATCTCTCTCTGCCCCTTCTCTCTCCCTTTCTCTGTCTCTGTCTCTCTGTCTCTGCCTCTCTATCTGTCTCTGTCTCTTTTTTATCTCTCTCCCCCATCTCCCTCTCTTTCTGTCCCTCTTTCTCTGTCTCTGTCTCTCCCTATCTCTCTGTCTCTGTCTCTCTTTTTCTCTCTCTCTCTCTCCCCCCCTCCCTTTAGGTTGCAATCATCAGTGCTCTAGATCATCTACACAAAATCTGGTGACTTAACAGAAACAGTCAGTGAATATTCAGTGACTTGATTTCTCTTTTAATCCATGACCTGACACAGGAAGCAATTGATATTCTCCTTTCCATCCTATTTCACTCCATAGTCTGGAAAGAAAAGGGACAGAGGATGGCATGTGGGGTCTCCGCATTTTAACCTTCAATTTCCATGGGATGGTTTAGTGACCTAGGCAGCAGAGTTCCTTTCCCCACATCCCACACTCATGCGTTATAGTTATCTTCCTGTGACATTCATATAGCTTGACCTAGGTTTTCATTCTTGATTTTTTTTCACATTTTCAGATCCTGTCCTCTCCACATTGACTCCAAAAAATTGTTCTTCTCCATCAGTATTAACCACTAACTCAAGTACCAACCACATATAACTCTGTAGTCTCTTGTGTAGTCTTAATTGAATACTTTCTTGGGAAGCTGACTGTAACAGAGGAGATATGAGATTTGTGGAGTAAGGTGGTGGTGGAGGAGGGGAAGAGGGAGTTGTTAGAGAAGTCCTACCACAGAAGCATAATTGGAGGCAGAATGGTCAATTTTCCTTCCAGTATAGAATAGATCAACTTCAGTTTGGTATCCCTGGGTGAGTTGATGAATGGCAGGGAGAGCATTGGCCTAAAAGTCAAGAAGGCCTAGGCTCAAATCTCACCTCAGAAACTGATGATGGGACCTTGTACACTTCGTTGAATCCTCACTGGGTCTCAGTTTCCTCGCCTGTAAAATGAGGGAATTAGAAGGTCCATTCCAGGCTAAATCTATAATCCTATGGTCCTGTTTATCCAATGCCCAAACATGAGGGTTTTTTTCCTTCCTCCAAAGCAGCCAGCAGCGTTAGCCTGCATTCCTTCACCATGAATTTCATGATTACCAATTTGCTCTACACAGTAGACGTGGGACAGCCAGGGTTCCAGAAGTTCAATGCCACTGAAAGCGTCCTACAGAAACTGGTGAGATTCTTCATTTCTTGTCCTGCCTTCCTCCTATTTGAGATTCCAGCCCCCATTTGTCCAGGTTTCACTCATTTTTCTTTTCAGTTCAATCACTTGTTTAAAAAGAGCAACATTGGCTCTCACTATTCTAGATGCAAGCTGACCTCACTAAGATAAGGACCCTGAGAGACATGGACCCAGGGTGTCAGGACCCAGATGATGTCTGGTGCAGTCCTTCTTTTTATTGATTCTATGGTCATTTCTTATCCACAAAGCCAGGAAGACTTCAACCCCCATACAGCTGACCACCAGAGCTGTCTAATCACACTTTATTTCAAGAGGCATTTAGTTGCTGCCCTGAAGGTGCCAAGTGCATGGCTGGGTATGAAATATAAAGACAAAGCCATCCCTGGCCTCAAGGAGTTTATATTCTGTAGGGGCTAAGGAGATGCAATGTTACACAGATAAACAACTACATGGTGATCTGAGGAGAAAGAAAACACTGACAACTGGGAGGAATTGGGGGAGGTTTTCCATCAGTGGCATCTGAGCCTGGATTCCTTGAAGGAGACTAAGGATTGCAAGAGGCACCGTTGATGAGGGGGCACATTCCAGCCACATTCCAGCTAGTTGACAAGTCTGGTTAGAATGCCAAGAGAGCAGGATAAACATCAGTCTGGAAAGGTGGACTGAAGTCAGATTGAGAATATTACAAGCCAATCTACCTAGTTTTTATTTAACATTAGAGGAAATGGGGAGCCACGAGAATTTTGAGCAGGGATGGTGAGAAGAGTGACACAGTGAGAGATGCGTCTTAAGAAGATCATTTTGGCGACTGTGTGAAAGATGGATTAGACAGAGAGAGAAATGGTGATGAATTTCAGGGATGGAGAGGATGTAAGCAAGGAGAAGAATTAGGAGGTTATTAGAAGCATCTGGGTGAGGGTTGTTAATAAGTGCCTTCGAGTGAAAAAAATGTGAAAGAGATGTGGAAATCAAATGGACACTAGATTGGTGATGGGATGGAAATAAAGGGAAGAAAGAAGGGTGACTCTCAGGCTTCATACTTGGTGACTGAAAAGACTATGGTGCCTTTAACAGAAATAATGAACTGGAAGATAGCCAGGCTTGGGGAGAAGGGGGCAGGGGGAAGGGAAGAGATACCAAGTTCCATCGTGGATAGGCTGTTTTGAAATGCCAGTAGTATACACAGATGGGGAGTATCTTTTTGTACTTAGCTCACCCAAGCACAAGGTTGGGACATTTCAAAAGTACACTGTCCTAGGGATCGCTCTCTCTCTCTGTCTCTGTCTCTGTCTCTGTCTCTGTCTCTGTCTCTGTCTCTCTCTCTCTCTCTCTCTCTCTCTCTCTCTCTCTGTCTCTCTGTCTCTCTCTCTCTCTGTCTTTCTCTCTCTCTCTCTCTCTCTCTCTCACACACACACACACACACACACACACAAACACCACACATATACAGGAAAAATGGTTAAAGGTTATGGGTAGATAATTTTCAAAAGGCCAAACACAAATTGTAAATAATCACTTGGAAAACTGTCCAATCTCACTAATAATCAAGAGAGATGCAAATTAAACAATGCTGAAAAATTAACCAATAATAATCAAAATGATAGAAATAATTCAAATAAATGACACGCAAATTTGTGGAGAAGTAGGAATTTTCATTTGCTGGTGATGCACTTGTGAAATTGGAAAATGTTTTTGGAGCACAGACCATCGGTATGTAGTAAAAGTGACAAAAATGATCAGATTCATCAAGTGATTAGCAGAGAAGAGCCAATCATAGAATATCATATATGCTCTAAAATCCACATGAACATTGTATCACTCAAACACCTTGTATATGCTCAGAAGTCCTGGGCTCCTTGGCCAGTCTTCCAACAGTTCCAAAAGTTCATGTGAAGATTAGGGTAGGATGGAGTGGACTAAAATTCTACCAGAGAAGTCAGCCTGGTGGAATAGGGGATATAGGCAGTACTGTGGAAAGTTTTCAACCCTTTTTGCTGTCTCCTACCTTCTGGAAGAGTGAACCTAAATAGACTCAGGCCTCATCCCCCAGGTCTCACCTGGCTCCACCTGTTCCAGCCTTTCTTTTCTCACATAAGAGGCTAGAGATTTCTTGGTCATGCCCAATGACCCGGGATCAGGTCCCCTCTCTGATACTGACTAGCTGTGTGACCCTGGGCAAGTTATTTAATTTCCCCAGGCAATGGTCTGAGTCTATATGTTGCAGGGAAGATGCTGATCTGCATTGTTCAAGGAAGGCCTATGCCTTCAGCTTCTTAAATCAATAAAATGATAGTTCAAGCAAAACTTCTTTTAAAATAAGTAATTATTTTTTAAGAAACCAAATTACATTGCAGAACATTGACTCTCCCTTCTGGCTGCAGTTAACTTTCACATGCCTATAGCAAACCAGATATTTCACAGTCATTACTATGTGTCCTTTCTCAAGTTTGTAAAGAAAAGCATTCAAGTGAATGTGATTTGTATATATTTGAAATCCCCCACCCTTCTTAGTGTGAAAAAAAGGAAAATTTATCAGAAGATAAGCAAGGAGACTTGTGGTATTACCAGGCTGTGTCCCTATTCCCTCAATGTCAATGGTGAGCAGCCAACCCTGCCCAGGACATGCAGTTGCTGACTCCCTACTTGATCCCACTCTTGTTAACCTGTCACCTGTGAAAGAAATTTTCTGTGCCTATGAGGATCCAGCTTTGCCACGATGGCACATGCCTTACTAAAACTACTTTCCTAGGATGTGTTTAGAATCTGAGGAGGAGTAGAGACCCCATAGAAATAAGCCTAAGGACCCTAGAATGGCAAATGAACTCCTCACCTGGGAACTACTTTGTGAAATCCTCTCTCTTAGTTGATGATCCATATTTTTTTCAACTCCTTTGACTTCAGATGCTCTCTCTTCTGTTTCTCCTTAAACCTTTCTCAAAATCCTTATCCTTCTATTCACGACTGCCCTCTCTCTCTCTCTCTCTCTCTGCACGTTACATCCATCAGATGTCTCTCTCAACCTCCACAAGCTGTATTCTTATCCTGGGAGCAAACAGGATATTCTTGTCCATCCTGACCTGTTCTCTTAGCATTCCGAAAAGGAAATAATGGAAAAAGGTTGTAAAAGGGAGAGGAAGACACCATGTCCTCCTCATTCTCATAATCTAGTCCCCACCAGTTGACTCAATGGCCAAGCCAAATGTAGTCCATTTTCCCTGTGTGTCATGGTCCATACCTCCACCTTTTCCCATGGATATTGTATCCACAGTTTTCATTTCTGATTATTTCACTTCAGCTCCAGTGATAACTAACCATTCAGCTACAGCATCACTTTTCACAGGTAATGTCTGCTTCCATTTTCCATTCTTGATGAATTATATTTGATCATGTTTGCTGAGAGATGGAAGAGACTGAGCAAAGTTTGGAGGGGTATAGGCTCCCTCATGGATGCAATCAATAGGACCAGGATCCTGAATTTTCTTCCCAAGGACAACATCACCTTGGTGTCCCTGAATATGCTGAATGACACACAGGCAGCATTTTAAACATCTCTCCTCCATGTTTTTTTGTAGTTGGGGGCTTGAGTTTTGAGTGTTTCACTCTGAATTTCACAATTGTCAACCTAACATATATGGCAGAAACGTACCAAAGAGGGATCTAGGCAATTTAATTCCACAGAGAGCTCTCTGAAGCATCTGGTGAGATATGAATCCCTTCTGCCCCCCTTTGCCGAGCTGCATTCCTCAGCCCTAGGTATTAAGGTTTGTTCTAAAAGTCCCACTCTCTCCTTTCACTTTCAGCTTAATTCCTTGTTTGAAAAGAGCAGCATTGGTTCCCTGTATTCTGGATGCAAATTGACCTTGCTGAGGTGAAATCACTGGGAGCCACTGGCTCCATCAAGTATGGGTGCCCTTCAGAAAGCAGATGTCTCCACCCTGCTCTAATGTGGGTCCAGCTAAATTTCCAGCTCCTCAGTGAATTTATACACATCTTCCTGTCACATAATTTCAGGGAGGTGAATTCTCACTCAGAAGTTTGGCATTTTCCAGTACAATCCCCATTTCACACTCATCACTTTGCATGTCTGCCTCAAGCTTCTCAGGGGTGGCTGTCCCTACTTCAGGAGTTGTTTTCAAGCTTTTCAGGTTCCATGTCAGGCTTCTGATGCCAGTTTTTGTCTCCTTTCCCTGTCCTTTCAAGGGAGGAACAGCAACAATAGTTATTTTCACTTGTGCTTATTGGGTAGGTTCTGAGAACTCTTTCTTAGAGAAAAGCTCTACTGGGAGCCAAGCGACCAGTCCTGGAACATCACCAGACTTGGATCCTATGTCCTGGATGATAAAAGTCTGTTGTGAATGGTGACCACAAGTGCTTTGCACATAGTAAAGGCTTGAAAAATACTTTTTTATTCATTCATCCATCTATCCATCTGTCTGTCCATCCATCCATCCATCCATCCATCCATTCATCCACCCATCCATCCATTCAATGAGAAGTAGCCTAGGTCTGTAAATGTACTTCTTTATTTTAGTTCCTCATTTCAAGGACTATGGCCATGTATCCCCAGTTCACTCTATGTTTTGAGACCCAGATTTCTTTCTCTTGCTTACCCAGGTTATCAGGGATGCTATGACCCATATTTCTTTCATGCTTCTTCTTAGAAAGCTGTCTCTAGCACACAGGTAGAGACTAAGCTATCAATGAGATCTTTGTAGGGGAGGAAATTTTTGTGCTGGCCTGATGTACAACCACTCCCTAACCTGGATCTTCCCTTCTTCCCAGCACTGCTACTTTTTCTCCCCTATTTCCTGATCGTATTGGCCCCAGATGTTCTCTCCTCAATCTTTTGTCTTCCTTTACAAGGTGGGTCTCTCACATTCTCTCTCCAGATTATAATCTCCTAGCCTTTGCCTACACCAAAACATAAAAGTTTTCAGTACTTTAACTTCCCACACATATGGAGGCCCTGTTGGGAAGGAAACAGTTCATTCACTCTATACTCCATCTCCAACACTGAGTTGAAGGACAGATAGAGAGGAACAGAGAAGGAAAGGTGGGGGTGGACAGATTGCAATGGTCTTTGAACTTTCCTGTTTCTGCCTCTAGCCCCATCATTCTCTTGGCTCCACAAGATTTAGTTCTGGGCCTCAGTTTCCCTTTAGCTGACCATGCTTAGGATTGAGTTGACCACCCCAAAACTGAACTCAGTCATTGAGCTGAGTAGGGACATCTTTCTCAGTGTTGCAAAGGGCTCCTAATGTCCCTCTAAAACACTCTCACTATGATATGCTCTAGTGGGTTCCATTGAGACAGAAATATACAATAGAAAGAACATATGAAACCTACAGTCAGGAGATTTTATTTCAAATGCTGATTGCAATATGCTTTGTGACCCTTCACAAATCACTGAAACTCTCCGAACCTTGATTTCTCTACTTGTCCAATGGGGGGCAGAATGACTACTGTGTCTCCAGGTTGCTGTGAGGAAAGGACTTTGAAAATCTTAACTTGCCATAGGGCTGGTAGGTGGTAGTGGTTGTCATGATTGTCCTCAAACATAACATTCCCTAAGGTCCATGCTTTGGCCCCTTGTTATTCTAACTACAAAACTCCCTTGGAATGCTCTTCCAAAATCAGAGCTTCAATTTCCTCTCTGTGCTGAAGGTTCCAAAAACATCTGTTTTCACATAAACTCCCAGTTCTATATCTCCAAGTACCTCGGTCCACTTTCAACTGATGTTGCTGCTGCCTGAAAAAATATTCCCAGTTAGAACTCTTCCTCATGCTTTCCCTACCCACTATTTTCTCTATCATATATATCACTATTTCACCCTTCCCCTAAGTTTCCAAGTGGAAAATCTTTGATCCATCTATCTGCTTCCCCTCTATCCAGTCAGCCACATGGATTCTTCTGAAGAATTACATCTAAGATTTAGTTCTTCCCCATTGCCACTAGCACCATACCTTAGTCTGGGTTTTTAATAGTCTTACTCCTAGGTTGCTGCATCAGATTCTAAACTAGATTTTCTGCTCTAGGCTTTCTTACCTTCCAACCCTTTTGACATATGTGTGTACATACACATACATACAAATATATGTATGTATCTGCATGTAGGTATATATGTATATGCGTGTATATATGTATGTATACATGTATATATATTTGACTTATGTATATATGTATATACTCAAATATGTCAATACTTAGAAGCATTTTGTAAATATTTACCCTTCCCTTTCTCTTCTGATTTCTTGGAAGCTCGGGAGACTGGAAGAACCAGGAAATAGTTTAAATTCTTTATTCAACTCCAGACTCGTTTCTCTTCTGCTCCCAATGTCATTACTGAAAAGCATATTGTGCCTTTATTATTATATCTCATCATTTCAGGCAGAAATCAAGGGCCAACTTGAAAAACCAACCTCTTGTCTTTCTGAGGCTGTTGTTAATCTATATCACCATTTTTCTAGCCTATGAAGGTAACTGAGTTATTTTTTTTAATTAAAAATGCAAACAGTTGAAATAGATTATATTTGAAAAATGCTTACCACAGTGCCTGAAACATAATGTGTCTTAGATAAATGCTTATTAAAAAGAGAAAGAAGAAAGATAGAATCATGTCTTTTTAGTCAGAGACCTGGACTAAGAACCTACCTGTGACACTGGTTTCAGGGCTCTGGGCAAGTCACAAGGCAATTATAATGCCAAGCAACACAGCACACCTGAAGGCTGCTCCCATGACAGCCATGATCATATGGAAGAAGTCTGAAATCTTGTGAGAATTACCAAAATGTGACACAGAGACATGAAGAGACCACATGCTATTGGAAAAATGGCCCCCATCAACATCCTTGACACCGAGTTGAGTTAATAAACCTTCAATGTATAAAAAGTGCACTATCTGTGAAGTGCAAGAAAGTGAGGTCTGCCTGTATCCTAACCCATCTGCTCATGCAAGAATGGAATTAGGGGGTGAGAAACGGGGATACACTGGGAGAAGGGGGAAGAGAGAGACAGAATGGGGTAAATTATCTCACATAAAAGAGAGCAAAAAAGACCTTTTACAGTGGAGGGAAAGATGGGGGTGCGGTGACAGATAACAGTAGAATCTTATCTTTATTGGAATTGGCTCAAAGAGGGAATAACATACACATTTACTTCGGTATAGAAATGTCTTACCCTAAAGAGTAGTTGGAGGGAAAGATAATAAAAGAAGGGAGCTGCTGATAGAAGAGAAATCAGATTGGGGGACACATGGTTCAGAAGCAAAACACTTCTGAAAACAAACACTGTCAAAGAAGAGACAGAGAGACAGACAGGCACAAAGAAAGAGACAGAGAGAAACAGGTGAAAACTGGGTAGAGGGAAATGCACAGTAATCATAATTGGGGAAAAAATTTACAGAAAGTTTTCTTTTTTTGTTGTTTTTTTTTTACTCTCCTCTCACCAAGCTCAAACAGAGTTCCCCACTGACCTTTTGCTTTGTCTTTGGCATTTATGGGTTGAGAAGTCTGGAAACTGCCATAACTGCCAGTGATTCACTTGCCTGAAGTCTGCTCTGGCACATCTGTGCCACAGGTCTGTGCTGATGCAAGTCTGTACCTCTGTATGTCTGGGTCTCCTAAAGTCTGGACTGCTGTGTATCTGGGTGGGACTGCTTTCCCCTCCCAGCTTGGTGTGATAGACCTTTCCTGTTGGTCTGTCAGGCTGGCTTCCATGGGTGATTTAAACCTCTCTGTTATTTTGTGGGTTCTGTAGCTCTAAAATTTGTGTTGAGTCATTTTTTACAAGTATTGAAAGTGGTTAGAGCATCAAGTTCCTGCTTTTACTCCACCATCTTGGCTCTCCCCCAGAATCCATTCTTTTTGTCTCCAGGCCCAGAATTCTATCCATTCTACTCCCTAACTGCCAAGACCAACTGCCTATCTGGAACTTGCACAGCACCAACTAGTTAAGAGATCTATCTGGAGGCACAGAGAGTATTAGAGCCAGGATCCTCATTTAGGTCCTCTCCCTCCACGTCTAAATTTCTTTCTACTGGACAACGCGTCTTAATAGAAATAGTGGGGGAAAGAAGGTTCTATTTAGATGAAATTGTTGTCTGAATGGTGGGCCTGAAATTAATTGGAAAAACATATACAATGTCAGAACTGGAAGAAGAAGCATGTACAAGAGAAAAGAGCAGTGGATTAGAATCAGAGGACCTGAGTTCATACCCAGCTCGATTACCCCCATGACTTTGGGCAAGACTCTTTACATCCCTTCCTGGGTCTCAGTTTTCTCATGTATAAATAAAGTGAGGGGACTGCACTTGCCAATTCCTAAGGCCTGAAACAGCCTTAAATCTAGCATCCTCTTGGGAAACAAATACACCCCCAAGACATCTCTTAAATTTCAAAATAGAGAAGGAAACATCCATATTGACTTTGATGTGGGCACCACTGAAGGTCCTTTTTTTCACCATACAAATTTTACTTGCAGAAAAAAGACTTAATTGGGAAATATACCTGCCACCTCTTGTCAGAGAATCAAGATTCCAAATAGATTTTAAAAATAAAAAAAGATGCAGAAGGGAACAAAAATATGGAGCTGTTTGGTTACTAGCCTAGTACTAGATTATATGAAAGGTAGTCCAAAGATCTTCATTCAGTTTTAAGCTAATTTATATTAAGACATTTTGGGTGGGCGGGTGGGTTTCGTTGTGGATGTGTGTGTGTGTGTGTGTGTGTGTGTGTGCATGTGCGTACACACACACATGCTCAGAGAGAGGGGGGTGGAGGGAAGGACAGGATTTGGAACTGAAAATAAAATTTAAAAAGACAGGAAGGATGGAGAAAAGTTCACATTAAAAAGAAACATTTTAAAAATGCATCCTTTTTTATTACACAGACTGCTAAATGCTTGGAATCTTGAATTTTACATGAATTTTACAGTCACAAACCTATTCTTTACATCAGACATGAGGGATCCATACTCCATCAGGTTTGAAGACATAGAGAAAGACCTGCAGCACCTCATAAGACTGACTGCTCATTGTCCTTTTTTTTGGAGGAGGAGGGCAGGACAGTTGGTATTCAGTGACAACCCAATGTCACACAGCTGGTTTAAGTGTCAAGTGTCTGAGATCACATTTGAACTCAGGTCTTCCTGTCTTCAAGGCTGGCACTTTATTTATTGTGCCACCTAGTTGCCCCTCCCCTTCTTTCTTAGCTCTTGTATTCACCCCAGCCACACTCATTCTCACACTCTTCTTCCTTTGCCAGCTTGATCCCTTGTTCAAGAATGGCAGCCTTGGGGTCATCCTACTGAGACTATGAGCTGATCATGATGAGGTAAGACCCTTCCCTGAAGAGCTGAGTTAGGAGAACCGAAGTTTCTTATCCTGGTGTCCTAAGGACACTCCTTAGACTTCCATGGGCTAACCCAAAAGGTGTCTCCACCACAATTTTGTTCTTTTGGTGCTATTTCCTTCATTTTCAAGATCCCAGTTTTATTCCTGTCCTCAATTCAGTTCAAGTCATCTAGATTTATGGAGTAGATGCTGAGTGCCTGATACTGTGCTTGGATGTGGAGGTACAAAGACAGAAATGAAACTGTTCCTGTGCTTAAGGAGTTTGCTTTCTATGGGGGCTAGGCAGGGGAAAACCATTTATACAGATGAGAAATCCATAATATATAAAAAGTATATTAAAATGTACTTTCAAAGAAAGAGGAAGCAGTACCAATCAAAGGAATTAGAAAAATCTTCATATAGGGAAGTGGTATTTGAGTTGAATCTTGAAAAGGGATCTAGGGATGATTCCATGAAGTGGGAATGAGGAAGGAAGGGCGACATTTGAGGTATGTGCACAATGCCTGTGTTAAGCCATGAAAGTGGGAGGTGGAATGGTCACTGACATACAAGGAACAGGTTCGCTTAGTAGAATATATAGGTTGTTAAGGATAATGTGAAAAATGAGTTAGTCATATTGTGTAGAGTTTCCAGTGGCAGAAGACTTTGTGTTTTTACCATAGAGGCAATAGGGAACCATTAGAGTTTCTTGAGAAGGAAAGGTAACATGTTCATTACTTAAAAAAAGATAAATAATCTCATGTTTTAAATTATGATTTAGATAAAGAAAAGTCTTTAATGACAATCCAATGAGGTTCTCAAGTGGTAGTCAATATCATGGTGGCTCTGTCTAGTATTCCATGTCCTAAGCAATGGTGAATTGAGCTTTCTCAATTTCATTCTTGGTATTCTCAGAAGGAAAAACTACCATGTTCTTTCCCAGGCCCATGAACAATAAAGCAGCAACTAGAATGAATTTGGTGTGTGTTCAACAGCAAGACCCCAATAACCCTACCTTAGATGGAGAAACAATTTACTGGGATTTAAGCAAGCAGACCCATGGCATCACCAAGCTGGGTTCCTACCTCCTTGACAAGGACAGTCTCTCTTTTGATGGTGAGAAGCCCATTATTGAGACTCACCTCTTTTTTGTTCTTAGATTGGTCCCCATTTTGAGGCAGGGTCTTTTTAATTCATTTCTTTTTTGGGCACATCAAACAAATAGACCCACAAACACCTTGTTCTTCCATTGACCTATTCTTTCCTGGAAGGAAAACTCATAATCCATGACCCCATGGATATCCATATCAAGGGATCTCTACCCTTTCCCAAAACTTTCTTGCCTATGCCCCTCCCATTGTTGTTCTCATCTTCTAATTAAGCACAATATGACATGCCCAGGACGGCATGCTAGGTGCACCCTTTGTACTTGAGGTACTGGAACATGGTGATGGAGCTGGTGAGGAGCCAGGAGCAATAGGGGTCTCACAGGAGCTGAGGATAAAACACGAAGAATGGAAATCATTGATAAAGCCCCAGTGTGGACAATTTCATATCACATGAGGGAGAAAAATGATCGGCTTTATTTAGTCACAGAATCCCATGGGTAGGCCTTAAATCTGTGTGGGGTGTTGCTCAGGGACCACAGGAGGAAATAGATATTTGTGTAATAAACTTCTCCTGGCTAAACCAGTCAAGCTCTGTACTTTGTGTCTAGGCCTTCAGTTTCTTGGGTCTTGTTTGGGAAACATGATATCATTTCAAAGAACTATGGGAATATTTCTTGATTAGCACTTAAATCAACTGCTAAAAATTCATGTCCTTTTCTTTTGTGTGTGTATGTTTGTGTGTATCTGTGTATGTCTGTATGTGTGTGTGTATCTGGGTGTGTGCTTGTGTTTCTATTTGGGGGAAGGGTTGTGAAATATGTAACACACCAAGGACACCTACCCCCACCATGATGTTTTAGCAAGTCTCAGATACAGTTTAGCCCAGTCTGGAAGGTGAGTGTATCTTAAAATGAGGTGATATTTAAGGTTTAAGGCAATTTTTCTTCTTTTCATACTAATATTCTTGCCCAAGCTTCCATGTGTGACCCAGTGGAAATTTCCTGGGGTATTGTTGCCATATTTCTACCTGTGGAGGATCCAGGCTCTAAGGATGCTTCAAATGCTGTGAAGGATGACACAGTGAGTGAGCCAGAAGCTGTAAAAACATTCAGAAGTGACATTGAAAAGAGACAGAGGGGAGGGGTGCCAAGATGGCTGCATAGAAGCAGCTAAGTTCTGCAGCTCCCACGCAGCCACCCTGAATATCCTTAAAATATGACTCTGAACAAATTGTAGGACTCTCAAACTCACAAAAATACAGAGAACACATCTCTCGCTGAAGGCAGCTCTGCAGCATGGGCTCACTGTGGCAGGCCGGGAGCCAAGGCCAGCCCAGCCTGAAACCAAAATCGCGGCCAGGCCCCAGGGTGGAGCTGAGCCTCCCAAGCTGCAACGTGAGTCTACTTCAGAGAAGATCTACAACACCTGAAGCTATCTTCACATCTAGCAAGCCAAGATTAGAGAAGGTCAGTGAAAGTGGAAATTTCAAGCTCAATTTGGGGGAGGAAAAGCAGTTTTGCCAATTTGGCCCCGGGGCAAGGAAGCAGCTGGGTAAGGGCAGGAACTGCTGTAACCAGCCACTGCCCCCACTGGTCTGCTTCAGAGCCCCTGGCCTGCAGACCCCGCAGGGGGGCTGAGTTGATTGATCAAGGCCAAGTGCTCTTGTGTTAAGTGGCCTGGATTTGGATCATGGTCTTGGGTTGTGGTCCTGGGGTGCACTTTCAGCAAGCCAAAGGTGGTGGGGGCAGCATCAGCCCACCTAATAACTCTGGCAGCTAGGAAAACCCCAGCGATTTGGAACAGAGCCTTCCCCCTTAGAAGCAGAGTTCCACAAAGCTGAAAAAAAAACCCAACCAATTAATTGACTGGCCAACATGAGGAAAAGGAAGCAAAATAAGAACAATAAAATTCTAGAATCCTTTTTTGTGGACTTGAAGGATCAAAGCATGGAATGGGAGGAAGACAACACAGTCAGAAATCCCACACCACATGTTTCCAAGAAACTTGAAGAATGTCTAGAAACTATAGATCAACTGAAAAAGGACTTTGAAAAACAAATAAGAGAAGTGGAGGAAAAATTGGGAAGAGAAATGAGAATGATGCAAGAAAATCATTAAAAGAGAGTCAACAACCTGGCTGAAGAAACAACACTTTAAAAAGCAAATTAACTCAAATGGCAAAAGAGGCCCAGAAAGCCAATGAGGAGAAGAATGCCTTAAAAAGTCGAATTTCCAAGATGGAAAAGGATCTCAAAAACATTCCAAAGAGAATAATTCCTTCAGAATTAGAGTGGAGCAAGTGGAAGCTAATGACTTTATGAGAAACCAGGATACTATTAAACAAATACAAACAAATGAGAAAATAGAAAGCAATGTGAAATATCTCCTTGAAAAAACCATTGACCTGGAAAATAGATCCAGGAGAGACAATTTAAAAAGTATTGGTTTACCTGAAAGCCATGACCAGAAAAATAACTTGGAAAGCATCTTTCAAGAAATCCTCAAAGAAAAATTGCCCTGATGTTTTAGAATCAGAGGGCAAAATAGAACTTGAATGAATTCACCCATGTAAAACCAATCAGCAGCAGATTCCTGAGAGAATGCTACAGTGAACAGCTGTTAAGATTCGGATCACACAATATTAGTGAACACTCTGTTTATTCCATTACAAATCAAGATTCAATACAATATTCACAGTATGAACAATTCACAAAATTATATACAACATTTAAAACAAGGAAAGTCTCAATATTATGTCTTATTACAGAAAGGAACAAGGAAGCAGAGAAGAATCACCTGGTTTCCCTAAGAGAGAAACCAGCTTCACATTTAAAGACTCAATCAATCCAGCTAAAGATTCAATCAATCAATTAACAAAAGGAATGACCTAGTTTCCCTAAGAGGGAGTTGATTCAATCAACAATTCACAATATACTGATCTTCCACTCATAGGGCAACCATTAACTTTAGTTTCCAAATAAAGTTCTTAGACAACCACACAAACCTTCCACCCCTTGATTTCCAACAAACCTCAGTTTAGTCTAAGGGGAGGCCTTTTCTTCATTTTGACTCTGGGTAGTCTCTCTTATTCCCTGGATCCTCTTCCCTGGTCCCAGCTCACCTTGACTCTGTCAAACAATCACCTAGATTCAGGAGCAGAAAGCTTGCAGGTTCTTATCCAGTCCTCAAAGGAAAAACAGCTCCCAGGTCCTTGTCCTCAGCAAACACCAGTTTAGTCCAAGGGGAGGCCTTTTCTTCATTTTGACACTGTGTGGTCTCTCTGATTCCCTGGATTCTCTTCCCTGGTCCCAGCTCCCTCCTGAATCTGCCAGACAATCACCTAGATTCAGGAGC
>CM053594.1:42467162-42490782 GCA_028646575.1 Pseudocheirus occidentalis
TTACATGCCAATATGGAAAAAAGATAATAGCAACTTATGAAACTTTTCTTAGTATGAGGATAGGTGAAGGGAATACAAATGTATATATATGTATACTTACACATATGTCTATATAGGAGGCTATATATGCATATGAATACATATCTGAGCATGTGTGTATATGTGTATATAGAGGGTATAAAATGAATTGAATACGAAGGGATGATACTTTAAAAGGTGAAATTCTGAGGTGGGAGAGGACTAGAATGAGAGGAGACAGGGAGAGACAAAATGGGGTTAATCATCCCATATAGAAGAGGCAAGGGATAACTGTTACAACTTTACTTTCAATTACTCTCATTGCATTAGGCTTAGGGAAGAAATGGCATAAACTCTAAACTGGGCATCATGTCACTCAGGAGAGTAGGGTTCATGGGGATAAGAGGTGTGATGATGGAGGGAAGTGCAGAGTCTGAGGGAGACATGCTGGAAGCCCACACTTCAGTAAAGGGACAGGGTAGAGAACAGAACAAGGGGAGAGGGATAGGAAGGAGGGACATATGATCACTCTCACAATATGTCCAACATGAAGATGGCCTGTATAATTACACATCCACAGCCTGTATTGAATTGCTTGTCCTTCAAGTGGGGGTGGGTGACAAGGGAGGAACCGAAAGAATCTAGAATTTAAAGCTCTGCAATTCATGCAACTAGGAATTAAGATGTACAGGGGCTGGGGTAGGGAGACCCTCCCTGCCCTACCAGAAAGTTAGAGAGCAGATCAGGGGAGGGCCTTTACAGTGGGATCACTGTTTTGGGGTAGGGGTAGGGGAAAAACGGGGAGAAAATTTGCAATTCAAAAATCTCATGAAAATGAATGATGTAAACAAGAAAACAAATAAAAAATTTATTAAAAAAAAAAAAGAAAAAAGACAGAGACCATTGTGGACTTTAACTATGTTGGGTCATCCCAATATTTATGTGGTCATTAAATCAGTGTTCCACATGTAAGAAATCCCTGATAAGTGTTTGATAAAGGAATGACTGAATGACTGTAGGCAGACACTTCTTGTTGATTTGGAGGCATGAGTTCTAACAGGAGCAGCCTTTCCTAAGGACATGGCTAAAGCACCCTGCTGGTGAAACTATGAGCAGAAGTGGTACTTAGGCATTTAGGGGTACAATGGATACCACCATGAGATCTTCAGAAAAATCTCACTTCAGGAGTTGAGCTCCACTGTTAATTCCCCTGACCATACCATGGGGATGCCTTGCTAAGCTATTACCATGCATACTCAGACAGAGAACTTAGAATCCCAGAAAATGTAAGTGTCGCTGGATCATGAAATCCAGCGGGACCGGAGATCAGTTTTTCTGACCTGGGACATTTTCTTCATAGAATCTCAGTATAAAGAAAGCCCTCAGACTGCATCTAGCCTTCTTTTAAAGCATTCTTTGCATCTTGGGTCTTTATGATGATTTCTAGTGATGGGAAATTTGCTGTCTCTCAAGACACACTTTGGGTGGGGGGGGGTGGAGAATTCCTTCCTAAAAACCCCATAGGTGACTAAAGTGGAAGGAACATAGGATTTAAAATTGATTTGAACATCAAAACACTTACTGATTGGGAATTGCATGGAAACGTATTCATTATAACCTATAAAGAAAAATTAAAAATAATGAAGGAAAGGAGACCAGAAAGGGAGAAAGAAATTTGATAGAGTCTAGGATGGCATCACTAGCTAGCAACATGATTGCATTTGTACCAAATCGTGATAGACAAGAGGAATCACTTTCCTAAGGACACATGAATGAAGACACTGGGAGTGAAAATATTTTCAGATTTGAAAATGGAGGAAATGGCCACTGGGGGGAGACACTGCCTTTGCTGTTTGCCCACCCTGAGTCTTAGCCATGAAGTCAAAGTTTGAGTTTGAGTTTTCTTGTCATATCCTTAAGGGAGGAGAGTAGTACTTTTCTGGGCATGTCCTTACTCTGTGCCATGAAGTTTTGGCATGAAGATAGAAGTCACAATGACCCTTACACCTCTGGGGATTTAGGAGGAGCAAAGCGAGTCCTGATTTAATTCATTGTTGGCTTACAAAAACATAGCAGAAGACCAAGTCACCTACTGACTATCCCAGGCATCTCAAAGATCAGGAAAGAACCCTTATTCACAATAGTAAACATTTAAAAGACCTTTTCATTCATTGTGGTCCAGGCTTGCTACAGACGATCTCTTCTAATTCAATTCCCAGTAACAGGCCATTTGGGTTTAGCCTGAGCACATTCCCTCTGTTTTGTGAGGCAGTGCATTCTACTTTTGGACTAGTACAATTAAGGGAAAATTTCCCCTTAATGTGATTCTGAATACATTTACCCAGCAACATTCACATTTTAGTTATAACTTTGCTCACAGATGCCAAGTAGAAGGATGTGATATGCTTTGTTCCACCTAAAGCCTTTAAATATTTCAAGACAATCACTAAACATTTTTATTTGTACTAAATAGACCCAGTTCCTTCAAAAATCCCTTTACCACTTGGTTTTAAGTTCCCATGATGTCCATTATTTCCTCTATATGTTGTTCCTAAAGCATGTATCATCAGAACACAACAGAATATTGTAAATAGAGCTGATCAGGCCAGAGGACAGTGGAACAACCCTCTTCCTCTTTGCAGGGTCTAGATTTATCTTCATGGGGACTAACTGGAGTTGGATCGTGTGGAGGTTTCAATCTGCTAAACTCCTATAGTTTACTCAGCTTCAATTCTTTCTAGTCATGCCCCCATCATGCTCTGCTCAGGCAGATCATTTTGTAAGTCTGTATCCATACTTTTATCTTACATTTGATCAATTTGGTTTCTTTGATTT
The DNA here is from genome assembly GCA_028646575.1 of Pseudocheirus occidentalis. Taxonomy (NCBI): domain Eukaryota; kingdom Metazoa; phylum Chordata; class Mammalia; order Diprotodontia; family Pseudocheiridae; genus Pseudocheirus; species Pseudocheirus occidentalis. The sequence continues at coordinate 42,470,016 of CM053594.1, forward strand.
GTTGCACTTTTGTAATCTTATAGAGTATGAGTTCTGACTAACATTGTTAACCACCCGACCCTCCTAGTTTCCTGTCCTTTGTACATTGTTTTCCATTTACGATTTGATCCAATTTATTGCTAAAGTATAGCATATAACAGGAGCACAAGCAGAGATCAGGAGTGGGCACTAATTGAAACAAGTCAGGCAACGAAAAGAAATAGGTTAAATTAACGAGGGAGGTTGTATGGGTATGACCCATTCTGTGCTGGACAAGGGAGGATTGGGAACATTGGGACTTGGGGTAAGGCAGTATGGTCCTTAGTGCCTGAATCAGACTGGGGATAAAAGGAAAAGATATGGATGTCGGGACTATGGTCTCATTACAGAGCTTATGATAAAGGGAAAGGGGTCAAGTATTGCCCCAGTGAGGAATCTCACTTGCCATCAGTCTGGTTGCTTATCTCCAAATACGACTTTTCTTTGTCTTGGGAGGGATTGGTTGGCCCCTCTTGATGGCTACCCACAGAACTGACTCCAGTGGCTGAGCCACTCCTCAGACATCTGTGGAAGGAAACAACTGTTGAAGCCCTGGAGGATAAATGTGAAGACATTTGGTTGAGGGAGAGATTGGGGGCAGTTAAACTGAGATGAACTGAAATAAAAAATTACTGATAGTGATTTTTGTGAGTCCATGATGGTGGAAAATCTCCCATTCTTTGTGTGGGTACGATTGATCTATAGCCACAGATCTCCCCCTGAAGAGAAGTATTTCCACACGATACCATTTGTTTCCAATCATGATACACAAAGGGGAATGACTTTCCTAAGGACCCAGGAATGAAGAGAATTGGAAGGAAGTAGTTTCAAGATTTGAAAATGGAGAAAGCGGACACTGCCTCTGTTCCTTGACCACCCTGAACTTAGCCATGTATCTGGGGGATCAAGGGAAATGATCTCAGGGCTCAGGGTTTTATTCTCAGGTCCTACTGCTTTGAACAATGACTTCAACTATCAAGGAAATAAGAAAGGCAATGAGTAATCACCTTTTCAGCCTGCACAGTAGAGAAGATTGCTGTACAGAAATAGGGTTGGTCAGGTTCTGTGGAATCTCACCACTTGCTGCAGCATTTTCTCAGTGGATTTAAAAGGGCCAGAGCTGGCGTAATTCATATCTGTTGTGAAGAGTAGATTGGTGATGGTGAAACTCATTATGAACAATTTCAGACTGTGTCTACGAGCTGTAACAGAGAAGGGAAAGAGAAGACCCATGTATGAACCCTAGACACATCAAACAAAGAGACCCTCAGACACCTTAGTCTTGTGTTGTCTTATTCCTTCCGGAAAGGAAAACTCATGGTCCATGGTAACATTGACATCCATATCAAGGAACATCTACCCTTTCCCAGACCTTCCTTTTCTATGCCCCTTCCATTGTTCATCTCATCTTCTACCTAAGTACATTAACACACTCCTAGGAATGCACACTAGGGGAATCCTCTGAACACGAGGATGGATAATGGTGATGGAGTTGACGAGTTGTCTGAAGGGAAAGTGGTTCTCACAGGAGCTGAGAAATCCATGAAGAATGGAAATCATTGCTTAAGCCCAGTGTTGACAATTTCATATTGGATGTGGGGGAAAAGTGCTCAACCTGAGTTAGTCATAGAACCTCTAGTTTAGGATGTAAAGCAAGTGGGGTGGCACACAGGAACCAGAGGAGGAAACATTTTTGAGGAATAGGCTGCTACTAACAAAACCTGTCAGGATCTGTGCTTCCTCTTTAGAAAGCCCCAGGCCTTCAGGTTCTTTATGTTTCTCATAGGAAACATGATCTCACTTCAAAGAACTTTGGGAATATTTTTTTAGTAATTGTTAAATCAACTTCCAGAAGTCTATGTCCTTTTTCACACACACACATACACACACGTTTGTGTCTGTGTATGTGTGTGTGCATATGTGGATAGAGAGTTTCAAAACATATAACACTCCAAAGACACCCTCCCCCAACAAAGATGTTACATCAAGTCCCAGATACTGGTTGACCCAATTTTGACATTTGATTTTAGAACTTTAAATTCTAGATTCTTTCCCTTCCTCCCTCATCATGCATCCCCACTGGAAAGACAAGCAATTCAATACAGGCCATATATGTGCAGTTATGCAAAACATCTCCACAGTGGACATATTGTGAAAGACTGACTATATTTCCCTCCTTCCTCTCCCTCCCTCCACTTGTTCTATTCTGACTTTGTCCCTGTCCCTTTATAGAACTGTGTTCTTCTAACAACCCTCCCCCAACCTGCCTTTCCCTCCATCATCCCCCTTATCATCCCTTTACCCCATATTCTCTTGTAGGGCAAGATACCCAATTTGAGTGTATGTCCTACCTTTCCTAAGCCAAATTCAATGAGAGTAAGGTTGACCCATTCCCTTTTGCCTTCCTGTTCTTTCCCTCCATTGTAACAGTTATTCATTGCCTCTTCTATATGAGATAATTAACCTCATTCTGTCTCTCACTGTCTCCTCTCATTACATTCCTCCCTCTCCTCTCAATTTCACTTTTTAAAATATCATCCCTTCCTATTCAATTGATCCCGTACCCTCTGTCTATGTATATCTGTTCACATATATACACACCCACCTACATATTTAATCATATGCATATATACCCTTCTCTATAGACATATATCTATGTGTGTATATGCATTTATATTTCCTTCACCTATCTTCATACTGAGAAAAGTTTCATATGTTACAATTATCAATTTTCCATATTGGGGTGTAAATAGTTCAACTTTGATAAGTTACTTATGATTTCTTTTCCATGTTTACCTTCTCATGCTTCTTGTATTTGAATGTCAAATTTTCTAGTCAGTTCTCTTTTTTTTCCTCGAGAATGCTTGAAAGTCAAAGTCCATCACTTCATTGAATGACCATATTTTCCCCTGAAATATTATACTCAGTTTTGCTGGGTAGGTGATTCTTGGTTTTAATCCTAGCTCCCTTGATCTCCAGAATATAATATTCCAGACACTTTGATCCCTTAATGTAGAAGCTGCTAGATCCTGTGTTATCCTGATTGTGTTTCCACAGTATTCACATCGTTTCTTCTTGGCAGCCTGTAATATTTTCCCCTTGATCTGGGAATTCTGAAACCTGGCTATAACGTTCCTAGTTTTCTTTGGGGGGTCTTTTTCAAGAGGTGATCAGTGAGTTCTTTCAAGTTCTATTTTGCCCTCTGGTTCTAAAATATCAGGGCAATTTCCATTGAGACTGTCTTGAATCATGATTTCTAGGTTCTTTTTTAGATCATGGCTTTCAGGTCATCCAATAATTTTTAAACTGTCTCTCCTGGATCTATTTTCCAGGTCAGTGGGTTTTTACAATGGGATATTTGACACTGCCTTCTATTTTTTCATCTGTTTGAATCTGTTTCATAGTGTCTTGATTTCTCATATAGTCATTTGCTTCAATTTGCTCCACTTTAATTCTGAAGGGATTATTCTCTTTAGTGAGCTTTTGAGATTCTTTTTCCATCTGGCAAATCTATTTGAGTTAATCTATTTTTAAGGTGTCATTTTCTTCAGTCAGGTTGTTGACTCTCTTTTCATGATTTTCTTGTATCATTCTCATTTCTCTTCCCAATTTTCCCTCCACTTCTCTTATTTGGCTAAGGCACTAGAGTGTGTGTCTGTTCATGGGTGAAGGAAGAGGTTATGTGTGCCTGAGTGAGAACTGGAGAGAGGAGGGATGTTTGTGTGTCAGAGATAGTGTGAAAATGCATAGTGCCCAGCCTGTAAGTAGGTGCTTAACAAATGCTTCCGGAGCAGAATTGAAAATGGAGGGACAGAGTTGGAGAGATAAAGAATCAGATACAGACATAGAGAGACAAGAGACCAAGAAGTTGGAAAGAGACAAAGACTGAAACAGATATGGATAAAGGGATAAAGATGAAGAGACAGTCAGAAACTGAGGCAGAGGCAGAGCTAGAGAAAGAAAGAGAAAGACAGAGATAGTGAGAAGGAATTCACATAGGAGAAAGTTCCATGTTGTCTTCCTTCAGAATCTTCCTATTCCATTCTCAATTAGTGAAGAGTTCTCTCAAAGAGGCTCATGAATACTCTACCTGGGTGCTTTCTCCTAAGCCTGATCTTAGGTTTTTGGTGTAAGGGCTGGGAAGAAATGTACAAAGCTAACAAGGAAGACCAATATCAATACCCTTGGCTCCTGGCTATCCTCCTGGCTTCACCAGGACTGCCTTCATGCCCTCTCTGGGCAGCAAAGCTGGGTTCACAACTATGCACAAGAGGCTCTCAGAAAGGGTCATGTCCTCATAACTCCTGACCATCCTCTATCCCTCAACCCTGTACAGGTCACCACGTGCCTGTGGAAAAAAGGAAGATTACAAGGTCCAAAGATGAGCCATCAGCTCTTATCTCTCCCACCTAGACCTGAGGAACATTCATTAATGATGGACTACAATAAAGATGTAACACATTGAACCTGGATAATATCCTGGTGGAATAAATGTCGACCTTGCCCATTCTGGATTGGCTAGAACTCACTGACTCTGCCTGTTTCTTACTATTTGCCCTGGGGTGGGTGAATCCTCTGGAGGGCCTACAGGAACTGAGGAGAGAGAAGCCTAGGGTCTAGGGTTCATTATACCTCCTTAGAGGGTCATCATTCCTCTCCGGCAGTCTGCCAGACTGTCATATGCTCCATCCCATTGCCAAAGGCAAGGAAGCAAACCTTGGAGGATGAAGGAAAAGGCCAGTGCCCATATTGGTCCTGAACACAATGGCTAGGGCTAATTGACCAGATAAGCATCCCTGAAAGACCAATTGGTTAGCACTTATGCACCATTGGAGTAGCCAGAAGACCCTGGATGCATTGGTGCCAGGGCCCTTCCAATGCGTGACTAACTTTGATAGACTGGGCTCTTCTCAGCAATCCAAGGTTATAAGACAACTGCAGAATACCCATAATGGACAGGGATATCCACATCCAGAGAAAGAACTACAGAGTCTAAATGCAGACTGAAGTAAGCTAGTTGCTCTCTGTCTCTTTTTATTTTGTTTTGTTTCTTCTTTCTCATTGTTCACTCCATTGGTTTATAATTATTCTTTACAGCGTGACTAATGTTTAATGTGAAGGTATTTGTACATCCTATATTTTATTACATCCTGTCATGGTGGGTGTAAGGGAGAGGGAGGGAGATAAAATTTGAAACTCCAGGGATTGTGGAACTGAATGCTGTAAACTAAAAGTAAATGAATAAATTTTAAAAAGACTAAAATAGAATGAGCCCATACAGTGAAGAAGAAATGGTACTGTTTATGTCATTTATTAAATGCTTTCCCTTTTGATTCAATTCATTTCATTTTTTTTCTTCACACATGCATGCATGCATTCATTACCCAAGCCCTTGTGAGGTCAGGTGATTTTCAAGATTTAAAAGATGGATCTTGGGATGAAGCAGGTAACCTCTGTGTGACTGTGGATCCATTCATTGATCAATGTAGTAACCCCAGAGTAGCATTAGTCATGGTCCCCAATGATATTCTTTGATAGATGAGCTTGATCATTAGGGAAGAGGTTTCTATATGAACCATTGAAGGAGAAAGTGAAGTTGTATTATTTAGGAGAAATGGGAATGAATATCCCACCCTCTTTCTTCCTTTCCTATATTCTGACACATGTCACAATCAATTGCTCAATCACTGGATTCCACAGCAATAGTACCCAGGCAGGAGGCTTATCTTCCAAAACCTGAGACTACCTTGGGCCCACCACCATTTCTGTGATCCACTCTGTTAATAGTCTCTTTTTCAAATGCTCCAACAGAAGCAGTTTCCATGGAGACACTTCCTTTTACTCAGCCCACCAGCTTCCACATTTCTACTGGTGCAAATGGCCAATGAATTGAGATACAGAATGGGAGCTGGATAAGAGAGTCTTCTTCAAAAGGAGCCACTGCTGTGCCCAGGAGTGAAATGGGTACCAATTGTCTCTTGCTCCTCTTGACTTCAGATGAAACCAGTGCTTTCTCTGACTCAAGTACTCCATTAAAGACCAGCCTGCCCAAGACAGTTTCCTCTCCCCTCCCAATGATCACAACTAGAGCACACACAACTACCACGGAGATCACCAACACAGGGCCAATATCAAGGTCAATTCCACCAGATCCTATCCGGACAACTGCTTTGGCTTCAGTGATGAGCACCAGTCCCCCTGCCTTCCTGTCCTCCCCTCTTTCACTTTTCAGTGCCAAAGAAACAGGGGAAAGCCTTGCATCAACTTATTATGGTCAAATGAAATTGCAGGTTTTACCCAAGTGACCACAGAGTCCAATCAAAAGGAGCTTTTAATAGTAATTGAATTAGCAGCTGAGTTGTCTCATAAACCAATCAGAAAGAAAATAGAGAGCAGCACCCTAATCCAGAAGTACAGACCTTTTTATACCATTCTCATCCAGGGGATCTGTTCTTTGTCTTAAGGGAGTGTAAACACCTTACTGATTGATGAGGAGTTGGTTATGGGAACCAGGAGATTGCAATTACCTAGTACTGATCAATCAAGTGCTGGACATGGGAACCAGGAGGTTGTAATTACCTCAGTATTGATTAATCAAGTGCTGGACATGGGAACAAGGAGAGTGAATAAGGAGTTGGGCATGGGAATGCAGACTCAGGCACCTAGCAGAAGAAAAAAACAAGATGGATTACCTGAATGCATTCTCCTGCCCAGCACTGGTCATTCCTATTGATTTCTTATCTTGGGTTTATTCCAGGTTTTATTGGGCTTGCTAATCCTTGGTTCAGTTTGGGTACACAGGACTTATTGTACTTAACTGTTTCCTAGCTAATCTATTGACTCCTATCTTTAGTTCCTGAGATTTCTACTTAATCAGTTCCTGACCACTTCAAACTTCAGTGCAAGCTGAGGTCACTCCCCTGGAGAAGCCAGCTTCCCACATGTGAACAGAATCTGACTCAGCTACCTATCCCATTCCTGCAGTTAGCATCATCGCAGCCCCTGCTGGAGGAGACGCATCCTTGACACCCACAAAAGGGAAAGCTGATCTCATAACTACGTCTGCTTCCTTTGTGGAGAGTACAGAAAAACTCCAGGAAATTCCGAAAGAGCAAACACACTCCAGAAGATCCTCAAGTCTTCCATGGCCAGAGACAATATCCACTCTTGTCCCCATGAGGTAAAACAGGAGGCCAACCACTTCACAAGTATCCCCTTACTGACTAAGACAGGAGCTCTAACAAGTCAAACTGTACCTCCTGTCACTGAACCCATCAAGATCTTGCATCCTGAGGGGGTGATCAGTTCAGTTGGACAAGTGACTGCAGATACACCTTTTACTCCTAGTGCTAATCCAGAAGCTAATCCAGATTGCTAATCAAGCAGTCCTAGATTTCATCACTCATGATAACAGGTGGTTGGGTAGTAATGTGGCCTCCTGTAATGGCAAGCAAAGAAATACTTAACATCTTGTTTCAGCTGTTTACTTGACACCTTGATTCACTTCTTGCTCATGACTGTATCAAGTGTTTGTTGAGAAGCAGAACTTGTGAACCCTACAACTTGTGAACTAAGGTTTCTGATGCTATAGGAAGGGGAGGAACTAATGACCACATTTAAGGAGATGCCCAGGCTGGAGAGATCAGAACTGAGAAGAGAGAAAAACTGGGAACTGACCAGAACTGAGAACTGAGCAGAAATGAGAACAGATAAGAACTAAGAAGAACTGAGGAGGACTAAGGTGAACTGAGGAGAACTAATAAGAGAACTTGTGGTGGTATAGTTGAGAAAGAAAAACTTGTGGTATCCTGGCACTCTGTGCTTGTCTGTTCTGTGTTGATGTTTGTTTGTGATACTTTGAACAGAAGCCCTGGGACCTTACTGAAAGCCCTGAAAGAGGATTTTCTGATTGTCAATTTATAGAAATCCTGGAAGAAGGTTTTGGAGGTCCTGGGACTTCACTGATGATTTTGTTGAGCTCTTGGACCTTGTTTGTGGGTCTGTGTTTATTTAACAGGCAGACAGTGAGTTGATTATGGTGTCGGCAATGTGTATGAATATTTTTGTGGTTCTGCTAAGCTCTGTCTTCCCGGAAACAGGAACTGTGAAGGACTTTTGTGAACTGGACACTGTGAGTTTCAACACAGGATGGGAACTGGATAAGAAATTGGATGAGGAGCTGGACAAAGAGCTGAGAGATGCCTGTCTTTGAATTCAAGTGACAGTTTTGTAGATTTGGGCAGGAGCTGAGACCATGGAAAGGGAACCATGGAAGCTGAAAGCCAGCCTGAGTCAAGATGAAAGAAGACTTTACTTGGATACTGTGCACTGATTGAGAAGATTATGCTTTACAGTGACATAGGGGTGGAGAACTTTGACTTTTGTACTTTTTGTCACTTAAGGAGGCTTGCTCCTTAAGGATGATTGAGTTAAGGACTTACTGAAAGATATCTTTTGTTTAAAACTGTGTGGCCACTTTGTTGAAAAATATGTGGCCACTTTAGAGATGATATTAAGCTATAACATGGTGAATGCTGTACTTTGGTCACTGTCAATGTTTTGTCTTAGTTTATTGCTGAATAAATAGAGAGTTCACTATACTATGTGAAGTCAGAACCTTGAAGCTGTTCATAGCAGCAGTCCTCTAGAAAGCTGTTCATGCTTGTCTTTCCACCTCCATAACCACCCCTGTGTTCAAGATGAGTATGGGGAGGGGGGCAGGAATTTAGGGTCAGCTGCTAGCACACCTTTTCCTGCTCAGACCTCAGCTTACCTCCAAGTAAGCCCTACTGGAGAGTCCAGAACAGGACCAGATGGCTATTCCACTCTACACCACAGCCTCCTTACCGAGGGGTCCAGGTTTATAGCACAGACAGTCTTGTCCCCTGGATCAACAGTGGAGGCTGATGATACCTTTACCAGCAGTAACTCTGTCACTCTTACAGGAGAAAAACATCTTCTACCACATCTGAAGCCACTTCTCTTACCACGACAGGGATGGGTAGCTCCTCTACTTGGCCAAAGATTCTCACTTCATCATGACCCATAGGCTCATCTGGAATTATTCACATGTCTGAGGACATCAGCCTAGCTGCCTAAGCACAAAAAGTATAAGTCCTATTCTAAGCAGCAAGGTCATAGACATCCTCCCTCCTCTTGTGGGACCACTCACAGCCTTGGTCTCCCAAGGACAGTGGTGGAGAGCAGTGTTGGTGGCCTACCAACCACTTCCTCATCACCTATATCTCCCATGTCCTCAGCCACCATTGCTAGGAGACCAGAACTGTTGGATACTTCTGGTGGCTCTACTCTAAGGGAGATGATGACTCATGCTATCCCTCCTGAAGACTTGGAGGTGACCTCAGATCTTTCCTTGGCCACCTTGGACATGGTGACCATGGCTAGCACTGTCACAGCCAGAGTGACAGAAGAGATGTTGTCACTTCTTTTGAGCCCCAGCACAAATGTTCAAGTGACCTCAGTCATACCTCCAAGTACCAGCAATGCTAAGAGTTTCCCCGAACAAACACACTCATCTTCCAGCCCTTCTCCACAGTTAAATCCATGGATCTTTCCACCACTGGGGCAGATATCAGCACTACTTGGCCAAAGATGCTCCCTCCTTCAGCTTCTGTGACCTCATCTGGGATTACTCCCATGCCTGAAGTTGTGAGCTTGGCTGTTTCTGGGACAGAAAATCTCATCAAAACAATGAAGTCACAGATATAGCTTCTCTTTCTATGTGCACTGACAGTCCTGAGCTTCCAAACTCAGTGGCAGAGAGCAGTACAGGTGCCCTACTGACCACTGCTTCACCTCTATCTTCTATATCCTCAGGAAGTGTTACAGGCCTGCTAAGCACCTCTGCTGATTCAATTTCCCCAGGGACCATGGCTCATGGTGTCCCACGCACAGACACAGAAATAAGCGCAGGGATCACCTTAGCTATATTGACAACAGCCAGCACTTTCACAACCTTGGTGATGGGGGAGATGTCATCAGCTCCCCTAGAAGATCAAACTACCTGAACCCTGCCTCCTAGTTCCAGTAGCTCCATGGCACCCCTTGGACAAAATACAGTCATCCTGCAGCCCTCTGCTACAGCTGAAACTGTGATGCTTACCACCACTAGAACAGATGCCACCACTATTTGGTCACAGACTCCTTCAACTCCAGTAACCTCATCTGTAGTTACTCACATTGTTGAGGACGTGATCTCAGCTACACTTGGTACCAAGAAAAAAATCTCTTCTTCAGCAGTAAGGTCATAGGCATGGACAGTCTCTCACCTGTTACCATGCTCAGTCCTGAGCTCTCAAGTACAGTGGCAGAATGCAGCACCCATATCCCACTGACTACCACTTCTCTTAAAGCTCCTGTATTCTGAGACATTACTTCTGGAAGAACAAGCATGTTGAGCACCTCTAATGACTAAATCCCCTTGAGACCCACAACTGAATCACATGGAATCAGAAATGAGTCCCAGTTTCCCTCTGACCACCTTAGCCATGGGGACCACAGCAAGCACTGGCCTAGCCATGGTTATGAGAGAGGTATCATCAGCTCCTCCAGAACACAGCCCCGAAATTCAGGTACACACAGCCCTGCCTCCTGGTACCGGTTTGGGAGAAATATCTAAAACCTCTGAACCCAGGATTCCCAGACAGACAAGTTCTGCTGCCCAGCAGTCAGTGGTAACCACATAGACCCCTGCTAGTTTTTGACAAGAATCAAGTTTGACTGCTGTGAACCTGACTGAGCCATCTGAAACTCAAAGAACATTAGTTACCAAAGTTCCACAGGGAAATGACACTGAATCCCCATTGTCTCCTACTAAAGTTGAATCTAGTGGAACAGGGACCATAACAGTTTTCCCCTCTGGCCTCTGGACTGGGAAACATCAAATTGCCTTGGGCACCATCTCAGGCTCAGAGGCCAACAGGACCTCTTCCACCTTGTCATCTTTCTTGGAAATTCATAGGACACAAGCTCCTAGTCCTGAGAGAGTAACAAGCCCTAACCTGGCACTGTCCACTTTGCCAACTGAGAAATCTCTGCAAGGAGATACTACTTAACCAATCTGTTTCCACAATTCTCTCTGAAGTCACTGTACCAAAAACAAGTGCCCAAGGGTCTCAGAGTACAGCTATCCTGGAATTCAGCACAGCTCCCGCAGTGAACAGTCCTCCTGGGACCCTGGTCCCTCCATGGTCAAAGGTCACAGCTTTGACCAGAATGGACAGGGAGACAGTTTAGCTGCCTCATCACCAATAAAAACCAGCTCTCCAAGTCTAGTTAACATCACCTCAGGTGAACCTTTATTTGATTCCCCCACAAAATCAACAATGGCTAGCCCTGTTCATGAGTCTCTGAGCCAGATACCAAACATCTCTCCTACTGTTACCAGTTCTTCAACCTTTATAAGCTCCAGTCCTGCTGGGTCTGCTCCCTCTTTGGGGGGGGATCAGGGACAGCCAAATTAGGTGCAGGGTCAGTGGAAATATCAACTCCAGCTGTTCCTCTGTCTCCAGCAAGAACACAGACAGCCTAGGCATCATCACCTCCCACCCCAGAACCAACAACCTAAGAGGGCAGCAGTGCCAGAGCAGAGACAGCCTCTGTTTTTGCCCCTGAACCTACCAGCTCTACCCGATTCACAAGTAAGGGAACTTCTAATTAAGCCTCCTATTTAGAGGATGTTGATGAGTGCTTTGAGGAGATGGATGGATAGTATCTATAGAAGAATGAGAATCATATCTGGAGGAAGGAATCAGTATCATTTCCAATGACTTTTTCTTTGCATATCTGTTTTGGGCTGCTCTAGGGCCTTGACTTCAAGGCTATGTATGTTGGACAATTGTAATCACTCCAGTCTGCCTTATCTCTCAATGGGAAGGCAGTCTAATGGTCTCAGGTCTCAAAACTTCTCTGATTTCTTGTTGCTAAAATTCAGACATTTCCAGTTAGTTTGACATATAGTGGGATGGTCCAGTACTTAAGTAGTGCTTTGCAGGGGAAACTTCCACTAGCCAGTATGAAGGACAAAATAATAGATGGTATGTATTTGGGGGTTTCCACTCAGTAGGGACAATGTATTTCTTTTGGGTGTCCCAGGAATCTGACATGATTAATCATGGCACCCTTTCCTTATACCTGCCTACAGTTGGTTTGGGGCCTGTTATCCATATTCCTGACCATGGAGTGTCAGGAGGCACTACAACCCTGACAAGTGGACCCCGCCTCCTGTGTCCACTGTCAGTGCCCCAGGTAAGTGGATGGCTCCTCCATCCACTGGGGGTTCAGTATATCTGGTCTCTAGTTTCCTGCTCTGTGGCAGTGACTTGTTGGTTCTTTTTTGTAATTTCAGAAGATCAGGCTTCTGGAAATGGGGTTTGAACTTAGGTTTCAAGCCATCAAGGCTTATAGGATGAGAATCATGAAATTTCTTTCTTGGAAGATACTTGAGAAATCATAGCATCCTACCCATAACTGCAGAAGAATCCCCACTCCAGCCTAGCCAACAAGTGTTTCCATTGCAGCACATCTAACTATTTCTCGAAGATGTCAAGGAGAACCCACCACTTCCGGGGACAGTCTCTCTCCCTTTGGGGTATCTCTCATTTTTACAAAATTATTTCCTGACATCAAGCATAAATTTACCTTTTTGCTCTGCTTTCATTGCTATTGTTTCATCCTCAGGAGACAAGCCAAGTAGGTGGAATCTATCTTCCACATGAGAATCATTCAGATACTTGAAAGCAATCACTAATGTCCCCTTTGTGTCATCACTTCTCTAATTTAAAGTTCTCCAGTTCCTTCGAAAGATGCTCATATGGATATATCTTTGAGTTGCTTTACAAATATACTTGCCCTCATGGAATCAGATATCTGTAATTTGACAGGCTTTCAGTCATCTAGTGCAAATGTCTGAAAGTAGAGAAAACTGATCCCTGGGGTGAACCTTTGCCCAAACTCTCAAAAGGAGTAAGCATTAGGGAGGTGGATTCAATCATGTTCCTTTGAAATACTTCCTAAAATTTGGTGCTCAGATTTCTGTCTTGTTGCTTGCTCTAATGAAGTCAGTGGTGTGATAACAACTTTGGATAGATGGGTTACTACTAGGACAGGTATCTATTGGTCAGTTTAACTCTGCCTAAGTTTCTTTTTTTTCTTATTTTTGTGAGGCAATTGGAGTTAAGTGACTTGCCCAGGGTCACACAGCTAGTGTCAAGAGTGTGAGGTCTGATTTGAACTCTGATTTGAACTGTCCTAACTTCAGGATCAGCATTCTATCCAATGCACCATCTATCTGCTCTCTAGACTAATTTTCTATTTTAATTAATGTACTTTCCTCAGATATCAATAGAATTGCAACTAAGCCTCAGTACATTCTTAGGTTAACCATTCCACAAGTGTTCCTGGGATTTGCATGCCTTAAAAATGAATCTCGTGATGAGATAGGTTCACTCAGAGGGGTGCTTGACAGATGGATGTGCCCACCCTAGGATAGCATAGCAGTGTGTGGCAGTCCCTGATGGAATCCTTAGACTGAAGATAAGACTTGTCCAGGAGCTGATGCTCAATTGAAGAATGTGAGGGATTGGGAGATGTCTTCAATACAGAAGGAGCCCTACTAAGAGGCAAGAGGAATCTGCCCAAATGACTCCAAATGTCCCCCATCAACCTTTAGGGACACTTCAACCAACTGCCATTGTCACAGAATTATCCACTTGAATCACAGTGGCATTGGATAATGTGAGTGAGTCTGACATGGAAAGAGGCTCCACAGAGTCCCCCAGCATCTCCATGGCTAGCTCTACTATAAGGGATCTCATTTCAGATATTGCAACAGAGATAGACATCATGGAGACAACTCCAGGTACAATAACCATTCAAGCCCTAACTTCTCACTGTGGCCACTGTAACAAATGGTTTCAGACCTGAGACACAGAGGAGAACTATGCATTTTCTCACTGAAGCCTCAACTCCACCAAAGACATCGCCTGGAGTTACCATGGGCACTGGTAGTCCCACACTTTCCATTACTCCAGCAGAGCCCACAGCCAGTGCAGGCTCCCTTCAAAATCAGTCCAGCTTGGATAATTTTTTCTACATTCCATGCAGACACACGTTTCAGAAACAGCCTCCAGAGAGTTTCACCACCACCCTGACTCCAGGGCCCACTCCCCTTGATTTTTCCCACACTACTGTCTAAATTGCAGGAATTGAAATAAGCCCCATTTTGCCTCTATCCTGACCTCTTACAGCCTGATCAGTGCCATGGAAATTGGGCCAAGCCAAGATTTGTCTACGAGATCAACCAACCCAGAGAAGCAGGATGTTTGCCCTAGACAGTAACAGAAGCAGGCTCAGCTGCACTGTCCGTCATTGCTCTTAGTATCATGCCATCATCTGCTGGAAGAGACATGCACAACCTCTTGGTGTTTACAGAAGGGTCAAGGGAGGGTAAAATATTGTTCAGCATCTTCCTGGAGACCACAAGATACCCTCAGAATCACACAATGCACTCCACAGGTCCAGGAATAACATTTGTGGCCTGATCAGACCTCCACCTCCTCCATGCCTGGCTTCAGTGAGCATATTAACTACTCCAGGCCTGTCCCTTTACCCTCTGTAGGGAGTATGTTTAGAGTTCAGAGACGCCCACCCATACCTCTTGCAAATGGGCCCATAGAACCCAACTAAACCAGTTACTGAGCTCAGCACCAGAGACAGTGGACAGCTCAGTGATGGTTTTGCCTTCACCAGGATCCTAATGTTCCCGGTCACTATGGCAGTTCTCTTAGAACCCAGAAAAATATACCAGAGATGTTCTCCTGATGAGCTGACTGCTGGTCTCATGGCAAGCCCTGTGGAAGGGTTGAGTTAAATACATGATAAGTTGGAGATAATCAACAGAGGAAGGACACCAGATTTCAGAAGGATCACCTGAGAATTAAAGGGGTCATATCTATTAAGATGCACCTTCATATAGACAGAAAGGTGGCATCCTTCTACAGGAATAAGGGATCTTAGCAGGGACTTGAAGGAAACCAGAAAAGTAAGGAAGGAAAGAGCTCCAGAGATGGAAGACAGCTAATGAAAATGTTCTGAGATGAGAGGTAGTGAGGCAAGTGCAAGCAAAAATGAGAAGGCCAGTGTCACTGGGGGAAAGGAGGTGTAAGGTACAGGAAGATTAGAAAAGAAAAGGAGGGGCAGGTTATTAACGGTTTTGAATGCCAAACACGATTTTATATCTGATGCTTGAAGTAATAGGAAACGATTGGAGTTAATTGAATAGGATAATGATACGGTCAGACCTGGACTTTAGGACTGTTACTTTGGTGGCAGACTGCAGCATAGACTGGAATGAGAAGAGTCTTATGACAGGAAAAACAACCAGATGGCTACTGCCATTGTCTGGACATGAGGTGATGAGGGCCTGCACTGGCATGATGACAGGGTTATAAGAAGGAGGGCATATAGGAGAGATGTTATGAGAGCAAAATCTATGGACCTTGTCAACAGATTGAATACGAGAGGGAGTGAGAGAATGAGCAGTGAAGTATGACCTCCTGGATTTGAGCTGAGTGATTGGGAATATGATGATACTCTGAAGAGCCATAGGGAAGTTGAGATGAGATGAAGGTTTTTGGGAAAAGACAATGAGTTAAGTTTTGGACATGTTGAGTTTAAGATATTTTAAAGATACTCAGTTCAAGATTTCTAATAGGCAGTTTTCCAATAGGAGTTGTGAGATTGGAGATGACCAGAGAGGGTAAGGGTAGAGGAGTAGATTTGAAAGTCATCAGTTTAGAGATGATCATTAAATTTACAGGAGTTTATGAGATCATAAAATCTCATACAGAAGGTAAAAAAGAGGGCCCAAATCAGTCCTAACATACATCACCCATAATTAGCATTTCTGACTTAGGGGAGAATCCAGCAAGATACTGAGATTGAAATCTGTTAGAAGGAGAACCAGGAGAGTATCATTCTAAAAATCTAAAGATAAGAGTATCAATGAAAGCAAGATAATGGAATCAAAGGCTGCAGAGAGATTAAGAAGAATGAGGATTGAGGAAAGGCCATTAATTTTTGCAATTAAGAGATTGTTAGCAACATTAGAGAGGACAATTTTATTTTAATCATGAGGTTGAAAACAAGACTGTGGAGATAAATAGAGAGTGAGAGTAAGGGAACTGGAAAATCCTTTTGTAGGTAGCTATCTCAAGGACTTTGGGCACAAAAAGAGGAGAGGTAAGGAAGAATGGTTATCAAGGACAGATGGAAATGGTGAAGATTCTTCAGGTTTTCATTTTTTAGATGTGATACTAGGGAAGCAGCCTGTAGACAAGCAGAGATTGAAGATAAGTGAGAGAGTGAGACAATAGAGAAACACTCTGCTGTGTGAAAATTGAAGTAAAGAAAGCACATATTTTGGAGTTTACTAATAGAATATGTGGAGATAATATATTTTTCCTTCTGATTGTGATATGTACACTCATTAGTTCCTTCAGGAAATGAGGTTGGTGTAGTGCCTGCCACACATATCCCGGGCCATGGAGCACCAGGAGGCATGATAGTACTGACTAATGGGCCCTTGACACCTTAGTCCAGTGTGGGTCCCATGCTTAAGTAAATGCCTCTCTCTTGTGCTTCCTGGGTCTTTGTGTCCCAGTTTTGAGATAAGATGTGGAAGCATCTTCAGTCTGAAAACAGGACACTGATGGGGGAGTTTGTGATTAGACCACGAGACCTGGCAGCTTGATCAGCCACTTTACTTTCTGTTATTATAACAGCCTTTGGATGAAAAGCTACTGGCTGATTGTGTATGTTTCTTGTATTCGCTTGCATGTGTTCACATTATTCGCCCTGTTAAAAGTCAGCTACAGGAAGGCAGAGGTCATTTTCAGTCTTGTCTATGCATGGCCAGCAGTTAAAACTGTGAGTGGTCATAAGAGTAGCTGATGCTGAAAATGATTATTGATTGTTTGTTTGACCAGAATAAGTGTCCAAAAGCAGTTTTTTTGAGCCTGGGTCCCCATATCATCTGGCGCCAAAAAGTCAGGAGGGATCTGTCTAAACACTGGTGTCTTGTTATTTAGTCATTCTCATGGTGGCTATCCATCCTAGAGCACAAGCACGTCATAGTCCCTGGCTGAGACCTTTCTGTGATGTAAAATGCTTTTCATGAAGAAAGTTGAGCACTGGTGATTAATGTGAGGAGTTGGGATTTGTTTGTTCTTTCCCAGAAGGAAGGAGTGCTTACAGGCAGAGGGGACCTTTGTCCAAATGACTCCCAACTTCCCATGTCAATCAGGAGGGACACTTTGTCTAGCTGCTCTGGTTACAGGATTTTCTACTAAAGTGGCTAGGTACTAGTTAAGTAGAAACTTTATGAACTCAAGATGAACTTGAGATAGGAGTCAGTGGACCAGCCTGGGAACTGGCCTGGGGTGTGGGAACCGGCCTGGGACAATTTGTCTATTTCTTCATTTTTCTTCTCCTTCATGCTCAGATACAGATGTAATCCCCCTTGACTATTCTTCATTCTTCTTCTTGCTTGGTCATCATGTCCTGTTATCATAATCCCCATTGCCTCAGAAACTTACTTGCACCTCCAAACAATGAAACTCTACTGTATAAAAGATTCTGTATCCCTGAGCTATCCACCAATTCCTTCAGATTGGCACAAGAATGACATCCACCAGATGGCTAATAAAAGCTTCTAAAACTTTTTATTTGGACTCTGTGATCAGTCTGTTAAAACTTGCCATTTCATTTGGAGGCCCCAGCAAGATGGCCTTTGGCTGTCTCAAGTAACCAGCAGTGCTTTTCCTTGGACTGATTAGGCTGGGTCAGCCAAATGACCTAAGTGGACAGTTGCTGAGAAGTATTTTTCCTCTGCCCCAGATCATTCACCAACCTGGTGTGGCCTCAGCCATGAAATATTCTAAACTTTTTGGGGAAGGTTGGAAGCCTGCCTGAGTAGATTGGGAACAGAGAATTCCTGCCAAGGCCTCGTGCAGGCAGTTTTCCCTACTGCCAAGGCCTTGTTCTCGAAGTCCCCTTTCCTGCCAAGGCCTTGGGCTGGCAGTTGATTTGGTGAGTACTCTTTTCTGATTATAGGTTAGGTGGTAGGCTGGACACAGCATAGACTGTCCCTACTTGGGACGCCAACTGAAGCCCCTGTTCAGGTCCCTGGGGCCTCTGTTTAGGCCTCTCCCTTGAGAACTCTGTTAAGTCTTGTTTGAGAATCCTTGTTGGGTCTGTTTTGTCTGTCTGTTTGTGGGTCTGTTTTATCTGTCTGCCTGTTTCATGTCTTAGTATTAAGTGTTTCTGTGACAGTCTATGGTTTAAGAAGTGGAAGTTCCTTTTTGCCTACATCGAGGGATTAAGAAAAAGAGGAAGGTAAAAATTAACGGTGTAAAATCTTTCTTGTTCTCCTAGAAAGAGAAAGCAGACAAGCAAAAGAAGGGAATCTTCTCTTTCCAGGGCTGGGGATGACCAGCTTGCCTCACCCAAAACGTAAAGTTCTTGTTTAATGAGATGTGAATAGACAGGATGGAAAGAGGTGAAATTATTTATGCCCTTCTTCTATTCTAGTTTGGTCTTTCTGTGGTTATCTTTCCTTTCCTTCTGAGCAATTGCCTAGTATAATCATTCCCTTTGCCCTGAAAAAGATTATAACTCCTTTTCCCTTCACACTTGAGTGGGGATGAGTTAAGGTTTTGGTAAACAAAATAAGCACGGGGGCGGTGGCCCCCAAGCCCCCTTATATCTTGTCTTGCCACTATCTGTGGAGGAGGTCCTTTGGCTCCCCCTCCTTATGCAGGACCTCCTGCAACCAGAGGTACAGATCCACTACCTCCTACTCCTGCAAGGGGGCAAGAGCCAGAAGATCCTATTTCACCTGCTCTCTCTAGTCCTCGCCATACTAGATGGGGGTCCCTGTATTGTGTTTTGAACTGCATTTCCTGATCTCTTATTTTCGCCAGGAATATTAGTTAACAACCTCCCTCTGCATTCAAAATGTCTGGCCAGAGTTTTGAATGCTGAGAGATTGAACAAGCGGGAATCTTTTTCCCCCTCAGATGAAAGAGGTAGACACATTAACCATTTCCTGTCTCACCTAAAGGAGAAAAGTTTTGTATGTTGAAATGCAATGTAAATCAATTGAATTCATTCCTGTCAGTTTTGAAAAGTACACTCCCCCACCTTGGGAAAAGAAAGATGGGAGGAGGAATAACAGCTATATCGAGGGCCCCCTTTGCAACAGCATTAGCCCACCCCTGAAATCAACACGTCTAGGAACACAGATGAACCTCTCCTTTCAAACCCCTGGATTCACAGCCAGTGAATGTGGGGAAAGGAGAAAAGCCTCTATGCTTGGTAAGCCTAATTTTCTTTTTATGTTCATCTGAAAGTTTATAGATTACCACATTCTCCATCTATGTGAGACTCCAGAATGTACTTGATTTCTAGTGATAAGTTGATAGGTTGTGTGGCAACAAGAAAACTTTATTTCTGTGTAACTTCATGTGGAATTTTAAGATCATTAGATTGGCAATTACTTGATTTTTATTTCAGAGCTTGAACCCTGTACTATTTGTGTTGTAAGAGAAGCAGTTTCTATTGTAATATTTTGGAGTATGGTACTTTGAAAAATCATATGCTTAACTTGTAAGATTGTTAACAAAGTTATTTGGGCAAGTGTTTTAATGCTAAAACCTTAAGTTGTTAATTGGTACTGTGTGTAGAAAGAAGGAGACTGATAAAAATTTTATTCTGAGCAGTCCTCCTGCATGTATGAAAATTGAAAAAGCAAGGGCATCACCACCAGCCGCTCCCTAAAGTCCTTATCAGTTATTCCTTATGTTGCAAAACTGCTAAAGCCGCTAGAAACTATCTCTACTAGGCAAGGTCATTCTGCAAGGGAAAGGAATGATAGTGAATGGAATTCCTTTTTTATGTAATAAATTTTATTTGTTTCTTGTTTACATAATTTATTTTCATGAGATTTTTTGAATTACAGATTTTCTCCCCGTCTTTTCCCTACTCCAACCCCAAAACAGCGATCCGACTGTAGAGTCCCTCCCCTAGCCTGCTTTCTAACTTTCTGGTAGGGCAGGGAGGGTCTCCCTACCCCAGTCCCTGTACATCTTAATTCCTAGTTGCAGGTATTGCAGAGCTTTAAATTCTAGATTCTTTTGGTTCCTCCCTTGTCACCCACCCCTGCTGGAAGGACAAGCAATTCAATACAGGCTGTGAAGGTGTGATTATACAGGACATCTTCATAGCGGACATATTGTGAGTGATCATATGTCCCTCCTTCCTATCCCTCCCACCTTGTTCTATTCTCTACCCTGTCCCTGTCCCTTTATTGAAGTGAGAGCATCCAGACCCTGCCCTCCCCTCCGTCATCCCTCCCCATGCCTCTTACTCTCTTGTGTGAAATGATGCCCAGTTTAGAGTTTATGCCATTTCTTCCCTAAACCAGATTAAATGAGAGTAAATGAAAGTAAAGTTGTAACAGTTATCCCTTGCCTCTTCCACATGAGATGATTAACCCCATTTTGTCTCTCCCTGTCTCCTCTCATTCTAGTCCTCTCCCACCTCAGAATTTTGCCTTTTAAAGTATCATCCCTTTGTATTCAATTGATCCTATTCCCTTTATATAACCATATATACACATGCTCAGATATGTATTCATATGCATATATAGCCTCCTATATAGACATATGTG
>CM053594.1:42491282-42517164 GCA_028646575.1 Pseudocheirus occidentalis
TCATAAAATCTTCCCATCTCCATAAATCTGACAGGTAGACTATTCCTTGCTCTCCCAGATTGCTTGTAGCATCAGCCTTTATACCTAGATCATGCAACCATTTAGACTTTATTTTGGTATATGGTGTAAGGTATTGATCTATTCCCAGTTTCTGCCATACTCTTTTCCAGTTTTCCCATTAGTTTTTTCAAATATTGAGTTCTTATCCCAAAAGCTGGGGTCTTTGGGTTTAATAGTATCATTTCTTAAGTTGAAACTCCCCTGACATCCAATCCAGGCACATGGATAAGAAAACTGGACTGGTACTGACTCCATCCAAAATTCCACAACTTAATTTGTTCAGACAGAGCTTTGATTAAAGGAAGGTTCCAAAGGAAAATGGGTCATTATATTTGACACTTGCTGTAATGGGAATCTGAAGCTCTTTCCTGCCCCTAGCCCCTTTGCTTAAGTGGATCTGAGAATGTTGACGTGGAGCCTGTGGCAAGAAGCTTGTTTTTTTTCCTGTGGAAATGGCCACACCTTGTTGCTTTGTAATTGGACAATGGATCAAGAGGACTGACCCAGGAGAAGCCTATATATACACCCTGATGTGAGGCTTTGCTTTGGGGCTCACTTTGAGAAGAGTAGTGTGATTTGGCCAGATGAGACTGGGAAGCCGTTGAGCCCCCTGATTTTGAAAAACCCAGATGCTGATGCTTTCCTCTCTGGTAACTTGAATAGGTAATACATGTGATGGTCAGATGGTTGGAAGCCCATCTGCTGATCTGGTTTTTGGTCTGTTTGTAACTTGTGCTTGTAAATTGGGTTTGTATTCTCTGGAGTTCAGGGTGCTGACTTTTCCCCCTGAACCAGATAAATGATATATATGTTTGATTAAAGAAAGATTGTTAACCCATTTTGAGTTGCTTTCCTTTAGTAAAGCAGATCTAAGACAGTGTGCTAGCAGTTTCCTTGGGCATGCTTGGGTGCTTGCTGATAGTTTCCTACCAGATTTCAATTCTAATTAAAAAGTACAAAATATAAAGAGATTCTGAAAGGGCATGGTATATTCTTATCTTTGTGTTATCCAAATGAATTCTAGACAAAACATACATAAGAACAGGGAATGGAAGAGATACTGAGGCAGAAGGACTCCTAGACTTACCTGCTCTAGTTGTACCTCAGGGGGATGCCTACCTTGGTGAAATCCAAAATACTTTTCCCAATGGGAAGAGGGTGTCATAGATGATATGCTGAGGGAAAGAGATCTAAGATCACTACGGTCAAAAATGACAAAGGAAAATGTGCAATCAGTTGGAGCAGACTTGAGGGCTTATGGAGGCCATGAGGCTGCCCTGAGGGAGCAGGTAACATAGAAGAGAGTTCAAGGAAGGGAGGTGATGATAGGGAGTCTAATAAAATGCCAGGCTACAGGGGATTTTCCTTCCTTGGATTGTATAGCTCAAATCCCTCATTTTATTGGCCAAGAGGATAAACTAGAAATAATGGAAAAGGTAGCCTTGGTGAAAGCGAGAGGTCAGAGCATGAGGTAGCCTTGGGTAAAGGTGAATATGAGACTTAGGGGAAGGTCAGAAGGGAGGCTGGTCACAGAAGGGGAAAAGTCATTGAAGGTCATAGCCATGAAGGCCAGGTGGACAGGTCATACCAGGAGGGTGGAGGGAAATTTTTTAGGAGGCTTCAGTGGAAGCCTGATGAGGTGGTCACAGTAAAGAGGAGTGTAGGACAGAAAGCAGTTGGGGAATCTATTGGAGGATGGATGGAAGTGGCAAGATGGGAGGCTGCTGAGGAATAAGAGTCTAGGACTCTGAGCAAGGGAGATGTGAATCTTGCAAGTCAAACCCCTTAGAAAATAGGGATAGGTGATTACTCATATCTCAGTGGTAGGTCTGAGTGGTAAAGTGAGACCGAAGTTGTTTGATATGAAGCCAAGGTTTGGGGGAATCACGCACTGGAAGTATTCTGGCACCAATGCATCCAGGGTCTTCTGGCTACTCCAGTGGTGCATAACTACTAACCAATTGGTCATTCAGGGATGCTTATCTGGTCAATTAGCCCTAGCCATTGTGTTTAGGACCAATATGGGCACTATACATTTCTTCATCCTCCAAGCTTGGCTTCCTTGACTTTGGCAATAGGATGGAGCACATGAGAGCCTGGCAGACTGCCAGAGTGGAATGATCACCCCTGAGGAGGTATAATGAACCCTAGACCCTAGGCTTCTCTCTCCTCATTTCCTGTAGGCCCTCCTGAGGATTCACCCACCCTAGGGCAAATGGTAAGAAAGAGGCAGAGTCATTGTGTTCTGGCCAGTCCAGAATGGGCAAGGTCCTTGTTTATTCCACCCTACTCCAGGATATTATCTGGGTTCAGTGTGTTACATCTTTATTGTACTTCACAATTAATGAATTTTCCTCAGGTCTAGGTAGGAGAGGTTAGAGCTGATGGCTCATCTTTGGGCTTTGTAATTTTCTTTTTTTTTCCCTGCAGGCACATGGTGACCTGTACAGGGTTGAGGGATGGAGGATGGTCAGGAGTTATGAGAATATGACCCTTTCTGAGAGCCTCTTGTGCATAGCTGTGAACCCAGCTTTGATCCCCAGAGAGGGCATGAAGGCAGCCCTGGTGAAGCCCAGGAGCAAAGACAGGAGTCAAGGGTATTGATACTGGTCTTCCTTGTTAGCTTCATACATTTCTTCCCTGCTCCTACCCCAAAAACCTAAGATCTGGCTAAGGAGAAATCACCCAGGTAGAGTATTCCTGAGCCTCATTGAGAGAACTCTCCACTAATTGAGAACAGAATAGAGAGAGTCTGATGGAAGACAACCTGGGACTTTCACCTAAGTCGACTCATTCTCTCTCTTCATTTCTCTCTTTAGCTCTGCTTCTGCTTCAGTTTCTGACTGTCTCTTTATCTTTATCCCTTTCTCCATCTCTATTTCAATCTTTGTCTCTTTCAACTTTCTTGGTCACTGTTTCTAGATGTCTGTCTCTTATTGTGTCTCTAGCTCTCTCCTTCCATTTTCAATTCTATTCCAGAAGCATTTCTTAAGCACCTACTTGTGGGCTGGGCACTGCATTTTCTCTCTCTTTCTCTTCTCTCTCTGATACACAGACATCTCTTCTCTCTCCAGTTCTCACTCACTCACACACACCTTCCTCCTTCATACATGAACAAACACTCTAGTGCCTTGCACTTCCTAAATTACACTCTGACTACTGCTCTCTTACAGGAGGTTGCATATGTGCAAACATAACCACACCTACATTCTCACATACACATGCTCACTGACTCTCTGAGAGGCATGCTGTGTCATGAGATCACAAAATTAGAGCTGGGAGGGATTTTGGAGCCTATCTAATCCAATCTCTCCATTTTATACACATGAGGAAATTAAAATCCATAGAAGGCTCTTGATCATGATCACATCTATGACTAGGATTTGAATCCAGTTCCTCTGGCTCCAAATAGAGTGATCTTTCCACTGTGCCACAACAAAGACTTATTCTCAAAGAGATAGTCTCTCTGTCTCTCTCTCACACACTGTGCTTACTGGCTCTTGGGGGTTCCCCTAGTTCTCTTACCATAAAGTATCCCATAAGATTTGCCATGAGTCCGAGGAACATACCAAGGCAAATGAGGATGATGTGCCAAAAAGGAATGCCTGGGAGAAGAAGAGGTGATGCTGACAGGGCATCATGGGGATGAGGGGACAGCAGAGTGGGAATTGTCCTTGGAAATTTCCACCATATGGGAAGGGAGGGGACAAAGCGAAATGCCTAGGGAGGCTAGAAGCTGAAAGACCTAACCCAGAGCATCCCCTCACCTCCCACACCACTAGGCCTTTGTCCTTCAGAAGTAGCTGACCCAGGGGAGAGGGTGTGGTCAGACACTGAGAATGAATTTAGAGAAAGGAGATGGGGCTAAGGGCATAGGAGAAAAGGAGGTGGGCAAACTGAGGGAAGGTCAGAAGGAGGCAGAAGAGATGATTCAGGGAACCCGGTGACACCCTGGAAGCTTGGAGGATGATAATGCAGGAACCCAATATCAGAACAGGGAAAGCAGACAGCAGACAGTGATACTGAGTCATATCTGGTGACAAGGGAATGGCTTAAGGTGCAGGGCACAGCTCCTCATGGCCACCCCCCTTCATAGGGTGCTCAGGAAGTGGAAAAACACTTAGATATCTGACCACTGGTAGGGATGACCACAGTTCCGTAATCTGATATGTCCAGGCCAAGGCAATGCTCTTGGCTGCTCAGCATTGACCACCCTCCCCCAACTTCTCCTACTCTTAAGTATCAGCCTCAGCTCCCCTTTTCCCCCACCCCCTGGGAACTGTCATGGGGCAAGGCTGATCCCACACTCACCACTTTTCTTAGTTCCATCTATTCTGTTGGTAGGATACTCTGAGGACAGAGAAATATGGAATAAAGGTAAGAAACCTATGGTCTTGACCTTTGGAGCTAGATTAGGTAAGGAATGGTTGGCTGAGAGGACAAGAGGTGGAGAGACCACAGGGGACAAGGACAAAGCTATGGGGATCATGGAGATAGATGATGTTAGGGGATGGGGTAGCAATGCAGTGGGAAGGTCAGGGAGGGAAGAGGGAATATAGGTATCAGAGAATGTTGAGGGAGAGTCTGTGGATTGAGATGTCAGAAGTCCAGCATTCCAGGAATTCCTCATCCCTCCTCACAGCCCATCAGTTTTCATTCCAGAGAATTCCCTTAAAAGGATAGAGAAAAAAGGCTGAAGGACCAGCCTCCCACTCCAGCCCCTCACCATCCACCAGGACACTGTCCCAATCCAGAGTAAAGTCCTTTAGCTTGGTGCCATTGTTTGTCAGTCTGAGGAACTCTTCATAAACAGTAGCCTCGTCAAAGCTTTGTGCTGGAGAGGTTGATGTGAACTCACATAAAGAATCCATTCCTGTGTGGCTATCAGGAGAGATGTGCCTAAAGGAAAGTGAGTGGTATCAGTGAATAAGAGAGGAAGGAGGCAGGTGGGCAGGAGGGGGCCCAGAGCAATGGTCTCAAGGGAAGTGGCTGTGCTGAGCAGGCCTCTGGACCTGGCAGAAACCTTCTCAATGGGGACCTCTTCTCACTGCACTGTGTGGCTGCTAGTGCCCCCACCCAAAATTAGACTTTTTTTCTTAAGTGTTATGTGAATACTCATCTACAGATCTAAATTGTAAGCTCCTTGAGGACACGGACTGCTTTTTGTTTTGTATCTTCGGCTTGATATGGAAGGGGCAACCTTGGGAAGAGATGAGTTCTCTCTTATTAGAGGTCTTTAGACAGGAGATAGATGACCATTAGTAGCTATGTGATATTAGGGACCCTATTTCAGGTCTAATGTGCAGAAGACATCCTATGATGTTCATTTCAATACTAGATTCTGCAGTCCATCTGGGCCCTGCCATTAGGCGCCACTGGGGAAGGATGAGGCCTGTGGCAGGATTGGCTGTGCCCCGTCTCTGTTCTTGTCTCTTCACAAGGGCACTGGAGATAAATCTGGCCTGTCCAGAGCTAGCCTTGCCCTGGCTTCCCCAAGGAGTCAGAGATCAAAGATCTTGGTGCTGTCAGAAGCCAGCAGGCAGGCTGGCCCAGATGGAGCCAATGATGGGCTTGGCAGGGTTAGGGAAGAGCAATCAATTATCCATTAAGTGCCAGCACTAGGACAGTGGGTGAGGGGGAGGGTTAGGGATTTGGAAGGATAATTGAGGGGCATGGTGTTCCTGGCCAGAACCACACATACCCGAGGCCTGTGACTAGGCAGTAGCAGAATCTGTCCGGGAGCTGGCTGCCCAGGTACAGCTCTGTCATCTGAAATAGAGAGCAGCGTGGTAGCCCAGAATGTGCCATAGCACTGTACCTCCACCCACTACAGCACTCAAAGAAAGACTGGGGAAGCTCTAGGGGATCCATTCTGGGACCCTGAAAAGTTGCTATAAGGACAGGCCAAGGCACTTGGTCTCTGTCTGTCTGTGTGTGTCTCTCTCTGTTTCCTCCTCCTTCCCTCGCTTTCTCCCTCTGTCTCTGTGTCTACCTCTCCCCATCCTCTGTCTCTCTCTCCTCTCTGGCTATCTCTGTCTCTGTGTCTCTGTGTCTCTCTCTCTTTGCCTCTCCCTTCCCCTCTCTACTCCCCCCTCCCAGCCATATGTATCTCTCTCTCCTTCTCCCTATCCTCTATTTCTTGTTCTCCCTCTCTGTCTTCTCATCTACCTCTCTTTCTCCCACCAATGCAGATCACACTTGCCATATAATCTCTAATTGCCTTAGAGAGCTACCTCGGGTCCTAAAGGTTAAGTGGTTTTCCCGGGGTCACACAGCTCCAGCATGGATCAGAGGCAGGATTTGTCTCCAAGTCTTTCTGAGGCTGAGGTATATGAGTCCAGAGAATCAATGGGGCAGGAAGAGGCATCATCTGATCCTCTATTAAATGTGCAGAAGCATAGCTGAGAATGAATGCTAGTGTAGAGGAAAGTGCCACAAACTTCTCTCAGAGTAAGTGGCGTTAAAGGTTGATCATTTGGGGTGGGATTGATATTGTCCTATGGAGGGGGCACAGAAACTCCAGGACCCTGGTGGGAGGGGAGACTGCAGTGGGGGGCACACACAGTACCACCCATGCTGCCATCCCTCTTTAGCTCTCTGGGACAAGCCCTAGCTGGCACACCCTCAGCAGGGCTCTCAGTGTGTCCTCCTGTGAAGTTCCTTTGCATGCCTTCTCTGGGATATGCCCACTGTTAGACCCATAGCTCTGTCTGTCTTAAGCAAACTTCCCCAGTCATCTTCCTGATGCCTTCTCCAATGACCTCATTCTTTATTCAAAAAGCCTCAGTGCTTCCTCATTACTTATGAAATAAAGTAAGAATCTACAAATCTGGCATTCAAGGCCCTCCACTATTTGGAACCAATTGACCTTTATCTTAAACTCTTCAGAATCATCATTGTAGCTATGGACAGGACCTCTAAGGTCATCCAACAGACACACACACACACACACACACACACACACACACATTTTACAGTTCAGAAAACTGAGGCCTAGAGAGACTGACTTTGCTCAGTTCACATGGGTAGTAAGTAAGAGAGCCAGGATCTGAACATGGGTCCTGTGACTCTAAATACTTCCATTACTTCCATTGCTCCACATTTCCTTCTCATGATCTACATTCCAACCAGACTGAATTGCTCTTCCTACACCCCCTACCTGTTCTGCCCTCTCCTCTCCATATTCTTACGCTTACTTCATGTCTAAAATGTCTACTTCCTATCAAAATTTGTCACTTCTCTGGAGACCCAAGTGTGGCACAGAACATAACTAGGGAGGGACACAAGAGCTTTGGCACAGGGGACCATCAGCCTTGTTCTGCTTATTCCTCCTCCATGGCTCAGTGGCTTGATCCTGCTCTCTAATGGCAGTTTCCACTTGGGGTACATCTCCCTCTCCCTACAGCTAGCTGGGGAATTTATATGGTGCAATGAGAGTGCCCTGAGCAACCTGCATCTTTTTCCTGTTCTCATCCCCTACAAGTGGTTAAGTGTGCACACACGCATGTGCACTAGCATTCTGTCAGGGAGTGCTTCCTACACCGGGGGGCTGCACCCCTCGTCCCTCCCCAGTTGCCCCTATTAGCCTCAGACACAAAGGTTGCCAGTAGTGGTTTTGCTCAGGAATCAGTTTATTCCAAGAATCTTTCCCAGTCCTTTCCTCCCCACCCCCAATAAAGGTGAGCCTCCCTCTTTAAGTTTCTTCTAGCACTTTGTCCAGGCTTCTCAAAAGCATTGCTAATATTTCCTTAGCCCTTTTAAGGTCATCTCGATAACAACCTTCTGAGGTAGGTACTATTATTATCCCCACTATACAAAGGAGGAAACTAAGGCTGGGAGAGGTCAAGTGACTTGTGCAGGATCACACAGCTAGTAAGTCTCTAAGGCAGAATTTAGTCCAGGTCTTCTAACTTCAGGTCTCATGCTTTATCAGCTACATCACTTAGCCCACTCACTTGTACTTATTTCACTTTCATATAATAGTTGGTTGTGATCTATTAGAATGAACATTCCTTTAGAGCATATCTGTGTGTCATTTACCTTTCCATATTTCCCATTGTCCCACGTGGTATATTGGTTAATAAATATTTGTTAGTTGCATGGATGCATGGATGGGTAGATAAGTACACAGATATATAGACAGATGATAGATAGATAGATACATAGATACATGGAGAGATGCATAGATACATAGACAGAAATATACATGGACTGACAGACGGATGGATGGATGGATGGATGGATGGATGGATGGATGGATGGATGGCTAAAGGAAGGAAGACTGTGATCAGAATAAATTGGGGTGAGGATCAGGAGTTGATAAGGACCGTACTGATATAGGCCAAAGGTATGGATGGTAGAAATGTCTATGCTTTTGTGGAACCAGAAGGGATGGGGAGAGAATAAGGGTACCAGAAAAAGAAGGAAGGAATTAATGGCAAGTCTGGACCTGGAAGCATGATGTTCATTATAGTGTTAAAGGGGAATGCCAGTGGTCCAGGGTCTTAGGAGCCCTGGATCCCTTCCAGTAAGACAGGCATTACCTCCAGGGATCAAGACCACTCCAGGGAAGGTGGTTTGTTCAGATCCTGTCTCACAGGCACACAGGTCTAGAGATGAAAGAAATCTCAGAGGTCATCTAATTCATGTATTTCATTTTCTAGCACTGAAGCCTAGAACTACAAAGTGCCCAAGGTCACACCTAGGGAGGAACCATCAAGAGTAAGATGCAAACTCTGCCCCCTTCACCTGGCATGTTGGGTGTGATTCAGTATGCCACATTTTAGGGAGAACATGGGTGGGTGAGCCCCCTGACCTGAGACACAGAGGGAGAAAGAGAAAAAAGAGACCTGCTTCCTTAGGACCAGGAGGCTGACAACAAGCTCTTGCTTGGTTGGACCCATTGAGAGGTGGAAGAAAACAAGGATGTGGGAGTGAGACTGAAAGCTTTTCAGAGTGGGAAGGTGCTGGACAGTGAGTGGGGTTCTGAGGTCTCTCTGGGTGAAACTTGGTTCATAAACAAGACACATCCAAGATTTCCTCCAGATCCTGGGAAAGTCTGGTCTTTAAGCCATCCTTATGCTAGGAGGTCATGAGTTTCTTTGCCCTTAAGGCTGCTGTTGCTGCCAGAGGATGCAGGGAGTGAAAGGGGATGGGGAGATGGTTCCAGACCTGGAGGCCTCAGGAAGGACTACTGATCGTAACTCTACCAGAATAGACCTCAGAGACCACAGAGAGTTCAACTCTCTAACTTTACAGATGAGGACAGTTATTGTCTCAAGGTCAAACAAGTGATAAGTAAAACATCTTCTATATCCTTTGTCCATGGCAGTGGAAGGAAAAGAGCTAGGACACAGACTGAACCTATTTCTTCATTAGTAAGGCAAACATCTGTGTACATGAAACCTCTAATATGCACCAAGAAAAGATCAAAGTAGCACACAGCTGGAAAGGGTCTTGGAGCTTATCCAGACCAAACTCAGCATGAGCAAGAATCCACTTTCCAAAATTCCCAATAGCCTTGGATTGAAGACTTTGGTGAGATGGATGGAACCCACAACCACACAAGGTGACCACTTGGTACCTAGTTGCTACAAAGCTTTTCCTGAGATAAACTAATTGCTCCTTATGTTACCCATTAGGGTTAGAAACCTAAACATCTTTCCATTGAGTCTTCTCCCCCACCAGGCTTCTCTTATCCAGGCTAAAGATCACTAGTTCTTTGACCAATCATGATATGACATGAACTCCATGTCTATCATCTCCCAGCCAACTTCCGCATGATATGCCTTGGTTTGTCAGCTGCCTAAAATGTGGTGCCTAGAAATGAACACAATACTCCCAAAGTGGTCTAAGCAGAGCAAAGCCCAGCAGATTTATCATCTCTTTAATCCTTGCATATGATTCTTCTCTTTTTGAAGTCTGAATCTTATTTGACTTTTTAGACATTCCCGTGTTCCTGCATGAGGAATTTATAATCCAAATGAAATTCCAAGCTCTTTTCAGACTGACTGCTGCTACTTTTTTCAACTCTATTAAAAAAACTTGAATGCATGACTTTACATTTACCTCCATTAAATTTTATCTTAATTCAGCCCATCCTGTCTCTGTCATCAAATGTGGTGGGTATTTCCACCCTTTTAGGTTTGTACCTTTTGCAAATTTGATGAGGAATGCTCTCTATGACTTTAAGTAGCTAATAAGTATGTTAAATAGTACAAGACCAAGCACAGATTTCTGCCAATTCCACTTGGGATCTGCTTACAAGTTGACAGTGAATCATTAACCACCTTTGGGCTTGGTTACCTGTGAATCTGCCTATGTGATCAGCTGGAGTTAGGAAGACGAATTCAAATCTGGTCTACTAGGTGTTCAACTCTGGGAAAGTCACTTAACTCTGTTTGCCTCAATTTTCTCACCTGTAAAATGGGCTAGAGAAGAAAATGGTAAACCATACCAATATCTTTGTCAAGAAAGTCCCAAATGGGTTCAATGAAGAGCAGGACATTATTAAAAATTACTGAACCACAAAAAATGATCACCTAGACATCTGTCCATCTTGACCAAAGGATAGCATGGGGCACTTCATCAGATGTTTTTTCTAATATTATGTCAACACTATCCTATTCATCTTGACAACCAACCCTTTTTAACCATTTTATATTGTCCTTCCAGATCAAAGATCATTCCCCTGGGCAGTGAAAAGAGGAGAAAAAAGCACAGTGGAGGTACTATGCTGTCTCTCTCATGTGTTATATTTGTTATATTTCTCCCATCCACTACAAACTATGGTCCTATTCCTTCTTTGAGTCTCCTCATTTTCTCAAAACTATCTACCAATTCCATATCACTGCTTATAAACCTTCCTTGGCAGCCTCCCCACACTTAGAGATCTATCACCTCTGACACTTCATATATACAATTACACCATGGTTCAGTAAAAGTTTTTGTATTCCTCCTCCAATGCACCTGTTCTTGTTTACATCTTCCCCAGAGTGTGTTTTAAAATGTCTTTGAAACTTCTAGTTGGTTGATGAGGCCCCTCCATATCCAAATAGTTCTTTCCATGTTTTCCTTATCAAAATATGCTTGTCTAGAATTTCATACTTGACAGCCTTTTATTCCTCCTGAGCTCGTTTTCCCCAGCAGATTTTTAGGCCATGAGACTCCACATTTCCTTCCTCTGAATCTTTTGAAATCCACTGTCTTAAAGACAGGATGTATGTCATACTGTTCCTAGTACTTCTCTCCACAAGCACCAAACCTAGGGTGGAATGAATACCTCCCTCTGCCACAGGGGGGCTGTCATTTCCAATATAGCTTCTCATTCCTCCTTCTTGGTAAGAATACCATACACATTAGTAGATTCCTCTCAAAGATTCTTCTAGCTAAAAGGCCATTAAGGCAAATTAAGAAGGCAAATAAAGAAATTATCAGCTGGTATGCTTGCAACAGAGAAGAGCTTCTGTGGATGTTTGTATGATTGAAGCTCCTATGCGATATTATGCTAGTCTACCTGGCACATAATCTATTCTCTACTCAATCTCTTTGTTTTATCTTTCGGCTCAAGTAATCTGTAGTATACTGTGATGGTATTCCTGTTTCTGTATTCATTAGCCCTCACCCAAAAGCTCTCCACCATGCTTCTCCCCTTTGGTTCCTGAGTTTCCTAATGATAGCTCAGCAGTCATTACTGCCAATGCAGCATATAAAATGCACTTAGTTCATAAAGGAAAGCCCAATCGCAATGGATCTATGGCCCCAGCTAAAGACTTCCACACTTGTGATAGCTTCTCCAAGTCTTGGGTAAGGCATGGAAAGACATTCTTCTAGGTAATGGAAGTAGGGACTTTGGATACAGTTTTCTCACTCATAAACCATCTTTTATAATGACCAAATATGTCATTCATTCAGCAAATATTTGGTATTTATAGCTTATAGAAAGCTACACTTAGGGAAAAACACACAGAACAAAGTATGGATAAGACACAAACTTCATGGCCATAAGAGTCTAGTAAGAGGATCAGACAGACACAGAGGGTACTTAATACTCTATTACATGTTAGAAGAGGTGCTATGCAAAGACCCAAGGGAATGGTTATTATGAACTTGTGGTATTGGTCCAGGAGAGATGAATCAGAGAAAGATTCTGGAGAATCTTGTGTTTGAGGAAGAGTTTAAAGACTGGGTAGGAATTCAGCATGTGAAGTAAAAGGAATGAGGACATAGTAGATCCAGGGATCAGCATAAACTAAAGTACAGATCAGAGAGAGAACATGTAATGTGTGAGTGGGTCAGAGAGGAGCCCAGTTTGGCTGGAGCATAGAGTGACTGGAGGTAAGTGTTAGGAAAACTGAAAAGGTGGAATGGTTTCAAGATTATTTTGGAAGGTGTTGAATGCCATCCAAGGACATTTGGACTTTATTCAATTGGAAAGCACTAGAGAGTTTTGAGGAGAGAAGAAACACTAGCAAATCTGTACCTAAGAGTCCTATACACATGAATTCCGGTCCTGTCTCTGAGCTAATATATGACCTCTTCCCTTACATTTTTTTCCACTTCAGACATCCGTGATTGATGAGAGCCAAAGACTAGCCAATAAGAAACTTGGATGAGTGGGGTGGCCACAGCAGCCTACCTCATCCTGGATGTCTGTCTGTAGCACTTTATATTCTGGGGATCTAGGTTCAGGATTGGTACGGTCATGGTGATGGATCTTGAAATGAAACTGGTATTCCCCTTGTCCAGGGGTGCTCTGGGATGAATAACCTAGAGTTAGAGTAGAGGAAGGAATAGTTCATAGGATCATCAGTCTCAGAGTAGGAATGGACTTTAGTCAATTCTCATTTTACTGTTGAAGAAACTAAGGCCAATGGGGGAAGGGAACTTTCCCAGATCATGCCACTAATGTCAGAGTTAGACTTGAGCTTGGGTCCTCTGAGTCCAAATCTATATTCTCCCTTTTCAGCATGCTTTCTTCAGGAAGTTGTGACCAGAGATAGGGACCCCACAAAACTACACAGGGAAGCTGGGATTGAAGAGTGGATACTAAGCCAGCCTTGTTGGAAGGGCTTTGAATAGAAGTGAGCCTGCCCTGCTGGCCCACTCATTATTTTAATGGTTTTGGCGGAAAATTTTGTTCAAGTCTTCTCAATGTCTTTTGGTTTTTATGTTATATTCATTTTCAAATATAAGCTTTCCTTCCCCACAATTGTTCTAGTAAGATCAACAGCCTGAAAATGAAATCTTTTCTGACCTTTATCATCTGGGACTCCAGTGTAACACATCAAGTCCCTATTTCACTGCTCTAACTTTGCAGATGAATGATGGATGTTCAGAAAGATCTACAGTTGGTCTGTCTTTTAGAGAGCACATCCTTCTCCTTGGCATAAGCATGGGAGTAGGTGAGTACTCTCCAGGGTACTGAAGCTTCCACTTTCTTACCTGTCCAGTGTCCGGGTCCAAAGAGTCTCAGAGGGATTTCAGATGGTGGCTTACTGGTTAGGCCAGGAACTGCAGAAAGAGATATTAGATATGGACTAATAGTGTGGCTACAGAGTGAAACAGTTGTTTGGCCAACAACACATCATGTTAGAAATAGATGATGCTAAGTAAATACTTGTTTAATAGAGGACTGAACAAACAGCAGGTGTGTATGTGTGTATATGTGTGATTGTGTGTGTGGAAACTGAAGATAATTAGCTGAGATATAATCTCAGTAACATACTTTATCAGAGAAATGGAAATCAGTGCTACAAGGTAGCTCATGAGGTGATTTTCCACCTCATACTGCTGCTTCCCACAGAGCTGACATTCATCTCAACAATATCTGTGACCTCTCTGGGGGCAAATTTGAAAAGTAATTGCCACCTGGTCTCTGACAGGAGAATCAAGAAACCAATGGCCCTGGATATAATATTGGGAAGCGATTAAAAGATCCAGAGGCATGGGGTTTCTCCCTCAAAGAATATTATGATAGAGGAATTGAGAAACCCATGGTCGTGCATCTGTATTGGGAAGTGATGAAAGAACCAAGAAATCTGGGGTTGTTCCCTCACACAATCTTAGCCCTGGAAGGTCCCAAATAGGGCATCTAGCCCAAGTGTACCCTCTAAAGTATCTACCATAAAAATGTCATTTTGCTCTCTTTGATAAGATTCTGTAATGAGGACCTGACTATCCTCTCTGAGGCAGCATGATCTTCTTTGGGGACACATTTTTCATGACACTTGAGTGGATTGTAGGGACTTCTTCGAAGCAACAGCTGCTACTACACACTATCTCTCAGGGGCTAAAACCCAGATGTCAAGAGGTGAATATGGTTAATGTTTCGCACATGGTCCAGGATTAAAAGAGGATTTGGTTGATAAAAATACTAGCAATCGGTTGAAGGATCTTTTGATCATTGTAACCTGGAAACCAAAAGATGAACTATGAAACATGGGAGCAAAGGATATAATAAAGAAATTCATTTCAATTCAATAAGTACCTACCACACACTGCATGGGCTAGATAGGAAGGACCAATGACAATATTTAAAAGTTTCTGCCCTCGGGGCGGTTAGGTGGTGCAGTGAATAGAGTACTGGCCCTGGAGTCAGGAGGTCCTGAGTTCAAATCTGGCCTCACATACTTAACACAAAAACTAGCCTTGTGACCTTGGGCAAGTCACTTAACCCCAACTGCCCACCAAAAACCAAAAAAAAAAGTTTCTGCCCTCGAGGAGCTTTTATCTTATTAGGAAAAAGAAGGGATCATTTGGGGGGCTCAACAGGACAACTGGAGTAAGGAATCAGTTTGTTCTCCCTGAGCACCTGTGTGGAGGGGTCTTTGTACAAAAGGAGAACTCTCCTTCTACCCCCCAAGTCTCTGACTTGAACAGTCCTGGTAGGAAAAAAAGGAAATCCTGGGTGTTTAATATAAAAGATGAGGCATCTGCATCAACCGACTTTGGCATTTCCTTTGCTTGTGGGAAACAGACAAAGACAAAGCCTTTCAGTGTTTTTCCTAGAAGTCTCCACACTCTCCATCCACAGCCTTCTGGTTTGTAGGCTGGAGCATACCAACAGCAAAGCTACAATGCACTGAATCCAGAATCTTTCATAGCTTCCCTTTTTAAACTCTCTAAAGTTCAAAGGGTCTCAGGGCTCTCCGGTTCAATCAGAAGCTAGAGCAGCAATCCACCAGGCAGCAATCTCAACAAGTGTAGATGAGCAAACCAGTAGCAGAAGAGAGCAGGGAGACTTCTCCAGTGATCGGCACAGAATGTGTAAAGTTCACCTTTCTGTTGTGGCCACCTGTCAGCTATTTCTACTCAGAAATGAAGGCTGAGGCAGTACCAGATCTCACACTGTTTTACAAAGCGGAAATCATCAAAACAATCTGTTAGTGGCTAAGAAATAGAGGGACTGATCCACGGAATAGATTAGGTATACAATACAGAATAGGGACCAAAGAAAGGAAGGTTTGAGAAGTGAGTAGCTGGTAAAGAATATGATCTTCTAAAATGGGTTTTAGGTTACAGGAAAATAGCTTAAAATATGGGAATTAGTGTCTCTAACTGTCTGAGAACCTATTTGAACTCAAGTCTTCCTGACCACAGGCCCAGGTCTTTATTGACTGTGCCCCTAGCTGCCCCCAAAAGAGCCTTAAACTGAAAAAGAAGGGAGAATATCACATATATGTGGAGTTATTTTGGGTCATAACTGTCATTTTTATAAACTTAACACTGAAGTTATTCTGGAGCTGTCTATTGATGCACACATCCCTTCTTATATATTTACATTTTAACTGACAGAAGTTACCTATCATCTACTCAAAAAGCAAAGCTTTTCTCTCCAGCTTCCACAGAAAAATTTCCATTCTAACCACAGTCAAGGGTCTAGGTCATATATGATATGCCTATCTTGCCAGTTAGAATCACAGCTTTCTTACAGACCATGGCCCTGGGGCCACAGCAGGAAAATAGACGTGTCACACGTGACCTTGACCATAATCTATCTGTTTAAAGCAAGGAGGTCAATTTGGCTTTAAAGATATCCTTGAGATTTAATGAGACAGGCCAAATGATAGGAGGGTATACATGCATAAGAATACATATGTGAGTATGTGTATATATGTGTATAGGTATACATAGACAGCACAGGATCAATTGAAAAGGAAAGGATAATGTTTAAAAAATACAATTAAGAAGTGAGAGAGAAATATAATGAGAGGAGATAGGGAGAGACAGAATAGGGTGTATTTTCTCATATAAAAGTGGCAAAGGAAAACTGTTACAATGGAGGGAAAGAACAGGAAGGCAAAAGGGAATGGATCAACCTTACTCTCATTAAATTGGCTTAAGGAGGGAATAACATACACATTCAATTGGGTATCTTACCCTATAGGAAAGTAGAGGAGAAGGGGATAAGAGGGAGGATGATAGAAGGGAGAGCAGATTGGGGGGAGAGAGTAATTAGAAGCACACACTTTTGAAAAGGGACAGGGTCAAAGTAGAAAATAGAGCAAGTGGGGGGTAGGACAGAATGGAGAGCAATACAGTCAGTCTTTTCATTATATATCCACTACAAAAATGTTTTGTGAAACTCCACATGTACAACTGATATTAAATTGCTTATCTTCTTCCCAGTAAGGGTGGGTAAGGAGGGAATAAAGGAAAGAATCTGGAATTCAAATTTAAAATAAAATATTTAAAAATATATATTATTATTGATTTTGAGGGGGCAGAATCAAGATGGTGGTATAGAAGTAGGAGAACTCTGGGAGCTCCCCCCATAACCACCTCAAAATACCTATAAAATATGACTCTAAACAAGTTGTCAAGCTCCAGAACCCACAAAATGACAGAAAAACAAGGTTCCTGCTGAAAGGATCTACTCTGCCCTATTTAAACCTAAAGAAGAGCAAACCTTCAGATTGGTTACTCTGGACTGTCACCAGACTCATCTTCCCAGTCTTCTGACTTAGAGGAGAAATGACATGCACAAAGAATAAAGATGAACAAAAATGCACCACCTCAGGAATGCCTTGGCGCAACACAGAACTGACCAGGAATCTCCTCTACAACATCTTCAACAAGTAGTGATCTAGCATTCATTTGGAATTCCTCAAGGAAGGGAAATCTTTTGCTTCTTGAAGTAAACCATCCCAGTTTGGTATAACACCACTTAATAGAACATATTTCTTGACATCAAGCCTAAATTTGCTTCTTTTCAAATTTACTTATTATTACCAGTTCTGCCCTCGGGGACCAAGCAGAACAAGTCCCGTTCCTTTTCCCTGTGACAGCCCTTTAACCATCTGGAGACAGTTGAATACTTTATCTTTCTCATGTATCCTGAAATTTCTCTTAAACCTTTTTTTATTTATCATACAAAATTGCTGTATCATGTTGAGCTTGCAGTACAATAAATTCCCCATTTTTCCAGACAAGTCCAACCACAGTTTCTCTGCTTGCACTCATAAAATTGGTTTTAAGAGTCCACATATAAAGTTTTATTATTGTTATTAGATTTCACCTCATTCACTTGACCCCAACATTCTAGTCTATGTTTTGGGATCCAAACTCTGTCATCACATGTGATGGTTTGATCTTAAAGCTTTGGGGCTAGATACAGAATCACTAAATGTGATTTATATCTTTTCCCTAGTTATGCACTTTTTAAAAAGTAGCACAGAGAGAAATTCCTTTGAAAATTGCTTGAGTGTCCATGGGAGGGGCTCTCACTGAATAAGGTTACTTTCACTGCTGGGCAGAAACAGCATTAAGGTCTCAAGGAATCCGATAATATACAGATAGGATGAGAATCAAGAGAACACCAGAGAGACCAGATTGCAAATAGAAGACCCCGTGGCTCAGCTTGCTATTCCTTAGCATCTGGAGGATCTGAGACAAAGAAGTATCATGGGGACAATCTGTGACATACCTCCTTCAAAGTTGAGATTGAATTATTACTAATTATTACTGTGGTCAAGCCACAGTACCAATTTTTTAAAATATTTTTTTGCTTTTTGGAGGGCAGTTAGGGTTAAGTGACTAGCCCAAGGTCACATGGCTAGTTTTTGTGTTAAGTGTCTGAGGCCAGATTTGAACTCAGGTCCTCCTGACTCCAGGGTCGGTGCTCTATTCACTGTGCCACCTAGCTGCCCCCACTGTACCAATTTTAAACTACTTAACTGTACTGCCATCTAGTTAACATTTATCCATTTTGTCTATGACAATAGCATGGGCTGTCACAAGAGATTCCTGATTCTAGACTCTCTATACTCCAACACACCTTCCACACAGTTGTTAAATTTACGTTCCTAAAGGACATGTCTGACCAAGTTGTTTATTTCCCCAAGAAGTTTCACTGGGGTTTTCCCAGCTGCCAGAGCTATTAGGGGGGTGTTGCAATTCCCCCCAGGTTTGGCTTGCTGAAAACGCACCCCAGGACCACCACCCAAGACCACGATCAGGATCCAGGCCACTCAATGCAAGAGCACTTGGCCCTGATCAATTGATTCAGCCCCCCCTACAGAGTCTGCAGGCCAGGGGCTCTGAAGCAGCCTGGTGGGGGCTGCCGTGGGTTCCAGCAGTTCCCTTCCCCCACTGCTTCCTTGCCCGGGGACAGGTTGGCAGAACTGTTTTTCCTCCCCCAAATTAAGTTTCAAAGTTTCACTTTCACTAACTATCTCTGATCCTGGTAGCTGGATTTGAAGATCCCCTCAGGTGCTTTAGATCTTCTCTGAAGTAGACTCACATGGCTTCAGAGGCTTGGTTATTCCTGGCTGCAGTTCAGGGCTGGGCTGGTCTTTGCTCCCGCCCTGCAGGCCTGTTGGATGAGCCCCTCCCTCTGAGTTGCACCTCTCCAGTCTTTGTTTCTCACACCTTGGTAGATGTGGATGTGCTGGAGGCTGTAGATCTTCTCTCCCACAGACTGGCTGCTGCACTCGACTGGGCTCAGCTCAGCTCCTTCCTAACACCCTGGGCCTGGCTGTGGTCTCGGCTTCAGCTAGGCAGGCCTCCCCTCCCGGCTAGCCGTGATGAGCCCCTGCTGCCAAGCTGCCTTCAGTGCGAGATGTGTTTTCTGTATTTTGGGGTGTCTGAGAGTCCTAGACTTTGTCTGGGGTCATATTTTATGGGTGTTTAGGGTGGTTGTGTGGGAGCTACGCTTCTATGCTGCCATCTTGGCTCTGCCCCTCAAGATTTCTGAACTATTCTTTCCTGGAAGGAAAACTCATAATCCACGAC
This sequence comes from Pseudocheirus occidentalis, assembly GCA_028646575.1. NCBI lineage: Eukaryota > Metazoa > Chordata > Mammalia > Diprotodontia > Pseudocheiridae > Pseudocheirus > Pseudocheirus occidentalis. The sequence goes on from CM053594.1 coordinate 42,510,576, forward strand.
CACACTGACATCAAGGAATCACTACCCTTATCCTAATCTTCCTTGCCCATGCCCCTCCCATTGTTTGTATCATCTTCTACTTACAAACAATAAGACCCTCCTGGGACTGCATGCTAGGGGTAGACTTTCTACATAAGAAACTGGACAAGGGTGATGTGTCTGGTGGAAATGGGCTTCTCACAAGAGCATAGGATAATTAATGAAGAATGGAAATCATAGATAAAACTTGAGTGTGGACAATTTCATATTTGATGGGGGAGAAAAACTGTCAACTTCTTTTAGTCACTGAATCCCTTGGGAAGGACATGAAATAAAGTGTGGGACTGCGCCCAGTGACCACAGGAGGAAAAAGATCTTTGTGTAGTATGATGCAACTGACTAAACTTATCAAGATCTGTGTTTCCTGTCTAGAATGCCTCCAGCCTTCACTTTCTTTAGGTGTTGCTTAGCAAACACAGGATCATTTCAATGAATCATATGAATACTTTTTGATTGGCTGTTCAATTAATTTCCAGTAATTTATTTTCTTTCCTGTGTGGGCATGTGCGCACGAGCATACACATGCGTGTTTGGGGGGAGACCTTTAAAATATGCAACACAAGAAGGTTACATTTCCCCACCAAAGGTGTTACACCGAGTCTCAGGCACTGACTTGCCATTCTTTGGATGGTGAGTATATCTTAGAAAGATGTGATTGTCAAGGCTTAGGGCAATTTTCCTTTTTGTGATCATACACTCTCCCCCCAACTTCCATGTGGGACCCAGTGGAATGACGTTGCCAAATGTATACCTGTGGAGGTTGCAGGCCCTGAGAGCTCCTTGAGATGTATGTAGCCGGCCACAGTAGGTGCACCAAAAGCTGGAAAAACATAAAGAAGACAAAGAGGAGACATTGAAAAGTAGAAGGGACCACTGTAGCCTACAACTACGTGGTGTCATTCCAACATTGATATGGTCATGAATTCAATGTTCCACACGTAGGAAATGCCACAAAAGCATTTGACAAAGGACTGGATGAAGGAATGTAGACAGACACTTCTGGTTGACTTGGCTGCCTGAGTTCTCACAGGAGGAGGCTTTCCTAAGGACATGACTAAAGTGCCTTGCTGGTGACACGATGAGCAGAAGTGACATTTAGGGGTACGAGGGCCACTACCCTGAGATATCCTTCAGAACATCTCTCTGAAGGAGCTGAGATCTTTTCATTGCCCTGGCCATCCCATAGGGATGCCTTGCTAAGTTATCAGCATGCAGCCTCCGACAGAGGACCTGGAATGGAACAGTGTCTCTGGATCACTGAGGTCCAGAAGGACCAAGAGCCCATTTTTCCTGAACTTGGATATTTCTTTCATAGAATCTCAGTACAAGAAAACCCCTCAGAGGGCATCTAGCCCTCTTCTGAAGTGTTCTTAACATCTTCTGTCTTTCTGATGATTTCTAGTGGTGGGAAATTTGCTATGTCTCAAGACAGTCCTTTGAAGGTGGACGTGGAGAATTTCTTTCTGAGGACTCCTGATTGAACTAAAGTAGAGGAAACACAGTACTGAAAGTGGATTTGGATATCAAAACACTCACTGGTTATGATCCGCATGGGAAGATATTCATTATAACCTGTAAATCCAAAAGACATAAAATGAAGGGAAGGAGATCAGAAAAGAAGGAAAAGGAAATGTGAAAGATTATAGGATGGGATAAGGAGCTATCAACACGGTAGCTTTTGTGCCAAATCATGACAAACAGAGACACCACCTTCCTAAAGACTCCAGAATAAAGATAATGGGAATGAAACCTTTCTTACATTTGAAAATGAAGAAAGTGGACCCTGGATGGAGTTGGTGTGTTTGCTTCTTGCCCACCACAAGTCTTATCCATGAAGTGCCCCTAAGAGTGTGAGTTCTCTTGTCATCTGCTTAAGAAAGGAGAGTAGCATTCTTTTGGGCACTTCGTTCCTCTGTACCATGAAGTTCTGCCATGAAGGTAGAGGTAATAAGGGCCCTTAGAGCTTTGGGGATTTCACAGGAGCAAAAAGATCCCTAATTCATTTCATTTTGAGAATGTCCTGGTGTCACCTACTGACTATCCCCGGCATCTCTAACAGACAGAAGGAACCCGTATGCACAATGGTAACCACTTAAAAAGCTTTTTCATTCATTTTAGTTCAAGCATCCTACAAAAAGAACTCTTCCACTTCCATTCTACCAAAATTCCACTGCTCTCTGAGGCAGTGCATTCCATTTTTGATTAATATAATGAATGGAACACTTTCCCTCAAAGTGAATCATTGACATTCCTAGTAAATTTCACACATGATTTGCAATTCTGCTCTCTGAGGTCAGCTACTAGGATGTTAAGTGGGATGACCCATCAGAGGCCTCTTTTAAACCTCTTTTATTTGTACTCCACAATCCCAGTTCCTATAAACAACCCAGTTAGCACATGCTTTTAAGTTCCCATGATGGCCATTATTTTCTGCATAAGTTCTTCCTAAAGCATGTATCCTCAGAACAAAACAGACTGTTATCAATAGGAGATGATCAGGTCTAAGGACAGTTAAACAACCCTCTTCCTATTCAAAGGGACTAGATCTATATTCATGGAAACTACCTGGATTATTCCATCAGACAATTGCCTCATGTTGAGATTTCAATCTTCTAAACTTAAGTTCATCTCAATAGGAATTCTTTCTACTTATATCCCCATCATCCCCTGGTCAGGCAGTTCACTTTGCAAGTCTGTATTCGTATTTGTAAGCTTACATTTGTTACCTGTCAGCTTCTTAGATGTGACACATCTTTCTCATCTTGACTGAGTTTGAATTCTAACTAACATGGTTAACAGCCAGACCCACCGCCCCCGCCAACCACCCAGATTGCTGTGCTTTGTACATTTTCTACTGTCTAGGACTCTATCCAAGTGATTGTTAAAATGCTGCATTCTAAAAGCACCAAAAGTAAAACTCCAGAGGGGGCACGATTTGAAACAACTCAAACAATGAAAAGGAATGCATTAAGTTCAACAGGGAAGTTGGGAATGAGTATGACCCATTTGGTCCAGGGGGCTGGCCAGGGCAGAATTGGTTTCTGGGGGTAATATTAGGACCTGAATCAGAGTGGGGATGAAAGGAAAAGATGTTAATTATGGAACTCTGGTCTCTCATTACACAGCTGATGCCAAAGGGAAAGGGGTCAATAACTGCCACAGTGAGGAATCTCACCATCGAGGTAAAAAGTTTCATTGTCCAGCCTGTAGGGACCCAGTCTTGTGAAACCATTGGTTTGTTTGCTTAGCTCCCAATATAGGTTTTCCTGGTCCAAAGACGGATTGGCTGACCCACCTCGAATGGTGCACACACCATCCACTCCTATGGCTGAGCCATCTTTCATAGATCTGTGAAAGGAAACAACTGGTCAGGTCCTGGAGCTTAAATGTTGAGTGATTTGCTTGAGGGAGAGATTGGGGACGGTTCATCTGAGATGAAGTGATATCAAAAGATTCATAGTGAGACCATGATGGGGGGAAAAATCTCCCATTCCTTGTGAAGGTAAGATGGATGCATAGCCACAGATCTCTGCCTGGAGAGACGTATTTCCACACAATAGCATTTGTTCCCAATCAAGACAATGACAACTGGGAGAATCCCTTTTCTAAGGACCCAGGAGTGAAGAGAATGAGAAGGAAACAGTTCTCAGATTCAAAAATGGAGGAAACGGACACTATGTGGAGACACTGCCTCTGTTGCCTGCCCACACTCAGCCTATGCCATGAACCTGGTGGATCAAGGGAGATGATCTCAGGGCTCAGGATTTTGTTCTCAGGTCTCACCTCAATGCAATCATTTTGAAACCTCCATAGGACAAAGCGATGCTGCTGCTTTTGAACAACTGGCTCAGCTGTCAAGGAAACAAGAAGGGCAATGGGTAACCAGCTTTTTGGGCCCCCACAGTGGAGAACCCCTTACTGTGCAGGAGTGGGCTTGAGTAGCCTATGGGATCTCACCACAAGCTGAAGCACTGCTTCGATGGAATTGAAAATGTCCGAACCAGGTTTGTCCATGCCAATTGTGTAAAAGACATCCGTTATAGTGAAATTTAAGGTGAAGAGATTGTCAAAGTGTCCACCAGCTGTAACAAAGGAGAGAAACAGAAGACCCATGCATGAGCCCTGGGCACATCAAACAAAACTTGACCTTTGTCACCCTAGTCTTGTACTGTCCTCTTCTTTCCTGAAAGGGAAAATGGGAATGGCCCCATTGGCATCCGTATCAAGAAACCTCTACCTTTTCCTAAAAACTTCCTGACCTAGGACTCTCCCATTTTCCTTCTCCTCTTCGAATTAAGCACAAAAAGACACTCCTGGCAATGCATGCTAGGGGCACCCTGTGTACCTGAGGTACTGGAAAATGATGATGCACTTGAACAGGTGTCAGCAGGGATAGAGGTTCTCTGAGGAGCTAAGGAAAAATCACGAAAAATGAAAGTCACTGATAATGCCCTAGTGTGGACAACTTCATATTGGATGTGGGAGAAAAATGGTCAACTTCTTTTAGTCACTGAATCCCTTGGGTAGGACATGAAATAAAGTGTGGGACTGCGTTCAGTGACCACAGGAAGAAAGAGATCTTTGTATAGTAAGCTGCAACTGACCAAACTTGTCAGGCTCTGTGCTTCCTGTCTAGAATGCCCCCAGCCTTCACTTCCTTTAGGTGCTGCTTAGCAAACACGGACCATTTCAAAGAATCATAGGAATATTTTTTGATTGCCTGTTCAATTAATTTCCAGTAATTTATTTTCTTTCGTGTGTGTGCATGTGCACGTGTGCACACACATGTGTGTTTGGGGGGAGAGCTTTAAAATATGCAACACAGAAAGGTTACATTTCCCCAACGAAAGTGTTACACCGAGTCTCAGGCACTGATTTGCCCTTGTTAGGATGGTGAGTATATCTTAGAATGAGCTGATAGTCAAGGCTTAGGGCAACTTTCCTATTTGTGATCATATTCTCTCTTCCCCCAGCTTCCATGTGAGACCCAGTGAAATGACGTTGCTAAATGTCTACCTGTGGAGGTTGCAGCCTCTGAGTGCTCCTTGAGATGTATATAACCAGCCACAGTAGGTGCGCCAAAAGCTGGCAAAACATAAAGAAGAAGAAGAGGTGACAATGCAAAGTGGCAGGTACCACTGTAGCCTACAACTGTGTGGTGTCATTCCAACATTGATATGGTCATGACTTCAATGTTCCACATGTAGGAAATGCCAGAAAAGCGTTTGACAAAGGACTGACTGAATGAATGTAGACAGATACTTCTGGTTGACATGGCTTCCTGGGTCCACACAGGAGGAAGCTTTCCTAAGGACATGGCTAAAGTGCCCTGCTGGCGACATGATGAGCAGAAGTGGCATTTAGGGGTACAAGGGCCACCACCCTCAGATATCCTTCAGAAAATCTCTCAGAAGGAGCTGAGATCTTTTCATTGCCCTAGCTGTCCCATAGGGATACCTTGCTAAGGTATCACCATGAAGCCTCTGACAGAGGACCTGGAATGGGACAGTGTCTCCGGATCACTGAGGGCCAGAAGGACCCAGAGCCCATTTTTCCTGAACTTGGACATTTCCTTCACAGAATCTCAGAACAAGAAAAGCCCTCAGAGGGCATCTAGCCCTCTTCTGAAGTGTTCTTAACATCTTCCGTCTTTCTGATGATTTCTAGTGGTGGGAAATTTGCTATGTCTCAAGACAGTCCTTTGAAGGTGGACATGGAGAATTTCTTTCTGAGGACTCCAGATTGAACTAAAGTAGAGGAAACACAGCACTGAAAGTGGATTTGGATATCAAACACTCACTGGTTATGATCTGCATGGGAAGATATTCATTATAACCTGTAAATCCAAAAGACATAAAATGAAGGGAAGGAGATCAGAAAAGACGGAAAAGGAAATGTGAAAGACTCTAGGATGGGATAAGGAGCTATCGACACGGTAGAATTTGTGTCAAATCATGACAGAGACATCACCTTCCTAAAGACTCCAGAATAAAGATAATGAGAATGAAACCTTTCTTACATTTGAAAATGAAGGAAGTGGACCCTGGATGGAGCCACTGTGTTTGCTTCTTGCCCACCAAGAGTCTTATCCATGAAGTGACTCTAAGAGGGTGAGTTCTCTTGTCATCTGCTTAAGAAAGGAGAGTAGCATACTTCTGGGCACTTCATTCCTCTATACCATGAAGTTCTGCCATGAAGGTAGAGGTAATAAGGGCCCTTATAGCTTTGGGGATTTCACAGGAGCAAAAAGATCCCTAATTCATATCATTTTAAGTATGTCCTGGTGTCACCTATTCACTATCCCAGGCATCTCTAACAGACAGAAGGAACCCTTATGCACAACGGTAACCACTTAAAAAGCTTTTTCATTCATTTTAGTTCAAGCATCCTACAAAAAGAACTCTTCCACTTCCATTCTACCAAAATTCCACTGCTCTCTGAAGCAGAGCATTCCATTTTGGATTGATATAATGAATGGAACATTTTCCCTCAGCATGAATCTAAAGACATTCCCCAGTAACTTTCACACAAGATTTGCACTTCTGCTGCT
>CM053594.1:42517664-42542819 GCA_028646575.1 Pseudocheirus occidentalis
CATATGTTCTTCCTAAAGCATGTATCCTCAAAACAAAACAGACTGTTATCAATAGGGGACAATCAGGTCCGAGGACGGTTAAACAACCCTCTTCCTCTTCAAAGGGACTAGATCTATCTTCATGGAAACTACCTGGATTGTTCCATCAGACAATTGCATCATGTTGAGATTTCAATCTTCTAAACTTAAGTTCATCTCATTTGGAATTCATTCTACTTATCTCCCCATCATCCCCTGGTCAGGCAGTTCACTTTGCAAGTCTGTATTCGTATTTGCAACCTTATATTTGTTACCTGTCTGCTTCTTAGATGTGACACATCTTTCTCATCTTGACTGAGTTTGAATTCTAACTAACATTGTTAATGGCCAGATCGGCACCCATGCCGCCGACAGCACAGGTTGCTGTCCTTTGTACATTTTCTGCTGTATAGGACTCTATACAAGTGATTGCTAAAATGTTGCATCTAACAGCACCAAAAGGAAAACTTCTGAGCGGGCACGAATTGAAACCATTCAAACAATGTAAAAGAATGGGTTAAGTTCAACAAGAAAGTTGGGAATGAGTATAACCCATTTGGTCCAGGGGGCTGGCCAAGGCAGGATTGGTATCTGGGGGTAATATTAGAGCCTGAATCAGAGTGGGGATGAAAGGAAAAGATGTTAATTATGGAACTCTGGTCTCTCATTACACAGCTGATGCCAAAGGGAAAGGGGTCAATAACTGCCACAGTGAGGAATCTCACCATCGAGGTAAAAAGTTTCATCGTCCAGCCTGTAGGGACCCAGTCTTGTGAAACCATTGGTTTTTTTGCTTAGCTCCCAATATAGGTTTTCCTGGTCCAAAGACGGAGTGGCTGACCTCCCTCGAATGGTGCACACACCATCCACTCCTATGGCTGAGCCACCTTTCATAGATCTGTGAAAGGAAACAATTGGTCAGGCCCTGGAGCTTAAATGTTGAGTGATTTGCTTGAGGGAGAGATTGAGGACAGTTCATCTGAGATGAAGTGATATCAAAAGACTCACAGTGAGTCCATAATGGGGGGAAAATCTCCCATTCCTTGTGAAGGTAAGATGGATGCATAGCCACAGATCTCTGCCTGGAGAGATGGATTTCCACGCAATAGTATTTGTTCCCAATCATGACAACGACAACTGGGAGAATCCCTTTCCTAAGGTCCCGGGAATGAAGAGAATGAGAAGGAAACAGTTCTCAGATTCAAAAATGGAGGAAACGGACACTGTGGAGACACTGCCTCTGTTGCCTGCCCACACTCAACCTATGTCATGAACCTGGTGGATCAAGGGAGATGATCTCAGGGCTCAGGATTTTGTTCTCAGGTCTCACCTCAATGCAATCATTTTAAAACCTCCATAGGACAAAGCGATGCTGCTGCTTTTGAACAACTGGCTCAGCTGTCAAGGAAACAAGAAGGGCAATGGGTAACCAGCTTTTTGGCGCCCACAGTCGAGAACCCTTTACTGTGCAGGATTGGGCTTGGGCAGACCATGGGATCTCACCACAAGCTGAAGCACTGCTTCAATAGACTTGAAAATGTCTGAAGCCGGTTCGTCCATGCCAGTGGTGTAAAAGATATCCGTTATAGTGAAATTTAAGGTGAAGAGATCTTCATAGTTTCCACCAGCTGTAACAGAGGAGAGAAACAGAAGAGCCATGCCTTAGCCCTGGGCTCATCAAACAAAACTTGACCTTTGTCACCCTAGTCTTACACTGTCCTCTTCTTTCCTGAAAGGGAAACTCATACTCCATGGCCCCATTGGCATCCATATCAAGAAACCTCTACCTTTTCCTAAAAACTTCCTGACCTAGGACTCTCCCATTTTCCTTCTCCTCTTTGAGTTAAGCACAAAAAGACACTCCTGGCAATGCATGCTAGGGGCACCCTGTGTACCTGACGTACTGGAGAATGATGATGCACTTGAAGAGGTGTCAGGAGAGACAGAGGTTCTCAGAGGAGCTAAGGAAATTGAAAATCACTGATAAAGCCCTAGTGTGGACAACTTCGTATTGGATGTGGGAGAAAAATGGTCAACTTCTTTTAGTCACTGAATCCCTTGGGTAGGACATGAAATAAAGTGTGGGACTGCACTCAGTGACCACAGGAAGAAAGAGATCTTTGTGTAGTAGGCTGCGACTGACCAAACTTGTCAGGCTCTGTGCTTCCTGTCTAGAATCCCCCCAGCTTTCACTTCCTTTAGGTGCTGCTTAGCAAACACAGGACCATTTCAAAGAATCATAGGAATATTTTTTGATTGCCTGTTCAATTAATTTCCAGTCATTTATTTTCTTTCATGTGTGTGCATGTGCGCGCGTGCACACACGTGTGTTTGGGGGGAGAGCTTTAGAATATGCAACGCAGGAAGGTTACATTTCCCCACCAAAGGTGTTACACCGAGTTGCAAACACTGAGTTGCCCTTGTTTGGATGCTGAGCATATCTTAGAATGAGCTGATAGTCAAGGCTTAGGGCAATTTTCTTTTTTGTGATCATATTCTCTCTCCCCCCAGCTTCCATGTGGGAACAAGTGGAATGATTGTTGCCAATTTTTTACCTGTGGAATATTCAGGCCCTGAGTGCTCTTTCTGAGTTACAATGGAGGACACAGCAGGTGCACCAAAAGCTGGAAAAAACAATAATGATGAAGAGGTCACTTTGAAAAGTCTCAGTAACTTGCTGTGGCCTACTACCATGTGGGGTCATTCCAATATTGATATGGTCATGACTCCTATGTTCCACACGAAGGAAATGCCACGAAAGTGTTTGACCAACGACTGACTGAGTGAATGTGGACAGACACTCCTGGCTGACTTGGCTGCCTGGATTCTCACAGGAGCAACCTTTCCTAAGGACATGGCTAAAGTGTGCTGCTGTTAACGCTATGAGAAGAAGTGGCATTTAGAGGCACAAAGGATATCACCATGAATCCTCCCTTAAAATATCTCTCTTAGAAAGCTATTACAATGGTGGTGAAGAATAGGGAGGTAAAATGGAATCAGTCAACCTTAAATACTTTGAATTTGACTTAAGGAGGGAATAATCCACACACTCAGTTGGGTACCTTAACCTACAGGAAAATAGGGTAGAAAGGAATAAGAGGGGGAGGATGATAGAAGGGAGAGCACTTTGGGGTAAGCAGTAGTAAGAACCCAGCACTTTTGAAAACGGACAGGATCAAAGTAGAATATAGAATAAATGGAGGCAGGATAGGGTGGAGGAAAATATAGTTTGTCTGTCATAATATGGCTACCGTGGAAATGTTTTGCATAACTACACAATTATAACCTGTATTGAATTGCTTGTCTTCCCAGTTGGGGTAAGTAAGGAGGGAAGAAGGGAGAGAATCTGGAATTCAAAGTTTTAAAAAGAAGTGTTGAAAACTGTTGTTACATGCAACCAGGAAATAGGAGGCAGAGGCAAGGGGCTATAGAAACTGAGCTTGGACTACAGGAAAGAAAGGGGGAAGGGGATAGAGGGAGGCATGGGGTAGACATATGAAAGGGAAGACTAGAGGATAGAAGAATCATTTTGCTTGACATCTTAAGGTGGGGTGGGGGAGAGAGATGAGAAGAAAATTTGGAACTAAAATCATGTGGAAATGCATTTTGAAAATGAAAAATAAATAACTTCTGAAAAAAAGAAAATCTCTCTAAAAGAGCTGAGGTCCACCATTAATTCCCTTGACCATACCATGAGGATGCCTTGCTAAGTTATCACCACACAGCCCCAAACAGAGGACTTGGATTCCTCTGCAATAGAATGTAAACACCTTTCAGTGTAAAAATTTAAAAAAAAATGGATTACCTGGTTCAGGGACTGACAGAAACCTATTTAATGTTTGCTGAGTAAATTTGTGATTGAGAAGATTGTTTAACAAGTTGTCTCCACCTAATTTCTAACAAACGAAGTGAAAGTAGTGGGACTTGAAGCCAAGTGTCCAGGGTAAGAGGGACTGGAAGGATGGAGTGCCTTTTCCCTTAACTGGAGCCTTTTCTTTCCAGAATTATCAAATCATATAATATCAGAGCTGAAATGAGGATCAGATCACATCTAGTTGAAGAACACCTGCACAGGAGTCCTGTAGGCTCCATTTGAAAGTCTCCTGTCATACAGATCTTTCTTCCTCATTACTTCCCCAAAGCTGCTCAATCTACTTCTTGGATTCATTTCTCATAACACCTGAATGGATTACAGGCTCAGGGGCTTGGACAAAGGCTTTGGGCTCCAACTGCAGGGGAACAGCAAGGAATCATGTACAGGGGTCCCACATGGCCCGTGATTATGATGGAATTAGAGTGTCAACATGCTTACCGGGAAGGGGTTGTTCTGGACCACGTTTATTATAACCTGGAAATCCAAAGGCTGACAATGAGTGGAGTGAGCCCAACATGGCAGAAGAGAAAAAAATGAAAGGTCAGACTTGAAGACCCAGTTAAACAAAATCCATTCTGCTGCACCCCATCACCTGGGAGACAGAACTTACTTTTCTGGCATGAGATGGGTAGAATAGGAACCTTGCCGCTTGGGAGGAATGAGAATGAGAACAAGAAAAGCTACGTGCCTGAAGTAACGCATTCTCTTGATCTGGCCTATAGGAAAATAGGAATAGTCTATGTAGCTGCTCTCATTACTCTCCTGGCTTGATGGGAAACTTAGAATCATAAATTAAAAATGGGAAAGGACTTCAGAGGCTCTGATGCAACCCCTTCCTTCTCTACATAAGGAAACAGATTCAGAGAAGCTAAGTGACATCCTTCAGAGCAGCATACTGGATTGCGTGCTGAGCTTGGAGTGAGGAAACCTGAGTCTGAACCCTGCCTCAGGACCTTGCTAGCTGATCTGAACCTCTCTCTCAGTCTCAATTTCCTCATATGGAAGATTGGGACAATCATAGCCCCTACTTCCCAGGGTTATTGTGAGGACGAAACAAGATAACATATTCAGTTTTAAGAAATGGTATAACTATTATTGTATCATTAGGCATTTATCATGATTATGAGGATTTGCTCAATCAAATCCAGCTAGTAAGTGCCTGAGATTTGAACAAAATCTTGTCCAGTGCCCGATTATCCACTAAGAAAAGCTCACTTTTGATCACACGGTTTACACAAGGAATAGGTGGCAGGGCCAGGATCTGAATCCAGATCCCCACCTCCAAATCTAGCATATTTCCCACATCGAGTCTTTCATGAAGATGACCGAGGACGTCGGATGGGATTTTCCTCAGCCAGAGGGAACCAGGAAAAAGGTAAACAACAACCAAAATGACATCAAAAACCTGCACAAGCTCCCTGCCTAGAATCTCAGACATGGAAAGGGTATGGAAGGTCTCAAATCAAATTTCAGCGTGAACCGGAATTTCATTTATCAAAACCCCAACAAGTAACCATTCAGCCTCTGCTTCAAAACCTTCAGGTATAACAATTCAAGCCCTACATCTTAAAGCAGATCCTTCCACTTGGGACAAGAGACAGCCCTGAGGGTTAGTAAGAAGTTCTTTCTTAGATTATGGGGCCATATCAAATCATTCTGCATCATCTGCTCAGGACAGTCCCTTCATTTCTCTCTTCTCTGTACTGAACATTTCAAGTTGCTTCAATTAATCATAGCTTCAAATGACTCTCCATCAAAATTGTACCATTCTATACATAGAACTGGCTTGTCCCTGATCCCTATCATCAGACCATCTCACCATGTCACATGATGGTCAGTGCTATTGAACTTGCATGCTTTATTGTCTACCGAAAAGTGGGCATTGTTCCAGGACTCAACACAGCACTACAAATGTGGCTCAGTCAGGCCAAAAGACAGGTCTATCACAAGTGTTTTGCATGAGTGCACCTCCATCACCTATATCAAATTACTTGCTTTCTTCCTGAGAATGGGGGAAAGGAGAGTGGGAGAGAATTTGAACTCAAAATTTAAAAAAAATGGTAAAAAGTGTTTTGACATGTAATGTGTGAAAAATAAAATATTAAATGAACAACCACCACAACTCAAAAAAACTAGACCCTCTACCTCATTTCTCCTAGACATTTCCACATCGGAGTCACAGGGTCAGAGATTTTTTTTGGTTGACAACGTAAAACTGTTGTCTTGTAGCTCAATAAGACCTCCAGGATATCTTCCCAGAAATTGTTATAGTGGATAACAATGTCTTCCCTATTCAATATTGATGCAGAATTTTACATTTATTCATATTAAATTTTACCTTGTTAAATTTGTCACTTTATCTCAACTTTCTGGATTCTGGTTCTACCCAACACATCAATTACCTTTGCTCTTCTCTCCTACTCTCAAGACATCTATAATTGGATTCCACTCTTTCTTTCTAAGCCATTGACAAAAATTCTCCTCATGCCTCTCAATCTTTCTGAGTCAATCTCAGTATTACATGGCCATAGAACTGTAGATATGATAATTGGAGCTGAAAGGAATCTATTGAGTGAATAATTCATATAATAGGTGGTTCTGGAGAAGCTGTCGCTTCAGGACAAGCAAAGTCATCCTCAGAAGGAACTACTTGACCTAAAAGTTGTTGCTGTGCCAAATAGGTGAAGCTGCAAATCTGATTCATAATTCATTCATTTCTCTAGCTTACCAGAAAGCTGTAACCACTATTCTATATGGAATTGCTGACTAAGTAGCTACAATTCACTGAAGACACCACAGAGAAGCAGCATTGGATAATGGCTCATGAACCCTAATGCCTTATTGAAAAGATGCTTACCCAAGAAAGGTATCTTGAACAAGAGTACAACACTATGTTTGAGTGAGCCATGTCCTCTTAGACTAGGTGGTTTTATGGTCTGGTTCTGTAGCATAACATGACTGTAAAAGCTTTGTTTTCCTGGAAGGAGGCAATTGGGATTAAGTGACTTACCCGAGGTGACACAGATAGTTACGTATTGTGTGTCTGAAGCCCTATTTGAACTCAGGTTCTCCTGACTCCAGGGCCAGTGCTCTATTCACTGTGCCACTTAGGTGACCCAAAAGCTTATTTTAAAGAAGATGATTGCATTCATATTTTGTAGTGATTGAGTTGTGTCCTGGATGAAAGGGGGAAGAATTTGGCTGGGTTGCTTCTGGGGAATTATGTAATACTTTTAATGATCCGAAACTAGTCCATGATACAAAAAGCCCACTGCTTTACAAGAGCGATGCTTTCATGGAACAGCACCATTTTGGAAGGAACAAAATTGTAGGTACACGACAATTGAGACGTTGTAGAGAATATTAGGCTGCAGCATGCTGCCCATGATGACTCACCCACAAGGTGTGGAATAAAATTCACCATCCAGTGGGTACATTATGATTGTAAAGAAGGTGGGTTAGTCATGAAGCTTGCAAGAGAAGAGGGTGAGCAGATAGATAACCTCACTGCCCATGGCATATGAAAAGATCTTGGGAAAAGCCTCTGCTTCACTGGATGGATCTTCTTTGGAGTACAGAGAAAATGATTACCCAGGTTAAGTAGTCATTGATAGGTTGAGATATGTCCCATTGGAAGGAATGTTCACATTTATAAGATCATCAAGTGATAAAAAGAGGATATTTGATTCTGAAGACATTTTATCTTAAAACTGACAGCAGTTGTCAAAGAGAAAATATACCAGTCTTAGAAAGACTGAAAAGGATGCTTTTTTTATCCCTACGAGTTTCCTCATTATAGGCTAGAATGTTGTGCAAAAACTTCAGCTTCTTTGGTTCGAGTCACTCAGAAATAAATTATACTTCTTAAAGTCACTGAAAAAGGTAGCTGCATAGCTCTAAATATTTCTTTCTTCATCATTAAGCTGAAAATTGGGAATGAACCACTTTTCTTCCTCTCTGCCTAGTACTGGGGGTGAAAGGAAGCATCCACATACATGGAATGCTACCCCCCTTCCTCACCTCTGATTCTCCTAAAATGCCTTGCTGTTTTTCAGGGCTCAGCCAACTTCAGTTGGAGGCTTTTTAAGGCCCTCTCCAAAGGTTTTTGCTGTCCCCTCTTAGATTCCCTTTCCTAAACTCTGTATCTATGTTGTATGTAACCTCAGGTACATAATGTATCTCCCATTGTAAGCTCCTTGAAGTTTGGTACACATTGTAAATATTTATAAAATGCTTCTAAGTATTGAAATATTTGAGTATATATCAAATGAGTTGGAAGGTGAAAAATCCTAGAGCAGAAAATCTTGTTTCGAAGCTGATGCAGCGATCTAGGAGGAAGACTATGAAGAACCCAGACTAAGGTATGGTGCTAGTGGCAATGGAGAAGGACTAGGCCTTAGATGTAATTCTTCAGAAGAATCCATGTGACTGACTGGATAGGGGGGAAGCAACCTTTTTGTGTAGAAACCCAGGGGAGGATGGGGAAGGGTAAAATAGTGATATACATGATAGGGAAATTATTGGAAAGGGAAGGCATGAGGAAGAATTCTGACTGGGAATATTGTTTCAGGCAGCAGTCACATGATCAGTTGAAAATGGACAGAGGAAGTTGGAGATGTAGAGTTGGGGAGTTTGTGTGAAAACATATGCTGCTTCTGGAACCTTCAGCACAGAGAGGAAACTAAAGCTCGGAATGTGGAAGAGCATTCCAAGGGGGTTTTGTAGTTAGAATAACAAAGGGCCAAGGCATGGGCCTTAAGGAATGCCATGATTGAGAAGAAGCATGACACCCACCACCAACTCCAGAAAGAGAGCTGATCAACTCAGAGTAAAGACTGAAACACATATTGTTTTTCCTTTTCTTTTTCTTGCTTCCCCTCCACCCCAACACAAACGCGTACACACACACACACACACACACACACACACACGTTAATATGCAAATATGTTTTTATTACTCCATATGTATAATGGGTATAATTTCTTGGAAGAGGGAAAGAGAACTTGGAAGTACACATAAAAAAGATTTTTAAATTAAAAAAAAAAAGAAAGCTCTTTTTACAACCCGGCCTCCACCCATTTTTCAGGGTCACATATGTTATTCCTGCTCCTGCATTATATGATTCTGCCAACCTGGCCTTCTCTCTTCTCTTCCCAAACAATATTTTATCTCCCATCTACATTCTTTTTTTACACCAGTTGTTCTGAATGCCTGGAATGCCCTCCATCCTCCTCCATTCCACCTCATAGAACACCATCTCTACTGTCCAAATTTAACCCATTTCCTCATTCCCCTCTCTCAATGTACAGACCTTCCTTCTTCACTACCATGCATTGATTTGCATTCATTGTTTTGATTCTGTGTATACTTATCTCTGTAGTTACTGTCTCCCTTGTTAGATTAGAAGGTCCTTGTAATAAGGGATCATAATATCATTTCATTCTTTGTTATAGATGGCATCTATGAGTATACCTCTCCTTGCCATCTCCTATTTCCTGCTGAAGTTCATATTCTTAGGGTCATGAGGCTCAATGAAACCTTTCCAGGGGAGGAAGCAGAGCATCAGTCAGTTCCTACCTGTGGTGTCAGAGGACGATGATGACTGGACACTCAGAGGTCTGACAGGAGAATGTGTAGCTGTTGAAGGAGCTGAGGATATAAACATAATGATCCATGAAAAACATTGGCCAATGTTGTTGAATGAAGGCTGGGGAGGAGATGGTGCACATTTCCCTGAAATGCTGGGAAATTCCTTTTGTGTACCAGGGTTATACTGATTCTGACTCTCAATCCTGAATAAGAAGGGGATAGAGACAGCCGGCTTCCCAAGTCCACTAAGTTTTTTCCCTTTTGAACAATCTAGATATTAAGAGTAATAAACAAAAATAGAAGCAAATAAAATATAAACACTGAAATATCTATTAATATGTATTTCATTTTGCTCCCCCTAGGCATACCTTGTGGCAGCTCACTTAGCTCAAGGCACTCTGGACAGTCTTTAAGTCTATCCCTTACAGAGGAGGTGCTACACTCCATTGGGAGAAGGAATTTCAATATTTGGGAGTTCTCTATATGGTCAAATCATAAGTCTAGACCCTCATCTTCTTTCCCAGTTCAGTATCTAACATACAGTCAGAGTTTCATAAATTGACATGGGACAGACAAACTTCGGAAGAGCCAATGAAGGATCTCTGGGAAGCATTTGAGGACCCCTCTTCCTCAAACACCTCAGGCTATCAAGCAAGATGCTGACAAAAGAGGTCCTGATTTCTCAAGCAGTGCTGAATTTCCCAATGAGATGGGTGATTTTCTGTGAAAAATAGATGCCTGAACTCTCCTAGATCAGACTGGCTGATAGCCAAGGACAAAAGAAAATTAATTCTGGTCCTTCTAGGGATCTAGCTGGTGGAGGCTTAGTTACCTTCCCTGAAGTTTCTTGCCAAGCTTTAAATCTAGGATTCTATGTAGGAACTTAGCATGGGAAACTGACTGCTCACTCTGGGACTCCTACCAAGGCTGAGCCCAGAAAACAATCAGGGCCACACCAAAGGGTTCTTACCTTTGCTGCTAGATTCAGGTATAGATGGAACTGAAAGAAAAGCAGCCACAAACTGAGTGAAAACATGACTGTTACAGGGAAGGCTACAGGCCATATATGGGATGTGGGTGGGGGTGGGGGTGGGGGTCACAGGTTCTGCTTGAACTGGCCAGTGAATCCTGTGATGGGAGAAAGGGGGGACAGTTCTCCATCCTGAGCTCTAGAGCTGTTCACTTTGGCACACACACATAGACATGACCCTTCAAGGCATTGCACAAAGCACTGTAAATGCTTGAGTTGGCTTCAAGTGAATTTAAAGGGAGATGTGGTTTTTCCTGGTGCTGAATTTCCTGCTCTTCTATCCACATGCCCCACACACACACAAACACACCCTGAGGAACCCAGAAAGCAAGGAAAGGGGTAACATAGTTATTTCCCCCATAGACTCTGCAAGGCATGAACATGGGCAAATTGGGATCTTGATGCTTACTGTTTGTGGAAGAGACTGAAATCTCAACACTGAAATCTGTGGGGAGAGGATAGGATTTTGGTTTAACAAAAAAAAAATGTGGTGAAGAAAGAATAGAGGCAAAGGGTAGATAATGAGCAATCTAGAAACTGAATTACTTGCTGCTGTAGGTGGAAAGTTTTCTCTGAATGGTTACCTAGCAAGCAAGGGGATCCTAACAGAAGAGCAGCTTCCAAGACCCATCGTTCTTTGTTTTAAAAATAAACTTTAATTATGCCTTTAGCTTTTCTCTACCTATCATTTCTGGATTCATGCTCAATCACTCCACTCATAGAAACATTTTGTTATAAAGAAAAGCAGTTCAAACAACACTACCAATATTCATACTGTGACCACACTTGACAATGTTGGTAACATTGTCTTCATATGGTCAGTCCCCCACCTCTCTGCCAGCATGTCCTGCCCGTATTCCCTTCTGACACACTTCATCTCTACATTCTATTCAGGATGAGAAAATTATAGAGGCAAAGTTCCTCTGAGAGAGAAAAAATGAGGAGTCCAAAGGGCTCAAGACTGGATTAGGGCAAATGGGACTGGCTCTCTAATAGGGAGTAAAAGAAATGAATTCCAAAGACCATGCCTCTAAAGGGGGACCAATCCAGGGATGAAAAGGGGAGGTGAGTCTCTACAGCAGGCTTCTCACCTTCGAAAGAGAGACTGTCCTTTTCAAGCAAGTAGGGACCCAGCTTAGTTATGCCCTGAGTCTGCTGACTGAATTCCCAGTAAAGTTGTTGAGCATTTAAAAGATTATTGGGGTCTTCTTGCCTTCGCACACACACAACAGCTGTTTGAGTTCCTCTTCCATTCTTCACTGGCCTGGGAAAGGACATGTTAGTTTGTGGTTCTGAGAATAACAAGAAGGACACTGATAAAGCTCAATTCACAAGTCACTAGGACATAGTAGTAGGGCAAAGCAACTATGACATTGATTCGAGAACCTCACCAGATTCCCATTAAGGAGTTTTCTTGATCTAAATCATCATTTGAAGCATGAAATGATTTTTCTTTTAAAAGTAACGCAAACATTACCTTTCCTTCTCAAGAAACTCTCATGGTTGCCTACTGCCTCTAAGGTAAAAACACAAACTCTTCTGCTTCATTTCTGCTTTCATACTTAAATGAAATCTGAATTTCTGACCTAATGTATACTCATTCAAAATATCATTTAACAGGGATTCACTGTGAAGATGACATTGACAAATGCTCCTCGAGCCCTTGTAAAAATGGTGGGACGTGCGAGAACTTTCCTCGGAATTACACTTGCCATTGCCCACCTCAAGACTACCAGGGGATACTTTATGGGTGAGTGGACTGCCGTGATATTTTTCTGGGCTGTACCCTAAACAAATGTCAAAACAATGCGGTCTGAAGTTCTTCTGTGGAGTTCTGTGGAACTCTTCTGTGGAGTTCTGAAACTCTCCACAATATGACTAACTCATCTTTTACATTATCCTTAACAACCTATACTAGTTAAACTAACCTGTTCCCTGTATGTCAGTCACCACCCCACCTCCCACTTTCATGGCTTAAAAAAGCCATTGCTCATACCTTAAATGTCCTCATTCCCTTCCCTTCCTCATTCCCACTTCATGGAATCATCTCCTAGATCCCTTTTCAAGATTCAACTCAAATACCATTTCCCTGCATGAAGGTTTTTCTAATTGCTTTGACTGTTACTGCTTCCCCTGCTTTGAAAGTACCTTTTAATATACTATCTCTATGTTATGTATTTCTTATGTGTACATCTATTTTTCCCCTGAACAGCCCCCATAGAAATCAAACTCCTTAAGCACAAGAACAGTTTCATTTCTGTCTTTGTACCTGTAGAGCCAAGCACAGTATCGAGCACTCAGCATCTACTTCATAAACTTACTCGACTTGAACTGAATTGAGGAGCACAGGCATAAAGCCGGAACTTGAAAATGAAGGAAATAACCAAAAGAACAAAAGTGTGGTGGAGACATCTTTTGGGTTAACCCATGGAAGTCTCAGGTGTGTCTCTAGGAAACCAGGACAGTAAATTTCAGTTCCCCCAACTCAGCTCTTCAGGGAAGGGTCTTACCTCAACATTATGAGCTCACAGCCTGAATAGGATGACCCAAGGCTGCCATTCGTGAACAAGACACTGAGCTGGCAAAAGAAAAAGAGTCTGAGAACATGTGTGGCTGGGGTGAAAACAAGAGCTAAGAATGAAGGGCAGGTGCAATTAGGTGGTGCAATGAATACAGCACCAGTATTGAAGTTAGGAGGACCTGAGTTCAAATTTGGCTTCAGATGCTTGACACAAACCAGCTGTGTGACCTTGGGTGAGTCACTGAGTCCCAATTGCCTCATGCCACTCCTCTGTAAAAAAAAAAGGGGGAGGGCAACAAGCAGGCAGTCTCACCAGGTATTTCAGGTCTTTCTCTATGTCCTCAAATGTGCTGGAGAATGGATCCCTCATATCTGGCATATACGCTAAGTTCGTCACTGTAAAATTTAGATAGAATGACTCCAAATATGTGGTAGTCACTGTAAGAAAAAAAACAAATGGACAAGTCTTTTAAAAATGTTTTCTTGTGAAGTCCATCTCCTCCCATTTCTTATAGCACAATAGTATTCCATTACGTTCACGTACCACAATTTGTTTAGCCATTCCCCAACTGATGGGTATCCCCTTAATTTCCAGTTTTTTGCCACCACAAAGAGAGCTGCAATAATACTTTTGTCCATAAGGGTCTTCCTCCCACTTTTATGATCTCTTTGGGAGACAGCCTCAAAAGTGGTATTACTAGGTCAAAGGGTATGCAGTTATTTGTAGCCCTGTGGGAATAGTTCCAGATTGCTCTCCAGAATGGCTGAATCCGTTCACAACTCCACCAACAATGCATTATTGTTCCAATGTTTCCACATCCTCTCCAGAATTTGTCATTTTCCAGTTTTGTCATCTTAGCCAATCTTTCTCGTGAAATGTGATACCTCAAATTTGTTTTGATTTGCATTTCTCGAATCAGGAGAGGCTTAAAGAAATTGATGCTAAGTGAAAAGAGCAGAACCAGGAAAAATTTGTACATAATCACAGACACATCATATGTGTGACGACCAGCTTTGATAAACTGGACTCTTCTCAGCAACACACAGTTATAACACAACTCTACAGGTCTCAGGGTGGAATAAGATAGCTACATTCAGAGAAAGATCTAAAAAGAACAGAGTTTAAATGGCATATGAAGCAATCTACATGCTATCATAATTTTCCATGTTTAGTTTTGTTTCTTCTTTCCCATTGCTCACTCCGTTGGTTACAACCCTTCTATACAACCAATGTCCAATATGAAAGTTTTTGCAGATCTTATAATTGATTGCAAACCATGCATGGGTGGGGGAGTGGGAGGGGAGTAAATCTGAACCTCAAGCATTGTAGAACTGACTCTTGTAAACTAAATGAAAATAAACAAATCAATTTAATTTTTTAAAAAAGGAGAATAGAATGTCAAAAAAGTTTTCTTTTTTAATGTGAACTTTTCCCAATCCTTAACTGTACTTTCAAACTTAATTTTCAGTTCCAAACCCTTTCCTTCCCTCCACTCCCCCCTCTACACACACACACACACACACACACTCACTCCAAAAGTCTTAGTATAATTTACCTTCAAACTGAATGAAGTCTTTCAACAATCTTTATATAATCTAGTAGGCTAGTAACCAAACAACTCTATAGTTTTGTTGCCTTGCCCTCTCAATGAGTGAGGGGACAGGTTGAAAGGAGGGAAGAGGATTGGAACTCAAAATTTAAGAACGAATATTTAAAAAAAGAATGGACAGATGGATCCACAGGTCCATTAGGTGAAACTTGTGAGACACTACAAAAAATACGTTGTCCCTATGTGCACTATTTGAAAAGTCCCAAATTGTACTTTTCTGGTCCCCTGCCAATCCTGACATTTGTCAGAATCATTGGAAATGTCAGCATTTCACTAAAGAAATAAAGAGGAAAATGAACTTAGCACAAGGACTCCTAGATTTCGCTGCAAGGGAGTGAACAACAGAGAGTTGTCTGAACTCTCAAGTACAAAAGTGGCCCAAAATAGAGGTCCAAAGAAAGAAATGCCAACAAAAGGAAATTCTTGTGCCAACATGGAGAGAATGCTAGATCAGGAATCAGGAAAATCTGAATTCAAATATGGCCTCAGACATTTGCTAGATTGAGTCAAGCCTGGGAGGGTCCCTTAATCTATGTCTGCTTCCGTTTCTTCCTTTAGAACATGGGGATTAAACTTCTTCCTGAAGCTAAAACGAGATAATATTTATAAAGAATTCTGTAACTCTAAAATACCAACTATATCATCATCGTCATCATCAACCACCCAGACTCAATTCTGATTTCTCTGATCCAAAGTATTTTACAAAGTTAAATCAATTCTTCTTAGTGTGACATTTCATTAGAAGTCTACTTACTTTTTGAAAAATTTTAAGTGGGAGCTTTGTGGGGCGTATTCTAGGTTTGGGTACAGGAGAGGTAGAGAGGGAGTAGGTTCTAGAAAGGTCCAACTAAAGTGGTAATACAAACAGGCAGGTAGAGGTTATTTATACCTGTTGGAGAGACTGTTGCTAAGCAACTGACAATGACACTGTTTACACAAACATTCTGACTGTTGATAAGGAAAGCTTAAAGTCAAAGCAGCAGCCAACTTGCCAGAGCAGTGCTGGCCTTCAGGCTGGATGTACTTAGACCCTGGAAGACCTTTGAGTGCTGGTCCCTGGTGCTGATGCAATGACTTCAGTCAGTCAGCTCTGTGGAAACAGGCAGCTGAGTACTATAATATACTGACTTCCCCAGTGATTTCTCAGCCAGCAGAGTGCTTGCTTAGACCTGGGTGGTGTGTCTCCTAGTGCTTTCGAATGGAGGGGATAAGATGCCCATGGAAGCCTGGGTATCCCATAGTCTGGAGCCTCTGCTCCAGAGTCTTTAGCTTGTAGTAAGAGACAATAAAGATTCTGTCACTCGCCTGTAAAAATCTCAGTGATCACTAGACTTGGAGTCTCACATAGCTCACCCTGGGTCCCTACAGCCAGATTTGTACCTCATCCAACATCAGGTGGTCACCACTGGACACCTGGATGGAGAGCTTTTCTCCCTGGGAGTCTGATCCTAGAACTTGCTAAAGTTTCTCCTAAGTTTAGTTCTTGCATTTAGTACTAGCCCAGCTCTTAGCATAGTGCTTTGCCAAGACTAAGTATGTACTAAATAGATTTTTCTTCATTCATTCACTGCTTCTGTAGGAAGTTGGATTCTTCAACTGTTTTGTAGGAACACTGAAGTTGAATTTTTGCCATATTTCATGGCTGCTTGACTGGAGTTCTCTTGACCTCCAAAAGGTGCATAGAATGGGGAAGTGGCCTTAGATAGTCAGCATGGGTAATACAAGTCATCACAAAATAATCCATAAACATTCAGCATACACAATCTATGTACCAAATACTGTGCTAGGTACTAGGGATGAAAAAACAAAAAGGAACCACTTAGTCCATGTCTTTGTAGAAGTGGCCATTCTAACAAGATAAATGACATTGCTGTGAGCTCTTCTGGGGTCAGGAGGAGTTGGAGGTTTGCAATGCTCACCATCATTCCAGGAGATGTCTCAGATGAACTGAAGCTTCTGTGGGAGATGATGTGGTTCCTCTGTGTTTCTTGGGCTTGAGCAAGGAAATACAAATACTTCCCTAATAGTGATTCTCTCAAAGGCTACTCTCACAACATTCCAGGGGATAAACAGTGGGCAGATATGACCACCAGACCTTTAAAGTATGATGAAAACTCCCCTTTTAGACACTTGTTCTCAGACTTTGAAGATGAATCATCACTCAAACAATTTCATGTGTCATGTATAAAACTTGGGAATAAGGCCCTAAAGAGGTGATCCTTTCTCCAGGGTAGAAAGAAAGGAGGCATCTGTTTGCTTGTGGGAACAACCGTAGATTCAACTGTCAGGGGGCCCCTAGTTAGTGCTGCTATACTTGCTGGGGCTCTGTGGCTTGGGGCACCTGTGACCTGCACCACTCCAGCATCACCACCTACAGGAAGAGATGAGGGGAGAGCCCCAGGGTTCAGTCATGTATTATTCCTGGATACAAAAAGGGAAATACATTGTTGCTACCAATTGTAAAGTCTTTTGACTACTTCCCATATGACAGATAAAACTTTTAGCTCACTGGTGTTTATCTCCACATAATTTAGACTAAGTGAAATCAGGATCCTGCAAACAAGAAAAGGGGAATCACTTTTTTAAAAGTTATTTATTTTCTTGTTTACATCATTCATTTCCATGAGATTTTGAGTTACAAATTTTCTCTCCATCTTTCCCCTACCCACAACCCCAAAATAGCAATCCCACTGTAAAGCCCCTCAGCCAATCTGCTCTCTCCTATGTCCTTCCTTCATCACCCCTCTAACTTTCTGGTAGGGCAGGATGGGTCTCGTTACCTTAGTGCCTGTCTATCTTAATTCGTAGTTGTATGTAGTTAATAATAATATATATATATATATATATATATATATATGCATATATTTTTACCATTTATTTAAAAAACTTTAAATTCTAGATTCTTAAAAGAAAAAGAAAAATAACAAAGCTTACTTAATTATATTTGCATCACTAAAAATTATTGATGATATTTTCATGAGAACAAAAAGAGGTTTTCTGAACTGTTAATAAAACTTAGAAATAGTTTTTAAAAAATTCTAGATCCTTTCTCTTCCTCCCTCATCACCCACCCCCACTGGAAGGACAAGCAATTCAATACAGGCAGTACATATGTAGTTACGCAGAACATCTCCACAGTGGACGTATTGTAAAAGACTGACTATATTTCCTTCCTTCCAATTCTGCCTCCCACTTGTTCTATTCTCTACTATGTCCCTGTCCCTTTTCACAACTGTGTGTTTCTAACAACCCTCCCCTACCCCCACCCTCCACTCCATCATCCCCCCTTTCATCCCCTTCCTCCCTACTCTCCTGTAGGGCAAGATATCCAATTTAAAGTGTATGTCATTCCTTCCCTAAGCCAAATTCAATGAGAGTAAGGTTAGCCCATTCTATTTTGCCTTCTTGTTTTTCCCCTCCATTGTAACAGTTATCCTTTGCCTTTTCTATATAAGATGATTAACCCCATTCGGTCTCTCCCTCTCTCCTCTCATTCTAATCCTCTCCCACCTCAGAATTTCACCTTTAAAGTATCATCCCTTCTTATCCAATTGATCCTGTGCCCTCTATGAGCTCATATAACACATACTCAGATATGTATTCATACACATATATATACCCTCTTATACAGACATATGTGTAGCTATATATATACATTTGTATTCCCTTCACCTAGCTGCATACCGAGAAAAGTTTCATAAGTTACTATTATAAATTTTCCATGTTGGCATGTAAACAGTTCAACTTTGATAAGTTCCTTATGATTTCTTTCCCATGTTTACCTTCTCATGCTTCTTGTGTTTGAATGTCAAATGTTCTCTTCAGTTCTGGATTTTTTAGTAAGAATGCTTGAAAATACACCACCTCACTGAATGACAATAATGTCTCCTGGAAATTTTGTTGGGTACGTGATTCTTGGTTTTAATCCTAGCTCCCTTGATCTCCAGAACATCATATTCTAGGCCCTTCAGTCTCTCAATGTAGAAGCTGCCAGATCCTGGGTTATCCTAATTGTGTTTCCACAGTATTCAAATTGCTTCCTCTTGGCAGCCTGTAATATTTTCTCCTTTATCTGGGGACTCCAGAACCTGGCTATAACATTTCTATGAGTTTTCTTTTGGGGATCTTTTCCAAGAGGTGATTGGTGAATTCTTTCAAGTTCTATTTTGCCCTCTGGTTCTAAAATAACAGGGCAATTTTGCTTGAGAATTTCTTGAAGGATGCTTTCTAAGTTCTTTTTTGATTGTAGTTTTCAGGTAGTCCACTCATCTTTAAATTGTCTCTCCTGGATCGATTTTCCAAGTCAGTGGTTTTTTCAAGGAAATATTTCACATTGCTCTCTATTTTTTTATTTGTTTTTATCTGTTTAATAATATCTTGATTTCTCATAAAGTCATTTGTTTCCATTTGCTCAACTCTAATTCTGTAGGAATTATTCTCTTCAGAAAGCTTTTGTGATTCTTTTTCCATGTGGCAAATTTGACTGTTTAAGGCATTCTTCTCCTCATTGGCTTTTTGGACCTCTTTTGCCATTTGAGTTAATCTGTTTTTAAGGTGTTACTTTCTTCAGTCAGGTTGCTGACTCTCTTTTAATAATTTTCTGGCATCATTCTCATTTCTCTTCCCAATTTTTCCTCCACTTATTTGATTTTCAAAATCTTTTTTAAGTTGATCTATGAGGGCCAGCTAGGTGGCACAGTGAATACAGCACCAGCCCTGGAGTCAGGAGTACCTGAGTTCAAATCCGGCCTCAGACACTTAACATACACACACAAAAAACTAGCCGTGTGACCTTGGGCAAGTCACTTAACCCCAACTGCCCCCCAAAAAGCAAAAAAAAAAAGATAAGCTGATCTATGGCTTGTAGGCAATCTTCATGTTTCTTGGAAGCATTTCATGTGGGAGTTCTGATTGTGTTGTCTTCTTCTCATTCCATGCTTTGATCCTTTTTCTCCCCAAAAAAAGGATTCTAAAGTTTGGTTGTTGTTCTTACTTTACTTCCTTTTCCTGCTCATGTTGCCAGTGAATTATTTGTCTTTTTAGATCTGTGGAACTCTACTTCCAGAGGGGAAAGCTCTGTCCCAAATCACAGGGGTTTTCATAACTGCAGGAGATATTAGGGGGCTGCAGCTACCCCACCAGCTTTGGCTCACTGAAAACACACCCCAGGACCACCACCCAAGACCAAAATGCAGATCCAGGCCACTCAACACAAGAGCATTTAGCCTCTGAAAGATTGCTAGGCCCCCCTGAATTCTGCAGGCTGGGAACTATGAAGCAGCAATGGGAGGCAGTAGCTGGGACACTGTTTCTGCTGCTTCCTTGCCCTCAAGGGGGCAGTTTGGCTGTGTTGCTTTTATCCCCCAAATTTAGCTGAGTTCCACTGACCTTTCACATAGTCCTTGTTTCTTCTGGCTTAATAAATCTGGAAATTGCCACAGCTGCTGCTGATTCACTCTCCTGAAGACTCCAGCTGAAGCTCCTCCTGACTGCCCTGAGGCCAAGTCACAGTTTCAGGCTTGGCTGGTTTCGGCTCCCGGCCTGGTGCAATGGTGACTTTTCTCAGTCCCTGCCCTGACTTTGGGATCCTCCAATGGTAAAGAGCACTATTTCATTAGTGAGAGGATATGGGTCTGAGCCCCACCTCTGATACTTCTTGCCTGTGTGTTCTTGGACTAATTATCTAAACTCCCTGGGCCTCCTTAAGAGGAGGACTTAAAGGACAGAATTTATGAATAAATGAATGCACATTAACAAATCAAGGACTTTCTGTGTGCCTAGCACTCTGCTAACCTTTGGGACTATAAAGAAGAGTCTTGTATTCTAATGAGAAGAGGGGTATAAGCCAACACATAAAGTAGATCTGGAAAAGCAGTAGCTTATATGCTTGAGGTTGTATGGTGTCACAATGCTTGAGAAATGTCATTGTGCCCCAGTTCTAGGGAAGATAAGGTAAAAGCTCACCTTTCAGCACCCAGGATTCTTTTGGGGCAGGTAAGAAAGTGAGGATGATGACCAGTATGTGGGCAGTATTATATGTACCTAACTAATAAGATGACTGTTAAGTTCTTTCTGAGTTCTAGATTTATGATCTCATGAACCCATTCCTTGATGTTCACCTTTACAAAGCTCATTTGCTCATTCACCTTTTCCTTTCTTTTCCAGCTTCCATTATTCATGGAAAGTAGCATTGCTTCCTTCTCCTCAGGATGCAAATTAGCTTCACTTAGGTGAGACATTGCAAGTTAAGACTTGGAGTTCTCAGGTTGTCCTTCCTGGGGCTATATGCACACAACCAGGGCTCATGGTAGACAAGATACAAATGTAGTCTCCACAAAGTGAACTTTTCCTACACTTTCCAATTCCCCAGCTGCATGTCCATCTTTTTTGTCTGTGGAATCTCAGGAATTGAGATCTTTGGATACTCCACACTGTTCTTTACAGAAGTGGTTTGGCTTTGAAAACCCTCTCCATATCACTATCAACCATTATTCTCTCATTTCAGAGATCTCAGTTTCACTCCCCCAGTACCCAACTCCCTTTCACATCAGTCAGCTCCAATCTCAGGAGATATTATCCACATTTCCTTTCCCAGACCAATGAAGGGTGGCTCCACAACTAGAGTGTGTGTTGAATGTACTGGCTGGCAAGATCCTGCCAGACACTTCCTTGACATCAAGAAAATTTACTAGGACCTGAGTCACCAGACCTATGACATCAGCAGGTTGGGCCCCTATAGACTACACAGGGACACCCTCTATATCAATGGTGAGCTACCTTATTGAAGTAAGGTATGACTCCTATGCCTTTGTCATGATCTCTCTGTTCTAATGCCTACAATGTCTCTTCTCTCATTCTAATTAGTATTGAGCCCTCTCCAAACCCCAAATTTTCTTCACATTCATCCCTTGTACATTCAGTTACACAAAACTTGTCTTACCAATACCTTCATGTCCAGAGAATACATTCTTAGTTTTCTTGATTGTTTTCAATCAGTAGTAGTCACTGACCTCTGCTCTTGGTGTTGTGTGGTTCTATGCATTTAACAATGATTTTGATGATGACATACATGGAAGGAAGCCAATATATGCATGATACAAAGTTGATAGTGTAGTTAGTTACCATGTTGCAAAGAATCAGGATCTAGGAAGTGCTCAACTCACCTGGCATATGGGCTATGATACTTAACAAAATGAAACTTAGTGAAGAGGGGCATAAAATTCTGTAATTATGCTTTTAAAAATCAACTGTATGTTGATACTCTACAGGATGGAGTAGACATGGCTACACAGCATTCGGTGGGGCTTCTCATAAACTTCAAACTCAATAATGAATGATAAGCTCTCAATGTCAATGACACAGGATAGTTTAAAAATATCATGTAATACTGGGGTGCTCGACGACAATTTTAACATCCGGAAGGTTAGAAGTGATAGTCCTCCCATCCTCTAGACTCATTAGACTACATCTGGAATATTGCATCCAACCTCTTAGTTAAAATTTAGGAGGGACTTGTGCAGGCTATGGACCAATGTGATTATCAAATGGAATTCCATTCAGTTCCAAAGCAATAAGCATTTAATTAGTGTTTATTGATTGTTAGTCATTTCACTGAAGACATAAAGACAAAAATTAAATAGTCTTTAAACTTAAGGAGCTTGCATGTATCTAGAAAGAAAGAAATATAGAATTTGTTCCCAGCAAATACAAAGTCGTTTCAAGGAGAGGTCACTTAATACTTGGGGACATCAAGAAAGAGCTTATATGACAGATGGTATTAAAGGTGAAGCATTGAGAGGATATTGGTTTCCAAGCAGGGAAGTGAGAATGGAGGAGTGCATTCAAAGGAGGTGTGAGCACTTGTGCAAGATCAGCAGATGGAATGCCACATATGGAAAAAACATAATAACTAGAAAGTCTGGTATGTGAGAGGAAGTCATGTGAATTGCCTATAAAGACCATTTGGAACTTGCTAGATTGTTTATTGGCTTTAAATGTCAAAAGGGGACATTTATATTTTAATTCCCTAGGCAATCATACAAAATAGAGCATGCAAATTATGGACTAGTGAAACTTCTTGGGGAAATAAACGACATGGTCAGACCTGTGCTTTAGGAACATTAATTTACCAACTATGTGGAAGATGGGTTGGACTATAGAGAGTCTAGAATCAGGAAGGCCAGTTTGGAAGCTATTGGATGGCCCATGCTACTGTCATAGACAAAATGGATGAATGTTGACTAGATGGCAGTACAGTTAAGTAGTTTAAAATTAGTACAATGGCTTGACCTAAAGAATTGCCAGTAATAATTCAATCTCAGCTTCAAAGGAGGTATGTAGCAAATTGTCCCCTTGATACTTCTTTGTCTCAGATTCTCCAGATGCCAAGAGATAGCAAGCTGAGCCATGGGGTCTTCTATTTCCAGTCTGGTCTCTCGGTGTTCTCTTGGTTCTCATCCTATCTGTACATGATGGGATGCCTTGAGACCTTACTGCTGTTTCTGCCCAGCAACGAAAGTAACCTTACCCAGTGAGAGCGCCTCCCATGGTCACTCAAGCAATTTTCAAAGGAGTTTCTCCGTGTACTACTTTTTAAAAAGTAAATAACTAGGGAAAAGATATAAATCACATGTTTATTGATTCTATATCTAACCCCAAAGCTTTAAGATCAAAACATCACATGGGATGACAGAGTTGGGTTCCCAAAGCATAGACTAGAATGTTGGGGTCAAATGAATGAGGTGAAATCTAATAAAAATAATAAAACTTTATATCTGGACTCTTAAAACCAATCTTATGAGTGCAAATGGAGAAATTAAATGGGGAATTTATTGTACTGCAAGCTCAACATGATACAGCAATGTTGTATGATAAATAAAAAAGTTAAGAAAAATTTAGGGTGAGAACCTCACAGAATACCCTAGCACAGACTTGCTCTGTGAAAGTGCCACAGAATGATCTAGCATAGACTGGCTCCTCAAGAGTCTAGCCCATATGGCAAACTTTTAGTGAACTTTCAATAAACTTTACTTTTCTTTTAAAAAAAGAAAAAGAAAAATTTTAGGCTACATGAGAAAGATGAAATATTCAGCTGTTTTCAGGTGGTTAAAGGGCTGTCACAGGGAAAAGGGACTGGACGTGTTTTGCTTGGTCCCAGAGGGAAGAACTAGTAATAAGGAGTAAAGTTGCAAAGAAGCAAATTTAGGCTTAATGTCAAGAAAAATGCTCTATTGAGTGGTGTTATACCAAACTGGGATGGTTTACTTCAAGAAGCAAAAGATTTCCCTTCCCTGAGGAATTCCAAATAAATGCTAGATCACCACTTGTTGAGGATGTTGTAGAGGAGATTCCTGGTCAGTTATGGGTTGGGCTAAGCCATCCCTGAGTTGCTGCATTTCTGTTCATCTTTATTCTTGGTGTGTTTAATTTCTCCTCTAAGTCAGAAGACTGGGAAAATGAGTCTGGTGACAACCAAGGGCAACCCAATCTGAAGGTTTGCTCTTCTTTAGGTTTAGATAGGGCAGAGTAGATCCTTTCAGCAGGAACCTTGTTTTCCTGTCATTTTGGGGGTTTTGGAGCTTCACAATTTGTTTAGAGTCATATTTTATAGGTATTTGAGGTGGTTATGGGGGGAGCTACCAGAGTTCTCCTTCTTCTATGCCACCATCTTGACTCTTCCCCCTCAGAATCTATATTAATATTTTTAAACATTTTATTTTAAATTTGAATTCCAGATTATTTCCTTTATTCCCACTTCACCCACCCTTAGTGGGAAGATAAGCAATTTAATATCAGCTCTACATGCGTAGTTCCACAAAACATTTTCATAGTGGATATATGGTGAAAAGACTGACTGTATTTCTCTTCATCCTATCACACCCCCCACTTGTTCTATTTTCTACTTTGACCCTGTCCCTTTTCAAAAGTGTGTGCTTCTAATTACTCTCTCCTCCCGTTCTGCTCTCCCTTCTATCATTCTCTCTCTTATCCCCTTCTCCCCTACCTTCCTATAGGGTAAGATACCCAATTGAGTGTGCATGTTATTCCATCCTTAAGCCAATTCAATGAGAATAAGGTTGATCCATTCCCTTTTGCCTTCTTGTTCTTCCCCTCCTTTGTTGTAATGTTAGTGAAACAGAAGATCTTCCATGCCCCTTTCTATTGGCACCTAGAAAAGGCACTTAGCACCTAGTAAATGCCCTTAGCTCCTTATTCAAGTTAACACCTTGGGAGTAGTTAACACCTTAACAGGAAGGGGCTGAACAGGGAGGAGCGATACTGTATATATATATATATATATATATATGGAAGAGAACCGAAGGACCATCAGATTTTCTCAGTCACCACCTGGAGACTGCACCTTTTGCTGAGATCCTCCTTCTGCAGCTTCTACTGAGAACTTCCAAGGACCAGGCTGAGAAACTATCGTGAGTCTGAGAGGGATCCCTGCTTGAGGGAGCCTGTTCTATTTGTGAAGGCTTGGGAATGTGGGTGTCCACTGCATTACCTATG
>CM053594.1:42543319-42592028 GCA_028646575.1 Pseudocheirus occidentalis
CCATCATGGGTGTTGTGAATATCTCATTATTGATACAGTTGTAACAATTTTCCTTTGCTGCTTTTATACTAGAAAATATACCCTATTCTGTCTCTCCCTATCTCTTCTCATTATATTTCTCTCTCACCTCTTAATTTTATTTTTTAAATATCATCCTTTCCTATTTAATTGATCCTGTGCCCTCTATCTATGTATACCTGTACACATATATATACATACTCACATATGTATTCTTATGCATGTATACCTTGTTATCATTTAGCCTGTCTCACTAAATCTCAGGGATATCAATAAACACAAATTGGCCTCACTGCCTTAAACAGATAGATTAGGGTCAAGGTAATGTGTGACATGCCTATGTTCTTGCTGTGGCCTCTGGGCCATGCTTTGTAAGAAAGCCATGATTCTAACTGGCAAGATAGGCATATCACATATGACCTGGACCCTTGACTGTGGTTAGAATGGAAATTTTTCTGTGGAAGCTGGAGAGAAGAGCTTTGCTTTTGGAGTAGATGATAGGTAACTTCTGTCAGTTAAAATGTAAAGTATATAAGAAGGGACGTGTGCATCAGTGGATAGCTCCAAAGTAACTTCAGTGTTAAGTTCATTAAAATTACAGTTATGACGCAAAATAACCCCACATATATGTGATATACTCCCTCATTTTTCAGTTTAAAGCTCTTTTGGGGGCAGCTAGGAGCACAGCCAATAAAGCTGTGCCTGCGGTCAGGAAGACTTGAGTTCAAATAGGGTCTTAAACAATTAGAGACACTAATTCCCATATTTTAAGTTATAAGCCTGTAACCTAAAACCCATTTTAGAAGATCATCTTCTTTACCAGCTACTTACTTCTCAAACCTTCCTTTCTTTGGTCACTATTCTGTATTGTATACCTAATCTATTTCGTGGATCATTCCCTCTATTTCTTAGCCACTAACAGATTGTTTTGATGATTTCCACTTTGTAAAACAGTGTTAGATCTGGTACTACCTCAGCCTTTATCTCTGAGCTGTCAGGTATTTGACAGGTGGCCACACAAAAAGATGAACTTTATACATTCTGTGCCGGTCACTGGAAAAGTCTCCCTGCTCTCTTCGGCTACCGGGTTGCTCATCTACACTTGTTGAGATTGCTGCCTGGTGGATTGTTTCTCTAGGTACTGATTGAACCAGAGACCACTGAGATCATTTGCACTTTAGAGAGTTTAAGAAGGGAAGGTATGAAAGATTCTGGATTCAACGCATTGTAGCTTTGCTGTTGGTGTGCTCCAGCCTACAAACCAGAAGACTGTGGAAGGGAGTGTGGAGACTTCTAGGAAAAACACTGAAAGGCTTTGCCTTTGTCTTCTTCCCCACTAGCAAAGGAAAAGCAAAAGTGGGTTGATTCAGATTCCTCATCTTTTATATTAAACACCTAGGATTTCCATTTTTTCCTACCAGGACTGTTCAAGTCAGAGACTTGGGGGGTAGACAGGAAGAGTTCTCCTTTTGTACATAGACCCCTCCACACAGGTGCTCAGCAGAACAAAATGATTCCTTACTCCAGTTGTCCTGTTGAGCCCCCCAGATGATTCCTTCTTTTTCCTAATAAGATAAAAGCTCCTCGAGGGCAGAAACTTTTAAATATTGTCATTGTGTCCTTCGTATCTAGTCCACGCAGTACGTTGTAGGTACGTGTTGAATTGAACTGAATTTCATTTTTTATCCTTTGCTTCCATGTTTCATTGTTCATCTTTTGGTTTCCAGGATACAATGAACAAAAGATCCTACAATCGATTGCCAGTAAGTATTTTTATCAACCAAATCCTCTTTGAATCCTGGACCATAGGGAGAAACCCCACACCTCTGGATCTTTTGATAGCTTCCCAATATTAGATGCAGGGCCATTGGTTTCCTGATTCTCCTGTCAGAGATCAGATGGCAATTACTTTTCAGATTTACTCACAGAGAGGTCACAGATCTCAGTGAGATGAATGTCAGCTTTGGGGGAAGCAGCAGCATGAGGTGGAAAATCACGCCATGAGCTACCTCGTAGGACTGATTTCTGTTTCTCTGATAAAATATGTTACTGAGATTATATCAAACCTAATTATCTTCACCTTACACACACACACACACACACACACACACAAACACACACACACACACACACCTGTTGTTTGTTCAGTCCTCTATTAAGCAAGCATTTACTTATCATCATCTATTTGTAACATCATGTGTTGTCCAAACAACCTGTTTCCCTCTGTAACCACAATATTAGTGCATATCTATTATCCCTTTGTGTAGCTCCTGGCCTAACCAGTAAGCCACCATCTGAAATCCCTCTGAGACTCTTTGGACCCGGGCACTGGACAGGTAAGAAACTGGAAGCTTCAGTACTCTGGAGAGTACTCACCTACTCCCATGCTTATGCTAAGGACAAGGATGTGCTCTCTAGATCTTTCTGAACATGCATCATTCATCTGCAAATTCAGAGCTGCGAAATAGGGACTCGATGTGTTACACTGCAGTCCCAGATCATAAAGACCAGAAAAGATTTCAATGTCAGGCTGTTGATTTCACCAGAACAATTGTGGGGTAACTTGCTGTCCTGTGTCTCTCTCAAAAGGCAAGGAAAATGAAAGCCAGTGGTACCCTGTGGACAAGGCCCTAGCCAGACCAATTTTGGCCATGAAGGCCAGGGATATACGCATCCCTGCCACTCTCATGGTACCTGAGCCTTCCAAAAGTGAGACAAGATTGTTTTTCTCCCTCTATCCTTGCAGCTAGTGACCCCACATGGCCAAACGTTTGCTCTGAACTTCACCATCACAAATTTACCCTGCACCATAAGTATAGGGTATTCAGGCTCTACCAAATTTAACAAAACAGAAGAAGCACCGCAGAGACTGGTAAGATTTTGCACTTACTACTGCGTACTTTCATTTCTTAACCATCCCTTATTTTTCTGAGCATTCTCTAATAATCTTCCTTTGTCAGCTGAGGCCCTTGTTCAAGAATAGAAGTACTGGCTTGGACTATACTGGATGTGAATTGATCTCTCTGAAGTAAGACTCCAGAGGCTGACAGTTGGGGATTTGAGAACCTTCTCCCCAGCCCCTCCCCCCAGGGTATGCTTTGGTCTCATACTAGACTTCCAATAAAAGTTACTTCCCTCATGTTTCTTCTGGGGCTCCAGTACCCTGATTGTATAAATCCCAAAGTACTGTGATCCCCATCCCCTGGCCCAGCGATTTCTGTCAGTGTGTAGGATGTTTCCCCTTGCCAAGATGGTTTCTCTCCCCCGGGTACCCTTGGCAGTTCAAAATACCTGACCTTATAGCTAGTGGGAATTTGCTGGTCAGCTTAATTTGTGGCACTTAATCCAATTTGTCTGAAGCACATCATCCATTATTCTCTAGCCTTCATGAGACAGTACCACCCAGAAACAGTCTTGTACTCCAAATTTCCTTTCCGCAGAAGGTGAGATTCCTGTCAGCTTTTGCAACACCAGTATCAGCACAGTATCCCATTCAATGTGTCTTTCCATAGACCTGAAATGGACAAATCAGCAACCAGAGTGGCTGCTATATGGGTCCATCAGAGAGGTCCCACCAATCCAGTCTTGGACAGAGAAAGGGTTTACCAAGAATTGGGTAACCAAACATATGACTTCAGCAAACTGGGACCTTATACATTGGAAAAAGACAGCCTTCACCCCCATGTTGAGCAGCCACTCAATTCCAGTGAAAAAGTTTGGGTATTTTTCACTCAGAGTAAATTTTTTGTCATTGTCACTTTGGGGTTTTCTTCCCTTCCTCAAAATCCCCCTTTTCCTGTGGCCCCTTATTATAGGCTAGTGGCAGGATGATTTCTTCAGGGGGTGCTAGAGCTACATGACTCTGAGATTCTACGCTGCTCTCAGCTAGAACATTGAGTCAGCAAGCTGTTGTTTCTCTTCTGAACTGAATCCAAACTTTGATTAGGTGACCCCCTTATTTTCCCTCCCTGTGGCCAAAGTGAAATTTTGGATTTGGTTTAATTTTGTAAAATACATCTTTGTGTACATCATCTTTTGGGACAATGGTTTTTCTTAAGCAAAAGTGTCATCACTTCTCAAAGGCAAAGGACATTGATGTTCCAAGACTGCCTGGGGCTGCTGCTTGCCTAGACTTGTATCTCCCCTTCCCCTGTCCCCAACAAGCCAAAACACTTCCCCTCTCACATGCAGTACTCATCCTCATGGAGTCTACTGAAGGATACTTGCTGGTAAGTTGGTGAGGCAGGTAAGTTGTGATCCATATGAAGAACTCAGAGACATATGGGAAAATGTATCACATAGATGTACAGTGAGTAAGCTGAAGCAGGAAAACCATATACCCAGGGGCTTCAGCAATGTAATTGGAAAGAATAAAAAAATTCCAAACTCACCTCTATAAAATGATAATGCTGAAGTGTTGGCCCAGAGAAGAGTTGAGATGCGGAATGCTGAATATGCTGTCAGATGAGGTCACAATGTCAGTTGGTTTGGCTAAACTGATTTTTAAAAGCCTTCAATACAAAGGAGACTCTCACATAAGGGGAGGGAAAAGCTATATTTGGAAATGAATAAAACATAAAAACAAAAAGACGTCGAGAAGACTTGAACAAAATTTTAAACCAAAACTGTTAAAATAATGAGTAGGCCAGCAGGGCAGGCTCACTTCTATTCAAAGCCCTTCCAACAAGGCTGGCTTAGTATCCACTCCTCAATCCCAGCTTCCCTGTGTAGTTTTGTGGGGTCCCTATCTCTGGTCACAACTTCCTGAAGAAAGCGTGCTTAAAAGGGAGAATGTAGATTTGGAGTCAGAGGACCCAAGTTCAAGTCCTAACTCTGACACTAGTGGCATGATCTGGGAAATGTCCCTTCCCCCAATGGCCTTAGCTTCTTCAACTGCAAAATGAGAATTGACAAAAGCCCATTCCTGCTCTGAGATTGATGGTCCTATGAACTGTTCCTCCCTCCACTCTACCTCTAGGTTATTCACCCAGAGCACCCCTGGAAAAGGGGAATACCAGCTTCATTTCAAGATCCTTCACCACGACCTTACCAACCCTGACCCTGCATCCCTAGAATACAAAGCACTCCAGAAAGACATCCAGGACATGGTAGGCTGCTGTGGGACCCTACTCATCCTAGTTTCTCATTAGCTAATCTTTGGCTCTCATCAATCATGGATATCTGAAGTATAAAAAAATGTAAGGGAAGAGGGCATATATTAGCTCAGAGACAGGACATTAATTCATGTGAATAAGACCCTTAGGTACAGATTTGCTAGTGTTTCTTCTCAGCTTAAAACTCTCTAGTCCTTTCCAATTGAATGAAGTCCAAGTGTTCTTGGGTGGCATTCAAGGCCTTTCAAAATAATCTTGAAACCATTTAACCTTTTCATTCTTCCTAACACTCACCTCCAGTAATTCCTATGCTCCAGCCAAACTGGACTATTCTCTGACACACTCACACATTACATGTTTTTTCTCTGATCTGTACTTTTGTTTATGCTAATCTCTAGATCTAGTATGTCCTCATTCCTTTTCTTCACATGCTGAATTCCTACCCAGTCTTTAAACTCTCCTTCAAACACAACATTCTCCAGGATCTTTCTCTGATTCCCCTACCCTGGACCAAACCCTACCCTGGTCCATCATAACCATTCCCCTGGGTCTTTGCATAGCACCTTTTGTGTCATGTAATAGAGTATTAAGTACCCTCTGTGTATGTCTGATCCTCTTACTAGACACTGAAGGCCATGAACTTTTTGTCTTATCCAGACTTTGTACTATATATTTTCCCTAACTGTAGGCTTCTATAAGCTATAGATAGCAAATATTTGCTGAATGGATGACATATTTGATCATTATAAAAGATGGTTTACGAGTGAGAAAAAGAGATCCAATGTCCCTACTTCCATTACCTAGAAGAATATCTTTCCATGCCTTACACAAGACTTGGAGAAGCTATCACAAGTCTGGAAGTCTTTTGCAGGGGCCACAGCTCCACTGCGATGGGGCTTTCTTTTATGAACTAAGTGTGTTTTATATGCTGCAATGGCAGTAATGATTGCTGAGCTATCACTGAAAATCCAGGAACCAAAGGGGATAAGCATGGTGGAGAACTTTTGGGTGAAGGCCAATGAAGACAGAAACAGGAATATCATCATGGTATTAAGTCTGCTTAAGACTACTTAAGCAGAAAGAGAAAACAAACAAGGAGATTAAGTAGAGAATAGATTATGTACCTGGTAGATTGGCATAATATCACATAAGGCCTTCAATCATACAGACATCCACAGAAGCTCTTCTCTGTCACAAGCATAACAGCTGATAATTTCTTTATTTGCCTTCTTAATTTGCCTTAATGACCATTTAGCTAGAAGAATCTTTTAGAGGAATCTACTACTGTGTATGGTATTTTCACAAAAAGGAGGAATGAGATGCTAGAGGGGAAATGAAGGCCACCTTGCGGCAGGGGGAAGTATTCATTCCAGCCCAGGTTTGGTGCTTGTGGAGAGAAGAACTAGGAACAGTGACGTACATTCTATCTTTAAGAGAGTGGATTTCAAAAGACTCAGAGGAAGGAAATGTGGAATCTCATGGCCTAAAAGTCTTCTGGGGAAAACTAGCTCAGGAGGAATAAGAAGCTCTCAAGTATAAAATTCTAGACAAACTTATTTTGATAAGGAAAAAAATGGAAAGAACAATTTGGATATACAGGGGGCTCATAAAACAATTAGAATTTTCAAAGACATTTTTAAAAAGACTATGGAGAAGATAGAAACAAGAACAAGTGCATTGGAGGATGCATACAAAAACTTTTACCAAACCATAGTGTGATTGTATATATGAAGTGTCAGAGGTGATAAATCTCTAAGTGCGCGGAGGCTTCCAAAGAAGGTTTATGAGCAGTGATATGGAATCGGTAAATATTTTTGAGAAAAAGAGGAGACTCAAAGAAGGAATAGGACCATAGTTTGTAGTGGATGGGAGAAACATAACAAATATAACACATGAGAGAGACAGCATAGCACCTCCACTGTGCTTTTTTCTCCTCTTTTCACTGCCCAGGGGAATGTACTTTGGTCTGGAAGGACAATATAAAATGGCTAAAGAAGGTTGGTTGCCAAGATGAGTAGGAAATAGTTGACATAAATATTAGAAAAAACATTTGATGAAGTGCCCCACGCTATTCTTTGGGCAAGATGGAGAGATGTCTACATGATCATTTTATGTTGTTCAGTCATTTTTTAGTCATGTCCTACTCTTCATTGACCCGATTCGGGGCTTTCTTGGAAAAGATACTGGAATGGTTTGCCATTTTCTTCTCTAGCCCATTTTACAGATGAGAAAATTGAGGCTCACATAGTTAAGTGACTTGCCCAGAGTCGAACAGCTAGTAGACCAGATTTCAATTCAACTCCTCCTAACTCCTGCCTCAGTAGTCTTTCCTGTGTCCATAGCTGATCACAAGTTATCATATACATAGACAGATTCAAAAGTAGCCAAGCCCAAAGCGGGTTAATGCTTCAGTGTCAACTTGTAAGCCTATCCCAAGTGGATTTGGGAGGAATTTGTGCTTGGTCTTGTGCTATTTAACATTCATATTAGCAACTTAAAGTCATAGAGAGCATTCCTCATCAAATTTGCAAAAAGTACAAAGCTAAAAGCGTGGAAATACCCACCACATTTGATGACAGAGACAGGATGGGCTGAATTAATTAAGATAAAATTTAATGGAGATAAATGTAAAGTCATGCATTCAAATTTTTTTTAATACATTTGAAAAAAAGTAGCAGCAATTAGTCTGAAAAGAGTTTGGAATTTCATTTGGGTTAGAAATTCCTCATGCAGGAACAATGGGGATTTCTGAAAAGTCAAATAAGATTCAGACTTCAATAAGAGAAGCATCACAGGCAAAGATTACAGACATGATAAATCTGCTGGGCTTTGTTCTGCTTACACCACTTCAGGAGTATTGTGTACATTGCTAGGCACCACATTTTAGAAAGCTGACAAACCGGGGCATATCCAGAGGAAGGTGGCTGGGAGATGATCGGCATGGAGTTCATGTCATGTCATGATTGGTTGAAGAACTAGTGATCTTTACCCTGGATAAGAGAAGCCTGGTTGGGGGACTGGGTGGGGAGGGACGGGGAAGGCAGGGAAGTTCTCAATGGAAAGAGGATTAGGTTTCTAATCCTAATGAGTAACATAAGGAGCAATTAGTGGATCTCAGGAAAAGCTTTGTGGCAATTAGGTACAAAGTGGTGACTGTGTGGTTGTGGTTCCCCTCCCTCTCACCAGAGGTCTTCAAGCCAAGGCTGTTGGGAATGTTCGAAAGAGGATTCTTGCTCATGTTGAGTTTGGTCTGGATGACCTCCAAGGTCCTTTTCAGCTGTGTGCTACTTTGATCTTTTCTTAGTGGGCATTAGTTAGAGGTTTCATGTGCACAGATGTTTGCCTTACTAATGAAGAAGTAGACTCGGTTTGTGTCCTAGCTCTGTCCTTTCCACTGCCATGGACAAAGGATGTAGATCTTTCACTTATCACTTGTCTGACCTTGAGACAATAACTTAAACCTCCTAGCCTCAGTGTCCTCATCCTCTGTAAAGTTAGAGGGTTGGACTCTACATGGTCTCTGAGATCTATTCTGGCAGAGTTATGATTGCAAGTCCTTCCTGAGGTCTCCATGTCTGGAAACATCTCCCCATCCCCTTTAACTCCCTGCATCCTCTGCCAGCAACAGTGGCCTTAAGGGCAAAAAAACTCGTGACCTCCTGGCACAAGGATGGATTACAGTCCAGATTTGCCAAGGACCTGGAGGAAATCATGGATGTGTCTTGTTTATGAACCAAGTTTCACTCAGAGTCCTCAGATCCCAACTCACTGTCCAGCACCTTCCCACCCTGAAAAACTTTTAGTCTCACTCCCAAATTCCTATTTTCTTCCACCTCTCAATTGGTCGAACCAAGCAAGAGCTTGTCATCTGCCTCCTGGTCCTAAGGAAGCAAGTCTATTTTTTCACTTTTTCCCCCTGTGTCTCAGGTCAGGGGACTCACCCACCCATGTTCTCCCTAAAATGTGGCATACTGAATAACACCCAATACTC
Organism: Pseudocheirus occidentalis; assembly: GCA_028646575.1. Lineage (NCBI taxonomy): Eukaryota > Metazoa > Chordata > Mammalia > Diprotodontia > Pseudocheiridae > Pseudocheirus > Pseudocheirus occidentalis. Next base: position 42,552,443 of record CM053594.1, read on the forward strand.
CAGGTGAAGGAAGCAGAGTTTGCATCTCACTCTTGATGCTTCCTCAGTAGGTGTGACTTGGGCACTTGGTAGTTCTAGGCCTCAGCACTATATAATGAAAGGCATGAACTAGATGACCTCTGATGTCTCTTTCATCTCTAGACCTGTGTGCCTATGAGACAGGATCTGAACCACCTTCCCTGGAGTGGTCTTGATCCCTGGAGGTAATGCCTGTCTTACTGGAAGGGATCCAGGGCTCCTAAGACCCTGGACCACTGGCATTCCCCTTTAACACTATAGTGCACATTATGCTTCCAGGTCCAGACTTCCCATTAATGCCTTCCTTCTACTTCTGGTACCCTTATTCTCTCCCCATCCCTTTTGATTACATGAAAAGCATTGTCCCAGAGAGCTAAAGAGAGATGGCAGCATGGGTGGTCCTGTGTGCCCCACCCTACAGTCTCCCCTCCTACCAGGGTCCTGGAGTTTCTGTGCCCCCTCCATAGGACAATATCAATCCCACCCCAAATGATCAACCTTTAATGCCACTTACTCTGAGAGAGGTTTGTGGCACTTTCCTCTACACTAGCATTCATTCCCAGCTATGCTTCTGCACATCCAGTGGAGTATCAGATGATGCCTCTTCCTGCCCCGTTTATTCTCTGGGCTCATATACCTCATCCTCAGAAAGACTTGGAGTCAAATCCTGCTTCTGATCCATGCTGGAGCTGTGTAACCCAGGGAAAAGCACTTAACCTCTAGGGCCTGAGGTAGGTCTCTAAAGCAATTAGAGATTATATGGCAAGTGTGATCTGCATTGGTGGGAGAAAGAGAGGGAGGTGAGAAGATAGACAGGGAGAACAAGAAATAGAGGATAGGGAGAAGGAGAGAGAGATACATATGGCTGGGAGGGGGGAGTAGAGAGAAGAGGGAAGAGGCAAAGAGAGAGAGACAGAGACACAGAGACAGAGATAGCCAGAGAAGAAAGATAGAGACAGAGGCAGAGAGAGAGGGAGACGAGAGAAGAGACAAAGGGAGAAAGAGAGAGGGAAGGAAGAGGAAGAAACAGAGAGATAGAGAGACACACACCAAGAGACACACCAACTGCCTGGGCCTGTCCTTATAGCAACTTTTCAGGCTCCCAGAATGGATCCCTCAGAGCTTCCCCAGTCTTTCTTTGGGTGCCCTAGTGGGTGGAGGAACAGTGTTGGGGCACATTCTGGGCTACCACACTGCCTCTCTATTTCAAATGACAGAACCACCTCCCGGACAGATTCCACTACTGCATAGTCACAGGCCTAAGGTACATGTGGTTCTGGCCAGGAAAGCCACACCCCTCAGCTATCCTCACAATTCTTACCTCCCCCCCCCCTCCACTGTCCTAGTGCTGGCACTTAATGGACAATTGATTGCTCTTCCCCAATCCCTGCCAAGCCCATCATTGGTTCCATCTGGGCCAGCCTGCCTGCTGGCTTCTGACAGCACCAAGATCTATGATCTATGACTCCTTGGGGACAGCCAGGGCAAGGCTAGCTCTGGACAGGCCAGATTTATCTCCAGTGCCCTTGTGAAGAGACAAGAACAGAGACTAGGCACAGCCAATCCTGCCACAGCCCTCATCCTTCCCCAGTGGGGCCTAATGACAGGGCCCAGATGGCTTGCAGAATCTAGTATTGGAATGAACTTCATAGGATATCTAGTGCACATTAGACCTGAACTAGGATCCCTAATATCACATAGCTACTAATGGTCATCTATCTCTTGTCTGAAGACTTCTAATAAGAGAGAACTCATCTCTTCCCAAGGCTTCCTCTTCCATACCAAGCCGAAGATACAAAACAAAAAGCAGTCCATGTCCTCAAGGAGCTTACAATTTAGATCTGTAGATGAGTATTCACATAACACTTAAGAAAAAAGTCTAATTTGGGGTGGGGGCACTAGCAGCCACACAGTGCAGCAAAAAGAGGTCCCCATTGATAAGGTTTCTGCCAGGGCCAGAGGCCTGCTCAGTGCAGCCACTTCCCTTGAGACCATTGCTCTGGGCCCCCTCCTGCCCACCTGCCTCCTTCCTCTCTTATTCACTGATACCACTCACTTTCCTTTAGACACATCTCTCCTGGTAGCCACACAGGGGTGGGTTCTTTATGTGACTTCACATCAACCTCTCCAGCACAGAGCTTTGACAAGGCTACTGTTTATGAAGAGTTCCTCAGACTGACAAACAATGGCACCAAGCTAAAGGACTTTACTCTGAATTGGGACAGTGTCCTGGTGGACGATGAGGGGCTAGAGTGGGAGGCTGGTCCTTCAGCCTTTTCTCTCTATCCTTTTAAAGGGATTCTTTGGGAATGAACAGTGATGGGATATGAGGAGGTATGAAGAATTCCTGGAATGCTGGACTTCCGACATTTGAATCTCCAAAGACCCTCCCTCAACATTCTCTGATGCCTATATTCACTCTTCCCTCCCTGACCATCCCACTGCATTGCTATCCTTGTCCCCTACCATCATCTGTCTCCATGATTCCCATATCTTTACCCTTGTCCCCTGTGGTCTCTCCATCTCTTGTCCTCTCAGATAAACCTTCCTCACTCAATCTAGCTCCCCAGGTCAATACCATAGGTTTCTTACTTTTATTCCTTATTTCTCTGTCCTCAGAGTATCCTAGCAACAGAATAGATGGAACTAAGAAAAGTAGTGAATGTGGGCTCAGCCTTGCCCCATGCCAGTTCCCAGGGGGTGGGGGAAAGGGGAGCTGAGGCTGATACTTAAGAGTAGGAGAAGTTGGGGGAGGGTTGTCAATGCTGAGCAGCCAAGAACGTTGTCTTGGACTGGACTCATCATATAAATGAATTGCAATCATCCCTACCAGTGGTCAGATATCTAAGTGTTTCTCCACTTCCTGAGCACCCTATGAAGGGGGGTGGCCATGAGGAGTGTGCTGTGCCCTGCACCTTAAGCCATTCCCTTGTCACTGGATATGACTCAGTATCACTGTCCACTTTCCCTGTTCTGATATTGAGTGCCTGCACTATCACACTCCCAGGTCCCAGGGTGTGTCACTGGGTTCCCTGAACTATGTCTTCTACCTCCAAGTGACCTTCCCTCAGTTTGCCCAGCTCCTTTTCACCTATACCCTGAGCCCCATCTCCTTTCTCTAAATTCACTCTCAAAGTCTGACCAACCCCTCTCCCCTGGCTCAGCTTCTTCTGAAGGTATAGTGGTGTGGGAGGTAGGGGGATGCTCTGGGTTAGGTCCTTTAGATTCCAGGCTCCCTAGGTATTTCTCTTTGTCCCCTCCCTTCCCACATGGTGGAAATTTCCAAGGACAATCCCCACTCTGCTGTCCCCTCATCCCCATGATGGCCCATCAGCATCACCTCTTCTCCCAGGCATGCCTTTTTCGGGTATCATCCTCATTTGCCTTGGTCTGTTCCTGGGACTCATGGCAAGTCTTATGAGCTACTTTATGGTAAGAGAACTTGGGGAACTCCTAAGAGCCAATAAGGACTGTGTGTGAGAGAGAGAGACAGAGAGAGTATGTCTTTGAGAATAAGTCTTTGTTGTGGCACAGTGGAAAGATCACTCTATTTGGAGCCAGAGGCCCTGGATTCAAATCCTACTAATAGAGGTGATCATCATCAAGAGCTGTCTATGGACTTCAATTTCCTCATCTGTATGGAGAGATTGGATTAGATAGGCTCCAGTATCCCTCCCAGCTCTAAATTTTTGATCTCATGACACAGTACGCCTCTCAGAGAGTCAGTGAGCATGCGTATGTGAGAATGTAGGTGTGGTTATGGCCGTACATATGCACTCTCCTGTAGGAGAGCGGTAGTCAGAGTATAACTTAGGAAGTGCAAGGCACTAGAGTGTTTGTCTGTTCGTATGTGAAGGATGAAGGTGTGTGTGCCTGAGTGAGAACTAGAGAGAGAGGAAGAGATATCTGTGTATCAGAGAGAGACAGAGAAAGACAGTGAGTGAGAAAATGCAGGGCCCAGCCCATAAGTAGGTGGTTAACAAATGTTTATGGAGCAGGACTGAAAATGGAGGGAGAGAGTTAGAGAGATAATCAGAGACAGACATGGAGAGACAAGAGACCAAGAAAGTCGAAAAGAGAAAAAGATTGAAACAGAGATGGAGAAAGGGATATAGATGAAGAGACAGCCAGAAAGTGAGGCAGAAGCAGAGCTAAAGAGAGAGACAAAGAGAGAGAATGAATTGACATAGGAGAAAGTTCCAGGTTGTCTTTCATCAGACTCTCTCTATTCTGTTCTCAATTACTGGAGAGTTCTCTCAATGAGGCTCATGAATACTCTACCTGGGTGATTTCTCCTTAGCCTGATCTTAGGTTTTGGGGGTACGGGCTGGGAAGAAATGTATGAAGCTAACAAGGAAAACCAGTATCAATACCCTTGACTCCTGGCTTTGCTCCTGGCCTTCACCAGGGCTGCCTTCATGCCCTCTCTGGGGATCAAAGCTGGGTTCACAGCTATGCACAAGAGGCTCTCAGAAAGGGTCATGTCCTCATAACTCCTGATCATCCTCCATCCCTCAACCCTGTACAGGTCACCATGTGCCTGAGGGGAAAAAAAAGGAAAATTACAAGGTCCAAAGATGAGCCATCAGCTCTAACCTCTCCTACCTAGCCTGAGGAAAATTCATTAATGGTGGACTACAATAAAGATGTACCACCCTGAACCCAGATAATATCCTGGAGTAGGGTGGAATAAACATGGACCTTGCCCATCCTGGACAGGCCAGAGCACAATGACTCTGCCTCTTTCTTACCATTTGCCCTGGGGTGGGTAAATCCTCAGGAGGGCCTATAGGAAATGAGAAGAGAGAAGCCTAGGGTCTAGGGCTCATTATACCTTCTCAGCGGTCATCATTCCTCTCTGGCAGTCTGCCAGACTTTCATGTGCTCCATTCCATTGCCAAAGTAGAGGAAGCCAAGCATGGAGGATGAAGGAAAAGCCCCATGCCCATATTGGTCCTGAACACAGTGGCTAGGGCTAATTGACCAGATAAGTATCCCTGAAAGACCAATTGGTTAGCAATTATGCACCACTGGAGTAGCCAGAAGACCCTGGATGCACTGGTGCCAGAATACTTCCAGTGCGTGATTCCCCCAAACCTTGGGCTTCATATAAAACAACCTCGGTCTTCCTTTCCCACTCTGGCCTACCACTGCGATATGAGTATCTATCTATCCCTATTTTCTAAGGGTTTTGCCTTGCCAGATTCACATCACCCTTGCTCAGAGTCCTAGCATCCTATTCACATCTTGCCACTTCCATCCATCCTCCAATAGATTTCCCAGCTGCTTTCTTTCCCACCATGCTCTTTTCTGTGACCAGCTCATCAGGCCCCCACTGTAGCCTCCAAAAAATTTCCCACCTGGTATAACCTGTCCAACCAGCCTTCATGGCTATGACCTTCAATGATTTTTCCCCTTCTGTAACCAGCCTCCCTTCTCAACTTCCCCTAAGTCTCATATTCCCCTATACCCAAGGCTACCTCATGCTGTGACCTCCTGCTTTCACCAAGGCTATCCTTTACTTTATTTCTAGCTTATACTCTAGGCCAATAAAATGAGAGATTTGAGTTATACAATACAAGGAAGGAAGATCCCCTCTAGCCTGGCATTTTATTAGACTCCCCATCATCACCTCCCTTCCTTGAACTCTCTTCTATGTTACCTGCTCCCTCAAGGCAGCCTCATGGCCTCCATAAGCCCTCAAGTCTGCTCCAACTGATTGCACGTTTTCCTTTGTCATTTTTACCCTAGTGATCTTAGATCTCTTTCCCTCAGCATACCACGTATGACTGCCTCTTCCCATTGGGAAAAACATTTTGGATTTGACCAGCGTAGGCAGCCCTCTGAGGTCCAATGAGAACAGGTCAGTCTAGGAGTCCTTCTGCCTCAGTATCTCTTACATTCCTTATTCTTACCTATGTTCTGTCTAGAATTTATTTGGATAACACAAGGATGTTGATAAGAATAACCCATGCCCTTTCAGAATCTCTTTATATATGGGAACTCTCTAATGAGAACTGGAGGCTGGTAGGCAAGTGTCAAAGATAATGACCCACTTTACTTTGGAACCTTCCTTTAACCAAGGCTCTGTCTAAACAAATTAAGTTGTGGAATTTTGGATGGAGTCAGTATCAGTCCAGTTTCCTTATCCACGTGCCTGGATTGGATGTCAGGGGAATTACAACTTAAGAAATGATACTATTAAACCCAAAGACCCCAGCTTTTGGGTTAAGAACTCAGTATTTGAAAAAAAACTAATGGGAAAACTGGAAAAGAGTGTGACACAAACTGAGAATAGATCAATATCTTACACCATATACCAAAATAAAGTCTAAATGGGTGCATGATTGATGTATAAAGGCTGATACTACAAGCAATCTGGGAGAGCAAGGAATAGTCTACCTGTCAGATTTATGGAGATGGGAAGATTTTATGACCAAACAACAGTTAGAGAGTATTATTAAATACAAAATGGATAACTTTCTCTACATTAAATTGAAAAGTTTCTGTACAAATAAAGCCAATATAACCAAGAGGGAAGTGGAAAATTGGGAAAGCATTTTTACAGCCAGTATCTCTATATAAGGCCTCATTCCTAAAATATACAGAAAACGGAGTCAAATTTATAAGAATACAGGTCTTTAGGGTATCTAGGTGGCACAGTGCATAGAGCACTGGCCCTGGAGTCAGGAGGACCTGAATTCAAATCCGACCTCATACACTTGACAGAAAAAAACTAGCTGTGTGACCTTGGGCAAGTCACTTAAGCCCAATTGCCCCACCTTCCCCCTCCACAAAGCAAATAAAAAAAGAATATAGGTCATTCCCCAATTGATAAAAGGTCAAAGGATATGAACAGGCAGTTTGCAAATAAATTAAAAATATCTATAAGCATATGAAAAAATGCTCTCAATCACTATTGATTACAGAAATACAAATCAAAACACCTCTGAGGTACCACATCTCACCAGTCAGATGGCCTAAGATGACAGAACAGGAAAATGATAAATGCTGGAGAGGATGTGGAAAAATTGGAACACTAATGTGTTGTTGGTGGAATTGTGAAATGATTCAAACATTCTGGAGAGCAATCTGGAACTATGCCCAAAGGGCTATAAATAAGTATATACATATTTGGCTGTATCTAAAAGAGATCATAGAAGTGGAAAATGACCTGTACATACAAAAATATTTATAGGAGCTCTTTCTGTGGTGGCAAAGAAATGGAAATCAAGGGGATGCCCATTAATTGGGGAATGGCTAAACAGTTGTGGTCAATGAAGACAATTGAATACTATCGTTTTATAAGAAATGAGCAGATGGACTTTGTACAAAATTACAGACACATCACATGTGCGAAGACTAACTTTGATATACTGGGCTCTTCTCAGCAATCCAAGGTTATAAGATACCTCCAAAAGACTCATGAGGACAGGGATATCCACATCCAGAGGAAGAACTACAGACTCTGAATGTAGACTGAAGGAAATTAGTTGCTCTCTCCCTCTTTTTGTTTTGTTTTGTTTCTTCTTTCTCGTTCACTCAATTGACTATAATCATTCTTTGCAACTTGACTAATGTTTATTATGAAGGTATTTGTAAATCCTATATTTGATTACTTGCCACCTTGGGGCAGGGGAGTTGAGGGAGAGGGCAGAGGATAAAATTTGAAACTCCAGGGATTGTGGAACTGAATCTGTAAATAAAAAGTAATAAATAAATTTTTAAAAGACTAAAATACAATGATCCCGTACAGTAAAAAAGAAACGATACTGTTTATGTGCTCTAGTAAATGCTTCCCCCTTCCATTCCATACATTCATTTTTTCTTCACTCATGCATTCATGCATGTTTTCCCAAAGCCCTTGTGAGGTCAGGTGATTATAAAGATTTAAAAGATGGATCTTCGGATGAAGCAGGTAACCTCTGTGTGACTGTAGATCCATTCACTGATCAATGTAGTAACCCCAGAGTAACAGGAGTCATGGTCCCCAATGATACACTTTGGTGGATGAACTTGATCATAAGGGAAGAGGTTTCTATGTGAACCATTGAAGGAGGTGGAGTGGTACTATTGAGGAGAAATGAAGATGAATAGCCCCACCCCCTTCTTCCTTCGTTATATTCTTGTACATGTCACAACCAATTGCTCAATCACTGAATTGCCCAGCAATAGTACCCAGGCAGGAGGCTCATCTCCCAAAACCTGAGACTCCCTGGGGTCTACCACCATCTCTGTGATCCACTCTGTTAGAGCCTGTTTTTCAAATGCTCCAACAGAGGCAGTTGTCATGAAGATACTTCCTTCTATTCAGATCACCAGCTTCCATGTTTATACTGTTGCAAATGGCCAATGAATTGAGACATCCATAGAATCTAACTCTTTTTCAAGAGGAGCCACTGCTATGCCCCAGACATCTGCAGGAGTGAACATGGGTACCAGTAGTCTCTTGCTGCCCTTGCCTTCAGATGAAACCAGAGCTACCTCTGACTCAAGTACTCCATTAAAGACCAGCCTGCCCAGGACACTTTCCTCACCCTGATTCTCTTCTTCCTCATGACTGTGTCAAGTATTTGTTGAGAAGCAGAACTTGTGAACCCCACAACTTGTGAACTCTAGAACATGTGAACTCCTGTTGCATCAGCAACAGGAAAGGGAGGAGCTAATGACCATACATAAGGAAACGCCCAGGCTAGAGAGAACCGAACTGAGAAGAGAGAAAAACTGGGAACTGACAAGAACTGAGAACTGAGCAGAAATGAGAAGAACTGGGAACTGAGAAGAACTGAGGAGAACTGATAAGAGAACACTTGTGGTGGTAGAGTTGAAAAGGAGAAAACTTGTGGTATCCCAGCACTCTATGTTTGTCTGGTCTATGTTGATGTTTGTTTGTGAGACTTTGTCCAGAAGCCCTGGGACCTTACTGAAAGCCATGGAAGAGGAATTTCTAATTATCTGTTCATAGAACTCCCAGAGGAAAGTTTTGGAGGTCCTAATACTTTACTGATGATTTCTGTTGACCTCTCAGACGTTCTTTGTGGGTCTGTTTTGATTTCTATGTTGATGATTTCTGTTAACCTCTCAGACCTTGTTTGTGGGTCTCTGTTGATTTCACAGGCAAATAGCAAATTGATAATGGTGCCAGCAATGTGAATGAATATTATTGTGGCTCTCCTAAGCTCTGTCTTCCCAGAAACAGAAACTGTGAAGGACTTGAAGTGGACTGGACATTGTGAGCTTCAACACAGAATGGAAACTGGACAAGGAACTGGATGAAGAGCTAGATGAAGAGCTGAGAGATACCTGCCTTTGAATTCAGATGACAGTTGTGTAGATTTGGGCAGGAGCTGTGATCATGGAAAAGGAACCTATGGAAGCTGAGAGCCAGCCTCGAGTCAAGATGAAAGAAGACTTTACTTGGATACTGTGTACTGATTGAGAAGATAATGATTTACTGTGACCTAGGTATGGAGAACTTTGATTTTTGTACTTTGTGTCCCTTAAGGAGGCTTGCTCCTTAAAGATGATTGAGTTAAGGACTTACTGAAAGATATTTTTTGTTTAAAACTATGCGGCCTCTTTGGTGAAAACTACGTGGCCACTTTAGCGATAATATTATCCTATAACATGGTGAATACTGTACTTTGGTTTCTAGATGGCTATTCCATTCTACACCACAGCCTCCTTTCCAAGGGGTCCAGACTTGTAGCACAGGCAGTCTTATCCCCTGGATCAACAATGGAGGCTGATGAGACCTTTACCAGCAGTAACTCTGTGACTCAAAGGAGAAAAAACATCTTCTACCACATCTGAAGCCACTGCTCCTACCATGACAAGGATGGGTAGCACCTCTACTTGGCCAAAGATTCTCGGTTCATCACCACCCATAGGCTCATCTAGGATTATCCACATGTCTGAGGACATCACCCCAGCTGCCCCAAACACAAATAGTATAAGCCCCATCCAAAGCAGCAAGCTCATAAATGTTCTCCCTCCTTTTGTGGGACAACTCACAGCCTTGATCTCCCAAGGACAGTGGTGGAGAGCAGCGTTGGTGGCCTATTAACCAGTTCCTCATCACCTCTATCTCCCATGTATAAGGAAAATATACCTTATATTTTGCTTATATATAAATATATTGCCACCACTGCTAAGAGACCACAACTGTTGGATACTTCCGGTGGTTCTACTCCAAGGACATGGTGACTCATGCCCTCTAGACCAGTTTTCTATTTTAATTCATGTACTCACCTCTGATATTAATAGAATTGCAACTAAGCATCAGTACATTCTTACATTAACTGTTCCACAAGCGTTCCTGGGATTTCATGACTTAAAAATGAATCTTGGGATGAGATAGTTTAACTCAGAGGGGTGTTTCACAAATGGATATGCCCACGCTAGGATAGCATAGCAGTGTGTAGCAGTCCCTGAAGGAATCCTTCAACTGAAGATAAGACTCTTCCAGGAGCTGATGCTCAGTTGAAGAATGTGGGGGAAATGAGGTGTGGGGGATTGGGAGATGTCTTCAGTACAAAAGGAGCCCTACTAAGAGGCAGGAGGAATCTGTCCAAATGACTCCAAATGTCCCCCCATCAACCCTTAGGGACACTTCAACAAACTGCCATCGTCACAGGATGGTCCATTAGAATCACAGTGGCATTGGATAATGTGAGTGGTTCTGACATGGAATGAGACTCAACAGAGTCCCCCCAGCATCTCCATGGATGGCTCTAATGTGGGGGATCTCATTTCAGATATTGCAACAGAGATAGATATCATCCAGAGACATCTCTGGTACAATAACCATTCAAGCCCCAACTTCTCACTGTGGCCACTGTAAAAACTGGTCTCAGCCCCAAAACACAGAGGAGAACTATGTACTTTCTCACTGAAGCTTCAACTCCACTGAAGACATCTCCTGGAGTTACCATGGGCACAGGTAGTCCCACACTTTCCATGACTCAAGCAGAGCCCTCAGCCAGTACAGGCTCGCTTCAAAATCAGTCCAGCTTGGATAATTTTTTCTACATTCCATGCAGATACACCTGTATCAGAAACAGCCCCTAGAGAGAGTTCCACCACTAACCTGACTTGTAACAGTCCTTGATTCTTCCCTTGATTCTTCCCATACCACGGTCTGAATTGCAAGAATTGGAATTAGCCCCATTTTGCCTCTATCCTCACCTCTTACAGCCTGATGATTGCCATGGAAATTGGGCCAAGCCAAAATTTGCCTATGAGGTGAACCACCCCAGAGAAGCAGGATGTCTACCCTAGACAGTAAAAGAAGCAGGCTCAGCTGCTCTGTTCTTCATTGCTCCTAGCATCATGCCACCATCTGCTAGAAGAGACATGAGCACTTCCTTGGTGTTTACAGAAAAGTCAAGGGAGGGTAAAATAGTGTTCAGCATCTTCCTGGACACCACAATATACCCCCAGAATCACACAATGCACTCCATGATCCCAGGAATAAGTTTTTTGAACTTATTGGACCTCCACTTCCTCCATGCCTGGCTTCAGTGAGGATATCACCTACTCTAGGACTGTCTCTTCACCCTCTGTAGGGAGTATGACTGGAGCTCAAGAGGCCCACCCATACCTCTTGTAAATGAACCCACAGAGCCCAAGAGAAAGTCACTGAAATCAGCACCAGGGACCGTGGACAGCACAGCGATGGTTTTGCCTTCACCAGGACCTGAAAGTCCCCAGTCACTATAGCAGTTCTCTCATAAGCCAACAAAATGTACCAGGGATGTTTCTCCTGATGAGCTGACTGCTGGTTTTCTGAGAAGCCCTGTGGAAGGGTTGAGATAAATACTTGATAAATTGGAGATAATCAACAGAGGAAGGCCAACAGAATTCAGAGGAATCACTTTAGAATTAAAGGGCTTGTACCTATTAAGATCCCACCTTCCTATAGACAAAAGGTGGGGTCCTTCTAAAAGAAGAAGGGATCTTAGCAGGGACTTGAAGGAAGAAAGAAAAATAAGGAGTTAAAGAGCTCCAGGGATATAAGACAGCTCATGAAGATGTTCTGAGTTGGGAGGTAGTGAGGCAAGAGCAAGCAAAAGCAAGAAGGCCAATGTCACTGGGGGAAAGGAGGTGGAAGGTACAGGAATAATAGAAAAGAAAAGGAGGGGCAGGTTTTCAAGGGCTTTGAGTGCCAAACACGATATTATATTTGATGCTTGAGGTGATAGGAAACCATTGGAGTTTACCAAATAGGACAACGACATGGTCAGACCTGAACTTTAGGACTGTTACTTTGGTGGCAGACTTCAGGATATACTGGAATGGGAAGAGTCTTATGACAGGAAAAACAACCAGAAGGCTACTGCCACTGTGTGGACATGAGGTGATGAGGGCCTGCACTGGGATGATGACAGGGTTATGAGAGAGAGGGGGCATATAGAAGAGATGTTACGAAGGCAAAATCTATAGACTTTGTCAACAGATTGAATATGAGAGGGGGTGAGAGAGTGGATAGTCAAGAATGACCTCCTGGGTTTGAGTGTGGGTGTTTGGGAATATGATGATAGCCTGAAGAGCCTTGGGAAAGTTAAGATGGGAAGAAGGTTTTTGGAAAAAGACAATGAGTTAAGTTTTCTATATGTTGAGTTTAAGATGTTTAAAAGACACCCAGTTCAAGATTTCTAATAGGCAGTTGTCCAGTAGGAGCTGTGAGATTGGAGATGACCACAGAGGGTAAAGGTAGAGGAGTAGATTTGAAAATCATCAATTTACAGATGATCATTAAATTCACAGGAATTTATGAGATCACGAAATCTCATAGAGAAGATTAAAAAGGGTCCAAATCAGAGCCCTAACATACAGCACCCACAGTTAGTATGTATAACTTAGGGGAGAATCCAGAAAGATACTGAGACTGAAATCAGTTAGGAGGAGAACCAGGAGAGTATCATCCTAAAAATCTAAAGAGAAGAGTATCAGAGAAAACCTGGATAATAGAACCAGTGGCTGCAGAGAGATTAAGAAGAATGAGGATTACAGAAAGGCCATTTATTTTTATAGTTAAGAGATTGTTAGCAATACTAGAAAGGACAATTTGATTTTGATTTTGAGGTTGAAAACAATACTGTAGAGTCAAAAAGAGAGTGAGAGTAAGGGAAGTGAAAAAGCCTTTTGTAGATAGCTATCTCGAGGACTTTGGCAACCAAAAGAGGAGAGGTAAGGAAGAATGGTTATCAGGGACAGGTGGAAATGGTGAAGGTTCTTTTGGTTTTCATTTTTTTCAGATGGGGTACTAGGAAAGCAGAAGTTTATTCTCTTCCCCGGGAGAAGAGGGTAGTCTTCCCTGTGACTCAAGAGACCTGCTTCTCCTGTGGAAGAGAATAAACTCCTCTTCTTATCCTGAGGTATCTCTGTGTTTATTTTTTCACTAAATTAAGTATGAGGGTTATTTTTCATCCCAAACAACTGGAGGCTTCATCTGAGATTTCCCTCCCTTGGAAGCAGCTGTCCCCCTCACCAGTCTGGAGGCAGGTGCACCCCTGGAGCTGTCTCCCGTGGCGTCTGGACTTGGTGGGGAGCCATGGCTTTTGGGTTGGGAAGATCCCAAAGAGAGATGCATTCCTTAGATAAGAACAGGAAAAGGAGGGAAGACAGAAGTTAAAGTGAGACAAAAGGTCCAGCCAGGTGATGAGAAGGACAGTCATGAAAACTATATGCATATAGCCCACAAAGGTAAGCAATATCCTATGGGTCCTGGGGTAAGGATGCCATTTGATAAGCTCCTAGGGTGACTAAAAGGGGGGAACTGGGATCTTCTCCCTAAATATTGAGTCTATGACTTGGGGGATCCTGGCGACAGTCCTCAGAAGAATAAAGAAGAGGGGAAGGGTGTCTTCTCCCTAAATATTGAATCTATGACTTGGGGAAACTGACAACAGTCCTGGGAAAAAAGTAGGATTTTCTCTTTTTTTTTATCTCTGGGGAATCCAGAGATTCTGCAGGGTACTGGGGTGGCAGAAAAGCAGTTGGGCCTGGCTGGCAGACACGGCTAACTGGATCTGGGAGACAAAGGGATTTCTCTCAGGAAATGCTGAGGGGGAAGGGAAAGGAGCTCTCCACCCTCTAAAATGGGAGGGGCAGCTCCCTCCCTTCAGAGAGAATTGAGACAGTTGAAAATTTTCTCTCTCTTTCTCTCTCTTTGGGACTGCAAGGGCAGAGATGGAGAGAGAAAGGATTCAGTAACTTTTAGTAAAAGGAAAAGATTTATTCTTGTTAGATGTAGGTGTCAGGGAATTATGGATGTAAACTTCTGATTTTCCTGAGCCTTGTCCAAAATACCATTATGGGGTGGAGAGGGAGTCCTCACCAAAAAGAGATTCCATGGAGATAGTTTATTTTCTGTGTAAAGTGGTCTGGAAATGCTAACCTGATGCAATTTATGGGAGTAAATTTTTTTTCTAAATACTTGATATTTGGGACATTTTTCTAAATTCTGTAATTTGATAAAATTATGAATTCTGTTGTTAAAAACTATTTTGTTCTTGGTATTGTTATTTAGAAGCTGTTAGGTACCCTAAAAGTTCTTATAAAATGTGTACAATGATTTTTCAAGTGTTTTACATCCTGATATATGGTTAATTTGACTTCAAAGATTATGGAAAAGATATTTAAAATTATTACTGGAACCAAAAGAAACAGTTAGGATAATTACCCTGGCATATTGTAAACTGATTTAAATGTGAGAAAGAATGGATATTATCTATGTGTAACACAAGCAATTTTTTTGTCTAAATGTTGTTAAAATTAGGAATTATATTGTCAAAGGAATAGAAAATGATGAATGGGCCACTCTGATCCAAGTGTTGTAATATTTTTGAAATAACTGTAATTTGGGAAATCTGTAAAATTCATTTCCTTGTAGTTTCTGATCTGTCCAACCTGGAATTATAACAAAAGTTCAGATAAGGGAAGGGAATTTGAGTTCCCCTTCCCGCACTTGAAAAAAAGGGGGGGGAGAAAAGTCTTTGTACTGAGTAAATCCCAATTTTCAATCAATAATTTTTGTATGTGATGATTTGCAAATGCAATTGATGTCATAATGTCATTGTACTATTGTTATCTCTAAATTGTAAAAATCCTCATATATTATATGCATTTCTGTTAATTTGAAGGTTTCTGGAATGTGAATGATTTCTAGTGATAAGTTGATTGGCTATGTGGCATTGAAGCAAATTTTAGTTTGTGTATAACAACTTGAAAAATACATCCAGCTAAATCAAGGGCACCAGACTGATAATTTATTGGATTTGAATTCAAAAGTTTTAAATTTTAAGAATATAATATCTGTTTTACTGCAAAACAGTCATGCTATCTATGTTGTAAGAGAAGCAGGTTCTCTTACAGTCTAAGAGTTGCTATAGTTTGGAGTATTGTAATTTGAAAAGTCATAAACTTCCAAGTTTGCCTTTGTTTAAAAGGAAGTTTCAGTTAAGATTGTTTAAACTTGTAAGATTCAAGTTATTTGGGCTACTGTTTTAATGCTAAAACCTAAAGTTGTTAATTGATTACAGTATGTAGAAGGGAGGAGACTGATAAAATGTTATTCTGAGTAGTTCTGCACCTTCATAACATCCCTCCTACATGTATGACAATTGGCTAAGCAGGGGCATCCCTTCCCCCAGTCTCTCCTGCTTAGGATTCATATAAAGTTTCCTTATGTTGCAAAATTTCCAAAGCCCCTAGAAAATATTGCTATTAGACAAAGTCATTCAGCCTGGGAAAGGAACTTGTTTTAGTAACTTGATTTGCTGAGAAGTTGTAAATTCATATACAATAGGTAGAAGGGATTTATATCAATGAGTTTTTTATTCTTTTTTCTTTCCAGGATAAGTTCCAATTTCAAAAGGAAGGATGATAAATGGAATCCGTTACATATGAGAGGTCTAATAAATCTTTATTGCTTATTGACTTTTTTCTAGAATTAGAACATGTGCAGGAAGTTATGCATACTGCTTAAGAATAAACTTTGTGATATCTAGGAATTTTGCTCAAGGACACTAACTTAGCTTAATAAATTCCAATTTTAAAGTTTTATTTTTGCTAAAAGGAAATGAAAGATATTATCAAAACTTTCCAATTAATTTTTCTTTCATAAAAGTTTACTGATTATTCCTCTTAACACTGGGATAAATTCAAACTGTTTTGAAAAAGGAAGGTAAATACTTTTAGAAGAGACGTTTTGAAAGGTGTTGTGTGCTATATTTTTAAGGTTTAGTAAATTTTTAAAATAAGCTATTGTTAAACTAAAGCAATAAGTTGTAAAGCATAAGAAATTTTGTTGTTTTAATCTGAATTTTTGGTTATTGCATGGCATAAGTAAAAGTTAACAGTTGAATTTGAACATATAAGTGAAAATTTTAAATTCATGAAGTTTCTCACTCTTCCAGACTGAGTACAATTAGGGAGGAATAAACAAACTTGCAAGGACATAAATCCATCAGCTCCTGGGGGTTAGCCATTAACCTCTTTTATTTTCTTAAGCACAACCATTATGTTAGCAAAGAATAATAACTTATGAGCTATGCTGTCTCATGGTTTAAAAGAAAAAGGAAAGGAAAGCTGAATAAACTGAATAATGGGTTTGAGGGACTCGGAAAGATAGATAAAGGTATGATTAGAAATGTGGAAGGCAGATAAGGTTT
The DNA here is from genome assembly GCA_028646575.1 of Pseudocheirus occidentalis. Taxonomy (NCBI): domain Eukaryota; kingdom Metazoa; phylum Chordata; class Mammalia; order Diprotodontia; family Pseudocheiridae; genus Pseudocheirus; species Pseudocheirus occidentalis. The sequence continues at coordinate 42,569,137 of CM053594.1, forward strand.
GGGGACAAATAGGAGTTTATCCAACCCTCCCCAACCTGTCTCTAGAGGGTGGTCTGGATATCTTTGTGTCAGTTTTTAAAGGGGTTAAGTGTTTTATTTAGGAAAATAGAAAGATTTGTAACTTGAAGTTATAATTAATAGTTCAATGAAATTTTAGATGGACTTATCTAAAGGATACTAGTCTGTAGTAATTTGCTATTTGAGAATTTTGGGGACTACAAAAGTTACTATTATTTTAAGCTTGATTACAGGAACAGTTGACATTAAGGCCAATGATGGAATGCAGGGGCTGCAGGCTGAGAACTGCTAAGGGTGGATGTTTGTGCCTGGGAAAAGTTGTGAAGATGACCTTGGTCACTGCCTGGGTGAGATCTTCTCTAACTTTATTTCCCAACTGTGCGTTTTCTTTCTGAAAATGAACCACCACCACCACCCCCCCACACACACACATCTATTTATGCCCAAACCCTGCTTTCAGCACCTAGTGGCCATCTGATTGCTACCAGAGATGGCTCATGCCTGGAATCAAACAGGGCTAAGGAAGACTTTTCCTTCTGGAAAGAATTATGACATTGTCCCTCCTTTTCTTTTATCACAAATTCATTTAGGAGTAATATTTGGGGCAAAATAATGAATGAATAAATGTAGGAATAGCATCCTTAGGAAGGAGGAAATGATTAGTAATGAGGCAAAAGTATAATACAATAGATGTCTAAGTGACTAGACTAGGAAAGCTTGGGGAGAGCAGCAGGATCAGACTTAGATAATTCCTCTAGACCTATATACAGATGTATAAGACTGGCTTCCAGAAATTGTCTACCATGAGAACTTGAATTTTGAGCATTTTTTGGAATAACATCAAAGGTTGGATTTTAGCACCAGGACTCTATACGATAGTGGTAACAGTGAAATTAATATTTCTTAAATCATCTGTCTGGTAACTTTTTAAGGGCAGATGAAATCATTTTTTAAGATATTTGCAAAATGTGGAGCTACTTTTAAGTGATTGTACCAACCTATATTAAGTTAGAATTATATGGTAATATATATATATATATATAGAGAGAGAGAGAGAGAGATTGGAACTGGAGACACAAAACTCTTTTTTTGAATTGTGTAAGTACATGAGGCATTTGTGATTTTAAAAAATGTTGTTTAAATGAAATAGGTCACTGGGATACAAGGAACTGGATGTTAATGAACATTGGTAATAATGAATCTGTTAATTTTTATGGTTTGTGTGTAAATTTTCTTGGTTATCTTGGTGACATATAATCACCTTTCTAAAATCTAGTATACTGTGAGTCATCTAAGAAATTTAATCTGTACCTGACTTAATGTAAGCATATAATTTTGTAAAATTGTGAGAAAATCTCATTGTATTGCTTGAGCCTAGCCCTGTGTGGCTAAGAAAAACTAAACAACTTGATTGCATTGTTTGGACCTAGTCTTGCATGGCTGGGAAACGGGACCTTTATATGTACCCTTGATGTCAAATCATATGCTTCTGAGAACCCTGTTAGGTCTGGATGGCTGTGCAAGCTTGTGTATATGAATTCTAGGCATCTGAAGATTACCCCTCCTCCGAGCCAAGGGATCTGAAGAAGACATCAGATGTCGACAGCTTTCCCAAGAGTCTGGACCTGACCTCTATCAGGACTGCATTTTTCCAGGAGATGCCATCTTGGAAGGATGAGCAATTTCTTGAGAAGTTTTCAGAGTAAAATAAAAGTGGGCGGGGGGGGAGACTGTGTGGAATGAGCGAAAAATTCTCAAGCAGTTTGAGATTCTTAACTTCCCTTTTTCCTCCTCCATTGCTGCTGTCAATCACTTTCATTTCTTTGTTTGCTTTTCCTGCCTCGGGGGGGGGGGCCTTCCTCCTGGCCAGTGGGAGTCAGGGACAGCCCAGGCTCAGTCTTCCTCCCTTCCTTTGGGGACCCTCTCCCCCTTTTCTTACTGTCCCATTTTGGGATGATTTTGGTGAAGTCTGTCTCTCAACCAACAAGAGAGGAGACAGAAGGGGGCTTGACTACATTAGATTATAAATTCTTGCACTGTCTTTTGTAATACGCCTCTTCTCCAAGATGGATAATGGGGAAGACCACCCTCTTCTCCCAGGGAAGAGAGTAATGAGAACAGCTACATAGACCATTCCTATTTTCCTATAGCCCAGAGTCAAGAGAATGCGTTATTTCAGGCACATAGCTTTTTTTCTCTCATTCTCATTCCTCCAAAGCTGCAAGCTTCCTATTCTCCCTATCTCATGCCAGAGAGGTAAGTTCTATCTCCCAAGTGATCAGGTGCAGCAGATTGGATCCTGTTTAATTAGGTCTTCTAGTCTGAGCTTTCCTTTTTTTCTCTTCTACCATGTTGGGCTTAGTCCCCTCATTGTCAGCCTTTTGGTTTCCAAGTTATAATGAACGTGGTCCAGAGCAACCCCTTGCTGGTAAGTATGTTGACACTCTAATCTCATCATAATCACTACTCATGTGGGATCTCTGAACTTTATCCATTTCTTTATCCCTACGGTTGGACCCCAATGCCTTTGCTCAAGGTCCTGACCCTGTAATCCATTCAGGAATTATGAGAAAGGAATCAAAGAATTAGATTTAACAGCTTTGGGGATGTAATGAGGAAGAAAGATCTCTATCACAGAAGGTCTTCAAATGGAGGCTAAAGGGTCCCTGTGCACGTGTCTTCAACTAGATGTGCTCTGAACCTCATTTTAGCTCTGATATTATATTATTTGGTAATTCTGGGAAGAAAAGGCTCCAGTTAAGGGAAATGGCACTTTCCAGTCCCTCTTGCACTGCAGCCACAGATTCATGTTTCAACATTTCCACTTCCTTTTTTAGAAATTGGGTGGAGATAACATTTAAACTGTCTTCACGATCAATAATTTACTAAGCAAACACTTATTAAGTTACATCTATCTTTCAGTTACTGACCTAGGTGCTCAGAGTAAAGAGTCAAAAAATGAAAAAAAATTTGCTCTGAAAGGTGTATACATTCTGTTGCAGAGGATTCCAGGCCCTCTGTCTGAGGCTGTATGGTGATAACTTAGCAAGCCGTCCCCATGGCATGGTCAGGGGAATGAACAGTGAATCTCAGCTCTTTAAGAGAGATTTTTCCCCAGAATTTATTTATTTTTAGTTTTCAACATTCATTTCCACAAGATTTTGATTTCTAAATTTTCACCCCATTTCTCTCGCCCATGCCACACCAAGATGTTAAGCATACTGAGTAGTCCTTCTCCCATTTGCCCTCTCATATATCCCCTCTGCATCCCTCCTTCCACCCCATTCTCCTTACTTTCTTGTAGGGCATGATGGATTTCTATGCCCCATTACCTCTACATTTTATTTCCTGGTTGCATGTAACAACACTTTTTAATGCTTGTTTTTAAAACTTTGAATTCCAAATTCTCTCCCTTCTTCCCTCCTCATTCACCCCCACTGGGAAGACAAGCAATTCAATATAGGTAATATGTGTGTAGTTATGCAAAACATTTCCATAGTAGCCATGTTGTGAAAGACAAACCATATTTTCCTCTATCCTATACTGCCCCCATTTATTCTATTTTCTCCTTTGACCCTGTCCCTTTTCAAAAGTGTTTGGCTCTGACTACCCCTTACCCCAATCTGCCCTCCCTTCAATCATGCTCCCTTCTCTTATCCCCTTCCCCTGTATTTTCCTGTAGGGTAATGATTTTTGCTCTTCATGACTTATCATCAGCACCGGGGAGAGCCACTATTGCTCCAGAAACCTGGTCAACTACATCACCATCATCCAGTACCTCAGGTACAAAAGGTGCACCTGTTAGGCATCCCCAGGAGTGTCTTATTGTGCTTAACTGGAAGAAGAGAAGAACAATGGTCCAGAGCAACTGGAGGTCCATTGAGAGGGGCAGTGGCAAGGAAGGTCTGAGAAAAAGTAGAGGTTTATTGATATGGATGTCAATGGGGCCATGGAGTATGAGTTTCCATTTTAGGGAAGAATAAAACAATGCAAGTCTAAGGTGGCAGAAGGCCTGTTGTTTGATGTGCATAGCTCTTGGTCTTGGGTCTTCTGTTTCCCTCCTCTGTTCCAGCTGGTAAGTACAGCCTGGAACTCTTCTCATCAAACTTTACTGTAATAAACTTATGCTATTTAGAAGTCAGGAATTACCCTGGCACTGGGATTTTTAATAATATGGGTAGAATGCTTCAGCGTGTGGTGAGATTCCATAGGCCCTGCACAATCTCACTCGTGCACAACAGGCTTCTCCACTGTGGGGTTGAAAAGCTGGTTACTCGTTGCCCTTATTTACTTGTCAGCTGAACCATTGCTCAAAGAAAGCAGCATCAGTTCCTCCTGCACTGGATGTAAAGTGATTGCACTGAGATGAGACCTGAGAAGAACATCTGGAGCCCTGAGATCATCTCCCTTGATCCCACAGGCTCGTTGCTAATGTGCAGGGAGGGTAGACATCACAGACAGTGTCCCCATATAGTGTCCATTTCCTCCATTTTCAAATCTGAAATCCATTCCCTTCCCATTTTCTTCATTCCTTGATCCTTGGGAAAGTGATTCCCCTTGTCTGTTGTGGTTGGGAACAAATGCTATCCTGGGGACTCACTTCTCTCCAAGGGGAGATCTATGGCTATGCATCCATGCTAACCACACAAGGAATGGGAGTTTTTCACCATCATGGGCTCGCTATCAGCCTTTAGGGTGTCACTTAATTCCATTTTAACTGTCCCTAATGTTTCTCTCAAGCAAATCTCTCAGCATTTAACCTCAGGGGCCTCAACAATTGTTTTCTTCCACAGATGTCTGAGGGGTGGCTCAGCAACTGGAGTGAATGCTGTGTGCACCCATTGAGGGGGGGCCACCCAATCCCTTTCTAGACAAGGAGAAGTTGTATTTGGAGTCAAGCACCCAGACTGATGGCCTCACCAGACTGGACCCCTACAGTCTGGAAACAAAAAGTTGCTACCTTAGTGGTGAGATTCTTCAATGGGACAAGAATTGACCTGTTACCCTCCAGCATAAGTTCTGTAATGGACCATAGTCCCGATGTTAATTTCTTTTCATCCACAGTCTGATTCCTGTCCTAATTCCCCCAAAACCTAATCCTCCCTCTTCCAGGTACCTGCATCAAATGGGTCATCCCCATTCCTACTTCTCTAGCTTATTTAGTCCACTTCTTTTGTTGTCTGATACGTTTCCATTAGTGGCAGATCCTGAGCTCTGCTTTTTGTCCTGTTAGATGCAGTATTTTACTACTCAACTGGATAAAATCAAAGATGGAAGAAAATGTGCAAAGCACAGGAAAGCAGAAGCATTAGGTGGTTAACAACGTCAGAATTCAAAAGCAATGAACATGAGAAAGGTGCGTCACATCTAAGAACCTGACATTTAGCAAATGCAAAGTCAAAATATGGATATAGACATGCAAAGTGAACTGCCTGACCAGAGGATGATGGGGACGTGACAAGAAAGAATTCATGTCGAGAAGAATATAAGAGTTCAAAAGCACGTGAAAATCTCCACACGATCCAATAGTGTGAGGAAATAGTCCAATTAGTCCCCATAAAGATAAATCTAGACTCTGTGAAGAGGAAGGACATTGTCTATTGTCCTCTGGTCTGCACTATCCCCAGTTACAATATTCTCTTGTTTTCTGAGGATACATGCTTTAGAAAGAACATTAACAGAAAGAAAATGTTCATTATGGAAAGTTAAAACTAAGTACTAAAAGGATTGTTTGAAGGAACTAGGTGTGGTTAGTTATCAATGAAAGATGTTTAATGATTTGTCTTCAAATATTCAAAGGCCTCTCATGGAACAAAGCATTTCACATCCTTCTACTTGACCTCAGAGAGTAGAATTATAAGTAACATGTGAAAGTTGCTTTGGAATATATTTACATTTACAGTAAGGTAAAATTTTCCATTAATTATAGCCATTCAAAAGAAGAATGTACTATGTCAGGAAATAGTGTGGATCGGTCCCTTTAGGCAAGGTCCTCATGCTAAGCCTGAATGGCATTTTGCTGGGAATGGGATTAGAAGAGTTCTTCTATAGGAAGCTTGGACTACAATGAATTAATAATTACAGCTGTGCATAAGGGTTCTTTCCTGCTCTTTGAGATGCCTGAGATAGTCAGTAGGTGGCTTGATCTAGGCTATATTTCTGTAAGCACCAGGACATACCAATAATGAAATGAATTAAGGCTTTCTTTGCTCCAACTGAATCCCCAAAACTGTAAGAGTCCATGTTACCTCTACCTTCGTGGCATAACTTCCGAGAACAGAGGAAGGAAGTACCCAGATGAATGTTAGTCTCCTCCCTTAAGGCTATGACAAGAGAACTCAAACTCTTGTGTCTACTTCATGGCTAAGCCTCAGGGTGGGCAAGCAACAGAGGCAAATTTGTAAAGGTTTTTATTCCCAGTCTCTTCATTCTTGGGTCCTTAAGAAAGTGATTCCTCTTGTCTGTCACAATTTGGCCCAAATGCAACCACATTGACAGCTAGTGATGCTGTCCTAGTATCTATGAAATTTCCTCCTCCTTTTCAGATCTCCTTCATTATATGTAATTTGACTTTTCAGGTTATAATGAGTACCATCCCCTGCATCTCACAACCAATAAGTGTCTTGGTACTCAAATCAACTTTCAGCCCTAAATTCCTTCCACTTTAGTCACCTCTGGGGTCTTTAGAAAGGCATTCTCCACCTCCCACCAGCCAAAGTGTGTCCTGAGACATAGCAAATGTCCTACTACTAGAAATCATCATTAAAACATAAGATGTTAAAATGCTTTAGAAGAGGGCTAGATGCCCTCTGAGGGCTTTTCGTATACTGAGATTCTATGAAGAAAGTGTCCCATGTCAGAAAAAATGGGCTCTAGGTTCTTCCATACCTTCATGATCCATAGATGCTGTTATATTCCCTAGGATTCAAGGTCCTCTGTTTGAGCCTTCATGGTGATAACTTAGCAAGGCATCCCCATGGGATGGTCAGGGATGGTCAGGGGAATTAATAGTGGCCCTGAGCTCTTTAAGAGAGAATCATATCAAACCTTAGTATCATAGTATATGATATCACAGTATATGAGATACTAACCAAGTACTCTGGTCATAGCATTCTCCATGAGGAGCACAATAATACTGAAGAGGGCTGGTGGGTCTGATGTGACAAGCAAATCAACAGAGTCTACCAGCATTCCCATGACTGACTCTGCAGTGAGAGATTCTGTTTCAGAGACTGCAAGAGAAACAGTTATCACAGAAATCATTCCAGGCACAGCTACCATTTGGGACACTCTTCTGTGGCCATGGTCATGAATGGGTTCAGACCTGAGATACACAGAGGAACAATATCTTTTATCATAGAAATGTCAGTTCCACATGAGAGATGCTCTGGAGTGACCACGGGACCTATAAACCTCCTATGCTTCTTGACTCCAGCAGATTTCACAGTCAGCCAAGGATCCAGGGAGCCTTTAAAGGCCACACTAGTGATATGGGATGATGCTGAGGCAGGACCAGAGTCATGCTGAGCTGCCTTGTCCTTCATTGCTCCCGGCATCATCCCCATAGATAGTGGAGGAGACACAAGCACTTTCTTGGTGTCTACAGAAGGTCAACAGAAGGTAAAATTTTGCCCAGCACCTTTCCAGATAACACAGACACCACTGTAATCATTGAAAGAGAACACATGCACTCCCCAGGCACAGGATTAACTCTTTGGTATGACAGGGACTCCATTTCTCTGTGCAGCCGAACTGAAGGACCCAGCTACTCTAGGACACCCTCTGTGGGGAGCATGACAAGCATGACCATGATTGGAGGCCAAAGAAGCCCAGCTGATCCTCCTAACCAATAGCCCACAGGGCCCCCAAATTCCACACATCCTGAGGGTGGCACTCCCTGAACCAATGACTGAATTCAGAACCAGGGACAGTGGAAAGTTACAGAAGAGTTTGAACTCCACCAGCATACCAGGATGGGAGAGCAGCAGACCAGGTAGTCCTGCAGCCTCAGATACCAGCTAATCACAGGGAATTTTCATCCTGCTGAGAGCACAGTTGACCTCATGTCAAGTCCTGTGGGAGGGACCAGCCCAGAACCTGCTGACTACAGGACTCTATCCCAAATCCCAAGTACTACTGGGACCAGATTTGGAGGAGAAACAGACTCATCCCTGATATTAACTATACCAGCACCCGCTGTCTCCAACACCAGTATCTCTGGTGAACAAGAATAGGGGTTCCCTGTTCCTCAACTTTAGCTAAAGATGCAGCTATCATCATCATTGGAGCAGATACCACCCCTACATGCCCGAGGCCACTCTCTCTTTCAATTATAATAACTTCATGTGTGGTTGCCTAGAAGGCTGAGGACATGAGCTCAACTATCCCTGTGTCTGTGATGACAATGACCCTTGGTGCTAAAATCACAAGCACTGTCCCTCTTTCCCATCCAGTTACTCCTAGCCCTGAGTTCCCAAGTATGGTGGCAAAGAGCAGCACAGATGCCCCACTGACCAATTCCTCTCCTAAACCTCAAGTGGAGGCTCATGTGTTATCTCTACTGACTTGATTCCCCTAGAGAGAATGCCTAGTGGTATCCCATATATAGACCTAAAGAAAATCTCAGAGCTGTCTCATAGAAGCAATCAAGATGACTAGAGACATCTCTGTATTTCCCCCAAGGATAAGCACCAAAAGTGACGTGAGACCTTCAGTTTCTCCTAGTACTAACCTTAGGAGAAATTTTAGCAAGTTCTAAGGTTCAGACTCCCAGAGACAAAGGTTCTCTATCTAGGAGTCCCATGGTAACCACCTAATGTTGGATGAGGTACAAGTCTGGCTGCTGGGACCCAGGGTGACCTATGTGAGACTCCAAGTCTAGTGATCCCTAACATTTTACAGGAGAGTGACAGAATCTTTGCTGTCTCTTACTACAGCTAAAGCCTCTGGAGCAGAATCCATAACAGCAATTATTCTTAGCCCAGGATAATTGGATACCCACCCTTCCATGGGCATCTTATCCCCTCCATTCGAAAGCACTAGGACACACACCACTAGTCCTGACCCAGGTATAAGCAAGCACTCTGCCAACTGAGAAATCACTGGGGAAGTAGGTACTACAGTGCTCAGCTGCCTCTGTTTCCACAGAGCTAATTGAAGTCACTGCATCAGCACCAGGGGTAGGCATCCAAAGGTCTTTGAGGATCTAAGTAAACCTACCCAGAAGGCCAGCTCTGCTCTGGCAGTTGGCTGCTGCTGTGACTTTAAGCTTTCCTTATCAACAGTCAGAATGTTTGTGTAAACAGGGTCATAGTCAGTTGCTTAGCAACAGTCCCTCCAACAGGTATAAATAACCTCTACCTGCCTATTTGTATTACCACTTTGGTTGGACCTCCCTAGAGCTTACTCCCTCTCTACGTCTCCTGTACCCAAACTTACAATACATCCCACAAAGTTCAAACTTTCCAATAAGTAAGTAGACTTCTACTTAAATGTCACATTAAGAAGGATTGATTTAACTTTAGAAAATAGTTTGGATCAGGGAAATGAGAATTGTGTTTGGTAGTTTATGATGACAGTGATAATATATTTAATAATTTAAGGTTACATAATTCTCTATAAATATTATCTCGTTTTAGCTTCACAGAGAAGTTTAATCTTATCCCCATTTTACAGATGAGGAAACAGAAGCAGACATAGATTAAGTGACCTATCCAGAGTTGACCTAATCTAGTAACTATATGGGGCTATATTTCAACTCAGATCTTCCTGATTCCTGATCTAGCATTCTCTCCACTTTGCCACAAAAAGTTCTTTTTGTTGGCATTTCTTTCTTTAGGACCTCCATTTTGGGCCATTTTTGAACCTGAATGGTCAAACAATTCTCTCTTTACTCCCTTGTAGTAAAACATAGTGGTTCTTGTGTTAAGATCTTTGACCTCTTTTTGTCCTTTTCATAAAATGCAGGTGTTTACAATGATTCTAACTGTTAGGATTATCAGGGGAACAGAAAAGTACAATTTGGGACTTTACAAAAAGTACATATAGGGACAATGTGTTTTTCATAGTCTCTCATAAACCTCACCTTACTGAACTCTGGATCCAACTATTCTTTTTTTAACATTCATTCTTAAAGTTTGAGTTCCAAATCCTGTTCCCTGCATTCAGCCTGTCCCCTCACTTAGTGAGAGGATAAGCATTATGATACCTATTATATTGGTCAAAGTCATGAAAAACACATTTCTGTATTAGCCATGTTTCAAATAGCAAGAAAAAAGTGTCCCCCCAATCAGTTTTCTCTTTGGAAGTAGATAGAATTTTTTGATTATGGGTCCTTTGCAATTATCTTTGATTATTTTATTGATCAGAGTAGTTAGGTCTCTCACCATTGATGATCATTTCAATATCTCTGCTGACATATAAAGTGTTCTCCTGGTTCTTCTCATTTCACTTTGCATCATTTCTTTTAAGTCTTCCCAGATATTTCCCAAACCCAACCTGCTCATCATTTCTTACAGAATAATAGTGTTGCTGTTGAGTCATTTTCCAGGCACATATAACTCTTCATGACTGCATTTGTGATTTTCTTGGCAGAGTGGTTTGCTATTTCCTTCCCCAGCTCATTTTACAGATGAGAAACTGAAGTAAGACAGGATCAACTGACTTGCTCTGTGGGGTCCCACAGTTGTGTGTGAGGCCAGATTCAAACTCCCTCAAATGAGTTTTGCTGATTGCAAGCCCAGTACTGCAACACTACTCCCTATCCACAATTGAATCTTCCATTGATTTGTACAGATGCTAGTGTGTTGACCATTGCATTTGGCCATCAAAGTTGTCACAAAAAGCACTGCAGCACTGATATATGATCCCTTGGTGATTTTGTCTTCTGACAGTTCCACAAGTAAGTAGAAGCCTCATTTCTGCCTTGTCTTCTGGGGGTTCATCGCCCTTAGCCCTTGTTTCCTGCTCTTCATAGATGATAGATGGAATATCTCCATGGTTTTAGAAACTCAGAAGGGAATTTGTTATCAAGCTGCCCAAGCTGCCCCCATTTCTTTCTTTCAAGTTCTATATATTGTCCAAGTTCATGGAGGTTGTGGAGAAATTACTAGGGGGTCTTTAGGTTACACTTTGGTTTTTTGTTTATAGACTATATATTTCATTTAATCCCCAACTTAACTTCTCCACTCCCAAGCCGGAGCAAGAAAAAACATTGCTCTGGTTGTCATCTTTTCCCAGCACAAATAAGCTGAAGGTTTGAGCTAGAGGGTTATATCAATATATGTTCATAAACATCCTGGGCCCACAGAAAAGTAAAGCTACATGGTGACAGTGAATTTTAAATAGGCTTATATATCAACAGGAACTGCTAATTTGGTAACAGGATTGGTATCCATCAGGCAGTCTCTCAAAGTCCCAGGTTCCCCTCCTACCTTGAATTTGGGTGTTAGATCAGATCCATTTAAGCAATGTTCTCTTCCTATTATGAGTAATTTTCAAGGTGTCCTTAAAGCAGAAGTGGAATCCCGGTCACTCAGAGGCTGGACGTTGCAGACGTTCATATTGATCCTTGGTGAGGAATGTGAATGGTGAGGTTGGGTGATATGCCTAGAATAGGAGTCTTGTTGAGAAGAGTCAGAATTTCTGTCAGAATAACTCCAAACCCATCAACTCTTAGGTATACCCCAACTCAGGGCTCTGTGTAGTGCCAGTGCAATATTCACAGCACTCACAATCATGATAAAGACTGTGACTGTAAATATCACATGACATTCAACCTTAACAAAGCATTCATTCCATTACATAGATTAATGACAGTTTAGGGATAACTGGTGTCAACAGAATTTTGCAACAATATAGGAGGGGAGATTGAAAACCTTTGCAACATTATAATAACAGGGATAATCGCAGACAAGCGTATAAATACCTTTAGGCTTGGGCACAAGCACCGCATCCTTCCCCCCTCAAATGAATGGGACTCCAAATCTTGGGGTAAGGGATGAAGGCCTCTTCTCCATAGCTACTTCAAGCTGAAATTGGACATAGAGCTGTCCCTGCCCAAAGAGGTCCCATTTGAGAGGTCAGTTCTGGAGTTTCTACTGGCCATCTGGAGGTTGGTCAATGCCAGGTCCACAAGGGTACCATTTGAGAGGTCTGTTCATTAGCTGGCATCTGGAGCTCAGTCGGAACTAGGTCCAGGTAATGGCACATCACAGTCACGGATGGGGGATGACATCTGACTTAAACAATGAGGCATCTGCAAGGTAGAGGGTACCGAGACTGCAAGAAACAAATCTTGCAAACAAGTTTATCAGACAAAAATCTTCTCAGGGGTGGCTGTCCCTACTTCAGGAGTTGTTGTCAGACTTTTCAAGTTCCAAAGATGCCCATTTTTGTCTCCTTTCCCTGTCCTTGGAAATGAGGAACAGCAACTGGAGTTATTTTAACTTCTGCTTATTGGGTAGATCCTGAGAACTCTTTCTTAGATAGAGAAAAGTTCTATTGGGAGCTAAGTGACCAGTCCTGGAACATCACCAGACTGGGGCCCTACATCCTGGATGATAAAAGTCTGTTTGTGAATGGTGAGCACAAGTTCTTTGCACATAGTATATGCTTGCTAAATCCTTCATTCATTCATTCATTCATCCAATTTATCCACCAGTCTATATCTGCCCATCCATCCAACTTCTTTATTTGTGTTCCTCTTTTCAAGGGATGGGGCCACATTTCCCCAGTTCACTCTCTCTTTTGAGACCCAGATTTATTTCTCTTGCTTACCCAGTTATCTGGGATGCTATGACACAAATTTTTTTCATACTTCTTCTTAGGAAGTTGTCTCTAGTACATAGGTAGAGATTAAGCTGTCAATGATCTTTGGAGGGGAGGAAATTTTTGTGCTGCCCTGATGTACAACCAATCCCTGACCTGGATCTTCCCTTTAATAATAGTACCAGTGTTGCCACTTTTATTCCCCTATTTCTTGATCCTATTAGCCCCAGATCTCCTTTCTTCAAATTTTTGTCTTTCTTTACAAAGTGAGTCTCTTTCTCTCTCCAGATTATAATCACCTGCCCTTTGCCTCCACCAAAACACAAAAGTATTCAGTACTTCAACTGCCCACATGTCTGGGGGCCCCTGTTGGGAAGGAAATAGTTCATTCACTCTACAATCCATCCCCAAGACTGAGTTGAAGGACAGATAGAGGAACAGAGAGGGAAGGGTGGGGTGGACAAATTGCTATGGTCTTCTAAATTTCATGTTCCTGCCTATAGCACCATCATTCTCTTGGCTCCATAAGATTTAGTTCTGGGTCTCAGTTCTCCTTGGGCTGACCAAGTCTAGGATTGAGTTGACCCAAAAAAACTCAACTCAGTCATTGAGAAGACATCTTTCTCAGTGTCCCAAAGGGCTTCTCATGTTCCTCTAAAATTGTCTCATAGTGAGTGGATATATTCTAGTGGGTTACATTGAGACAGTAATAATATACTATAAAGAGCATCCTAAATCTGGAGTCAGGAGATTTTGTTTCAAATGCTGATTCCAATATGCTTTGTGACACTTCACCAATCACTAAAACTTTCTGAGCCTCAGTTTCTCTGTCCAGTGGGAAAGAAGACTGCTATGCCTCCAGGTTGAGGTTGGGACTTTGTAAATCTTAACATGCCATAGAACTGGTGGGTCACTGGTGGTGTCATGCCTAAGACCCATTTCTTGGCCCTTTGTTATTCTAAGCACAAAACTCCCTTGGAATGCTCTTCCAAAATTAGAGCTTCGAATTTCCTCTCTGTGCTGAACATCAAAAGCATCACCTGTTTTCACATTTATTCCCAACAGCCTTCAGGAAAATGAATCACCAGGAGCTGTGGAGGTTTCTAGACTTCTCAACCCACTGAGTGCCAAAGACAAAGTAAAAAGTCAGTGGGGAAATTGGTTGCAACTGGATGAAGTAAAAGTGAAGTCTGGCCCCTGGCCCTGGGGCAAGAAGTGGTGGAGGTGTGGTGGCTGCCTCTGGGCTCCTGGCCTGCAGATCATAGGGTGACCAAGGGACCATTCAGATGGTAATCATTCTTGCTTTGACCTTCTTTGATCTGGGGTGGTACCAGGTCCTAGGGTGTGTAGCCAGTGTACCAGAGCTTGTAGTGGCTGTAGAAAGGGTGCCTTCCTCAGACCTCTGACAACACTTGTAAAAACCCCAGTGACTTGGGACACAGCTCTCCATTCTGGAAACAGAATGCTACTGTGGCAAAGAGCTCAAAAGTCAAGTAATTGGCTAGCAAGATGAGCAAACAGAGGAAGCACAATCAGACCATAGGAAAAAATCCTTTGGGGGATGGAAAGGATCAAAACATGGAGCCAAAAGAAGTCAACAAAGCAAAACTCCTACAACAAAAGCTTCCAAGAAAAATATGAACTGGTTATGATAGCCATAGAAGAGCTCAAGAAGTATTTTGAAAATCAAGTAAGGGAAATGGGAAGAGAAATGAGAAGGATGCAAGAAAATCATGAAAAGCAGCTAGTCAACAGCCTGATAAAGAATACCCCCCCAAAATACTCAAATAAAAGGGACCCAAAAAGCCAATGAGGAAAAGAAGGCTTTAAAAATCCAAATTGCCCAGATGGAAAAGGAATTTCAAAAACTCACTGAAGAGACTAATTCCTTCAAAATTAAACTGGAGCAAATGGAAGCTAATTTAGAATTTATGAGAAATCAAGATACTATAAAACAGATCCAAACAAATGAAAAAATAAGAAGGCAATGTGAAATACCTCATTGGAAAAACCACTAACCTGGAGCACAGACATAAATCAAGATGATTTAAAAATTATTGGACTACCTTAATGCCATGATACAAACAAGAACCTAGAAATCATCCTTCAGGAGATTCTCAAGGAAAGTTGCCCTGATATTCTAGAACCAGAAGGCAAAATACAAATGGAAAGAATTCACCAATCACCTCTTGAAAAAGATCCCAAGCTAGAAACTAGAAACTAGAGCTAGATGGTGACTATGAATTTTAAAAAGGTTATATCAGCAGGAACTGCTAATTTGGTAGCAGGAATAGTATCCATCAGGCAGTTGCTCAAAGCCCCGGCTTCCCATCCTATCTTGAATTTGGGTGTTAGGCCAGATCCATTTAAGCAATGTTCTATTCCTATTATGAGTAACTTTCAAGGTTTCCTTAAAGCAGAAGTGGATCCTAGGGAATCCCAGGGTGGAAGAGCTTGTCAGAGGTGAAATGTTCATATTGACCCTTGGTGAGGAATGTGAATGGTGAGGTTGGGTGATATGCCTAGAACAGAAAGAGTCTTGTTGAGAAGAGTCAAAATTTCTGTCAGAATAATTCCAAATCCTCCCCATCAATTCTTAGGTATACCCCAACTGAGGGCTCTGTATACATAGTTCCAGTGTGATATTTACAGTGCCCACAATCTTGATAAAGACTGTGACTGTAAATATCACATGACATTCAACCTTAACAAACATTCATTCCATTACATAGATTAATGAAAGTTTAGGGATAACTGGTAACTGGTGTCAACAGAATTTTGCAACAATATAGCAGGGAAGATTGAAAATCTTTATAACAACAATATAACAGGGAAAATCTATGATAAGCACATAAACAATAGGTCAAAATGGGGGCTTGGGCACAAGCACCCCACCCTTGCCTCCTCAAATGAATGGGGCTCCAAATCTTGGGGTTAAGGGATGAAGGTCTCTTCTCTATAGCTACTTCAAGCTGAAATGGGACGTAGAGCTGTCCCTGCCCAAAGAGGTCCCATTTGAGAAGTCAGTTCTGGAGTTTCTACTGGTCATCTGGAAGTTGGTCAATGCCAGGTCCACAAGGGTCCCATTTGAGAGGTCTGTTCTTTAGCTGGCATCTGGAGCTCAGTCAGCACCAGGTCCAGGTGGTGGCACATCACAGACATGGACAGGGGATGACATCTGACTTAAACAATCAGACATCTTCAGGTAGAGGATACTGAGACTGCAGGAAACAAATCTTGCAAACAAGTTTATCAGACAAAAAATTAAAAAAGAGACAAATGTAGGATCAGCCATGCTTCTGGAGTCCTCAGGATGAAGAATGTGAGTAAAAATATCATCTGGTGTTCATTTGCAAAAATAGAACAGACTCTTTGTACAGAGGACAGAAGCACAGCATTTATTTAAGCAACAGAAAACTGAATCCCAACACCAGGAAACCAAATCCATCAAAGCAACATAAAAGTTAATTCACCACAAAGTAGCAAAGAGCCAAGCCTTCCCACAAACCAATACAAGATCAATATTTACTCAGGAAAATCTCCATCTCCTTTCCTGGGCTCCTCTCTCTCCCACTGTCTGGCTCTGGCTCCCAGCTTCCTGTGACTCTGCTTCCCTTCAGCAAACTCCTCCCACCATACCTCTATGTGATTACATTCAGCCTATTGGGGACAGAGTTTACTTTCAAAGCAGGAAGGGTCTTCAAATTCCCCCTATAGGTCTATTAAGGGGCAGGAAGATATCAAATCCCCATTCCCATTAGACTCTGATCCCAGAATTCTTCACAAGAAGCACAGAGGAAGGAAGGATAGTTTTGGACCTTTTTAGCAGAGGCAGTCACCACAGAGACAACTCCAAGTCCAGATATAGATATAGAACCTATGCTCCATTTCTCACTGTGGCCACTATAACAGAGGACTTTTGGCTTCAGCCACACAGGAGATCCATGCCATCCCCCCCAGAAACCTTAGCTCCAGCTCAGACATCATCTGAAGCCACCATGGAGCACTGCTAATGCCCCACTCTCTCTGACTCCAGTAGAACACACAGCTTAGACCCCAGTGTTCCCTTAAAGACCATCTCAGTT
This sequence comes from Pseudocheirus occidentalis, assembly GCA_028646575.1. Taxonomy (NCBI): domain Eukaryota; kingdom Metazoa; phylum Chordata; class Mammalia; order Diprotodontia; family Pseudocheiridae; genus Pseudocheirus; species Pseudocheirus occidentalis. The sequence goes on from CM053594.1 coordinate 42,586,008, forward strand.
GAAAAAACCTTACTATACATTCTGTAGACACACAACTGTAGCACAAACAGCTAGGGCATGTCTTGACACCTTGACTTCATGGCCCTCTCTACTCTAGTTGATTCTGGAACCAGTCACAGAGAACACATGCACTCCCCAAGCACAGGAGTAACTCCCTGGCCTGACAGGGGCTTCTCTTCTTTACCTAACTTAAATGAAAGACCCAGCAACCCCAAGACTGTCTCCTCAACCTCTCTGGGGAGCAAGACAAGCATGTCTATGACTGGAGCCCAGATAAGCCCAGTTGAACCATCGCCCTTACCCCTAGAGGCCCCAGAGCTCCCAGAGCCCAGACCTCTGGAGCGGGGGGGAATCACTCCCTGTGTTGCACCAGGAATTATATTCAGAACCAGGGATGGTGGAGAGTTACAGATTAGTTTTGCCTCCACCAGCACACCAGTGTGGGAGACCAGAAGACCAGGAAGCCCTACAGCTTCAGATACCATCACACTCTTCCTAGGGAAGTTTCATCCTGTTGAGAGTACAGCTAGCCTAATGTCAAGTTCTATGGGAGGGTCTAGCCCAGAGCCAGTTATCTACACAATTCCATCCCACACCCCAGGTACTACAGAGACTACAGAGACCAGGCTTGTAACACCTGTAACACGCTCATTTGTTGGTATTAGCCTGAGCAGCACCTGCTGACATCACTAGTATCTCTGGGGGCTCTGCTTGGAACACAGTTCCACCCAACTAGCACTGATACCACAGATACAGATTTCATCATAACTAGGTCACATATCCCCCCTACATGTCCAAGGACCCTGTCTTATTCATCTCCTATAACCTTATCTGGGTGACTGGAGTCATGAGCTCAGCTAACCCTGGCACTAAAACAGATTCATCCTTGGAACTGACCATAGTAGCTTCCACCCTCTCTGTTACTAACATCTTTGGGGCTCTTCCTGCAATAGGAATAAGAAGAATTCCTCCCAACGGGCACTGCAACCAGGGATGATTTAGGGTTGTCTTATAACATTGAGGACAAAACCTCAGTTATTTCTGAGACTAATATCACCATTCTCAGCCTCAGAAGCAAGGTCACAGGCCTTCCTGTGAGAGTCTCTCCTTCCCACAGTGTCAAACTTTTCTTTTCTGAGGTCCCAAATACAGTGGCAGAGAACAACAGCAATGTTCCACCCACTGCCCCTACTCATTCAATTCTTTGGGCTCCATGATTCATGGAATTTCCACATATTGACTTCATGATGGCCACCCCACTGGGTCTCTCTCTAGCTAACCTAGCTAGAGAGGACACAGTCAATTTTATCATGACATGGATCATAAATCCATCTTTATGACTCTTCTAGGGCTCAGCATTAGCTCAGTCTTTCTTCCTTGTAGCAGTAAAGAAATTTAAGGAAATTCTGAGGCTTTGACTTCCAGAGAGAGCAGCTAAGTTTTCAGGGGGCCATTGGTGATCACACTGACCCCTGTCCATGTTGGATCAGGATCAGATTCAAGCCTCTGTGACCCAGGCAAAGCTATCTGAGACTGAAAGTTGTTCATTAAGATCAACATTAATCATCAGAATCCTACAGAAGAGTGACACAGAATTTCCATTGTCTCCTATTGTAACTGAGGTCTGTGGAGCAGGAATACCTTCTACTCTGACTCCAAAACCCCAAGGTGACCCAGGTTTTCTTAGAGACAGAGTTTTTCAAAACTTTTTTCACCTTGCCCTCTACCTCAGAAAGCCCAAGAACTCATATTACCAGGCTCAAGAGGGCAAGAAGCATTGACCAAACAATTTCCAGTCTGTCAACTAAGAAATTATTAGAAGTATGCATGAATTCAGCTGCTTCTGTTTCTTTAAAACTTCCTGAAGTCACTGCATCAGCACCAGGAGAAAGTATCCAAGGATCCTCTGAGAGTCTAAATGCATCTCCTCAGGAGGCCAGCACTGCCCTGCAGAGTAGAGACCAGGATGACCTTGTTTCATTACCCAAGGTCACTACTTCCTAAACAGATGTGGCTTACTGGCCATTGAGAAAACAACCTCTCTCCTCAGCCTTCCCAAGCCGCTGAATCTCCAAGCCAACACCCAGATCCTCTCTACACTTTTCTAACAACCTGGAATGGCACATTCCCTCCAGAATTACTCTTTGGTGGGCCCATGAGGCAGAGAATACAAAATGTAAGAAGATGTCTGTAGAACAGCCAATTTTAGCTATCAACCTACCCTTCAGCCCCAGTCTGGGCATATCTCCAACCCCAGTGTTCTAAGTCATAGAGGAGAGCAGTGCTATCTCTGTGTCCCACCCCTGTACTTGTTAGCAGTTCCACCCAAGAAGGGGCCCCTATGACAATAAGCTTGAACACTGGATCTGAAAAGATTTTTGTAGAAACACCCACTTTAGTGGTCAACTTGCCTCCAGCCTCGTGGGCATCAGCGGTTTCTCTCACCTCAGTATTCAAAGTCTTAGAGTACAGCAGTGCAGTCTGGGGGCAGGGATGACAGCCTCTGTCACCCCTGTACCTGCTAGCTCCACCCAAGAAGGGGCATGCCCCTAGGACATCCAGCTTGAATACTGGATTTGAAACAATTTCTGTAGAAGCACCAACTTCAGTCAGAACACAAGAAGACTGAACATCATCAGGGATATCTCTCATTCCAGTGTACACAGCCTCAGAGGGCAGCAGTGACAGGTCAGGGATGACAGCCTTTTGTTCCTACTCTTGTACCTACCGCTCCACCCTTTTCACAAGAAAGCAGACATTTAGATGTGGAAGTGCATGGAAACAGGTTGGAAACAGGGAAAGAGGAAAGACAGATTTAAAAGGAATAAAGGGCAAGGGTAATACAATTTGGGGAGGAAAGTCACAAGCAAAACAAACTTCATCCTTGCTGTCAACAGTAAATCCCTTTATCCACTGCTATGTTCAACACCAACAGCATCAATCTTGCCTTTTACATCTCCAAGTTCTTTGAAAAGTACTCTTCACAGTATTAGTATAGAAGAGAGATTGTAGAGAACTTCTGGGGTTGAGAGGCCTCAACAGAATGTTCCCCTTCTCCTTGGATACTGTGTTTACTGGTAACAATTGTTTGGGATACATGCTGACCTGTATCTTGCCCAGCTATTTGGGACACGGTTCATGGTATGCATCCGTCGTATGTGTAATTCACACATTGTTAACAACAGGCAGGAGCTAGGAGGGTCTGGATACATTGGGGTTTTTTCTTATTGGAATGATTCCCAAGGTTGTGGTCACCACGTAATCACAGAGACTCAGACTTGTGGTCATGGAAACTCCTTCAATATTATGTATATAAGGACTAAGAAACATTTGTTTGTTGGCTCTGTATGGAATGGATATGCAATAAGCATTCTATGGATTACACCCCCGTCTCTTTTCTTCACCACTGGCTAGCCACTGGCTGAACTGGTCATAGCACAAGATGACTTGCCTTTCTGGAATCATTGACCTCAGAGACCCTAATGGGCACAGTGACTGAAAGGAAAGAACCTACCCTGGTTGAATCCACATCCACAATGGACTTCAGCAGAGAAACTGATGGGAATCACTTGTGGACAGAACCCCAGTCTCAGCTCTGCTCCTGGGAAGAAGGCCAGATCAATAAGGGTGGAGGTTGGGGCAGATGAAGGAAAGTCTTTGTCTGGGATTCTGAGGATACATCCATTTGGAAGCCATCAACATAACTTCAGGCACCTTGTTGACAGGACTGAGAACATGTCTAGGGCCACATTTACACCACTGGGTGGATAGATAATATCTAACATACACATACTTCTCCTAATATGTGCTGGGTACTTTGCTAAGTACTTTACAATGATTATCTAATTTAAATCTTACAACAGCCATTGGAGATGGGTGCTATTATTTTTGCCATATTGCAGATAAGGAAACTGAGGTAGACAGAGGTTAATGATGTCACTTCCCCAGGTCACACAGCTAGTAAGTGTCTGGACCTGGATTTGAGTTGGTTCTTTTTGATTTCTGATAAAGTCATTAGCTTCCATCGGCTCCAATCTAATTTTGAAGGAATTATTTTCTTCAGTGAGCTTTTGAAATTCCTTTTCCATCTGACCAGTTCTGACGTTTAAGGCATTCTTCTCCTCATTGGCTTTTTGGATCTTTTTTCCCATTTGAGTTTGTCTGTTTTTAAGGTCTTATTTTCTTCAGTCAGGATGTTGACTCTCTTTTCATGATTTTCTTGCAATATCATTTCTCTTCCCAATTTTTCCTCTATTTCTCTTACTTGATTTTCAAAATCCTTCATGAGCTCCTCCATGACCTATGACCATGGAGGCTTTTGATGCAGGAGTTTTGACTTTGCTGTCTTCTTCTGGTTCTGTGTTTTGATCCTCTTTGTCCCTAAATAATATTGTATATTCTGACAGCACTTCCTTGTCTTGCCAGCCAATTACCTCACTTTGAGTTCTTTGCAATGCTTCCAGAGTGGAGAGTGCCATCACCCAGATTTCTGTGATTCTGTGCAGCTGCTGTCAGAGCTATTGTCAGAGCTATGAGGAGGGCACCCTCTCTACAGTTGCAACAAGGTATGCCATCCTAGCACTCCTCACCCCAGGACTGCCACCCAAGACTGCGACCCAGATACAAGCAGGTAAAAGCAAGAATGATTACCCTCTGAATGGATGCTTGGTCCCCCTCCTATCTGTAGGCCTGGAGCTCAAGAGGCAGATACATGGCAGTAGATGGAGCCACTGTCTCCTCTGCCTCCCTGGGGCAGGAGCCAGACCATGTTCTCTGCTTTCTCTCCAAGCTCCAACAGAATTCCCCACTGATCTTTTACTTTGTCTTTGGCATTTATGGGTTGAGAAGTCTGGAAACTGCCATAACTGCCAGCGATTCACTTTCTCAAAGTCTGCTCTGGTGCATCTATGCTGCGAGTATGTGCCATTGCAGGTCTGTACTTCTGTGGGTGTGGGCTGCCATGAGTCTGAGCCACCCACAGGTCTGAGCTGCCACAAGTCTGCACCACTGAGGGTCCCCATGAGTCTGGACAGTACAGCTCTTCACTCCCAGCTTGGTATCATAGACACTTCCTGTTGGCCTGCTACACTGCTGTCAGTGGGAGATTTCTTTCTGTCATTTTGTGGGTTCTATAGCTCTAAAATTTGTATAGAGTCTTTTTTTTACAGGTATTGGGGCAGAGAGGGAGTTCAAGGAAGTTCCTTCTTTTACTCCTCCATTTTGGCTCCACCCCTGAGTATGTTCATCTTGACTCCAGAATTCTATGTACTGTTCTCCATAACTGCCAAAATCAGCTGCTTATCTGGAACTTACTCAGACCAGATTGTTAAGAGAGATCTTTCTGGAGGCACAGAGAGTATTACAGCCAGGTTTCTCACCTAAGTACTCTTGTTTCAAGTCCAAAATTCTTTCAATTGGACCATGCATATTAATAGATATGGAGGAGAAGGGGAAAGAAGGTTCCATTTACATGAAATTGTTGTCTAAATGGTGGGCATGAAACTAATTTCAAAGCAGTATACAGTGTCAGAATTGGAAGAGGAAACAAGTATAAAAGAAAAGAGCAGTGAATTAGGATCAGAGAACCTGAGTCCAAATCCAGCTCTGTTACCCCTATGACTTTGGCCAAGATTCTTTACCCTTCCTTCTCTCGATCTCAGTTTCCTCATCTGTAAGTAAAGTGAGGAGATTGGACTTGTCAATTTCTAAGGCCAGGCACAGACCTAAATCTAGCATCCTCTTAGAAACAAATACACCCTCAGAACATCTTATAAATTTCAAAATAGAGAAGGAAACATCCATTTTGACTTTGCTGTGGGCACCATTAAAGGTCCTTTTTTTTCACCATACATGTTTGACTTGTTGAAAAAAAAGACTTAATTGGGAAATATACCTCCCACCTCTTGACAGAGAATCAAGATCACAAATTGATTTAAAAAATAAAAAATAAAAAAATAAAAAGGGAACAAAAATACGGAGTTGTTTGGTTACTAGCCTATTACTAGATTATGTAGGAGGTGG
>CM053594.1:42592528-42656510 GCA_028646575.1 Pseudocheirus occidentalis
TTCTATGTGGACATATAAACATGCAATCAGTTGGAGCAGACTTGAGGGCTTACTAAGACCATGAAGTTGCCCTGAGGAAGCAGGTAACATAGAAGAGAGTTCAAGGAAGGTAGGTGGTGATAAGGAGTCTAATAATATGCCAGTCTAGAGGGGATCTTCCTTCCTTGGATTGTATAGCCAGATTTCTCATTTTATTGGCCAAGAGAATAAGCTAGAAATAATGGAAAGGGTAGCCTTGGTGAATGTGGGACGTCAGAGCATAAAGTAGCATTGGGTAAAGGTGAATATGAGACTTAGGGGAAAGTCAGAAGGGAGGCTGGTCACAGAAGGGGGAAAGTCATTGAAGGTCATAGCCATGAAGGCCTGGTGGACAGGTCATACCAAGAGGGTGGTGAGAAGTTGGTTTGGAGGTTACAGTGGGGGTCTGATGAGCTGGTCACAGTAAAGAGTAGGGTGAGACAGAAAGCAGTTGGGGAATCTATTTGAGTATGGATGGAAGTGGCAAGATGGGAGGCTGCTGAGGAGTAGGAGGCTAGGACTCTGAGCAGGGGTGATGTGAACCTGGTGGGCAAGGCAAAACACTTAGAAAATAGGCATAGGTGGATGCTCATATCACAGTGGTAGGTCAGAGTGGGAAAGGGAGATCAGGGTTGTTTGATTTGAAACCAGGGGTTGAGGGAATCACACACTGGGAGGGTTCTGGCACCAATGCATCAAGGGTCTTCTGGTTACTCCAGTGGTGTATAATTGCCAATCAGTTGGTCTTTCAGGGGTGTTATCTGGTCAATTATCCCTAGCCATTGTGTTCAGGACCAATATGGGCACTGGGTTTTTCCTTCATCCTCCACGCTTGGCAATGGGATGGAGCACATCAAAGTCTGGCAGACTGCCAGAGAGAAATGATGACTCCTGAGGAGGTATAATGAACCCTAGATCCTAGGCTTCTCTCTCTTCAGTTCCTGTAGGCCCTCCTGAGGATTCACCTACCCCAGGGCAAATGGTAAGAAAGAGACAGAGTCAGTGAATTCTAGCCAATCCAGAATGGGCAAGGTCCACATTTATTCCACCCTACTCCAGGATATTATCCAGGTTCAAAGTGTTACATCTTTATTGTAGTCCATCATTAATGAATTTTCCTCAGGTCTAGGTGGGAGAGGTAAGAGCCGATGGCTTGTCTTTGGACCTTGTAATCTTCCCTTTTTTTCCGCAGGCACGTGGTGACCTGTACAGGATTGAGGGATGGAGGATGCTCAGGAGTTATGAGGACATGACCCTTTCTGAGAGCCTCTTGTGCATAGCTTTGAACCCAGTTTTGCTCCCCAGAGAGGGCATGAAGGCAGCCCTGGTGAAGTCCGGGAGCCAAGGATATTGGAACTAGTCTTCCTTGTTTGCTTTGTATATTTCTTCCCAGCCCCTACCCCAAAAACCTAAGATCAGGCTTAGGAGAAAGCACCCAGGAAAAGTATTCATGAGCTTCATTGAGAGAACTCTCCACTAATTGAGAACAGAATAGGAAGATTCTGAAAAAAGACAACTTGGAACTTTCTCCCATGTCAATTCATTCTCTCTGTCTCTGTCTCTTTCTGTCTCTAGCTCTGCTTCTGCCTCAGTTTCTGACCGTCTCTTCATCTTTATCCCTTTATCCATCACTGTTTCAGTCTTTGTCTCTTTCCAGCTTTCTTGGTCTCTTGTCTCTGCATGTCTGTCTCTGATTATCTCTCTAACTCTCTCCCTCCATTTTCAATTCTGCTTCATAAACATTTGTTAATCACCTACTTATGGGCTGGGCACTGTGCATTTTCACACTCTCTCTGTCTCTCTCTGACACACAGACATCCCTTCTCTCTCCAGTCCAGAGGACTCAGGCACACACACTCTCTTCCTTCACACATGAACAGATACACACTCTAGTGCTTTACACTTCCTAAATGACATTCTAGTTCACATTGACTACTCTTCTCCTACAGGAGGATACATATGTGAGGCCATAACCACACCTATATTCTCACATATATATACTCACTGACTCTCTGAGAGGCATACTAGGTCATGAGATCACAAATTTAGAGCTGGGAAGGATATTGGAGCCTATCTAATACAATCTCTCCAATCTCTCCATACAGATGAGGAAACTGAAGTCTATAGAAGGCTGTTGATGATGATCACATCTATTAGTTGGATTTGAATCCAGGTCCTCTGACTCCAAATAGAGTGATCTTTCCACTGTGCCACCACAAAGACTCATTCTCATAGAGATACCCTCTCTGTCTGTCTCACACACACAGTTCTTACTGGCTCTTAGGGGTTCTCCAAGTTCTCTTACCATAAAGCAGCTCATAAGACTTGCCACGAGTCCCAGGAACATACCAAGGCAAATGAGGATGATGCCCCAAAAAGGCATGCCTGGGAGAAAAAGAGGTGATGCTGATGGGCCATTATGGGGATGAGGGGACAACAGAGTGGGGAGCGTCCTTGGGAATTCCCACTAGATGGGAAGGGAGGGGACAACGAGAAATATCTGGGGAGCCTGGAAGCCGGAGGACCTAACCCAGAGCATCCCCCACCTCCCACACCACCAGACCTTTGTCCTTCAGAAGAACCTGACATAGGGGAGAGGGGGTGGTCAGACTTTGAGAGTGAATTTAGAGGAAGGAGATGGGGCTCAGGGCATAGGAGAGAAGGAGCTGGGCAAACTGAGGGAAGGTCACTTGGAGGCAGAAGACATGGTTCAGGGAACCCAGTGACACATCCTGGGACCTGGGAGGATGATAGCATAGGCACCCAATGTCAGAACAAGGAAGGGGACAGTAATACTGAGTCATATCCAGGGACAAGGGAATGGCTTAAGGTGCATGGCACAGCATGCTCCTCATGGCCACCCCCCTTCACAGGGTGCTCAGGAAGTGGAGAAACACTTAGATATTTGACAACTGGTAGGGATGATTGCAATTCATTTATCTGATGAGTCCAGTCCAAGACAATGTTCTTGGATGCTCAGCATTGAGTGGACTCCCCACCACTTCTCCTACTCTTAAGTATCAGCCTCAGCTCCCCTTTCCCCCACCCCCTGGGAACTGGCATGGGGCAAGGCTGAGCCCACACTCACCACTTTTCTTAGTTCCATCTATTCTGTTGGTAGGATACTCTGAGGACAGAAAAATATGGAATAAAGGTAAGAAACCTATGGTCTTGACCTGGGGAGCTAGATTGGGTGAGGAAGGTTTGTCTGAGAGGACAAAAGGTGGAGAGACCACAGGGGACAAGGATAAACATATGGGGATCATGGAGATAGATGATGGTAGGGGACAGGGAAGGCAATGAAGTGGGGTGGTTAGGGAGGGAAGAGTGAATATAGGCATCAGAGAATGTTGAGGGAGAGTCTTTGGGGATTGAGATGTCAGAAGTCCAGCATTCCAGGAATTCCTCATCCCTCCTCACAGCCCATCAGTATTCATTCCCCAAGAATCCCCTTAAAACAACAGAGACACCAGGCTGAAGGGCCAGCCTCACACTTCACCCTCTCACCATCCACCAGGACACTGTCTCGATCTAGAGTAAAGTCTTTTAGCTTGGTGCCATTGTTTGTCAGTCTGAGGAACTCTTCATAAATAGCAGCCTTGTCAAAGCTCTGTGCTGGAGAGATTGGTGTGAACTCACATAAAGAATCCACCCCTGTGTGGCTGCCAGGAGAGACTCGCCTAAAGGAGAGTGAGTGGTATCAGTGAATGAGAGAGGAAGGAGGCAGGTGGGCAAGAGGGAACCCTAAGCAATGGCCTCAAGGGAAGTGGCTGCACTGAGCAGGTCTCTGACCCTGGCAGGAACCTTCCAGATAGGGGACCTCTTCTCACTGCACTGTGTGGCTGCTAGTGCCCCCACCCAAAATTAGACTTATTTCCTAAGTGTTTTGTGAATATTCACCTATGGATCTAGATTGTAAGCTCCTTGAGGACATGGCCTGCTTTATGTTTTGTATCTTTGGCTTGGTGTATTTCCAGCAAAGTATTCTGCTACAGAGCTTAGTAAATGGTCAATGACTGTAACCTCCTTGAGTGCAAAGACTGCTTCATTTGTGTATTTCTGTATTATATTCCCCAGCACCTGCCCTACCCCTTGGGACATAGTAGGAGATTTATAAATGCTTGTTGATTGACTGAATGATTAATTAGCCTCTCATATAGTTTGGCAACATAGGCCTGCTACTTGCTGTATCTCCTGGACCAGGGGTGGGGAACCTGTGGCTCCAAGACCACATGTGGCCCTTTAGGTCCTCAAGTGTGACCTTCAGACTGAATCCAAACTTCACAGAACAAATCTGTTTAATGAAAAGATTTGTTCTGAAAAATTGGACTTTGGACCCAGTCTAAAAGCTCCACTCAAGGACCTAGAAGGCCAGGCCACCTTCCCTGGGTGCTGGTTTCAGGCAGTTTTTAGAAGGAAAAAAGGGAAGAAAGGAGGGAAAAAGGAAGAGGAAACACCAGGTTCCTGAGGCACACCAGAGAAAGGGCTAGAAGAGATATCCTTGCCTGAACATGTTCTGTTCTGGGAACTGGTCTCTACCAACAGCCACTTCCCATTATTATGGCGGTGAGAAGTTAGGGTGAAGTGGAGTCTTAGATGGACCTGTCCCCAGGGAGAAACCTCACCTAAAAGTCTGTACTTGACAATCAGAGAAATAGCTTTTGATGCTGCTGTTTCTGAAGAGATGGTTTAGCTGTAAGAAAAAGGAACATTTCCTGGGATCCAATCCTCAGTCTGGATTGTGCCCAGAAAAAAAAATACTTTAAAAAAAGCAAAGTCATGCTATTGGGCTAGCCTGTCTGTCTGGCAGATACCAGCCCAGGTGGGCCCAGATGAATATAAGAGATGGGCTGAGCTCACCTTCCTGGGTACCAGGGACAACCCCAGGTATGGTCAATCTCTCCCTGACCATGTTTAAAGTTTTCTAGAGAGGACCTTCCTTCCCTGTTTCAGGGTCAAACCACCCCCTTTTTCCTTCTCACAAGGTCATCTTGGGTAAATCGCAGATCCCCTTTCACACTCAGCATCTCCTTCTGTAACATGAAGGGGCTGGCTAAATGGTATCCAAAGCCACTTCAATCTCTTCCTCCTAATTTTTTCTGTCTATTCCCTTCCTTGAGTCTCCTCACTGCTGTCGTTTCTCCTGCCCCACTAGAGGTAGCATGGTGTACCTGGGGTCAAGGAAGACCTGAGTTTGAGTTCCTTTTGTGATATACTGGCTCTGTGGTGCTAGGAAAATCATAGTATCCAAACCGAGAGTTGGAAGGGACCTTCAAGGATATCAAGTCCAACTCCAGCATTTTACAGATGAGGAAATGGGAGCTAGGAGTTAAGCGGCTTGTTGGGGGTCACAAGCAAGTGTCTTAGGATTTGAACTCACGTCTTCCTGACCCCAAATTCAGCACACTACCCTATCTGCTTCACCCAACAGGCAATTTCCTTTAAGTTGCAGATTAAGTATTGCTCTGCTTTGGTAGAGGGAATCACTTCACTGAGACATTTCTATATCCAGTATATGGATACACTATATCCATATGTCCAGTAAAATTTTTTTTTTTGCTTTTTGGAGGGCATTTGGGGTTAAGTGACTTGCCCAAGGTCACACGGCTAGTTTGTTTTTGTGTGTGTATGTTAAGTGTCTGAGGCCGGTTTTGAACTCAGCTACTCCTGACTCCAGGGCCGGTGCTCTATTCACTGAGCCACCTAGCCTCCCCTCCAGTAAAAATTTAAAAAAACAATTGGGGGGGAGGGGAGGAAAGCACTCCCACCTCCCTACCTCTACAAGCCCTATGTGTTGCCCTCCTGACACCATGCTCTTAGAGAGTCTTTAGACTGAAATTTCTTCTATTTATTCTCCGGAGAGCCTAGTGGATGGAGGCTGTACAGGATTCTGCTAAAGTTCTAATGTGGCCCATGCTCTGGGGAAATGGTCAGGGAAGCGCCCACTTAGAGATCCCTGCTGGCTGCTGGCTATGGCTCTCCTGAGAAGCCCAATGGAAGGCTAGAACTTCACCTCATATTCGATGCCATTTTTGTTCTCCTGATACTTGGCTGAGTCAGGACGTGTCAGATCTTCAGAATAGAGTAGGCTTGTGATAGTGAAGTTCAGCCGGAAGTTCTGGGGTCTGGGGTCAATCAGTGGCTTAGCTGTAGACAATGGGGAGGCTAGTTCTAGTTCTGGGGAAAGAACAAAGAAAATGGTGATGGTCATGGTCATGGTCATGGTCATGGTCATGGTCATGGTGACAATGAGAATGGTGATGATGGTGGAGTCCCAAGCTGGGAGAGGTCAAAGAGGGGTCATATAGGTTTCCTTTGCTCTAGGGCTATTCCCTTGCTCTAGGAACAGAAAGAGGACTGGCCCTTTCTCTGTCTCATGCCCTGACCTTCTGAGATAGATGGCACCAGTGTCCATTTCAGAAGACCAGGAAGTACCTGAGGCTCATTTAAGAGTTTGGTTCCCTCATTTTACATGTGGAAAAGGCAAGATGCAGTGAGGTTTGTTCATCAGATCTGGAGACCTACCTGAAACCTCCTTTTAAGTCTTGTCTTATGATGATCTTTCCCAGGACACTTTCCTTCTGCATTTGTGTAAACTCCAGAAATTCCCAACAGAATAAGCCCCCAGAGGTAAAGTAAAATGCACACAAGATTAGGAAGCCCAGCTCCATTGTCACCTCCTCTGGAAGGCTCCCTGAATTTCCCAGGCCAGGAATAGCCAATCCTTGAGGACCTCACAGAGCTCTTTGTTATGCTCAGATCTAATGAATTTATAATGCAATAATCTATGATATCTACAGCCAGCTCGCCAAATCTCATAAGTCTCAAGAGGGTATAAATCTGCATTGGAAGAGATAGCTTTTCCACCAAATACTCTGTTCATACATGAAATCACAGACCCAGTCTCCCCTCTTATCTCCTTCTTTATCCCCTTGAGAGCAAATGTGGTGAAGTGGGTAGAGAGCAGACTTCAAAGCCAGGTAGACCTGGGTTCAAGTCCAGCTGCTTTGGCACATACTGTCTACTTGACCCTGAGCAAGTCCCTTTACCTCTCGATATCACTCTCTAAGACTTTAAGGTACAAAGTATACATTGACGTGCACTGGTAAAGGTAGTTCCCTAAGTGGAGTTCTCTGTGCCTATGAAATCCCAGGCATGGACCTCTGGAGAGGAGGAGAGGGGAGGGAAGAGGAGTGGAAGGGAGAGGGGAAGGAAGAGGAGAGGAGAGAAGCAAGGAGAGTAAAGGAGAGAAGAACGCATAGTATGGTTTTCCATATTTGTATCTACGTATCTCTGGTTTCTCTAGTGGGAGGTGAGGAAGGAGGGAGGGAGACCATTTGGGACTTCAAATGTAACAAAAAGTAAATTAAATTTTTAAAAAGAAAGGAAAGGGACCTTTATTTAGCACCTGTTATATGCTTTAGAAATATTCCCACATTTGAGACACCAGATAAATGTTTTCTAAATGAAAGTGGTTTGAACATTCATAGAGGAACAGATAGAAGGGGGAGTCTGAAGGGGTAGAGAGGGACAAGGTATGTGAAGGCCCCTTGGGGCTCCACTTTAGCTTTGGGAAAGCTTTCCTCACTGGAACTCTCAGAAGGCATGCGGAAAGGTGGTAAGGTTCTGCCCTGAACAGAGACCATGATCAGCTTCTTGTTTGGGGCAGAGGGACTGCAGGGATGCTCTGGAAGTCTAATTGGTTTTTTCACGCCTCTGACACTACCTCTCTGTGACTTTGGGCAAAGTCACATCTGCTCACTCAATCTCAGTTTGTTCAAATGAAAACTGACAATGTTGAAGTCTCTGAGGCCCTTCCCAGATCGAGCCTTCTACATTCTGTATGCTAAGGCTACTCTCTAAGCTCTGACTTCCTGTGTTCTAAAGGCTCTCCTAGCTCTGATGTCCTGGGTTCTAAGGGCCCCCCCAAATCTGCATTCTAAAGGGTCTGCCAGCTTTGACTTTCTAGCTTCTAAGAACCTTCCTGTTTTATCTATGTTATGACTTATATTCTAAGGAACTTCTAGCTCAACACTGTTTCAATTCCCTAAGTCTTAATTTCATCTCCACTTCCTGGGATATAAGCTTCCCAAGTGCTCCCTTCTGCTTTTGCTCTCCTCCCATTTCCTGTCCCCTCCCTCACCACCGCCACCCCCGCCCAGTCATACAGTCCCCAGCATCCTCCCTACTTGTCACTTGAATGTTATCCAGCTTGTAGAAGTCCCCGAGCCAGTGAGTTGTGGCATTCCAGGTCCTGTCCAAAAATACTTGTCTAGTGGTGCTGGGATCAAGGTTGGAGGAGAAGCTGCAGTTGCAGGTGACCCACACGGAGCCCATCCTATGGACCAAGATTATGGCACATTTGGTTTGTAGTTTATGAACTTGACTAGAAAAGTAAAATCAAACTCTTACAAGAGAGAATACAAAGCACACACATGGGGGGAAAGGGATGGAGAGGGAGAGGGAGACAAGGTGGGAAACAAAGTCCAAAGGAGACTGAACACCCTGAGGAGGCCTAGAGATGGGTAGAGGGCAGGGCATATTGAAATCACTTCAGGGGAAGATTAAGGGCAGGTCACGAGGTGGTGGGACACCAGGCATACAGAGTTATACCTTGCCAAGAGACAAATTTATTTTGATGAAAGTTAAAACAGTTAAGAGTTGCCCCGAAGTGGAAGGGACAGCCTTTGGAAGAGATGAGTTCTCTCTTATTAGAGGTCTTTAGACAGGAGATAGATGACCACTAGTAGCTATGTGATATTAGGGACCCTTATTCAAGTCTAATGTGCACTAAAACATCCTATGAGGTTCATGCCAATACTAGATTCTGCAGTCCATCTGGGCCCTGCCATTAGAGCGACAAGGCCAGAGGCAGGATTGGCTCTGCCCAGTCTTTGTTCTTGTCTCTTCACAAGGGCACTGGATATAAATCTGGCCTCTCCAGAGCTAGTCTTGCCCTGGCTGTCCCCAAGGAGTCATAGATATAGATCTTAGTGCTGTCAGAAGCCAGCAGGCAGACTGGCCCAGATGGAGCCAATGATGGGCTTGGCAGGGGTTGGGGAAGAGCAATCAATTATCCATTAAGTGCCAGCACTAGGATAGTGGGGGGAGGGGGGGAAAAGAGGGTTAGGGATTGGGAGGGATAGTTGGGGGCGTGGTTTTCCTGGCCAGAACCACACATACCTGAGGCCTGTGACTAGGCAGTAGCGGAATTTGTCCTGGAGCTGGCTGCCCAGGTACAGCTCTGTCATCTGAAATAGAGAGCAGCGTGGTAGCCCAGAATGTGCCCCAACACTGTTCCTTCACCCACCAGAGCACCCAAAGAAAAACTGGGGAAGCTCTGGGGGATCCATTCTGGGAGCTTGAAAAGTTGCCCAGGACAGGCCCAGGCACTTGGTCTCTGTCTCTGTACGTGTGTCTCTCTCTGTTTCCTCCTTCTATTCCTTCCCTCTCTCTTTCTCTCTCTGTCTCTGTCTCTCCCTCTCCCCATCCCCTATCTCTTCTCTCCTTTCCTTCTCTCTCTGCCTCTGTCTTTCTCTTTCTCCTCACTGGCTATCTCTGTCTCCATCTCTGTGTCTCTGTCTCTCTCTCTTTGTCTCTCCCCTCCACTCTCTACTCCCCCCTCCCAGCTATATGCATCTCTCTTTCCTTCTCCCCATCCTCTATTTCTTCTTTCCTCTCCTCTCTCTCCTCACCTCCCTCTCTTTCTCAAACCAATGCTAATCACACTTGCCATGTAATCTCTAATTACCATAGAGAGCTACCTGGGGTCCTAGAGGTTAAGTGCTTTTCCTGGGGTCACACAGCTCCAGCATGGATCAGAGGCAGGATCTGACTCCAGATCTTTCTGAGGCTGAGGTATATGAGCCCAGAGAATAAACGGGGCAGGAAGAGGCATCATCTGATCCTCCATTAGATTTCAGAGGCATAGCTAGGAATGAAAGCTAGTGTAGAGGAAAGTGCCACAAGCCTCTCTCAGAGTAAGTGGCATTAAAGGCTGATCATTTGGGGTGGGTTTGATATTGTCCTATGGGGGGGCGCAGAAACTCCCAGACCCTGGTAGGAGGGGAGACTGTGGGGTGGGGCACAAAGGACCACCCATGCTGCCATCCCTCTTTAGCTCTCTGGGACAAGCCCTAGCTGGCACACCCTCAGCAGGGCTCTCAGAGTGTCCTCCTGTGAAGTTCCTTTAAATGCTTTCTCTGGGATATGCCCACTGCTAGACTGGGAAGGGAGCTGTAATCACTTTCCTAGAGCCCATAACTCTGTCTGACTTAAGCAAAATTCCCCAGTCATCTTCCTAATGCTTTCTCCAATGACCTCATTCTTTACTCAAAGAGCCTCAGTGCCTCCTCATTACTTATGAAATAAAGTAACAATCTACAAATCTGGCATTCAAGGCCCTCCACTATTTGGAATCAATTGACCTTTATCTTAAAGATAAAGGTCTTTATCTTCAGAATCACCATTGTAGCCATGGATGGGACCTCTAAGGTCATCCAGCACACACACACACACACACACACACACACACACACACACACACACACATTTTACAATTCAGAAAACTGAGGCCTAGAGAAACTGACTTTACTCAGGTCACATGGGTAGCAAGTAAGAGAGCCAGGATCTGAACACCGGACTTGTGACTCTAAGCATTTCCATTCTTTCCATTGCTCCACATTTCCTTCTCATGCTCTACATTCCAACCAGACTGAATCACTTTTCCTACACCCCATTCCTGTCCTGCCCTTTCCTCTCCATGTTCTCACACTTATTCCATGTCTGAAATATTTTCTTCCTATCAAAATCTGTCCCTTCCCTGGAGACCCAAGTATGGCACAGAACATAACTAGGGAGGGACACAAGAGCTTTGGCTCAGTGGCTTGATCCTGCTCTCTAACAGCAGTTTCCACTTGGGGTACATCTTCCCCTCCCTACAGCTAGACAGGGAATTTAGATGGTGCAAGTGAGAGTGCCCCGAGCAACCTGCCTCCTTTTCCTGTTCTCATCCACCACAAGTGGTTAAGAGTGCACACACGCATGTGCACTAGCATTGTGTCAGGGAGTGCTTCCTGCCCCTGAGGGCTGCACCCCTCGTCCCTCCACAATTTTCCCTATTAGCCTCAGACACAAACATTGCCAGTAGTGGTTTTGCTCAGGAATCAGTTTCCTCCAAGAATCCCAGTCCTTTCCTCCTCACCCCCAATAAAGGTGAGTCTCCCTCTTTAAATTTCTTCTAGCACTTTGTCCAGACTTCTCAAAAGCATTGCTAATATTTCCTTAGCCCTTTTAAGGTTACCTTGATAACTACCTTGTGAGGTAGGTACTTTGATTACCCCCACTTTACATATGAGAAAACTAAAGTTGGGAGAGGTCAAGTGACTTGTCCAGGATCACACAGCTAGTAAGTCTCTAAGGCAGAATTTAGTCCAGGTCTTTCTAACTTCAGATCTCATGTTTTATCAGCTACATCACTTAACCTACTCACTTGTACTTATTTCACTTTCATATAATAGTTGGTTGTTGTCTATTAGAATGAACACTCCTTGAAAGCAAGGTCTATACATCATGTACCTTTCTATCTTTCCCATAGTTCGATATGGTATATTGGTTAATGAATATTTGTTAGTTGCATGGATTCATGGATGAATAGATAGGTAGACAGAGAGATAGATAGACAGACAAATACATATATACATAGATAGACAGAAATATACCTGGATTGAAAGACAGAAATATACTTGGATTGACAGACGGATGGATGGATGGATGGATGGATGGATGGATGGATGGATGGATGGATGGATGGATGGATGGGTGGGTGGGTGGATGGGTGGAAGGATAAAGAAAGGAAGACCATGATCAGAATAAATTGGGGTGGAGCATGAGTTGATAGGGATCCTACTGATGTGGAGCAAGGGTATGCATGGTAGAAATGTCTCATCTTTATGTGTAACCAAAAGGGATGGGGACAGAATAAGAGTACCAGATGTAGAAAGAAGGCATTAATGGGAAATCTGGCCCTGGAAGCATGATGTGCACAATAGCGTTAAAGGGGAATGCCAGTGGTCCAGGGTCTTAGGAGCCCTGGATCCCTTCCAGCAAAGATCGTGACCACTCCAGGGAAGGTGGTTTGTTTAGATCCTATCTCACAGGCACACAGGTCTAGAAATGAAAGAGACCTCAGAGGTCATCTAGTTCATCTCTTTCATTTTGCAGAACTGAGGCCTAGAACTGCAAAGTGCCCAAGGTCACACCCATCAAGAATGAGATGTATTCTGTCTCCCTCACCTGGAGTATTGTATGCAGTGCAAGATGCCACATTTTAGGGAGAAGATGGTTGGGAAAGCCCCCAACCTGAGACACAGGGGGAGAAAAAGAGAAAAAGAGACCTGCTTCCTTGGGACCAGGAGGCTGAGGACAAGCTCCTGCTTGGTTGGACCCAATGAGAGATGGAAGGAAAGAAGAATTTGGGAGTGAGACTGAAGTTTTTTCATATTGGGAAGGGGCTGGACAGTGAGTGTCATGCTTGGGATAGAGAAGAGCTTCTATGGATGTCTGTATGATTGAACCTATATGTGATATTAAGCCTGTCTACCAGGCACATAATCTATTCTCTACTTAATCTCTTTGTTTTCTCTTTCTGCTCAAGTAGTCTGTAGTATACTATGATGATATTCCTGTTTCTGTCTTCATTGGCCTTCACCTAAAAGCTCTCCACCATGCTTCTCCCCTTTGGTTCCTGGATTTCCTAATGATAGCTCAGCAGTCATTGCTGCCAATGCAGCATATAAAATGCACTTAGTTCATAAAGGAAAGCCCAATTGCAATGGAGCTGTGGCCCCAGCTAAAGACTTCCAGACTTGTGATAGCTACTACAAGTCTTAGGTAAGGCATGGAAAGACATTCTTCTAGGTAATGGAAATACGGACATTGTATACCTTTTTCTCACTCATAAACCATCATTTATAATGAACAAATATGTCATACATTAAGCAAATATTTGCTATCTATAGCTTATAGAAAGCTACACTTAGACTGGGAGAAATACATTGTACAAAGTTTGGATAAGACAAAAACTTCATGGCCCTCAGAGTCTAGAAAGAGGATCAGACAGACACAGAGGGTACTTAATACTCTATGACATGGTGCTATGCAAAGACCCAAGGGATTGGTTATTATGAACTGGGACTATTGGTCCAGGGGAGATGAATCAGAGAAAGATCTTGGAGAATGTTGTGTTTGAGAGAGAGTTTAAAGGCTGGGTAGGAATTCAGCATATGAAGAAAAGGAATGAGGATATACTAGATGTAGAGATCAGCATAAACAAAAGTACAGATCAGAGAGAGAACATGTAATGTGTGAGTGGGTCAGAGAGTAGTCCAGTTTGGCTGGAGCATAGAGAGACTGGAGGTGAGTGTTAGGAAAAATGAAAAGGTCAAATGGTTTCAACATTATTTTGAAAGGCCTTGAATGCTATACATGAACACTTGAACTTTATTCAATAGGAAAGCACAAGAGAGTTTTAAGCAAGGAAACACAAGCAAATCTGTACCTAAGGGAATTCACATGAATTCATGTCCTGTCTCTGAGCTAATATATGCCCTCTTCCCTTCCATTTTTTTCCACTTCAGACATCCATGATTTATGAGAGCCAAAGACTTGCCAATAAGAAACTTGGATAAGTGGGGTAGCCACAGCAGCCTACCTTGTCCTGGATGTCTTTCTGAAGTGCTTTGTATTCTGGGGATGTAGGGTCAGGGTTGGTAAGATTGTGGTTAAGGATCTTGAAATGAAACTGGTATTCCCCTTGTCCAGGAGTGCTCTGGGATGAATAACCTAGAGTTAGAGTAGAGGGAGGAACAATTCATAGGATCATCAGACTCAGAGCATGAATGGGATTTAGTCAATTCTCATTTTACAGTTGAAGAAACTAAAGCCAATGGGGGAAGGGAACTTTCCCAGATCATGCCACTAATGTCAGAGTTAGGACTTGAACTTGAGTCCTCTGAGTCCAAATCTACACTCTCTCTTTTCAGCATGCTTTCTTCAGGAAGTTGTGACCAGAGATAGAGACCCCACAAAACTACACAGGGAAGCTGGGATTGAAAAGTGGATAATAAGCCAGCCTTGATGGGAATCAGCATCAGAGATGAAGGGCTGGGGATAGAAGTGACCCTGCCATGCTGGCCCACTCATTATTTTAATGGTTTTGATTGAAAACTTTGTTCAAGTCTTCTCGATGTCTTTTTTTTTTATGTTATATTCATTTCCAAATACAGCCTTTCGCTCCCCTTATGTGAGAGTCTCCTTTGCATTGAAGGCTTTTTAAAATCAGTTTAGCCAAACCAATTGACATTGTGACCTCATCTGACAGCATATTCAGCATTCCTGCTCTCAACTTTTCTCTGGGCCAACACTTGATCATTATCATTTTATAGATATGAGTTTGGAGTTTTTTATTCTTTCCAATTACATTGCCAAAGCCCCTGGGTATATGGTTTTCCTGCTTCACCTTACTCACTGTACATCTGTGTGATGCATCTTCCCATATGTCTCTGAGTTCTTCATATGGATCACAATTTACCTGCCTCCCCATCTTACCAGCAAGTATCCTTCAGAAGATTCCATGAGGGTGAGTACTGCATGTGGGAGGGGAGGTGTTTTGGCTTGTTGGGGACAGGGGGAGGGGAGATACAAGTCTAGGCAAGCAGCAGCCCCAGGCAGTCTTGGAATATCAATGTCCTTTGCCTTTGAGAAGTGATGACACTTGCTTAAGAAAAGCCATCGTCCCCAAAGATGATGTACAGCAAAGATGTATTTTTAAAAAATTAAACCAAATCTAACATTTCACTTTGGCCACAGGGAGGGAAAATGAAGATATGCCTAAGAGAGTCACCTAATGAGAGTTTGGATTCAGTTCAGTAGAGAGAAACAACAGCTTGCTGACTCAATGTTCTAGCTGAGAGCAACATAGAATCTCAGAGTCATCTAGCCCTAGCGCTGCCTGAAGAAATCATCCTGCCACTAGTCTATAACAAGGGGCCACGGGAAAAGGGGGATTTGGAGGAAGGGAAGAAAACCCCAAAGTGACAATGACAAAAATCTTACTCTGAGTGAAAAATACCCAAACTTTTTCACTGGAATTAAGAGTGGCTGCTCACCATGGAGGTAAAGGCTTTCTTTTTCCAATGTATAAGGTCCCAGCTTACTGAAGTCATGAGTTTGGTTACCCAATTCTTGGTAAACCCTCTCTCTGTCGAAGACTGGACTGGTGGTACCTCTCTGATGGGCACATATAGCATCCACTCTGGTTGCTGATTTGTCCTTTTCAGGTCTATGGAAAGACACATTGAATGTGATACTGTGCTGATACTGGTGTTGCGAAAGCTGACAGGAATCTCACCTTCTGCTGAAAGTAAATTTGGAGTACAAGACTATGTTTCTGGGTGGTACTGTGTCAGGAAGACTAGAGAAGATTGGATGATGTGCTTGAGGCAAATTGGATTAAGTGCCACAAATTAAGTTGACCAGCAAATTTCCACTAGCTATAAGGGCAGGTATGTTGAACTGCCAAGGATACCTGGGGGAGAGAAACCATCTTGGCAAGGGGAAACTTGTCCTACACAGTGATTGAAATCCCTGGGTCAGGGGATGAGAATCAAAGCACTTTTGGAATTAGACAATCAGGGTACTGCAGCCCAAGAAGAAACATGGAGGGAAGTAAATTTTATTGGAAGTCTAGTATGAGACCAAGGCCTATCTTGGGGGCCCTGGGGAGAAGGCTCCCAAATTCCCTACAGTCAGCCTCCAGGTTCTTACCTCAGAGAGATAAGTTCACATCCAGTGAAGCACAGGCCAATACTGCTGTTCTTGAACAAGGGCCTCAGCTGACAAAGGAAGATTATTAGAGAATGCTCAGAAAAATAAGGGATAGTTAAGAAATGAACATATGGAGTAGTAAGTGCAAAATCTTACCAGTCTCTGGAGGGCCCCTTCTGTTTTGTTAAATTTGGTAGAGCCTGGGTATCCCATATCTATGGTGTAGGGTAAATTTGTGATGGTGAAGTTCAGAGTAAACGATTGCCATTTGGAGTCACTGGCTGCAAGAACAGAGGGAGAAAAACAATCCTGTCTGACTTTTGGAAGGCTGAGGGACCAAGAGAGTGGCAGGGATGCTTCTATTCCTGGCCTTCATTGCCAAAATTGGTCTGGCCAGGGTCTTGTCCACAGGGTACCACTGGCTTTCACTTTCCTTGCCTTTTGAGAAAGATACAAGACAGCAAGTTATCACACAATTGTTCTGGTGAGATCAACAGCCTGAAAGTTAAATATTTTCCGGCCTTCATGATCTCTTACACTGCAATGTAACACATTGAGTCCCTATTTCCCTATTCTGACTTTGCAGATGAATGATGAATGTTCGATAAGATCTAGACTTGGTCTATCTTTTAGGGAGCACATCCTTCTCCTTGGTATAAGCATGGGAGTAGGTGAGTACTCTCCAAGGTACTGAAGCTTCCACTTTCTTACCTGTCCAGGGTCCAGGTCCAATGGGTCTCAGAGGGTTTTCAGATGATGGTGGCTTACTGGTTAGGCCAGGAGCTGCAGAAAGGGATGTCATTAGATATGGACTAATACTATGGTTACTAAAATGGTTACTAATACTATGGTGTTGCAAAGCTGACAGGAATCTCACCTTCTGCAGAACCAGTAACCAAAAGTGAAACAGGTTGTTTGGACAATGACACAGGATGCTACAAATAGATGGCACTAAGCAAATGCTTGCTTAATGGAGGACTGAACAAACAACAGGGTGTGTGTGTGTGTGTGTGTGTGTGTGTGTGTGTGTGCGCGCGCGCACGCACGCGCGTGCACAGAAGCTGAAGACAATTAGCTGAGATCTAATCTCAGTAACATATTTTATCAGAGAAATGGAAATCAGTTCTACAAGATAGCTTATGAGGTGATTTTCCACCACATGCTGCTGCTTCCCACAGAGCTGACATTCATCTTACCCATATCCATGCCTTCTCAGGGTGTAAGTTTGAAAAGTGATCACCATCCAATCTCTAACAGGGAAACCAGGAAATCAGTGGCCCCAAATCTAATATTGGTAAGGG
The DNA here is from genome assembly GCA_028646575.1 of Pseudocheirus occidentalis. Lineage (NCBI taxonomy): Eukaryota > Metazoa > Chordata > Mammalia > Diprotodontia > Pseudocheiridae > Pseudocheirus > Pseudocheirus occidentalis. Next base: position 42,609,673 of record CM053594.1, read on the forward strand.
ATGAAAAGACCCAGAAGTATGGAGTTTCTCCCTCAAAGAATCTTACGATAAAGGAATTGAGAAACCCATGATCATGCATCCATATTGGGAAGGGATGAAAGCACCAAGAAATCTGGGGTTGCTTCCTCACAGAATCCTAGCCCTGGAAGGTCCCAAATAGAGCATCTAGCCCATGGATACCCTCTAAAGTATCTCCCAGAAAAAAATTGTTTTGCCTCTTTGATAAGATTCTGTAATGAGGAACTGACTATCCTCTCTGAGGCAGCCTGCTCTTCTTCGGGGATGCATTTCTCATGACACTTGAGTGCATTGCAGGGACTTTTTTCAAAGCAACAGCAGCTACTACACACATTATCTCCCTGGGGTTGGAGCCCAGATGTCAAGAGGTGAATATGGTTAAGGTTTCACACATGGTCCAGGATTCAAAAATACTTACTGGCAACTGGCTGAGGGATCTTTTGTTCATTGTAACCTGGAAACCAAAAGATGAGCAATGAAACATGGGAGCAAATTATCCTTTTTATCCAAAAAATGAAATTCATTTCAATTCAACAAGTACCTACCATGCATTGCATGGGCTAGATACAAAGGACACAATGACAATATTTAAAAGTTTCTGCCCTTAAGGAGCTTTTATCTTATTAGGAAAAAGAAGGGATCATTTGGGGGCTCAACAGGACAACTGGAGTAAGGAAGCAGTTTGTTCTGCCTGAGCACCTGTGTGGAGGGGTCTATGTACATAAGGAGAACTCTCCTGTCCACCCCCCAAGTCTCTCACTTGAACAGTCCTGGTAGGAAAAAATGGAAAGCCTGGGTGTGGAATATAAAAGATGAGGCATCTGAGTAAACCCACTTTTGCTTTTCCTTTGCTTGTGAGAAACAGACAAAGGCAAAGCCTTTTAGTGTTTGTCCTAGAAGTCTCCACACTCCCCTCCCCAGCCTTCTGGTTTGTAGGCTGGAACACACCAACAGCAAAGCTGCAACGAGCTATATCCAGAATCTTTCATAGCTTCCCTTCTTAAACTCTCTAAAGTGCAAAGGGTCTCAGTGGTCTCTGGTTCAATCAGTAGCTAGAGCAACAATCCACCAGGCAGCAATCTCAGCAAGTGTAGATGAGTGACCCAGTAGCAGAAGAGAGCAGGGAGGCTTCTCCAGTGACCGGCACAGAATGTGTAAAGTTCACCTTTCTGTTGTGGCTACCTGACAGGTATTTTGGCTCAGAAATGAAGGCTGAGGCAGTACCAGATCTCACACTGCTTTACAAAGTGGAAACCATCAAAACAATCTGTTAGTAGCTAAGAAATCGAGGGATTGATCCACAGAATAGATAGGTATACAATACAGAATAGGGACCAAAGAAAGGAAGGTTTAGAAGTGAGTAGCTGGTAAAGAAGATGATCTTCTAAAATGGGTTTTAGGTTACAGGATAATAACTTAAAACAAGCTATTAATTGGGGGAATTAATTAAATTGGGGGAATAATTAAAAGGGAATTAATATCTCTAAGTGTCTGAGGCCCTATTTAAACTCAAGGCTTCCTCGCCACAGGCCCAGGTCTTTATTGACTATGCCCCTAGCTGCCCCCAAAAGAGCCTTAAACTGAAAAAGAAGAGAGAATATCACACATATGTGGGGTTATTTGGGGTTATAACTGTCATTTTAATAAACTTAACACTGAAATTATTTTCGAGCTGTCCATAGATACACACATCCCTTCTTATACGCTTTACATTTTAACTGACAGAAGTTACCTATCATCTACTCCAAAAGCAAAGCTCTTCTCTCCAGCTTCCACAGAAAAATTTCCATTCTAACCACAGTCAAGGGTCAAGGTCATATGTGATATGCCTATTTTGCCAGTTAGAATCACATCTTTCTTACAAAGCATGGCCCTGGGGCCACAGCAACAAAATGGGCATGTCACACATGACCTTGACCCTAATCTATCTGTTTATGCAAGGAGGCCAGTTTGGCTTTATAGATACCCCTGATATTTGAAGAGATGGGCCCCATGATGGGAACATGATTTCTAAAAGATAGATCTTGTTCAAAAGCAACAGGCAGATGATGTAAAGTATCAATATATGTTAAGAATGACAAATTCCTAAGTAAGTACAGGAATCAGATGGAGGCAGCATGATGGAGAACATTTCTATACATATGAGTGGAAGCAGAAAAAGAACCACTGTTACCACTGGAGTACACTATATGTCTCCTAGCTTTGTCTCTTTGTCACTGTGTCTGTTGCCCCTGTGTCCATCCTTTGAGGTCAAACAGAAAGAACCAACTTCTAACAGTTAACATGACAGTTAACAGGATGCCTTAGGAAGACTTTAAAGCATTCTTCAAGATAAACCTGACCAACTTTTTCAATGGAGTCCTGTAAAAAATACTTTCTGGAGGAATTTGTACCTGGAAGGCTCACTGGATGATGCACTGGACCCTAGATTCTGAAAGATAAGAGTTCAAATCTGTCCTCAGCTCTTTATTAACTATTTCACCCTGGACAAGTCACTTATTTTTCACTTCTTCTGAAATGAAAGTAACAACTAAGCTTACATGGTGGTGTTGGGAAGATAAAATGAGATGGCATTTGTACATTGCTTAGCATAGTATCTGGCACAGAGCAGGTGCTTCATAAAGGGCTGTTCTAGCCTGCCCCTTCTCAGCTCTAATATTCCATCATCTTCATTAGTCTTGGGTCATCATTTCAGGCGTGCAGGTTTATTTCTGGATCTCGATTCTCGCCACTATATCAGCTGGTGTCATCTAGTATTTTTGTGCCATTTATATCTCCCATCTAGGCAGCTGGGTGGTGCCATAGTACATAAAACACCAGGCCTGAAGCCCAGAAGACTCAGCTTCCTGAGTTCAAATACAGGCTCAGACCCTTACTAGCTGTGTGACTCTGGGTAAGTCCTCTGTTTGCCTCAGTTTCTCATCTATAAAAAGGGCTGGAGATGAAAATGGAAAACCTCTCCAGTATCTTTGCCAAGAAAACCCCAAACAGGTTCATGAAAAATCAGACATTACTAAAACCTGAAATCAAACAACGTTTCTGTCTATGTCATTGATAAACACACAGTACAGGACCAAGGAAAGAATTTTGTGGTGGCTACTATCCTATGAGGGATAGGGTCCCTTGTCAGGTAGGTGTGGGTAGACTAGGTCTTATGCAGTTGGATCAATAAGAGACAAACAAGAAGGAAGACATATAGGTGTAGTCAGGGTCTGAAACTGAATAGGAAGGATAGGAGAAAAATGCTAATTCTGGGATTATGACAGGAGACAAGGTAGAAAAGGAGCACTGGTACAAAATGATGTTCTTTTCAATTTCTCTATTTTCATCAAAGGAACCATCATTCTTCCATTCTCCAGGTTTGTAACCTCTGCAATATCCTGGACTCCTCAATTTTCCTTGCCCCTACACCTTTATGATTTTCAAGTAACCTCTTCCCCTCTAGTCACACAACTACTACCATAGTTTAAGCCCTCTCCCTTAGATTATGGCAAAGACTGCCTAATTGATCTCACTTCCTTGAGTCTCTCCCCAATACAATCCATTGTATTCTCTACTGCTAAAAGTAATTTTGCTTCAACCCAGATCTGACTATATAACTCCTCTACTCAATCAACACCAGTGACTCTCCCAGTTGCCTATTTTATTCCTAGGACTAAGTATAAACTCTGTTTACCTTTTAGAGCTGTTTATAATTTGGTTCCAGCCTCTCTTTCCACCCCCTCCTGCAGCCAGCAATCTAGCCAAGCTAGCTTCTTCCTTTTCCTCAAAGGACATTTGCTCTCCCACCTTCATGTCATTGGTCTGGACATCCTCCAAGTCTGGAATACATTCCCTCCTTGCCTCTATTTTAGAGTCTCTCCTTTCATTCAAGACACAGCTCAAGCACCATCTCTTTTTTTGACACTTTTGGCGGGAGGAAGGCAGGACCAACGGGGTCAAGTGGCTCCCCCAAGGTCACAGGTTAAGTAAGTGTTAAGTGTCTGAGGGCAAATTTGAACTTAGATCCTGTTGACTCCAGAGCCAGTGCTCTATTCACTGCACCACCTAGCTGCCATCTTCTCCATGAGGTCTTTCCTGATCCCCACTGCTAGAACCTTCTCTTCCCAATTATTTTCTATATATTTCCATTTATTAACTTTATATTGATGCTGAATGTTTATATTCTTTCTGTTCTCTCTCCCACCAGACTGAAAACTTCTAGTAAGAATTATTTCCTTCTTTGTGTTAGTATCCCTGCATCTGGCATGTAGCAGTTGCCCAGCGATTACTGTTTATTGATTAATTACTCACCATTGATATAGAGGCTGTTTTGATCTAGGATGTAGGGGCCGAGTCTGCTGATGGCATGTGTCTGGTTACTTATTTCCCAATATAATTTCTCTATGTTCAGAACTGGATTGGTAGGGTCTCTCCGATGAGTGCACACTATATCCAATGCTGTTGCTAATCCATCCTTTGTTGGTCTAGGAAAAGACACATAGATAAGACATATGGTAGTACTGGGCTGGATGTTGGAGAGTCTGATGGAGGGACAACCCAGTGCATGGAAATTGATTTGCCTGTGTTTTTGTGAAATGGTAGGTGATCCTGTGACAATGGTGCACTGATTGTGTGGGTAGGATTGTTGAGCAGTTAATAATCACACAAAATAGAAACCTATTTATAACAGAGATCTTGTTCTAAGGAGTAACTGAGAAGGGAAATCACATTTCTGATAAAACATGCACAAAAGGCACAGGGCTCTAAAGAAATCTGAGGTCTTGAAAATACAGTTCAAGACACTTGAATGTGAAGAAGCCACCTTTGTGGAGAGCCAGGGGGAGGGGTGGCTGTGCCCTGGAGGGGTCAAAGGACACAGTCCAATTCCCATTCTCCAGCCCCTGGAGTCTCACCTCAGGGAGAACACTCTGCACCCCTCATAGAAGTTGCCAATGTTGCTTCTCTGGAACAATGGACTGAGCTGGTAAAGGAAAGAGGAAGTCAGTGTGCTCAGGTCTAGGCAGTTAAGGAGTCAAAAAAGGTGAAGGCAGCTGTACAGGTGGGACCTGGGACAGAAACTGAGGATGCTCACCAGCAATTGCAGTGTTCTCTGTATTTTAAGGAATTTTCTGGATCCAGGGTTTTCCATCTCTTTTGTGTACAATAGGTTAGTGACCGTGAAGTTCAATGTTAAAACCTCCAGCTCATGGCTACCAGCTATAATAGAAGAGGGAGAGAAATCCCACGTTGGAGCCTACAGAACATCAGTGAGCATAGCCCGGGATATCCTGGGAATTCTGTATTCCTTCCCAGGAGGAAAGTTCATCCCCTGGACCCACAGATGCCCTTTGTTAAGGGACCTTTCCTCTTCCCTAATTTCCCTCTTCTTGGCTTCTCAATCCCTAATTTCTTCTCTAAAGATGGCAAGACACTCCAGTAAATGCATCAGAGATGTGGGTATTCTCTACCTGTGGTGCTGGAAAGTGATGGTGAAGCCAGAGAGGCTGATGGATCATGTGAAGTTGGCATAGGACCTGATGGAAAAAAGCAATCATGATAAATGAAAACCACTGCCAAGACCATAATGTGATTGACACAGGCAGGGCCCATGACAAGCAGGTGAAAAGCAGTGCCACTGGATGGGAACTCAACCCAGAGAAGTAGAAAGTGAGAGTCAACCACTACAGGATTGAACGTGTCCTATGGTGAAGGGTTATTGTTACTAAAATTTGTCAGGTCTGGGGCTTCGTGCCTGAGATGTTTAGGGCTGCTACTTTTTTCACCTTTAGAGAGGACGGCAAGGTCTCCTGACAAGTTTCCAAAGATATTCTTCTGACCAGGAATTCTCTTAATTCCTTACCTCTACCTCAGAGTACTAAGCCTCTTTCAAAATATAGCCCTGAGGCCTTCCCAGACTTTCCTAGCTAATCATTCTCTCTCTACTTCTATGCCTTGACATACCTTTGTTTTCCCTCGGCATATATTTCATATATATTTAACCTGTTGGCATTTTGAGAGAACCAGTTGCTGGTGAGCAAGAATTCTTTCTTTCATTGGCTTTGAATACTGAGTGCCTAGCACACAGTGGATGATGAATACTGCTTGCCGAGTTGAACTGAATTAACTGATGGAGAACAAAATTTTGCCCAGTCCCTATAACACAGGACTACAAGGTAACATAACAAGTCACATGGCCCTAGCTTCCCTGGCCCCTGGCTTGCAGATGAATATTTCTCTGAACAAATGGAAATTTTAAAAGTCTTGGTGATTGTTCCCTCTTTTAGAAAGTATTTTCTCTCCCCAGGTTGTGCCAAGGCAATGATGTTGAAGGTTGGGGTGGGGGTGGAATTATCACTCTGAAGATACAACATTCTTACCTGTGGAGGTTCCCATGTCTGTGGAGTCATGTGAAGATGCAAATGTCGATGCACTGTCTAAACCAAAAACTGCCAAAAGAACTGTTATTAGAGATGGTCAGAGATTGCAGTTATAGAGTTCATCAAGTCTGTGGTCATCAGAGCACCAACACAGCACTCCCCTAGCCTCCATTTAGGGGAACAAGGGAGGGGCTTTAATATTTATTCAATAAATGAGTCAACTTGCCATTTTTACTACACTAATGTCTAACTTAGGGACTAGTAAGTAGAAATCAAGGCAGCACAAGATATAAATCTATGAGTCTCCCTCTAATCACTTTTTAACAGACTTGAGGTTCACCTGTGGATTTATGAAACCCTCCACCCCCCAATGTCTTTGGGGGAACAGCTTGGCAAGTCACCACCAGTGAAACTCAGACAGAGAAACTAGGGAATCTCATAGAGCAAAGCCATAACTCCAAGTCAGAAAAGGTTGGAACAATCTTGGATGCCTTTCTTTCCTCGATGCCTTCCCTCTTCTGTGAGGAGAGGGAGGTACCTTCTCCTCACAGAATCTCAAAACTTAAAGGGTTCTCAGAGGTGATCTTGTTGAGAAATTCCCTGTACAGTATCCCTCACAATCAGTCATCAATCTGTGCTCAAGACCTTCAGGGATGGGAACACATTATCTCTTTGACATACCTCTTTCCACCTTTAGGACTTTTTCTCCCCCCAGATACCTGAATGGGCTTTTTAAGGAAGGGTACTAGCAAAGCCACAATTGTTTCATATTGCTAAATTAAACCCCAACTTCCAAGTATGTTATGGGGAACAAGGCTAAGCACCCAAAGGGGACTTAGTTGCCAAAGTACTTACTGGTAGTAGGCAGGGCTGCATCATGCTTATTATAACCTAGAAACCAAAAGAAACATAATGAGGCTCACAAGGCTCTAGAAGAAAAGGAACAGAGCTCCCTAGTAACTCAATGTGAGAGGAGCAGCCATACTGAGGACTATCTACTCACTCCATACTTCTAGGGTATCTGCTCCTTGGGAAAGAAGAGATGAAAATTCTTTTATTTGCCCTTGGGGTCTCTGACATGGAGAATAAAGAAAATAAAGATACTTGTAATTTTGAAGAAAACAATGGGGTATATAGTATTATTGTTCAAATCATTCTATCCTTGGTCTTCCCTGGTCTTTGGAATCCAAGGGAGCAAATTTTCTGATTTCCTGTCCTGGCTTATTCCCAGGGTCCCTGAGAGTAGATTGAATACCAGTGAGCCTGATGGCGGAGATCTCCAAGTTCAGAGAAGGTGAAATTGATGTGCCTGAGTTTTGATGAAAATGGGATAATTGTGTGACAGTGATGTACTGACTGTGTGGGTAGGAGCATCGAGCAGTTAATAATCCCACAAAATAGAAGCTTGTCTGTATTAGAGATTTTATTCTGAGGAGTAACTGAGTAATTGAGAAGGGAAATCACATTTCTGATAAGCTCCATAGGTAATATTAACTAAGTAATACCAACCAAGAAGGAATGGCATCTTAGGGTCTGTCTTGTGCAGGTGGTTAAAGAAAGGAAGAATGAGAAGAAAAGGTTCTAGGGCCTGAATAAATTGAGAACAGGAGAAAAGGTTAGCACTAGAATTACAAAAATGGGCTGAGGGAGAAACAGGCTGCTCACCATTGAGATAAAAATTCCTCTTATCCAAGGTATATGGACCAAGTCTGGTGATTCCATTTGTCAGTTTGCTTAGTTCCCAATATATCCTCTCTCTGTCCAAAAAGAGGGTGCCAAGTTCTCTCCGTTGGAGGCACACAGCATCCACTCCTGTTGCTGACTCTTCTTTCCTACAACTAGAAAGGAGATGTTGATAGAGACCCCTGAGAGGGCTAGAGCAACATCTAGCAGGTATTGCAGGAATATGGACAATTAAATTGAGATGCTTGAGCCACCATGGAAAAGGTGAAAGTGACTCTGGGAAGGCTGACGAGCTGCTACATCTACTATGTGGGTAAAACTGTTGAGCAACCACAGATCTTCATTAAAGAGAACCAGACATGATGAGAATTTGTTCTAAATCGTGATTTATAAGGGGAATCACTGTTCTAAGAATCCAACCCACAGTGATAGAGAAGCAGTTTGGGGAATTTGAACATGGAAGGATGGGGAGGGCTTGCCTTTGTTATTTGTTCAGCTTTAACCTTAGCTGTGACTGAGAACTGAGAACATATGGTCCCATCAAGAGAACTCTCAGATTCTGGGATCTCACCTTAAAGATATCACTCTGCATCCAGAATAGAAAGATCCAATACTACTATTCTTGAACAGGAGGTCAAGCTGGTAAAGAATGAGAGGAGAAAAATGATTGAAGGTGACACTTCTCTATTATTTTACATGTCATCTCATTTATTTCTCACAACTCTATGAAATAGGTGATATCTGAGAGAAGCCAAGTGACCTGCCCAAGGTCATACATCTTGTATCTAAGGTGGCATTTGAACTTGGTTCTTTGCTGACTCGAAGTCCACCACTCATTAATACTGAAGCAGCTAGGTGTCCTTGTGGATAGAGGATAGAATCAGGAAGACCTACATTTAAATACAGTCTCAGAAACTTGTTAGCTGTGTGAACCCGGGCAAGTCATTCAACATCTGACTGCTTCAACTACCTCATCTGGAAAATACATGAGATAAGCACACCTACTTCTTAGGGTTGTTGTGTGGATCAAATGAGATGACTTCTGTGCAGCACCTTGAAAACTTTTAAAGTGCTACAAAATGCTAGTTATTATCCAGCAAACCATATAGATGCTTCATAAGAGAAGCAAGCTTCTGACTATGCGCGGCCTAGGGCAGTGGTTCTCAACTTTCCTAATGCCATGATCTTTAATACTCATATGTGGGCATATATGCATGTGGACAGACCCAGCTGAAAATGAATAGAGGAGCAGTGTCTTGGTTCCTAAGACCATTGGAAATATGTGTTTTCTGATGGTCTTAGACGACCCCTGTGAAAGGGTCTTACAACCCCCAGAGAGGTCACAACCCACAGGTTGAGAACCGCTGGCCTAGAGTCTAAGCTATGCACAAGAAAATCTTGCAGGCAGAGAATAAAGGAGTCAGGTTTGCATGGTAGATCTCATCTCACCAGGTGCTGCAGGTTTTTCTCTATGGTGTTGAATTGATTGGATCCGGTGTCTCCCATGTCTGCTATGTAGGGCAAGTTTGTGATGGTGAAATTCAGCGTGAAAGTTTCCATGCTGTAATTAGTGGCTGCAAAAGAAGAAAAAGAGAATCTTCCATGTCTGAAGCTCGGGTGCCTCAGCACACCCAGAGTTACCCAGCTATTGTTGTGCTCTTTCTTTCTGGAAGAAAAACTCAACATCCCAGTTTCACTAGTGTCCCTATGAGGGAACATTTCCCACACCACCCTGCCTTGAGTTCCCCTCGTTCTTTATCTCCAATTTTCAAATTTCATTCCCAATTTTAAGACTTTCCTAGGAGTGAATAATTGATACAGACCATTGGTACCTGTGGTGATGGAAATCAGTAAGGGAACCAGAGATGTTTCTGAAGTGAATGCAGTTGATGTAGGAGCTAAAAAGTTTTGGGGTTGGAAAACCCTCGAGAACATCACTGTATGGGTGCCTTTATGACAGGAATGAACTATGAACTTCAAGGGGGGAAATGGCTCAATTAACTTATATTGAAACATTACAATCTCTAGATAGGGAGTGAACTATGAGAGGGGAGTTTCAGTCACAGTAGGAAAGAACACCAGTCTGAATGATGCACCTCTATTGGGGAAGCTTGTCAACTTAGGAGCTTCCAGTATGGGATATTCCAGTCCTTCACTGTCCTCAGCTTTTACTTGGACAAGTGGACTCATTCCTTGCCCCTGTAGAGAGTTTTCTGGTTGTTAAATTGCAGAAAATTGAAATCTTGTCTGGCCATGAGGACATGGTGACATACCCCAAGTCATGCATCCTGACTTTCCTCCCCTTAGCAAATGGCTGTTTCTTAGAATGAAAAAGTTTTAAAAGACCTGAAACTTTCCCCTCTTTTAGGTAGCACATAAACCCCAATAATTTTTCAGCTCCTGAATCAACCCCATTTCCCCAGTAACTAGTTATGGCCCTGTGGTAGCTCTCCAGGGTATTGAAATCACCCCATTCCTACCTATGGAGCCTCCAGGCTTCATGGGCCTTGGAGAGGTTGTGGATGAGGATGCAGTCCCTGACCCTGGAGCTGCAGAAAAGAATGTCATGAGAAACCATGATTTGACACAGGAAAGCATAATGAAAATGAATATTGATTGTGGTCACATGTGAATGGGTTCAGGGCCCTACACCTAGGTGTTGCCTAATAAATGTTTACTCAGTAGATAACTGAATGGATGTAATCAAATTTTTCTAATGGCTGCCCTAAAATTGGTTCCTGTCATATGACCATCAGATAAGGCATACTGTCAATGACTCTTTTATACATATGTTGGGAGGAGGAAAGGGGAATTTGGGACTCCATGGCAGCCCACGATGTGAGACCCACTCTCAATACTCTCTTCCATAGATTTGCAACCTGTTTGTCTTTTCTCAACCTCCTTAGTTAGATGGCTTGACTAGTAAATATTATCTAACCTAAAGGAGAGGAATTTGGAGTTCTGGAGTAGGAGGCCATTATTCTGGGTCTCTCAGGCATTTCCCTTCCAAAATCACAGGACTTGAGAGTTAAAGGAGCTCTCAGAGGGCACCTATGCCACAGAAACCCCTCTACAACATTGATGACAAGTTGTCACAGAGCATCTATTTGAAGATCTCCAAATGATGAGGAACTCACCACTTCTACAAGTAGCCATTCCACTAGAGGAATAAATTTCTTGTGGTGGCTAAGTGGGATATAGGGTCAAGTACTATAGGAAAAGTCACAACTATTTCATGGAGGTACAACAGGGTCCTTATCCAGGGGAACCAGACTCAAGATTCCAGTATAATCCAAAAATCAAAGGGAATCTGAATGCTTAAATACTTACTGGTAAAGAGTTGCACTGGAATGTGTTCATTATAACCTGGAAAACCAAAAAATGGATAATGAAGGAAAGGAGTACACCACCCAAACAGAGGAGGAAGAGAGATCATCTGAGAATCTGAGGGTAGGGAGAACAGCCAAGTCCAGCTGACTCAATTTGAGGTCTCCTGGAACCTATAAGATGTACTTCTAGAAAGGGAAAAGACAAGAATTTCCATATGCTCCCCAACTCTTTGACATGAGAGCTAGTCCTGGGGGTAGAAAAAGGAAAGTTGTAGCTTGGGTCTGGGATGGTAAAGGGAATTCAGAGTGGAGTTCTCAGGTAGTTGAGCCTAGGAATGCAAATGAACACACACTTGCTAGGCTCTGGTCTTTGGAAACACAACGGAGAACTAACACTCTGATTGGTCATGCTGGTTTGTCCCTAGTCTCTCTTTCTCAGTCTTCTGGTTTATATGAAGTATTAAGCACACTAAGAACAAGGAAAGCCTTGAATAATGGAGCCCTTCTCTCTCTCTCTCTCTCTCTCTCTCTCTCTCTCTCTCTCTCTCTCTCTCTCTGTCTCTCTGTCTCTGTCTCTGTCTCTCTCTCTCTCTCTCTCTCTCTGTCTCTCTGTCTCTCTCTCCTCTCTCCCTCCCTCCCTCCCTCCTCCCCACTCACCAGACACAACCCTGGAATATCAGCTCCCTCATTTATGAAGTGATGATAATAACATCTGCCTCCCACAGTCTTTTTGAGGATTAAATGAGATATTTGTAAAGCACTTTGCAAATTTAAAGTGCTATATAATTATTTGCTTTTCAGAAAAGTCTTCCTTTATACTTAGAAAAATCTGTTTTCTCCATCTTCCTATCTTATTCATCCTCTTTCGGGCATACTTCATCTTGTCAATGCTCCTTCTAAAATGTAGCCCTAGAACTGGACACAATACATTACATAAGGTTAGGGTTCAACAGAACTATCATATTCCTCCTTCTAGAATTGATATATCTCCATGAAGCCTAACATCTCACATGGTTGCTGAACTTTTTCCAATTGAGTTTGTCATCCACTAAAACCTTCAGGTTTTCTTTGTATGAAGTACTTGTCTAGCTACATCTGCTACATCCTGCATTTATGCAGTTACATTGTTAAGCTTAATTGCAGAATTTTACCTTTATCTTTAATAAATTTTACTTTCCTAGTTCAATGTGAGGTGAGGAAAGAATATAATGATAGGAGAAAGGGAGACACAGAATAGGGTAAATTTTCTCATATAAAAGAGGCAAGGGAAAACTGTTACAATGGAGGGAAAGAACAGAAAGGCAAAAGGGAAAGGGTCAAGTTTGTAACTGTGTCAAGTATTAAGACCCAGAACTTCTAAATCCCACAGTGGGATGAACTTGCTGACATAACAGGAAGGGGAAGGACAGGGAGGAGCTAATAACTTATGTAAAGAGAAACCCAAGCTAGAAACCCAGAACTGCTGGGAGCAAGCATCTGGAGGCTGGGCTGCTACTGTGGAGAAAGAGAAGAGAACTGAGAAATGAACTGAGAACTGAGAAGAACTGAGAAGAGAAATGAGAACTGAGGATTGAACTGAGAAATGAGAAGAACTGAGAAATGCAAAGAGAGAGGAAAACTGGGAGGAGCATGGCTGTGGCATCAGTACTTTGTATGTTTTGATATTACTCTTTCAGACTTTTTGCTGATGGAGGACAGTGCTGTTGTTACAGAAGCCTTGGGACTTTGCTGCTGGTTCAAAAGCCTCAAAAGGGGATTTTCTTGTTGTGTGTTTACAGCAATCCTGTAGAAGGGTCTTGCTGACAATTTCAGAGGTCCTGGAACTACACTGATGATTTGTGTTGATTCCTCAGATTTTGTTGTTGGGTCTATATTGATTTCACCGACAAAAAGTGAATTGATGAGGATGCTGGCAATGTTCATGAATGTTATCATGGTTTTGTTATGCTTTGTCTTCCCAGGAACAGAAATTGTGAAGTGGACTAGATACTGTGAGCTTCAATATGGAACAAGAACTGCACAAGAAGATGGACAAAGAACTGAGAGCTGTGTGCCTTTAGTATATATTTGGGCAGGAGTTGGGACCATGGAAGAGGAACCATGGAAACTGAGAGCCTGCCTCAAGACAAGATGGTAAGACCTCTCCTTGGGTATTTAATGAAAACTTAGAAAATCATGACTTACAGGGGCCTAGGGGTGTATAACTCTGATTTTTATATTTAGATGATTGAGCTAAGGACTTCTCTAATTAAAAAGAAAGAGAACTTTTTGATTGAAGAGATGAAGACAATGTGACCTAGGGATGGAGGACTTTGACCTTTGTACTTTGTCTCAATTAAGGAGGCTTGCCTATAGTGAATAGAGTTCACTATACTTTGTAATCAGTGCCTTGAAAGCTGTTCACAGCAGCAGTCCTCTGGAAAGCTGCTCGTGCTTGGCTTTACAAGAAAGAGAACAGCTCAGAGGATTTAGTTTATGACTCCTGGGAAACTACAGGACTTGAATCTTGTGTGGAGAGAAAGAATTCTCCCATTCACTGTCTAATTCTTTTGACCGAGGCCCAGCCAGGAAGGTAGAGAAACAAAGAGGATTGTAGCTTGAATTGATTTAGTGTGGGAGCACATGTAGACTTGTACTGGTCTACTCTTTTTCTTCTCTGGCCTAAGAAATCACTCATTACTCCTAATTCTGCCTTTGGGGGTTCAGCAGAATCCAGACCGTCAAAGAATGTGATCGTGATGTCCCCACGCTAAATATGAACAGTTTTTCTAGTGGTCACCGTTGTCATCACTGGTCTTTGTGTGTGTGGTGCTTTAAGTCTTTCAAACACTTCAGACATGTTATCTCATTTTTATCCTCACAACAGACCTATGACATTGGTACTACTGTCATTATCCTCATTTTCCAGATGAGGAAACAGGCTCAGAGAAGGTCACTTAAGTGACTTACACAGGTCACACAGCCAAGTGAGTTTGTGAGGTAGGTTTTCCTGTCTTTAGGATCAGGACACTATCTACTTCCCTGTCTCTCTGCCTCTACCCCATAGTATCAAGTTGCCTCTCTGTACTGGGGTTCCTCAAAATGGACTTGCTTCAGCTCCTCAAGTCAGCATAAAATGGGACTGTTACCTCCCTCCTTTCAGGCTGCTAAACTTATATTGTTGTAGACTAATCTATTGTGGACTAGTTTATGAACAGAGATAGGATGGCAAGTGGTTTGAACTGGAAGTTCAGTCAAGAAGATCTGAACTCAGAACTCAACTCTTGACACTGAACCCAACACTGTGATGCTGGCAAATCACTTAATCTCTCAGGCTCAGGCAATTCTCTATGACAATAGGTTTTAGATAGGCTGGAATTTGCCTCATGGGACAGAACTCCCACACCTGAGGATGGTGCATTGACATATTGACACATGAGGGCTGTTTTGTTGGGGGGTTTTGCCTGGCATGTCACTTTGATGGCTCCTATTAAAATCACAATCAAAAAAATCTCAAAATTGAGTTCTAAATGTCCTGTCTCCCCCAAATTATATACTTATGTTTGATTTTTTTAAAAACAAACCTAAACATAGAGGGAATCAGAATAAAAAAATTAGAGGTGACAGGAAGCAAATGTTAGTCAACACTTTGACAGGAGACAGAGCTGAGACTCATATAGGTTAGTTAGTCAACTGTCAAAGTGAGGGGACTAGGAAAGCTAGCACTTTCAAATTCACTTCCTTCCCCTACAGTACAAAGTAATTCAGCTCCTGATTCCTTCCTACTTCTTAGATACCTATCCTTCCTTAAATTCATGCTATTCCCAAAACTTAGCACATTATTTGGTACCTAGTAGGAGATTAATAAATGCTAATTGATTGGGCACCATACATTTCCTTGCTGCCATCTAAATCTCCAACCAAGTAATCACTTAAAAGCATGGATTTGCAAGGGGGAAAAAATGGAGGAAAGAACAAATGTCATCTGTGGCTACAATAGATGACAACTCAGTACCAAGTATAGGGCAGTCTAGGGAATCAGGTATGAGCATGTTCTGTCTTTTGCAGTTGGCTGAACAAAGGAGGAATTAGAATAAGGGATTCTGGGTAGGGGTGGAGTTAGGGCCTATATAAAAGAATAATTCTTTAAAATGTGAAGAGACAATGATCCTGAGGTTATATCAGAAAACTGACTGAGAGAGTGGCCAGTATTTCGGCTCAATTAGGTAGCTCACCATCAAGATAGAGACTATTTTTGTCCAGGTAGTAGGGACCCAGAATGGTGATGCCCTGTGTCTCCCGACTGAACTCCCAATACATCTTCTCTCTCTCCAGAACAGGGTTGGCAGGAACAATGTGATGGGTACACAGGAAATCCACTCCAGTTGCAAACCCATTCTTCATAGATCTAGGGGGAAAAATGTGGAAGGTGACATGGACACCCATGAAATTGGTGCTGAGAGATCTGATGGGATTATTCTGTGTAAGAGATGTTTAAACATATGCCTGAAGTGACCTGGGAAAGGCTGATAGTGACCTTGAAATGGTTGATGAGCTAGTATTACCTGTGTAGGTAGGAGTACTGAGAAGCCAGAGGACCCCAACTGGAGAGAACATTCTTGACATTAGACTGCTTGTTCTAAATCATTAATTATGAATGAAATAATTTTTTTCCTGAGAATTCAGGAATGAGAGGGACTGGGATAAAGTTGTTTGGGAATTTGAAAGTAGAGAAAGTGAGACTAAAGGCAAGTATGTGACCTCTTTATCTGATCATACTCCATTGGAGGTTTATCCTCAAACATGTGGGGGAAATGTTTCAATTCTTACCTCAAATAAGTCACCCTGCAGCCAGAGTAGAAGGGTCCAATGCTACTTTTTCTGAATAAGAGATTAATCTGACAAAGGAAGGAAAGAGTCAAGTGAACTTGGGGGTGAGGGAAGATGGAGACCAATCAAGGAATGGGGAAGGCAGCTGTGCAGTTAAGGGATGGGGTGGGCAGAGGGGAAGACTAACCAAGTACTGAAGGGCCTGCTCTGTAGAGTTGAAAGTGTCAGAACTTGAGTTCCCCATGTCTTCTGTGTAGCATAAATTTGTGATGGTGAAGTTCAGAACAAATGATTCCAAGCGACCAGTGCCACTAACTGAAGTAAGAGAGAGAGAGAAACATCTGTGTGTCAGCATTAGCCACACTTGCTGGCATGCCCAGGCACACCTAGTGGCTGTTCTATTCCTTTCTGGAAGGAAAACTCATTACCCTGGTTTCACTGATATCCCTGGTAGGAAAGATTTCCCACTTCCACAATTTCTGCTTGATTCAGCTTTTCCTCAAGTACTAATCTCATTACAAAGTCCATTAAGACACTCCAGGGAAAGATTCAGAGATGCTAGCAGTTCATACCTGTGGTGGTAAAGACTGGTAATGGACTGGAAGATGTTACTGGAGCAAAAGTGGTTGACACAGGAGCTGAGAATAAATCAGAGTGAAAGAAAACCTTTGGTAAAACCACAATTAGTAAAACTATAGAATCAAAAGAAGAGCATCAAATGGTAAAAGGGTTCTGCTTGGCTTGGTCAAAATTGACCAATCATTAAAAAAACATTTATTAAGAATCTACTATATACAATACAGCATGCTAAGTGCTAGAGATACAAGAAGAGGCAAAAGATGATCCCTGCTTTCAAGGAGCTCACAAATAATGGTGGAGATTCCCAAGCAGGGACCCATATTCTAGAAGACAAGGAGATGGATTTGCATTATCACAAGAGGTGTAAGGGACTGGAGAAATACTAGCACTGGTCAGACAAGGAGGGATTTTTGAAGGGGTTTTAATTTTGTTCATCTTTTGAGCGGGATGCAAAGATTCACACCAAGTGCCTGCAGGGATCTCTCTGGCAAATTACCAGATGTTTAAATCTTGTCTGATCTTGATAACAGATGAATTCAGAGGTTGTGCCAAGCCACACCTCCTGTCTTGTCCTGCTGCAACTTCTTAGAACAAAAAAGGTTTGTTTGGAAAGTCTAAGTTCGTTTCCTTTTTCCTTCTTTCAAGACCTTTGAAAAGCCCAGTGATCTCTTTCCAGAATACTGAAGTCACTACATTCCTACCTGTGGAGGTTTCAGGCCCTGTAGGTCCTATGGAATATGTGAAGGCTGTTCCAGTGGCTGATCCAGAAGCTGCAGAGGAAGAGTATTATTAAAAAATGAACATACATGGGGATACAGTTAAGATTGAAACTCCTATAGGACAGAGACTGGGTAATGTTTTTTCGTCTTTGTTTGTACTCCCAGAACTTAGCACATTATTTGGCACATAGTAGAATATTAATAAATGCTTATTTACTGAGTACCATCTCTGGGTTCCATATGCAGGAAGTTATTAATAATGTTTGACAAAATAAATAAGTCAATGTCATCAAACTGCTTTGATAACTGCTTGAGTGACCATAGGAGAGGCTTTCACTGGCCAAGGTTACATTCGCTGCTGGACAGAAACAGAATTAATGTTTCCAGGCATCCCATCACGTAGTTCCTGCTCCAGGCACATGTTTACAGTTGAGGTTCATCTGTGAAATGTCAATTTCCCTGACTTTCCTTGTAGCATAATTCATTACGTTATCACCATGCACCCTGGGACAGAGAACATGACACTCCCAGACAGTGAGGCAATATCTCTGGTCATGAAGGGCCAGAATGACCTAGATGTCCTTTTTCTCTACATGGGATCTTTTCCACAGAGAATGTCACCACTGCAAGCCTCCTCAGAGGGCATATAAACCAGGAATTCCATAATATTCCTTAAAAAGGATCACTAGCATCTGCCTGAAGAGTTACAGTGATGGGAAACACATTCCATATTAAGGTGGCTGATTTGAATATAGGGAGTCCTTTCTAATAACACTCAAGTTAGCTACAAGGTAGAGAAATCCCTGATGATTTGATTTTTCTTACTCATACTGAAGACCAATTCCACATGTGAAGAAGTTTCACTGGCCTGAGAATCAAAGGATATTTGTATAACAAGACACTTACTTGTCATAGGTTGACCTGGGCTGTGCTCATTATAACCTGAAAAGCAAAGGACAGACAATGAGAGGAAATATCAAAGGAGAGGGAAGAGAACCAAGAAAACACTTGAGAGGCTAGATTGAGAATAGGAGACCCAGCGGCTTGCTATCTCTTGGCATCTGGAGGATATGATTTTTGAGGGAAGGGACAAGAGAATTTTCCTGGGCACCTGCCAATTCTCTGACATGACAAATATAACAAAGGACCTAGCCTTGATCTACTCTGCCCTGTCTAAACCTAAAGAAGAGCAAACCTTCAGATTGGTTGCCCTGGATTGTCACCAGACTCATCTTCCTAGTCTTCTGACTTAGAGGAGAAATGAAACACACCAAGAATAAAGATGAACAGAAATGCAGCACCTCAGAGATGGCTTCATCCAGCCCATAACTGATGAGGAATCCCCTCTACAACATTCTCAACAAGTGGTGGTCTAGCATTTATTTGAAATTCCTCAAGGAAGGGAAATCTTTTACTTCCTGAAGTAAACCATCCCAGTTTGTATAACACCACTTGATAGAACATTTTTCTTGACATCAAGCCTAAATTTGCTTCTTTGCAACTTTACTCATTATTACTAGTTCTGCCCTCTGGGACCAAGTAGAAGTCCAGTCCCTTTTCCCTGTGACAGCCCTTTAACCACCTGAAGACAGTCGAACATTTTATCTTTCTCATGTAGCCTAAGATTTTTCTTAACCATTTATCATACAACATTGCTGTATCATGTTGAGCTTACAGTACAATGAACTTCCCAGTTTTCCAGATAAGTCCCTTAGTTCCTCCATTTGCACTCATAAGATGGGTTTTTAGAGTCCAGATATAAAGTTTTATTATACTTACTAGATTTCACCTCATTCATTTGACACCAACATTCTAGTCCATGCTTTGGGATCCCAACTCTGTCATCCAGTGTGTTGATTTGATCTTAAAGTTTTGGAGTTAGATATAGAATCAACAAACATGTGATTTATACCTTTCCCCTAGTTATTTACTTTTTTAAAGTAGCACAGAGACAAACTACTTTGAAAACTGCTTGAGGGACCATGAGAGTGGCTCTCACTGGGTAATGTTACTTTCACTGCTGGGCAGAAATAGAATTAAGGTCTTAAGGCATCCCATCATGTAAAGATAGGATGAGAAGCAAGGGAAAACTTGAGAGGCTAGATTGAGAATAGAAAACCCAGTGGCTCAGCTTGCTATCCCTTGGCATCTGGAGGATCTGAGACAAAGAAGTATCATGGGGACAATTTACAACATACCTCCTTCAAAGCTGATGTTGAATTATTGTTGACAATTCTTTACGTCCAGCCATTCCACCAATTTTAAACTACTGAACTGTGTTGCCATCTAGTCAACATTTATCCATTTTGTCTATGACAGTAGCATGGGAACATTTGTCAAATACACCAGTTCCTCTTCTACTTACTACTAATGTACTCCATCCTTAGGGGCAAAAATAACTTTCACTTGACCCTGTCATTACCTTAAGCTATCATTATATATCTCTTCTCCTTTTCACAGTCAGTCTAGAAAAAGCTGCTTCCTACTCCCCCATTCACTTCTCAACCTCTTAGAATCTCATTTCTGATCCTACCATTTGACTGAAACTTTCTGAGTTTACCAATGATCTCTTAATTGCTAAATTCAGTGGCCTTCTCTCAGCACTCATTCTCTTTGACCTGTGTACAGTGTATAACAACACTGTTGACCATACTGTTTCTCCTGGATGCTCTCTCCTTATTTGTTCTCAATTATTTGATCTTTATCTTTAAGGAGACAAATTCTAGAATTGCACAATCAGTCTTTTGTCTCATGAACTTAAGTCCCACATCACCAGATGACTACTGGATATATCCCTATGAATGTAAACTCATCCTAAACTCAACATATCCAAAATGAGACTCGTATGTCCTTCTAAACCCACCTTTCAGCATATTCTACCTATTTCTGTTTATGACACCATCATCACCAGTTTCACAACAGTCATCCTCAGCTCTTTTCCCTTATACCAATTTGGAAAATTAATAACAATTGTATTTCTATATCACTACTCACATATTCTCATACTGCCCTGATTCAAGACCTCATCACCACTAGCAAGCTTGGGCTATCACAATAGCCTCCAAACTGGCCTTCCTGAT
Organism: Pseudocheirus occidentalis; assembly: GCA_028646575.1. Lineage (NCBI taxonomy): Eukaryota > Metazoa > Chordata > Mammalia > Diprotodontia > Pseudocheiridae > Pseudocheirus > Pseudocheirus occidentalis. Next base: position 42,630,249 of record CM053594.1, read on the forward strand.
TTTAGACTCTCTATATTCCAACCTATCTTCCACACAGTTGTTAAATTAATGTTCCTAAAGCACAGGTCTGACCATATCACTTATTTCCCCAAGAAGTTTCACTGGTCTGTAATTTGCACACCCCATTTTGTAGGATTGCCTAGGGAACAAAATAAAAGTGTCCCTATTTGATATTTAAAGCCAATAAACAATCTAGCTAGTTCCAAATGGTCTTTATAGACTTAATTCACATGACTCCCTCTCACATAATAGACTTTCCAGTTGTTATGTTTTATCCATATGGGGCATTCCATCTGCTCATCTTACATAAGTGACCATACCTCCCTAGAGTGTTCTCTTCCATTCTCACTTCCCTGCTTGGAAAACAATATCCTCTCAATGCTTCACCTTAAATACCAACTGTCATATAAGCTCTTTCTTGATGTCCCCAAGTATTAAGTGACCTCTCCTTGAAACGACTTTGTATTTGCTGGGACCAAATTCTATATTTCTTTCTTTATAGATACATGCAAGCTCCTTAAGTTTAAAGACTATTTAATTTTTGTTTTTATGTCTTCAGCAAAATGACTAACACTCAATAAACACTAATTAAATGCTTATTGGATTGGAACTGAATGGAATTCCATTCCATAATTGCATTGGTCCACAGTCTACCCAAGTCCCTCCTAAATTGTAACTAAGAGGTTGGATGCAATATTCCAGCTGTAGTCTGATGAGTCTAGAGGATGTTAGGACTATCACTTCTAACCTTCTGGATGTTAAAATTATCATTGAGCATTCCAATATTACATGATATTTTTTCAACTATCCTGTGTCATTAACATTGAGCTTATCATTCATTATTGAGTTTGAAGTTTATGAGAAGCCCCACAGAATGCTGTGTAGCCATGTCTACTCCATCCTGTAAAGTATCAACCTACAGTGGATTTTTAAAAACATGCTTACAGAATTTTATGCTCCTCTTCACTAAATTTCATTTTGTTAAGTATCATAGCCCATATGCCAAGTGACTTGAGGCCTTCCTAGATCCTAATTCTTTGCAACATGGAAGCTACCTACCCTATCAACTTTGTATCATGCATATATTGGCTTCCTTTCATCTATGTCATCATCCAAATCATTATTAAATATGTAGGACCACACAACACCAAGAGCAGAGCTTGGTGACTACTATTGGTTGAAAACAATCAAGAAAACTATGAACACATTCTCTGGACATGTAGGTATGGGTAAGATAAGTTTTGTGTAACTGAATGCACAAGGAATGAATGTGAAGAACATTTTGGGTCTCTAGGGGGCTCAATCCTAATGAGAATGAGAGAAGAGACATTGTTGGCGTTAGAACAGAGAGATAACAACAAAGGCACAGGAGCTAAGCCTTGCTTCAATAAGGTAGCTCACCATTGATATAGAGGCTCTCTCTGTCCAGTCTATAGGGGCCCAACCTGCTGATGCCATAGGTCTGGTTACTCAGTTCCCAATAAAGTTTCTTGATGTCCAAGAAGGGTCTGGAAGGATCTTGCCAGCAGGTACATACAACATCCACTCTAGTTGCAGAGCCATCCTTCGTTGGTCTGGGAAAGGAAATGTGGATAAAATCTCCTAAGACTGGAGGTGACTGACCTGAAAGGGACTTGGGTACTGGGGGAGTGAAACTGAGATCTCTGAAATGAGAGGATTATGGTTGATAGGGATGTGGAGAGGGCTTCCAAAGCCACACCACTTCTGTAAAGAACAGTGTGGAATAGCCAAAGATCTCCATTCCTGAGACTCCATGGACAAGAAAGACGGACATGAAGCAGCAGGGGAATTGGAAAGTGGAGGAAAAGGTCACTTTTTTGTGAAGACTGTATTTGTGTCTTGTCTACCATGAGCACTGGTTGTGTGCATATAGCCCCAGGAAAGACAACCTGAGAACTCCAAGTCTTAGCTTGACAAGTCTCACCTCAGTGAAGTTAATTTGCATCCTGAGTAGAAGGAAGCAATGCTGCTTTTCCTGAATAAGGGACTAAGCTAGAAAAGAAATAAAAAGGTGATTGAGCAAGTGGACTTTATAAAGGTGAAGATCAAGGAATGGGTTGGTTCATGAGATCATAAATCTGGAACTCAGAAGAACTTAGCAGCCATCTTATTAGTTAGCTACATACATTACTGCCTACACACTGGTCATCATCCTCATTTTCTTACCTTGCCCCAACAGAATCCTGGATACTGAAAGGTGAGCTTTCACCTTATCTTCCCTAGAACCAGGGCCTTATGACATTTCTCAAACTTGTGAGACCATATAACCTTGAGCATATAATCTACTGCTTTTCCAGATCTGCTTTATGTGTTGGCTTAGACCCCTCCTCCCATTAAAATACAAGTTTCTTGAAGGAGGGACTGTCTTGTTGACTTTTCTTTGTGTTCCCAAAGGTTAGCAGAGTGCTAGGCACACAGTAAGCCCTTGATGAGCAAATGTGCATTCATTCATTTATGAATTCTGCCCTTTCAGTCCTCCTTTTATTGAGGCCCAGGGAGATTACATAATTAGTCCAAGAACACACAGGCAAGAAGCATCAGAGGTAGGACTCAAACCCATTTATTCTCACTCATGAACTAGTGCTCTTTTCCATTGGAGGATCCCAAGGTCAGGGCAGGGACTAAGAAATCTCACCAGTTTTTGCAAGGTATTATCTGTGTAGTGAAAATAGGCAGAGTCCGGGTGCCCGTTGTCTTCATTGTAGGACATATTGTCAATAATGAAGTTGAGTGTCAAAGATTCCATGCTGTGGCCACTAGCTATTGTAGGAGAAGAAAAGAAGACCAATGCCTGAGTGCGGGCACATCAAATAAATGGACCCACCGATACCTGATTCTTCCATTGCCCTTTTCTTTCCTGGAAGTAAAACTCATACTCCATGACCCCATTGGCATCCATATCAAGGAATCTCTACCTTTTCCCAAACCTTCCTTGCCCATGCCCCTCCCATTGTTCTTCTCATCTTCTAGTTACACACAAGAAGACCCTCCTGGGCATGAATACTAGGTGCACTCTTTGTACATGAGGAACTAGACAATAGTGATGGAGGTGACAGGTGTCTGGTGGAAATGGGGTTCTCACAGGAGCATAGGATAATTCATGAAGAATGGAAATCATCAATAAAGCCACAGTGCGGACAATTTCAAATTGGGTGTGGGAGAAAAGTGATCAACTTAATTTAGTCACAGAATCCCTAGGACAAGACTTAACTCATGTGGGGTGGTGCTCAGCAAACACAGGAGAAAAGAGATCATTGTGTAATGGCCTGCTACTGGCAAAACCTGTCAGACTCTGTGCTTCCTGTCTAGAATGCCCCAGGTTTTCACGGTCTTTAGGTGTTGCATACATTTCAATATAACCATGGGAATATTTTTTGTATAGCTATTCAATAAACTGCCAGAAATTTATGTTCTTTCTTGTCTGTCTGTGTGTGTGTGCATGTGTGTGTGTGTTTGGGGAGAAGACTTTAAAATAAGCAACACAACATTGCCCCATGCAAGATGATAAACAAAATCTCAGATACTGGTTTTCCCTTGTTTGGAAGGTGAGCATTTCTTGGAATTAGGTGATTTTATGGCTTAAGGCAATTTTCCTTTTCGTATTCGTATTCGTATTCTCTCTCCAGCTTCCCTGTGACACCCAGGGGAATAATGTTGCCAAATTTCTACCTGTGGAGGTTGAAGGCCATGAGGGATCCTTGAGAGTTATAAAGGATGACAGAGTGGGTGTGTCAAAAGCTGTAAAAAAGAAGAATAGGTGACAATGAAAACTGCTGTAGCCTACAACATGGGGTCATCCCAACTTTTATGCGGCCATTAATTCAGAGTTCTACATGTAGAAAATCCCTGATAAGTGTTTGAAAAAGTACTGATGAATGAATGTTGACAGACACTTCTGGCTGACTTGGCTGCCTGGGTTCTCATAGGAGCAGCCTTTCATAAGGACATGGCTAAAGTGACCTGCGGGTGACACTATAAGCAGAAGTGACATTTAGAGGTACAAAGGACACTACCATGAGATCTCCTTCAGAAATCTCTCTTAAGGAGCTGAGATCAACTGGTAATTGCCATTACCACACCATGGGGATGCTTTGCTATGTTATCACCATGCAGCCTCAGACAAGAGGACCTGGAATTCCAGGAAATGTGACAGTGTCTTGGGAACATGATGGTCCAGAAGGACCTAGAGTTCATTTTTTCCCACCTGGGACATTTTCTTCATAGAATCTCAGTACAAGAGGTGGCTAGGTGGTACAGTGAATAGAGCACCAACCCAGGAGTCAAGAGGACCTGAATTCAAATCCAGACTCAGACACTTAACAATTATTAGCTGTGTGACCATGGGGAAGTCACTTAACCCCAATTGCCCAGGCTTCCCCCTTCAAAAAGCAAAAAAAAAAAAAAGGAATCTCAGTACAAGAAAAGCCCTCAGAGGGCATGTAGCACTCTTCTAAAGCATTCTTAACTTTTTGAGCCTCTGTGATGACTTCTAGTGGTGGGGAATTTGTTATATCTCATGACTGTCCTTTGGAGGTGGAGGTAGAGAACTCCTTTCTAAAGACTCCAGATTTAACTAAAATAGAAGAAACATAGCACTGAAAGTGGATTTGGATATAAAAACACTTACTGGTTATGATCTGCTTGGGAAGATACTCATTATAACCTGTAAAGCCAAATAACATAAAATGAAGGGAAGGAGATCAGAAAAGAAGGAAAAGGAAATGTGAAAGACTCTACGATGGGATAAGGAGCTATCGACAGAATAGCATTTGTGCCAAATCATAACAGAGACATCACCTACCTAAAGACTCTGGAATGAAGATAATGGGAATGAAACCTTTCTCACATTTGAAAATGAAGGAAGTGGACCCTGGATGGAACCCTTATGCACAATGGTAGCCACTTAAAAAGCTTTTGCATTTTAGTTCAAGCCTCCAACAAAAAGACCTCTTCCAATTCCATTCCACCAAAATTCCACTGCTCTCTGAGGCAATGCATTCCATTGTGGATTGATATAATGAATGGAACATTTTCCCTCAGTGTAAATCTAAATACATTCCCCAGTAACTTTCACACATTATTTGCAATTCTGCTCTCTGAGGTCAACTAGAAGGATGTTATGTGAGGTGACTCATGAGAGGCCTCTTTTAAACCTCTTTTATTTGTTATAACCCAGTTCCTACTCCACAATCCCAATTCCTACAAACAACCCAGTTATCACATACTTTTAAGTTCCCATGATGGCCATTATTTTCTGCATATGTTCTTCCTAAAGCATGTATCCTCAGAACAAAACAGACTGTTATCAATAGGGGATGATCAGGTCCAAGGACAGTTGAACAACCCTCTTCCTCCTCAAAGGGACTAGATCTATCTTCATGGGAACTATCTGGATTGTTCCATCAGACAATTGCATCATGTTGAGATTTCAATCTTCTAAACTTACGGTCTTCTCAATAGGAATTCTTTCTAGTTATGTCCCCATCGTCCCCTGGTCAGGCATTCACTTTGCAAGTCTGTATTCATATTTTTAACCTTACATTTGTTACATGTCAGGTTCTTAGATGTGATACATCTTTCTCATATTTACTGAGTTTGAATTCTGACTAACATTGTTAACAACCAGACCCCCCTAGGTTTCTGTCCTTTGTACATTTTCTACCATCTATGATTCTATCCAAGTGATTGCTGAAATTTTGCATCTAACAGGACCAAAAACAGAACTCAGGAGCAGACTCTAATTCAAACAACTCAAACAATGAAAAGGAATGGGTTAAGTTCAACAGGGAAGTTGGGAATGGGTATGACCCATTCGGTGCAGGTGGCTGGCCAAGGGAGGATTGGTTTCTGGAGGGAATTAGGGCCTGAATCAGAGTGGGGATGAAAGGAAAAGATGCTAGTGATGGGACTATGGTCTCGTTACAGAGCTGATGGGAAAGGGGCCCCAGTGAGAAATCTCACCATCGAGGTAAAAACTTTCATTGTCCAGCCTGTAGGGGCCCAGTCTCGTGAAACCATCGGTTTGTTTGCTTAGCTCCCAATATAGGTTTTCCTGGTCCAAAGATGAATTGGCTGACCCCCCTTGAATGGTGCACACACCATCCACTCCTGTGGCCGAGCCACCCTTCATAGATCTGTGGAAGGAAACAATTGGAGTGATTTTCTTGAGGGAAAGATTGGGGAAAGTTCATCTGAGATGAAGTGATATCAAAAAACTCATAGTGAGTTCATGATGGGGGGAAAAAACTTCCATTCCTTGCAAGGGTAAGATGGATGAATAGCCACAGATCTTCGCCTGGAGAGAAGTATTTCCACAGAATAGCATTTGTTCCCAATCATGACAACAAGCGGAATCACTTTCCTAAGGACCCAGGAATGAAGAGAATGAGATTCAAAAATGGAGGAAGAGGACACTATGTGGAGACACTGCCTCTATTGTTTGCCCACCCTGATCCTTAGCCATGAACCTAGTAGATCAAGAGATATGATCTCAGGGTTCCAGATTTTATTCTCAGGTCTCACCTCAGTGCAACCATTTTACAACCACCATAGGAGGAACTGATGCTGCTTCCCTTAAACAACTGGTTCAGCTGTCAAGGAAATAAGAAAATCAATGAGTAACCACCTTTTTAGCCCCTATAGTGGAGAAGCTTACTGTGCAGGAGTGGGGTTGGGCAGGTCCTGTGGAATCTCACCACACGCTGAAGAATTCTGTCCGTGGAATTAAAAAGTTCAGAACCAGGGTTATTCATGTCTTCAGTGTAGAAAAGATTTGTTATGGTGAAGTTCAGAGTGAACGTATGCAGATTCTGTCCACCAGCTGTAACAGAGGAGAGAAACAAAAGACCTATGCCTGAGCCCTGTGCACATCAAACAAAGAGACACTCTTATATTGTCTTATCCCTTCCTGAAAGGGAAACTCATACTCCATGGCCCTATTCACATCCATATCAAAGAACCTCTACCATTTCCCAAAACTTGCTTGCCTATGGCCCTCCCATTGTTCTTCTCCTCTTCTAGTTAAGCACAATAAGACACTCCTGGGAATGCATGCTAGGTGTACTTTGTGTACCTGAGGTACTGGAGAATGATGATGAACTTGATGAGGTGTCAGGAGCGAGAGAGGTTCTCAGAGGAACTAAGGATAAATCATGAAAAATGAAATGAAAAATGAAAATCACTGATAAAGTGTGGACAATTTCATACTGGATGTGAGAGAAAAATGATTAACCTGATTTAGTCACAGAATCCCTGTGATAGGACTTAAAGCATTTGGGATGGTACTCAGCGACGAAAGGAAGAAACATATTTGTGTAATGGGCTGCTACTAGCAAAACTTGTCAGGCTCTGTGCTTCTTGTCTAAAATGCCCCACCTTCACTTTCTTTAGGTCTTGTTTGGGAAACATGGGATCATTTCAAAGAACTCTGGGCATATGTTCAATCAACTGCCAGAGATTTATATCCTTTATATCCTTTCTTTCATGAGTGAGTGTGTGTGTTTGAGGGGACAACTTTGAAATATGCAACATACCAAGGTTACATTCCCTCACCCAAGATGGTGCAGCAAGTTTCAAATACTAGCTTGCCCTTGTTTGAAAGGTGAGTATTTCTTAAAATGAGGTAATTTCTTAGAATGAGGTGATGAAAAGGCAATTTTCCTTTTCATAATAATATTCTCTCTCCATCTTCCATGGGGGACCCAGTACCAATGCTGCCAAATTTCTACCTGTGGAGGTTCCAGGCACTGAGGACATCTCAAGAGTTCTGAATGGTGGTACAGTGGATGCACCAAAAACTGTAATTTTAAAAAAGTGACACTGAAGACTGACAGAATGGATTCTGCTATGGATAGTGGTCTGCAACTCTGAAAGTCATTTTAATATTTATGTGGTCATTTTTTCTACACATGTTCCATGTGTAGAAAATACCTAATAACTGTTTGACAGATGGCTGGGTGAATGAATGTGGACAGACATTTTGGGTTGACTTAGCTACTTGGGTTCTCACAGAATGAATTTTTCATAAGGAAACTTGCTAAAGTGCCCTGCTGGTGATATCATGAGCAGAAGTAGCATTTAGGGTTACAAGGGACAACATCATGGTTTCTCCTTCAGAAAATCTTTCCTAAAGAGCTGATGTCCACTCATAATTTCCTTGACCATCCCATGGAGATGGCTTCCTAAGTGTCACTATACACCCTCATAGAGAGAACCTGGGAATTCCTGGAATCATATTTGTGACATTGTCTTCATAGAATCTCAAGACTAAAAAGCCCTCAGGGTGTATCTAGCCCTCTTCTAAAGCATTCTTAACATCCTATGTCTTTAACAAGATTCCCAGTGATGGGAAATTTGCCATGCCTCAAGAGGTACTTTGGGTGGGGGTGGGAGAATTCCTTTCAAAAGACCCCAGAGATTACTAAAGTGGAAGGAATATTGCCATTGTGGGACTTATCTCTAAGAGTTAAGAGAGAAAAAAAGGCTTAGGAAACACTGATGACTTAGGACTCAAAAGTGATTTGAATACCAAAACACTTACTCTTTGTAGGTTGTATGGGACTTTGATCATTGTAACCTGTAAGAACAAATAATATGTAATTAAGGGAAGGAGATAATAAAAGGAGGAGAGGTGTATTGTATAGATTCTAGGATGAGTTGAAGAGCTAAAGTGATGATGGTATGAATTCTTGTTACATCTTTAGGAGAGGACAGAAGCTTTCTTCTGGGCACTCCCTTGCTCTCTGCCATGACATTGTGCTATGAAGGTAGAGCTAATAAAGGATCTCATAGCTTAGGAGCAAAGAGAGTGCTGATTAAATTCATTTTTGCTATGTCCTGATCTGAAGCAACATAGCAGAAGACCAAGCCACCTTACTATCCCAGGCATCTCTAAGAGCAAGAAAGAACCCTTACACATAACAGTAACCAACTAAAAGTCTTGTTCATTCATTGTAGTCCAAGCTTCCCATAGAAGAATTCTTCCACTTCCCTTACCAGAAAAATACCATTTAAGTTTTAAATGAGGACCTTCCATGAGGGAACCCCCACTGCTTCCTGAGACAGTGCATTCCATATTTGGACGGCTATAATTAACGGAAAATTTTCCTTTAAGTAAATCAAAATCTAAATACGTTCCCCATTAACTTTCACTCATTACATATAACTCTGCTCTCTGAATCCAAGTAGAAGGCTGTTATATGCTTTCCCCATAGAGGCCTTTGAATTTTGGAAAACAATCATTAGACCTCTTTTGTGTGCATTAAACACACCTGGTCCCTTCAAACAACACTTTTATGGCATAGTTTCAAGTTCCCATTATGGTCATTTCCTTTCTGTATATGTTCTTCCAAAAGTCTGTATCTTCAGAACACAACAGCATATTCTAAATGTGAACTGATGAAGTCAGACGGCAGTTGAACGACCATCTTCCCCTTTACAGGGACTAAATTTATGTTCATGGGGACTAATTGGGTAGTTATATTACACTATTGGATCATGTTGAAATTTCAGTTTCCCAAAGTCTTATAGTCTTCTCAAAGTGAATTATTTCTAGTCGTGTCCACATCATCCTCTTGGTCAGACAGCTCATTTTGTAACTCTGTATCCATATTTTTATCTTACATTTTTAAAATGTCAGATTCTTAGATGTGACACATCTTTTAAACCTTTAATGAGTCTGAATTCTGTCTAACATTGTTAACCATCAAACCCTCTTATTTTTCTGTCCTTTCTACATTGTCTTTCATATACGATTCTATCCAAATGATCGCTAAAATTTTGCATCTAACAGGACCAAAGGCAGAGCAGAGTAGAGGGCACAAATTGAAACAAGTCAAACAATGAAAAGGAATGTTATCAAAGAAGTACACACGGGTATGATCCATGAGGTGGAGGTGGCTAGACAAGGGAGGATTAGGAACATAAAGACCTAGTATCTGTTGAGGGGGAGCAAGGGGTTGAATCAAACTGGGGATAAAAGGAAAAGATGTTAATGTTGGGACAATGGTCTCATTAGAGATCCTTTACTGGAGGGAAAGGGGACAATTATTGCCCCACTGAGGAATCTCACCTTCAAGGTAGAAATTTCCCTGGTGCAAAGTGTAAGGGCCCAGTCTGGTCATGCCATGGGTCTGGTTTCTCAGCTCCCAATAAAGTTTTTGTTTGTCTAGAGAGGGATTAGTTGCCCCCTCTCTATTGGTGCACACAGCATTCACTCCAGTTGCTGAGCCACCCTTCAGACATCTGTGGAACGAAACAGCTGTTGAGATGGGGGAGGGGAGGGAATAAATGCTGAGAGATTTGCTTGAGGGAGAGATTAGGGACAGTTAAAGTGAGATTAAGTGAAATCAAAAAAGGCTGATAAAAAGTCCATGACGGTAGAAAAACTCCCATTCTTTGTGTGGGTAGAATGGATGTATAGACACAATTCTCCCCCTGGAGAGAAGTATTTTCTCAGGATACCATTTGTTCCCAATCATGGCAGACAAAGGGAATCATTTTCCTAAGGACCCAGGAACAAAGAAAATGAGAAAGAAACAGTTTTCAGATTTGAAAATGGAGGAAATGGACACTACGTGGAAACACTGCCTCTGTTGCTTGCCTACCCCGAGTCTTAGTCATGAATCTGGGGGATCAAGAGAGATGATCTCAGGGTTCCAGATTTTATTCTCGGGTCTCACCTCAGGGCAGTCAATCGACATCCAGCAAAAGAGGAACCGATGCTGCTTCCTTTGAACAATGGGTTCAGCTGTCAAGGAAATAAGAAGGGCAATGAGGAACCAGCTTTTCACCTCCCACAGTGGAGAAGCTTGCTGTGCAGGAGTGGGCTTGGGCAGACTATGGAATCTCACCACACGCTGAAGGATTCTTTCGAAGGAATTAAAAAGTCCAGTGCCCGGGAGATCTATGTCTTCAGTGCAGACTAGGTTTGTTATGGTGAAGTTTAGAGTGAACATATGCAGATTGTATCCACCCGCTGTAACAGAGAAATAGAAGACCCATGCCTGAGCCCTGTGCACATCGAAGAAAAAGACCCTCTGACACCCTAGTCTTGTATTCTCCTGTTCTTTCCTGGAAAAAAAATTCATATTTCATGGCCCCCTTGACATCCATATCAAGGAACCTCTCTACCCTTTCCGAAATCTTCCTGACCTATAACCCTCCCATTGTCCTTCTTCTCTTCTACTTAAGCACAGTAAGACATTGCTGGGAATGCATCATAGGTATATGTTTTGTACCTGAGGTACTAGATGATGACAATGTAGTTGACGAGGTATCAGGAGCAACAGTGGTTCTCACAGGAACTGAGGATAAATCATGAAGAATGGAAATCATTGATAAAGCCACAGTGTGGACAATTTCATATCGGATGTGGGAGAAAAATTATCTACTTCATTTAGTCACAGAATCCTGTGGGTAAGACTTAAATCTGCGTGGGGTGTTGCTCAGTGACCATAGGAGGAAAGAAATCTTAGTATAATGGGCTGCTACTGGCAAAAGTTGGTCAGGTTCTGTGCTTCTTGTCTAGAATGCCCCAGTCCATCACTTTCTATAGGTTTTTACCTGGGAAACATGGGATCATTTCAAAAAACTATGGGAATATTTTTTGATTGCCTATTAAGTCAACTGTCAGAAATTTTTGTCTTTCTTTCCTGTGTGCATATGTGTATGTATGTGAGTTTGGGTGGTGGGGTTTGAAATATGGAACAAACCAAGGTCACCCTCACCCACCCAAGATGTTACTACAAGTCTGAGATACTGGTTTACCCTTCTTTGGAAGGTGAGTATTTCTTAGAATGAGATGATTTTTAAGGCTTAAAGCAATTTTCCTCTTCATAATCATATTCTCTCCACACCTTCCATGTAGGATTCAGTGGATATTCCCTAGGATACTAATAATGCCAAATTTCTACCTTTGGAGGCTCCTGGCCCTAAGGACTCAAGAGTTTTGAATGATGGTACAGTGGGTATGCCAATAGCTGTAAAAAGAAGAAGAATCATGAAAATGAATGCTGTAAACAAGAAAACAAATTTAAAAATTAATTTAAAATGAAGAAGAAGAAGGAGAAGGAGAAGAAGAAGAAGAAGAAGAAGAAGAAGAAGAAGAAGAAGAAGAAGAAGAAATTATATCAAAGAATGACAGAGTCCATTAGTTGTCTGGAACTCTGGGGGTCATGCCAATATTTATAAGGTCATTAATTCAGCGTTTCATGTGTAAGACACACCTAATTAGTGACAAATGACTGAATGAATGAATGAATGTGGACAGACACTTTGGGCTGACTTAGCTGCCCGGGGTTCTCACAGAATGAGCCTTTCATAAGGACACTGGCTAAAGTACCTAGCTAGCAACGCTATGATCAGAAGTAGCATTTAAGGGGACAAGGGACACTATCATGAATCCTCCTTCAGAAAATCTCTCCTAAGGACCCAATGTCCACTGATAATTCCCTGGACCATCCTAATGGGGATGCATTTTTAAGTTATGACCATGCAGCCTCAGACAGAGAACCTGAGAATTCCAGGAATCCCACTTGTGACATTTTCTTCATAGAATCTCAGTACCAAAATGTCCTCAGAGTGCATCTTGAGCTCTTTGAAAGCATTCTTAACATCGTTTATCTTTATTTCTAGTGATTGGAAATTTGCTGTCTCAAGCCACACTTTAAGAGGGGGAAGTGAGAATTTCTTTCAAAAGACCCCAGAGATGACTAAAGTGGAAGGAACATTGGCATTGTGGGGCTTATCTCTAGGAGTTAAAAGAGAAGAAAAAAAAGGCTTGGGGAACATTAATGACCTAGGAATCAAAAGCAATTTGGATATCAAAATACTTACTGTTTGTGGGTTCCATCAGATAGCATTCATTGAAGCCTGAAAGCACAAATAATGAAGGGAAAGAGATCAGAAAAGAAGGAGAGAGATATTTGATAGACTCTAGGATGAGGTCAAGAGCTAAACTGATGGCTCAGTTTGAATTCTCTTGTCATATCTATAGGAGAAGAGAGAAGCGTTCTTCTGGGCATTCCCTTGCTCTCTGCCATAAAGTTGTGCCATGAAGGTAGAGCTAATAAGGGATCTTATAGCTTTGGGGATTTAGATGGAGCAAAAAGAATCATGATTTAATTCATTTGTGCTATGTACTAGCCTGCAGAAACAAAGCAGAAGGCCAAGCCACCTATTGACTATCCCAGGCATCTCTAAAAGCAATAAAGAACCCTTACACACAACAGTAAGCACCTAAAAGCCTTATTTATTCATTGTAGTACAACTCTTCCAGTTCCATTCCCAGAAAAATGTTATTCAGGTTTTAAATGAGGACCTTCCATGAGGGGACACCAACTGCTTCCTGAGGAAGTGTGTTCCATTTGTGGATGACTATAATTAATGGAAATTTTTCGTCTAATATGAATCTAAATACATTCCTCAGTAGCTTTCATGCATTACTTATATTTCTGTTCCCTGTGGTCCAGTAGAAATATGTTATGTCTTCTTCTTTAGAGGGTCTAGATTTATCTTCATGGGTACTAAGTGGAGTGTTCCATCAGAATACTGGATCATGTGGAAATTTCAATCTGCTAAACTCTTATAGTCTCCTCACTGGGAATTCTTTCAAGTACTGTCCATGTCATCCTCTGGTCAGGCAGTTCACTTTGTAAGTCTGTATCCACATTTTTATCTTACATTTGTGAATGTTAGGTTCTTAGATTTGATGCACCTTTGTAATCTTTATTGAGTTTGAATTCTAACTAACACTGTTAACCACCTGACCCCCCTAGGTTCCTGTCCTTTGTACATTTGCTTCCATCTATGATTCTATCCAAGTGATTGCTAAAATGCTACATCTAACAGGACCAAAAGCAGAACTCAGGAGCTGGGACCAATTGAAACAACTCAGACAATGAAAAGGAATAGAATAAGTTCAACAGGGAAGTAGACACGGTACAACCCATGAGGTAGAGGTGGTTGAACAAGGGAGGATTGGAAACATAAGGTTCTGGGGTGGGGGGTGGGCAGAAGTTAAGGTCTGACTCAGACTGGGGATAAAAGGAAAAGATACTATTGTTGGGATTATGGTCCCATTACAGAGCTCATGCTGGAGGGAAAGGGGTCAGTCATTGACCCAGCGAGTAATCTCACCATCGAGGTAGAAAGTCGTCTGTTCCAGACTGTACGGACCCAGTCTGGTCATGCCATGGGTCTGGTTTCTCAGCTCCCAATAAAGTTTTTGTTTGTCTAGAGAGGGATTGGTTGGCTCCCCCCGATGGGTGCACACAGCATCCACTCCTGTTGCTGAGCCACCCTTCATAGATCTGTGGAAGGAAACAATTGTTCAGGCCCCCAAAGTTAAATGCTGAGAGATTTTCTTGACAAAAATTGGGGACAGTTAAACAAGAATGAAGTGACATCACAAAGGCTGATAGTGAGTCCATTATGGTGGAAAAACTCCCATTCCTTGTGTGGGTGAGGTGGATGCATAGCCACAGATCTTGCCCTAGAGAAAAGTATTTCCATAGAATAGAATTTGTTCCCAATCATGACAGACAGGGGGAATCACTTTCCTAAAGACCCATGAATGCAGAGACTGCAAAGGAAACTGTTTTCGGCTTTGATGATGGAGGAAATGGACACTACGTGGAAACGCTGCCTCTGTTGCTTGCCCACCCTAAGCCTTAGCCATGAACCTGGGGGATCAAGGGAGATGATATCGGGGCTCCAGATTTTATTCTCGGGTCTCACCTCAGGGCAGTCAATCGACATCCAACATAAGAAGAACCGATGCTGCTTCCTTTGAACAATGGGTTCAGCTGTCAAGGAAATAAGAAGGGCAATGAGGAACCAGCTTTTCACCCCCCACAGTGGAGAAGTTTGCTGTGCAGGAGTGGGCTTGGGCAGGCCATGGGATCTTACCACATGCTGAAGGATTCTCTCAGTGGAATTAAAAATCCCAGTGCCAGGATAATCCATGTCATCCAAATAGTGTAAATTGGTTATTGTAAAGTTCAATGTGAAGAGTTCCAGGCTGTATCCATCAGCTGTAACAGAGGAGGGAAACAGAAAACCCATGCCTGAGCCCTGGGCACATCAAGCAAATAGACCCTCTGACATCCTAGTCTTGTATTCTCCTGTTCTTTCCTGAATGGAAAATTCCTACTCCATCACCCCATTGACATGCATATCAAGGAACCTCTACCCTTTCTGAAATCTTCCTGACCTAGGACCCTCCCATTGTCCTTCTTCTCTTCTACTTAAGCACAGTAAGACATTGCTGGGAATGCATCATAGGTATATGTTTTGTACCTGAGGTACTAGATGATGACAATGTAGTTGACGAGGTGTCAGGAGCAACAGTGGTTCTCACAGGAACTGAGGATAAATCATGAAGAATGGAAATCATTATAAAGCCACAGTGTGGACAATTTCATATTGGATGAGGGAGAAAAATGATCAGCTTATTTAGTCACAGAATCCTGTGGGTAAGACTTAAATCTTTGTGGAGTGGTGCTCAGACACCATAGGAGGAAAGAGGTCTTTGTATAGTGGGCTGCTACTGGCAAAATTGGTCAGGCTCTGTGCTTCTTGTCTAGAATGCCCCCAGCCTTGACTTTCTTTAGGTGTTGTTTGGAAAAAAATGGCCTCATTTGAAAGAACTATGGGAATATATTTTGATTAGCTGTTCAACCAACTGCCAAAAAATCATGTCCTTCTTCCTTTTGCATGTGTGTGTGTTTGTGTGCGTCTGTGCGTGTGCATGTGTGAATTTGGGGGGAGGGCTATGAAATATGCAACACACCAAGGTTACCCTCGCCCATCCAAGATATTGCAGCAAGTCTCAGATACTGGTTGGCCCTTGTTTGGAAGGTGAGTATATCTTAGAATGTGGTGATTTTTAAGGCTTAAGGCAATTTTCCATTTTACAGTGATATTCTCTCCCCAGCTTCAATGTGGGACCCAGTGGACATTTCCCAGGGTACTAATGTTGCTGAATTTCTACCTGTGGCGGATCCAGGTTCTGAGGACACCTCAGATGCTGGAAAAGATGACACAGTGGGTGAACCAGAAGCTGTAAAAAAAATTAAGAAGAAGGGACATGGAAAAGTGACAGAGACCATTGTGGTCTTTAACTCTGTTGGGTCATCCCAATATTTACATGGTCATTAAATCAGGGTTCCACATGTAGGAAATTCCTGACTTGGATGTCTGGGTCCTGACAGGAGTAGCCTTTCAATAAGGACATGGTTAAAGTGCCCTGCTAATGACATCATGAGCAGAAATGTCATTTAGGTATACAAGGGACACCACCATGAGTTCTCCTTCAGAATATCTTTCTTAAGGAGCCAAAATCAACTGCTAATTCCCCTGACCATCCCATTGTCATGCCTTGCTAAGTTATCACCATGCAGCCTCAGACAGAGGACCTGGAATGCAAGGGAATGTAACAGTGTCTCTGGATCATGAAGGTCCAGAAGGACCTAGAGCCCATTTTTTATGACCTGGAACACTTTTTTCATAAAATCTCAGTACAAGAAAAGCCCTCAGAGAGCATTGAGCCCTCTTCTAAATCATTCTTAACATCCTGTGTCTATGATAATTTCTAGTGGCAGGAAATTTGCTATGTCTTAAGAAACACTTTTATGGAGGGGGAGGGGTGGAGAATTCCTTTCTAAAGACTCCAGAGGTGATTAAAGTGGAAAGAACATAGGGCTGAAAGTTGATATGAATATCAAAACACTTACTGGTTATGAGATGCAGGGGGTGGTACTCATTGTAACCTGAAAAGCCAAATTACATATAATGAAGGAGATTAGAAAAGAAGAAGGAGGAAATTTCATAGATATTAGGATGGCATCAAGAGCTATCAACGTGATTGTATTTGGGCCAAATCATGACAGACAAGAGGAAACACTTTTCTAAGGACATAAGAATAAAAAGACTGGGAATGAAACCATTTTCAGATTTGATAATTGAGGAAATAAACCCTGGGTGGAGGCCTTTGTTGCTTGCCTACCCTGAGCTTTAGCCAGGAAGTGAAAACAAGAGGTTGAGTTCTCTCGTCATATCCTTAAGGGAGGAGGTAAGCCTTTATCTGTACTTCCTTACTCTGTTCTGTGAAGTTCTGCCATGAAGATAGAAGTAACATGGACCCTTATAGCTTTGGGGATTCAGTTGGAGCAAAGAGAGCCCTGATTCATTTCATTTTTGGTATGTCCTGGCACCTACAGAAATATAGCCAAGATCAAGCCACCTACTGACTATGCCAGGCATCTCTAAGAGCAGGAAAGAACTTTGAGGCACAACAATAACCACTTAAAAGGCCTTTTCATTCATTTTAGTCCAAGAGTCTTATAGAAGAACTCTTCTAATTCCATTCCCAGCAAAATGTCAGTCAGGCTTAGCAGGAGGTCCTTGCCTAAGGGAACAGACCCACACTGTTTCCTGAGACAGCGCATTCTACTTTTGAATGAGTACAATAAATGGAAAATTTTCTCTTACTGTAAATCTAAATACATTCCAAAGCAACTTTTTCCCATTACTTATAATTCTGCTCTCTGAGGCCAAGTAGAAGGATGTGAAATGCTTTGCTCCATGAGAGGCCTTTGAATATTTGAAGAAAAATCACTGACCCTCTTTTATTTGTACTAAACACACCAAGTTCCATCAAACAGTCCATTTACCACATAGTTTTGACTTTCTGTGATGGCCATTTTCTTTCTGTATATGTTCTTCCTAAAGCATTCATCCTTAGAACACAACAGAATATTGTAAAAGGCAGTAGATCAGGCCAGAGGACAGGGTAACAACATTCTTCTTCTTTATAGGGTCTAGATTTGTCTTTGTGGGGACTAATTGGATTGTTCCATCACACTATTGGATCATGTGGAGATTTTAATGTGCTTTTGAACTCTTATGTTCTTCTCAACGTGACTTCTTTTGTGTCATGTCCCCATCTTTCATCCTCTGGTCAGGCAGTTCACTTTGTATGTCTATATCCATATTTTGACTTTGCATTTGCTAAATGTCAGGTTCTTAGATGTGATACATCCTTCTCAGCTTTATTGATTTTGAATTCTGACTAACATTGTTAACCATCTGACCCTCCTGGTTTCCTGTCCTTTGCAGATTTTCTTCCACCTATGATTTTATCTAACTGAATACTAAAATATTGCATCTAACAGGACCAAAAGCAGAGCTCAGGACCTGGCACTAATGGAAACATTTCAGACAATAAAAGAAATGGATTAAATAAACCAGAGAAAAAGGAACAAGTATGAACCATTTGATGCAGGTGCCTGGATGAGGGAGGATTGGGTTTTAGAGGGATTATGAACGGAATCAGACTGTGGGTGAAAGGAAAAGATAATAACGTTGGGACTATGGTCCCATAACGGAACTTATGCTGGAGGGTAAGGGGTAAATTCTTGTCCCAGTGAAGAATCTCACCACCAAGGTAGAAACTTTCTGTTTCCAGAATGTAGGGGCCCATCCTGGTGAGGCCATCAGTCTGGTTGCTCAACTCCAAATACAACTTCTTGTCTAGAAAGGGATTGGTTGTCCCTCCTCGATGGGTACACACAGCATTCACTCCAGTTACTGATCCACCCTTCAGACATCTGTGGAAGAAAACAATTGTTGAGGACCCCAAGATTAAATGATGAGAGATTTGCTTGACAGATAGATTGGGGACAGTTAAACTGAAATTAAGTGACACAAAAAAGGCTGATAGTGAGCCCATGATGATGATAAAACTGCCATTCCTTGTGTGGGTAGGATGGATGCATAGCCACAGATATCTCCTTAGAGAGAAGTATTTCCTTCCCACCCAAGATGTTACACTAGTTTGTTCCCAATCATGACAGACAAAGGGAATCACTTTCCTTAGGACCCTGAAACTAAGAGAATGGGAAGGAAACTGATTTCAAAATTGAAAATGGAGGAAATGGACACTATGTCGGGGACACTGCCTCTGTTGTTTGCTCTCCCTGAACCTTAGCAATGAACCTGTGGGATCAAGGGAGATGATCTCAGGGCTCCAGATTTTATTCTAAGATCTCACCTTAGTGCCATTGTTTTACATCCAACGTAGGAGGAACTGATGCTGCTTCTTTTGAACAATGGGTTCAGCTGTCAAGGAAATAAGAAGGGCAATCAGTAATGAGATTTTCACCCCCCACAGTGGAGAAGGTGCTGTGCAGGAGTGGGGTTGGGCAGGCCATGGAATCTCACCACACGTTGAAGCGTTCTCTCAGTGGAATTAAAAATCCCAGTGCCAGGGTAATTCATGTCTTCCAAACAGTGTAAGTTTGTTATAGTAAAGTTCAATGTGAAGAATTCCAGGCTATCTCTACCAGCTGTAATAGAGGAGGAAAAGAGAAGGCCCATGCCTGAGCCCTGGGCACATCAAACAAACAGACCCTCTGACACTCTAGTCTTGTATTGTCTTATTCCTGAAAGGGAAACTCTTACTCCATGGCCCATTGACATCCATATCAAGGAACCTGTACCATTTCCCAAACCTCCCTTGCCTATGCCCCACTCATTCTTCTCATCTTCTAGATAAGCACAGTAACACAATGCTGGGAATGCATAGCATGTACACCTTCTGTACCTGAAGTATTGGATGATGGCAATGTAGTTGATGAGATGTCAGGAACAATAGTGGTTCTCACTGGAGCTGAGGATAAATAAGGAAGAATGGAAATCATTGATTAAGCCACAGTGTGGACAATTTCATATCAGATGTGGGAGAATAATTATCTACTTCACTTAGTCACAGAATCCCTTGGGTAGCACGTGAAGCATGTAGGGTGGGGCTCTGGGACCACAGGAGGAAAGAATGAATTATGTAATGAGCTGTTATGGGCAAAACTAGTCAGACTCTGTGCTTCCTGTCTAGAATGTCCCAGGCCTTCACTTTCTTTAGGTTTTGCATGGGAAATATGGTCTCACTTCAAAGAACTATGGGAATATTTTTTAATACCTGTTCAATCAGCTACCAGAGAATATTTGTCCTTCTCTTGTATGTGTGGTGGGGTAGGGGGTGGGGGATGTGTTTTGGGGGGAAAGACTTGGAGATACACAACATACAAGGTCACCCTTGCCTACTCAAGATGCTACACCAAGTCTCAGATACTGGTTTGTCCTTGTTTGGAAGGTGACTATTTCTTAGAATGATGTGGTCTTAAGGTTTAAGGTCATTTTCCTTTTCATCATCATATTCTCTCCCCAGCTTTGATGGAGGACCCAGCAGATATTCCCCAGGGTACTAATGTTGCCAAATTTCTGTCTGTGGAGGTTCCAAACCCTGAGGATGCCTTCAGAGTTATAAATGATGATACTGTGGTGCACCAAAAGGTTTAAAGAAATTAAGAAGAAGTGACATCAAAGAATGACAGAGACCATTGTGGCCTATAACCATGTGGGGTCATCCCAATATTTATGTGGTCATTAATTCAGTGTTCCACATGTAGAAAATCCCTGATTGATATTTGACAAATGACTGACTGAATGAATGTGGACAGACACTCCTGGTTGACTAGGCTGCCTGGGTTCTCACAGGAGCAGCCTTTCCTAAGGACATGGCTAAAGTGCCCTGCTGGTGACACTATGAGCAGAAGTGGCATTTAGAGGTACAAGGGACACCACCAAGAGTTCTCCTTTAGAATATCTCTCTTAGACAACTATTACAATGGAGGGGAAGGACAGGGAGGTGAAAGGGAATGAGACAACCTTATAGTCTTTGAATTTGGCTTAAGGAGAAGGAGGGAATAACCTACACACTCAACTGGGTATCTTACCCTACAGGAAAGCAGGGGAGAAAGAAATAAGAGGGGGGAGAATGATAGAAGGGAGAGCAGTTTAGGGCAAGGGATAGTCAGAACTAAACACTATAAAAAGGGACAGGGTCAAAGGAGAAAATAGAATAAATGGGGGTGAGATAGGATGGAGGAAATTATAGTTTGTCTTTCACAACATGGCTACTATGGAAATGTTTTGCATACCTACACACGTATAACCTACACTGAATTGCTCGTCTTCCCAGTGGGAATGAGTGAGGAGGAAAGAAGGGAAGGAATCTGGAGTCCAAAGTTTTAAAAACAAGTGTTAAAAACTTGTTACATGCAACCAGGAAATAAGATACAGAGACAATGGGGTATATAAATCCAGCTTGCCCTACAAGAAAATAAGGGGAAAGGGGATAGAGGGAGGGATGGGGAAGACATATGAGAGGGAAGAGCTGGGAAAGGAATAATCAGTATGCTTGACATCGTGGGGTGAGGGTGGGGAAGAGAGAATGGGAGAAAATTTGGAACTCAAAATCTTGTGGAAATGAATGTTGAAAATGAAAAATAAATAAATTCTGAAAAAAAAAAAGAATTTTCCCTTAAAGAGCTGGGGTCCACTGTTAATTCCCTTGACCTTCCCATGGGGATGCCCTGCTAAGTTATCACCATGCAGCCTCAGAAAGAGGACCTGGATTCCTCTGCAACAGAATGTAAACATCTTTCAGTGAAAAATTTTTTTAAAAAAATAGAGCACCTAGTTCAGTGACTGACAGAAAGTTATTAAATGTTTGCTGAGTAAATGTTTTTTATTGAGAACATTGTTTAACAAGTTGTCTCCACCTAATTTCTAACAAAGGAAGTGGAAGTATTGGGACTTGAGGCCAAGTGTCCAGGGTAAGAGGGACTGGAAGGACCTTGGGTGCCTTTTCCCTTAACTGGAGCCTTTTCTTCCCAGAATTACAAAATCATATAATATCAGAGCTGAAGTGAGGCTCAGATCACATCTAGTTGAAGACACATGCACAGGGGCCCTTTAGCCTCCATTTGAAGGTCTCCTGTCATACAGATCTTTCTTCCTCATTACATCCCAAAAGCTGCTCAATCTACTTCTTGGATTCCTTTCTCATAACACCTACATGGATTACAGGCTCAGGGGCTTAGGCAAAGGCATTGGGGTCCAACTGCAGGGGAATAGAAAGCAATAACATTCAGGGTTCCCACATGGCCCATGATTCTAATGGGATTAGAGTGTCAACATGCTTACCGGGAAGGGGTTGTTCTGGACCACGTTCATTATAACCTGGAAATCAAAAAGTGGACAATGAGTGGAGTGAGCCCAACATGGCAGAAGAGAAAAAATGAAAGGTCAGACTTGAAGACCTAGTTAAACAAAATCCATTCTGCTGCACCCCATCACCTGGGAGACAGAACTTACTTCTCTGGCATGAGATGGGTAGAATAGGAAGCTTGCAGCTTGGGAGGAATGAGAATGAGAACAAGAAAAGCTACATGCCTGAAGTAATGCATTCTCTTGATCTGGCCTATAGGAAAATAGGAATAGTCTATGTAGCTGCTCTCATTACTCTCCTGGCTTGATGGGAAACTTAGGATCATAAATAAAAAATGGGAAAGGACTTCAGAGACTCTGATGCAACCCCTTCCTTCTCTACATGAGGAAACAGGTTCAGAGAAGCTAAGTGACATCCTTCAGAGCAGCATACTGGATTGCGTGCTGAGCTTGGAGTCAGGAAACCTGAGTTTGAACCCTGCCACAGGACCTTGCTCACTGGTCTGAACCTCTCTCTCAGTCTCAGTTTCATCATATGGAAAATTAGGATACTCATAGCACCTACTGCCCAGAATTATTGTGAGGACCAAACAAGATAACATATTCAGTATTAAGAAATGCTATTACTATTATTTTATCATTAGGCAATTGTTATGATTATAAAGATTTGCTCAATAAAACCCAGCTAGTAAGTGTCTACGGGTCAGATTTGAACAAGATTTGACTCCAAGTTCAGTGCCCAATTATCCACTAAGAAAAACTCACTTTTGATCACACAGTTCACACAAGCAATAGGTGGCAGAGCCAGGATCTGAATCCAGATCCCCAACTCCAAATCTAGCACATTTCCCACATGGAGTCTTCCATGAAGATGACTGAGGCCATCTGATGGGATTTTCCTCAGCCAGAGGGAAGCAGGAAAAGAGTAAAGAACAGTCAAAATGACATCAGAAACCCGCACAAGCTCCCTGCCTAGAATCTCAGACATGAAAAGGGTATGGAAGGTCTCAAATCAAATTTCAATGTGAACTAGAATTTCCTTTATAAAAAACCCCAACAAGTAACCATTCAGCCTCTGCCTCAAAGCCTTCAGGTATAACAATTCAAGTCCTACATCTTAAAGCAGATCCTTCTACTTTGGGACAGGGACAGCCCTGAGAGCTAGTAAGCTCTTGCTTAGATTAGGGGGCCAAGTCAAATAATTCTGTGTCATCTTCCCAGGATGCTCCCTTCAATCCTCTCTTCTCTTTTAGAGAAACATTTTGAGTTTCTTCAGTTAAGTATAGATTCAAGTGACTTTCCATCAAGATGGTACCATTCTATAGATATAACTAGCTTGTCATTGATCCCTAAAGTCAGACCATCTCACCATCTCACATGATGGTCAACGCTATTGAACTTGACTAAGCTCCCACACTTCATTGTCCATTGAATAGTGGACATGGTTCCAGAGCTGTACACAGCACTACAAATGTGGTTTGACCAGGCCAAAGGACAACAGTACTAACACATATGTTTTGCATGAGTGCACATACATAACCTATATCAAATTGCTTGCCTTCTCAATGAGAATGGGGAGAAGGAGAGTGGGAGAAAATTTGGAACTCAAAATTAAAAAAACAAATGTTAAAAATTATTCTTACATGTAATAAGTGAAGAATAAAATATTAAATGAACAACCACCACAACAACAAAAAATCAGGACTACTACCTCATTCTTCCCAGTATTCTTTCTACATAGACTATAGGGTCAGAGATTTTTTGGTTGCCATATAAAACTGTTATATTGTAGCTCAATAAGACCCCCAGCATATTATCCCAGAAATTGTTATAATAGATAACAGAGTCTTCCCTATTCTATACTGTCATGGAATTTTACTTTTATTCCTATTAAATTTTGCCTTATTAAATCTGTCACAATAGGTCAACTTTCTGGACTCTGGTTTTACCCAATGTATCAATCACCTTTTCTCTCCTAGTGTCAAGACATCTATAATTGGCTTCCATTTTGTTTCTTTCCAAGTCATTGATAAAAATGTTGAATGAGACAAGACTAAGGACAGTACTCTATAGGGGCCATCATGTGAAAGCAAACCAAAAATCTCTGAGAAAATAGTTCCTTAGGGGAACAGGAACAGTCTCTAGAGTCTGTCTTTCTGTCTTCTGGGTTTCTGAATAAGATTAGAACCTTGTTCATAGTAGAAATGTCAGAATAAAGGCTAATTTTGAGATTAAAACATGAGAAAGAGACAGAGGCATAGAAGGGGGGATTAAGCCTTCCCTCCATGAGGCTGCTTACCATCAATAAAAAGACTGTCTTTATCAAGTGAGTAGTGGCCCAATTGCCGGATGCCATGAGTTTGGTTGCTCAGCTCATGGAAAATATGTTTGGCATCGAAACCAGTGTGGTTGGTGAACTGGTGATAGGTGCAGACAGCGCTCACAGCTGTATGTGATCCTTTCTCCACAGGTCTAGGAAAGAAGATACTATTGAAAAACCTAGAAATACTGGAATTCTTTGCAAGTATTTTTAAAATGAGAAAAATAGTAATGATAACTCTTCATTTCTATAATAAAAATGCAAAGGGCTCCCTTAAAGCAACTTTATAAAGAAGATGGAGTTATTGTTATCTTCTCTGCTCTACAGATGAGGAAACTGAGATAAGGGAGGTCAAGTTACTCATCCAAGTTCATACAGTTTAACATGTATTAAAGCTGAAATTTGAACTCAGATCTTCTGACTGCAATGCAATTAGGAGCAATAGAACCAAGAAAGGACTCAGGCATGTCCAAAATTATGCTCAGATTACAATGACTTATTTGCTTTCCCACTAAAAGAATGTAAGCTCCTTGAGGACAAGGACTGTCTGGGGATTGTCTGTGGGGATGTGGGGAGGATGTTTAGTTTTGTTTTCCCTTTTTATCCCCAGTGCCTACCATTGTGCCCAGAACATAGATGATACTAAATAAATATTGCTGAATGGATGGATGGATAGATAGATGGACGTTAAGGATAGAACTGGTTCACAGTATATGTTGGGGGCAGAGCCAAGATGGTGGTCTAGAAGCAGAAAAACTCCATGAGATCCCCCATAACCACCTCAAATGCCTATAAAATATGATTCTAAATAAATCTTAGAGCTACCAAACCCGCAAAGTAACAAAGAGAAACAAATCTTCCACTGAAGGCAACCTGTCAGGCAGACAGGAAGTGTCCATCACAGTGCACTGGGGGCTGAGCCCAGTCCCAGGTGAGCCTGTGGTTTTGGCCCCAGGGTTGCCCTGACCAGCAGCAGCTGGAGTGGACTTCAGGAGAGTGGATCACCAACAGCTATGGTGGTTTCCAGAAATATCAACGCATAAGTGCCAAAGACAAAGTAAAAAGCCAGTGAAGAACTCTCTTGGAAGTGGGGGAACAGAGTGTGGTCCGGCCTCTGTCCCCTGAGTGAGAAGCTGCAGAGGCACTGCAACCATACAGCCGCCTCCACATGGCTGCTTCAGAGCTCCTGATCTGCAGATCATAGGGAAGCCAAGTGACTATTCAGAGAATAATTGCTCTTACCTTAACCTGCCTGGATCTGGATCACTGTCTTGGGTGGAGGTCCTGGGGTGTATGACCAGTGAGCCAGAGCTTGTGGGGGGCTTCAGAGAGAGCACCCAACTACTAGCTCCAGCAGCTGCAAAAACCCCAGAAATTTGGGACAAAGCTCTCCTCTCCAGAAACAGAGTTTTACTGCGGCAAAGAGCTCAAAAGTCAAGTAACTGAGTGGCAACATAAGCAAGCAAATGAAGCAAAGCAAGCACAGCAATCAAACCTTAGATTTCTTTTTTGGGGACAAAAATGATCAAAGTATTTAATGGGAGGAAGACAATGAAGTCAGAATTCCTGCACCAAAAGCATCCAAGAAAAATATGAACTAGTTACAGGCCATGGAGGAGCTGGAAAAGCATTTTGAAAATCAAGTAAGAGAAGTGGAGGAAAAATTGGGAGGAGAAATGAGAATGATGCAAGAAAATCATCAAAAGAGAGTCAACAACCTGACTGGAGAAAATAACACCTTAAAAAATAGACTAACTCAAATGGCAAAAGAGGCCCAAAAAGCCAATGAGCAGAAGAATACCTTAAGAAGTTGAATTTGCCAGATGGAAAAAGAATTTCAAAAGCTCACTGAA
>CM053594.1:42657010-42694112 GCA_028646575.1 Pseudocheirus occidentalis
GCTACAGGAAAGGAGGAAGAGAGAAACCCAGGTTTTCAACTTGAGTTGACATTTGTCTAGTGCCTCTTGTGTGTGGAGTAGAGGAGCAGTAAGCCATAGTGGGTCAATGCCTGGGTTTGGACTTGGGAAGACGTGGGTTCACTTCTGACACTAGCTGTGTGACCATTGGCAAGTTACTTGGCCACACTGATCCTCAGGCAAATATCTAAAACTAATTTGTGGAAATGATATGATATGCATCTTTAACATAATAATGTGGACTATGGTGACCGCTCAAGTAAAATACAAAGTTTAGATAAGATGTGGTCATATAACTCATAATAGAGTTTATTCTGACCTCATAAGGTCAGAATCAAGCATGTAATATTCATAGGGCAAGAAACATTCATAATCTCATAACCTATTAGAGCTGGAAGGAACCTTATTTTCTTAGTTATCTAATCCAACCCTTTTATTTTAGGAAAACAAATCTATATCCCAAGGAGGAGAAGAGACTTAAAGTCTACAAAAAAAAAAAATAAGGGGAGATGAGTCTGATTGGAGGAATGCCTTTTGGAGAGTAGTGTTGAATAGATAAGATCTAGAATAGATAAGATGGGTCTGACAAAGAAAATTCCTGAAAGCCAATCCAAAGGGCTTCAATATGGAGAGAGTGAATCATTGTAATGCCGGAAGAGTGGCTGTAACTGTAGGAAAGCTGGGAAAATGTCTCTAGCTCTTCCTTATGCCTCCTAATCTTTCTGA
This sequence comes from Pseudocheirus occidentalis, assembly GCA_028646575.1. Lineage (NCBI taxonomy): Eukaryota > Metazoa > Chordata > Mammalia > Diprotodontia > Pseudocheiridae > Pseudocheirus > Pseudocheirus occidentalis. Next base: position 42,657,755 of record CM053594.1, read on the forward strand.
GTCAGTCTCAGTAGTCTACATGGCCATACAACTATGGATATGATAGGAACTGAAAGGAATCTATTAAGTAAATAATTCATATAACAGGTGGTTCTGTCTGCAGCTGTCACTGCAGGACAAGCAAAGTAGTCGCCAAAAAGAACTACTTGACCTGAAAGTCATTTGCTGTGCCAACTAAGTGAAGCTGTGGAACTAACTCATAAGTAGGTTGAAATTTCTCTGTGGCTATGGCCTAACCTACCAAAGAGCTACAACCACTATTCTGTACAGAAGACATCACTAAGTAGCTACATTTCACTGAAAAAGTAGCAGATAAGCAGCCCTGGATAATGGCTTATGAGCTATGGCTTTTTGAAAAGATGTTACTGGGATGGTTAGGTAGTACAGTGAAAAGAGCATTGGCCCTGGAGTCAGGAGGACCTGAGTTCAAATCCAGTCTCAGACACTTGACACACTTACTAGCTGAGTGACCTTAGGCAAGTCACTTAACCCTAATTGCCCTGCTCTCCCCCCTCCAAAAAAAAAAAAAAGAAAAAGAGAGAAGAGATGTTTACCCAAAAAGCATCTTGTACATGACCACAGCTTTTAGTTTGGTTTGTTTTATTCTACAGGATAACAGGTAATTACTTAGTTTGGTTTGCTTTGTTTTGTTTTGGAGGGAGAAGGCAAGGCAGTTGGTGTTAAGTGACTTGCCCATGGTGACACAGCTAGTATGTATCAAGTGTCTGAGGCCAGATTTGAACTCAGATTCTCCTGACTCCAGGGCTGGTGCTCTATTTACTGTTCCATCTAGCTGCCCCAAAGGTTAATTTAAAGAAGATGATTTTATAAATATTATGTAGTGATTGAGTTGTATACTAGATGAAAGACAGAAGAAGTTGGCTGGGTTGCTTCTGGGGAATTATGTAATGCTTTTAATGAGCCCAAATTAATCCATGATAAAAAAGGCCTGTTGCTTTACAAGAGTGATGCTCTCATGGAACAACACAATTTTTGAAGGAACGAAATTGTAGGTATATGACAATGGAGAGATGGCAGATATAATTAGGCTGCAGCATGGTGCCAATGATGACTCAGCCACAAGATGAGGTATAAAATAAACCGTCCAGTGAGGGTATGATTGCCTAAACAGGTGGATTAGTCAAGAAGCAAGAGAGAGGGAGGGCAGATGAATAAACTCAGTGCCTTCAGAATATGAAAAAGATCTTGGGAAAAGCCTCTACTGCACTGGATGGATCTTCTATGGAGTACAGAGATAAAGATTATCCAGGATAAGAAGTCATTGATAGGTTGAGATCTGCCATGTTGGAAGGAAAATTCACATTTATAAGATCATCAAGTGACTAAAAAGAGGATATTTGACTCTGAAGATGATATTTCATGTTTAAACAGACAACTGTCAAGGAGAAAATATACCAATGTTAGAAAGACTAAAAAGGATGCTTTTTTTATACGTGAGTTTCCTTATTAGTGAAGTACGTTGTGCAAAAACTTCAACTTCTTTGGTTTTAGTCACTCAAAAATAAACTATGTGCCAGAAAGTCACTGAAAAAAGGTAGCAATATAGCTCTAAATATTTCTTTCTTCATCATTAAGTGTAAAATTTTGAATTACTATTTTCTTCCTCTGTGTCTATGCACTGGGGATTAAGGGAAGCATCCACACACCTAGAATGCTACCCTTCCTCACCTCTGCCTCTCCTAACCATGCCTTGCTATTTTTCAGGGCTCAGCCAACTTCAGTTGGAGGCTTTTCCTGCCCTCTCCAATGTCTAATGTTGTCCCCTCTTAGATTTCCTTTCCTAAACTCTGTATACATTTTGTATGTAACCTCAGATAAATATGTATCTCCCGTTGTAAGCTCCTTGAGGGTAGGGATTATTTTCACTTTTTCTTTTATTTCCATCACTTAGTATAGCATTTGGTACATATGGTAAATGTTTACAAAATGCTAAGTATTGAAATGTTTGAGTATGTGTCAAATGGGTTAGAAGATGAGAAAGCCTAGAGGGGAAAATCTAGTTTAGAATTTGATGCAGCAACCTTGGAGTAAGACTATGAAGAACCCAGACTAAGGTATGGTGCTACTGGCAATGGGGAGAGACTAGATCTTAGATATAATTCTTCAGAAGAATCCATGTGACTGACTGCATAGAGGGGAAGCAGATGGATGGATCACAGAAGACTTTCCACTTGGAAGCCTTAGTGTAAGGGTAAAATAGTGATATATGTGATAGGGAAATTAGTGGATAGGGAAGCATGAGGAAGAGTTCAAACTGGGAATACTGTTTCAGGCAGCAGCAACATGATCAATTGAAAATGGACAGAGGGAATTCATGTGAAAAATAGATCATGCTTTTGGAACTTTCAGCACAGAAAGGAAATTGAAGCTCTGATTTTGGAGGAGCATCCTAAGGGAGTTTTGTAGTTAGAATAACAAAGGGCCAAGGCATGGGCCTTAGGAAGTGCTATGATTGAGAAGAAGCATGACACCCACCACCACCGACCAGTTCTATGATAGGAGATTAAGATTTACAAAGTCCCTTCCTCACAGCAACCTGGAGACATAGCAATCATTAAGACTTCCATTGGACAGGTAAAGAAATTGAGGCTCAGAGAGTTTCAGTCATTTGTGAAGGGTCACAAAGCATATGGGAATCAGCATTGAAAAAGAATCTCCTGACCCCAGGTTTAAGATACTCTTTCTACTATATTTTACTATCTCAATGGAACTCACTAGAACATATCACCATAAGAGGATTTTACAGGGACATTAGAAGCCCTCTGGGACACTGAGAAAGATGTTCCTACTCTGCTCAATGACCAAGTTGAGTTTTGGGGGTCAACTCAATCCTAAGCTTGGTTAGCCCAAGGACAACTGAGGCCCAGAAGTAAAATCTTATGGAACCGAGAAAATGATGGTTCTAGAGGCAGAAACAGGAAAGTTCAAAGACCATAGCAATCTGTCCACCCCCAACTCTTCCTTCTCTGTTCCTCTCTATCTGTCCTTCAACTCAGTTTTGGGGATAGAGGGTAGAATGAAAGAGCTGTTTCCTTCCCAACAGGGGCCCCAGACATGTAGGGAAGTTGAAGTACTGAATACTTACGTGTTTTGGTGGAGGCAAAGGCCAGGTGATTATAATCTGGAGAGAGAAAGAGAGAGACCCACCTTGTAAAGACAGACAAAAGTTTGAGGAGAGAAGATTTGGGGCCAATAGAATCAGGAAATCAGGGAGAAAAAGTGACAGCGCTGGTGCTACTATTAAAGAGAGGAAGATCCAGGTCAGGGATTGGGTGTATCAGGGCAGCAAAAAACAATTCCCTCCCTTCCAAAGATCTCATCAACAGCTTAGTCCCTAGTTATGAGTTAGAGACAGCTTCCTAAAAAGAAGCATGAAAGAAATCTGGGTCATAGCATCCCTGATAACTGAATAAGCAAGAGAAAGAAATCTGGGTGTCAAAAGAGTGTATTTGGGGATATGTGGCCCCATCCCTTGAAAGGAGGAACTAAAACAAAGAAGTTCATTTGTAGAACTATGCTACTTATTATTGAATGGATGGATAGATAGATGGATAAATGAATGAATGAATGAAAAAGTATTCATGAAACATTTACTATGTGCAAAGTACTTGTGCTCACCATTCACAAAAAGACTTTTATCATCCAGGACATAGGGCCCAAGTCTGGTGATGTTCCAAGTCTGGTCACTTAGTTCCCAGTAGAGCTTTTCTCTATCTAAGAAAGAGTTCTCAGAATCTAGCCGACAAGCACAAGCAAAAATAACTCTGGCTGCTCTTCCTCCCTTCAAAGGACTGGGAAAGAAGACAAAAACGGGCATTAGAAGACTGAAATGGAACCTTAAAAGCCTGATAACAACTCCTGAAGTAAGGACAGCCAGCCCTGAGAAACCTGAGGCAAACAGAAATGGATGACCGTGAAATGGGGATTTTGTGGGGAAATGCCAAAATTCCAAGTCTGAATTCACCTCCCTTAGATTATGTGGCAGGATGATGTGGATAAATTCATTGAGGAATTGGAAAATCTGCCTGGACCCACGTTAGAGCAGGCTGGAGACATCTGCTTTCTGAAGGGCACCCATGCTTGATGAATCCAGTGACTCCCAGGGATCTCACCTCAGCAAGGTCAATTTGCATCCAGAATAGAGGGAGCCAATGCTAGTCTTTCCAAACAAGGAATTAAGCTGGAAGTGAAAGGAGAGAGTGGGACTTTTAGATCAAGCCTCAATACCTAAGGCTAAGGAAAGCAGCTTGGCAAAGGGGGCAGAAGGGATTCATGTCTCACCAGATGCTTCAGGGTACTCTCCGTGGAATTAAATTGGCTAGAGCCATTTTGGTACATTTCTGCCATATATGTCAGGTTGACAATTGTGAAATTCAGAGTGAAACACTCAGAATTTAAGTCCCCAACTACAAGAAAGAGAAGGAAAGATGTCTAAAATGCTGCTTGTGTGTCATTCAGCACATTCAGGGACACCCAGGTGATGTTGTCCTTGGGAGGAAAATTCAGAATCCTGACCCTATTAATGACATCAATGAGGCAACTTTTAACCCTCCAAACTTTGCTCACCCTCTCCCATCTCTCAACAAACACGATCAAACATAAGCCATCAAGAATGGAAGATGGAAGCAGACCTTACCTGTGGAAACTGATGCTGTAGCTGGATGGTTTGTTGTTATCACTGGAGCTGAAGGGAAATAATCATGAATGAAAACTGAGGACCAAATGTACATGTGACAAGGAGGGGTTATGGACTGTAAGACACAGGGAAAACAGACTACATTTGGCTTGGCCACTGAGTCAACTGGTGGGGACTGAATTATGAGAATGAGAAGGACATGTTGCCTATGCCTTCCTCTCTCTTTCACACCCTTGGTTCATCATTTCCTTCCCAGAATGCTATGAGAAAAGTGTCAGGATGAACAAGTGGTGTTCTCTGCTTGCTCCCAGGATAAGAATACTCACAGCTTGTGGAGGTTGAGAGGGACATCCAATAGTTGTAACCTGCACAGAGAGAGAGGACAGCCATGTATGGAAGGATTAGGATTTGGTAAAGGTTTAAGGAGAAATATAAGAGAAAGCATTTAAAGCCAAAGAAGCTGAAAAAATAGGTGTCATCAACTAAGAGAGAGGATTTCACAAAGTAGTTCCCAAATCAGGAGTCCATCTGCCCATCTAGGGTCCATAGGCTTCCTTTTTATGGGGTCTCTGCTCCTCCTCAGATTCTAAACACATCCTAGAAAAGTACTTTCAATAAGACGGGTGCCATCATGGCAAAGCTGGATCCTAATAGGCACAGAAAATTTATTTGACAGGTGAAGGGTTCACAGGAGTGGGATCAAGCAGGGAGTCAAGAACTCCATGTCCTGGGCAGGGTTGGCTGCTCACCATTGACATAAAGGCTCTTCTCATCCAGGACATAGGGACCCATCCTGGTAATGCCACGGGTCTGCTTACTTATCATCCAATACATTTTCCTTTCATCCAGGCTAAGAAGGATGGGGGATTTCCGATACATACAAAGGACATTCGCTGCAGTGCCTTTCTTTACAGGCCTGAGAAAAGACATGGTAATGACCATGAAATATCTGGCTTACCATAGGCATGAAAAAGTTAACTGCAGTGAAAAGAGATAGTCAGTGTTCTGCAAAGTAATTCAGGTTTTTTTAAATAATTACTTATTATTAAAAAAAAGTTTTTCCTTGAACTATCACTTAAGGAGCTGAGGGCAGAAGCCTTCCTTGACTAATGCAGGTCAGCATCTTCCCTGCAACATATAGACTTAGACTATTTGCCTGCGGAAATTAGATGATTTGCCCAGGGACACAAAGCTGGTCTGTGTCAGAGAGGGGACCTGAACCCAGGTTACTAGGCATGACTCGAGACTCTTTATGTGACAAAGGAAAGGCTGGGACAGGTGAATACAGGCAACACTGGGGGACAATGCCTGAGTCTACTTAGGTTCACTCTTTCCAGAAGATAGGAGACAACAGAAAGGACTGAATACTTTCCACAGTACCACCTATATGCCCTGTTCTACCAGGCCGACTTCTCTGGTAGAACTGTAGTCCACTGGATCCTACCCTAATCTTCGCATGAACTTTTGGAACTCTTGGAAGACTGGCCACAGAGTCCAGTCCTTCTGAGCATGTGCAAGGTGTTTGGCCGATGCAGTGTTCATGTGGGTGATTCATTCATCAAGTGATTAGCAGGTAAGTCAGTCATAGAACATCTGTGAATCATTTGATGAATCTGATTACTTTTGTCACTTTTACTACATAACGATGGTCTGTGCTCCAAAAACATTCATTCAGCAGTTTCACAAATGTGTCATCAGAGTATGAGTATTCCTATTTCTCCACAAATTCAAGTGTCGTTCATTTTAATTATTTCTGCAATTTTGATTATTATTATTTAATTTTTCATTATTGTTTAATTTGCATCTCTTATTAGTGAGATTGGACAGCTTTCCAAGTGATTCTTTACAATTTGTGTTTGATCTTTTGAAAATTGTGTGCACATAGCCTTTAACCATTTGTCATGCTTGTATATGTGTGTGCGTGTGTTTGTGATCCCACTAGTAAAATGTACTTTTAAAATGTCTTTGGATAAACTCAGTGCAAAAGAATTCTCCCCATCTGTGTGAACTATTGGCATCTCAAAACACAGTCTATCCAAGATAGAACTTGGTATCTCTTCCCCTCCACCTACCCTCTCCTCCACAAGCCAGGCTCTCTTCCAGACTTCATTATTTCTGTGAAAGGCACCACAGTCTTTTCCAATCACCAGTTTTGAAACCTGAGAGTCACCCTTGTTTCTTCCCTTTATCTCCATCCAATCACCAATCTATTGTCCATTTGATTTCCACAACATCTCTTTCACGTTTTTTCACTCAAAGGAATTTATTAACAACCCTCACTTAGATGCTTCTAATAAACTCCTAATTCTTCTTCCTTGCAGTTTCTCCATCCCTGAAATTCATCACCATTTCTTCCTTTGTCCAATCCATCTTTTACACAGTCACCAAAATGATCTTCTCAAGATACATCTCTCACTGTGTCACTCTCCCTCCCCCGCCCTTGCTCAAAACCTCTAGTGGCTCCCTATTTCCTCTAATTTCCTTAGAGTGAACCTGTAAAATTCTCAATCTGACTTCAGTCCATCTTTCCAGACTGATGTTTATCCTGCTCACTTGGCATTCTAACTAGACTGGCCAACTAGCTGTACTTTGAACTCAGATTTTGCATAACACCTTTGCATAAGATGTCTCCCATGCCTGGAATATGCTCCTTCATCAGCATCGCCTCTTTAAATCCTTAGTCTCCTTCAAGGAATCTGGGCTCAGATGCCACTGATGGAAAACCTCCCCCAATTCCACCCAGTTGTCAGTGTTTTCTCTCTCTTCAGATCAACATGCTTTTATCTGTGTAACATCGCATCCCCTTACCTCCAACAGAATATAAACTCCTTGAGGCCAGGGACCATTTTGTCTTTGTATTTCATACCCAGCCCTGCGCATGACACCTACGGGGCGGCATCTAAATGCCTCTTGAAATAAAGCGTGGTTAGACAGCCCTGGGGGTCGGCTATATGGGGGTTGAAGTCTTCCTGGCTTTGTGGATAAGAAATGACCGTAGGACCAATAAAAAGGACTGCACCAGACATCATCTGGGTCCTGATAACCTGGGTCCATGTCTCTCCAGAGTCCTTACCTCAGCGAGGTCAGCTTGCATCCAGAATAGTGAGAGCCAATGTTACTCTTCTTAAACAAGCGATTTAACTGAAAAGAGAGAGAATAGTAAAACCTGGACAGATGGGGACTGGAATCCCAAATAGGAGGAAGGCAGGACAGGAAATGAGGAATCTCACCAGGTTCTGTAGGACACTTTCTGTGGCATTGAACTTGTGGGACCCTGGCTGTCCCATGTCTGCTGTGTAGAGCAAATTGGTGATCGTGAAATTCATGGTGAAGGAATTCAGGCTAACACTGCTGGCTGCTTTGGAGGAAGGAAAGAAACCCTCATGGTTGAACCTTGGATACACAGGATCATAGGATTATAGATTTAGTCCTGGAATGAACCTTCTAATCCCTTCATCTTATAGAGGAGGAAACTGAGACCCAGGGAAGATTCAATGAAGTGTACAAGGTCCCATCACTAGTTTTTGAGGCGAGATTTGAGCCTAAGACTTCTAAACTTTTAGAACAATGCCCTCCCTGCTATCCATCAACTCACCCAGGGATACCCAACTAGTTGATCTATTCTTTACTATCTGTGATATGACCTCTCTAACTCCCTCTTCCCCTCCTCCAGTACCACCTTCCTCTACAAATCCCATCTCCTCCTCACAGTCAGCTTCCCAAAAAAAACTGTGATACATAAGGGATAAGAATGCATTTCTCCTCATTTCTGCTTCCTTGAACCCTGGCTTCCTTTGTTTTAAATGCCATGCCTGGTCACCCCACTTTTTAGTGCCCCCCAATTTGTGTCTACATATTTTGTATTTATGTATGTTGTTTCCCTCCATAGAATGGAAGCTCCTCCAGGACAGGGTCTAGATCATATTTATCTCTGCAGTCCCAACATCTAGGACAGTCACCTGGTGCAGAAGAGGAAATTCATAAATGTTTGTGGGTTGACTTACATTTATAAGAGTACTTAGAGGTTTGTGAAGCACTTTCCTCCTAATAAACAACCTTCAAGGAATATTGTCTCCATTTTATGGATGAGAAAATCAGAGAGTGTTTAGTTGACATCTGTGTGCCAGGTGTCACCTGTGTGTCAGGTCATACAGGTGGCAAATGTCAGAGCTCAGAATTGAACATTGATCATTTGATTCTGAGTCCAACATTCTTTTCTCTCCAGTACCACAGATACTTACTAGCTGTGTGATCCTAGGCAAGTCACTTAACCCTGTTTGCCTCAGTTTCCTCATCCATAAAATGAGCTGGAGAAGGCAATGGCAAACCACTCTAGTATCTTTGCCAAGAAGATCTAAAATGGGGTCATTAAAACTTGAATGTGACTGAAGAACAATAACAAAACATGGGATAATAATACTACCTGCCTCCCAGGCAGTTGTGGGGAAAAGTACTCAGTAGCCTGGCACATAGTAGGTGCTTATTCACCCTATACCACACATATTAGGTGCTTAACAAATGCTTATTCTCAACCCTACCCCCTCTTATTCACCCTCTACCACATTGCTTCTCCAATCTGAACCAGGCAGCTCATTCGACTGAATAAGCAGTAAACTGGCTCTAGGATGGGCACAAAGCCTTTAAATGGATCAAGTTACCAGATTACAGGTGAACATCTTTTTCACACCAATGATGATGATAACAGCTAGCATTTATATAGTACTTAAAGGTGTGCAAAGAGCTTTACAAATTTCATCTCTTTTTTCACTCAATCAGCAAACATGTATTAAGCACCGATTCTAAGCCAGGCTTACGTCTTGAAGACCTGAAACTAAAAGGAAACATCCCTTGCCCTCAAGGGCCTTACATTCTATCAGGGGCAGTTGTACCCTGAGTCCTTACAGACTCAGCAGAAATTTGCTCTAGAAAAGGAAAAGGACAATTCCCATACATTTTATAAAACCCTCCCTTTAGCATTTAAAGCTCTTCAACAAATGCTATCTGCTTCCAGAAACAGAGCTGATGAACCCTGAGGACAGACTGAAACATATGTTTCTCATTTTCTTTCTTTTTCTTGCTTATCCCCGTCCCAACACACACACAAACACAACATGGTTAAAATGCAAATTATGTTTTGAATTATTTCAAATGTATAATGGGTGTCATATTTCTTGCCTTTTCAATGGGTGGTGAAGGGAAAAAACTTGAAAGTGAATATAAAAAAGGTTTTTAAATTTAAAAGAAGAAAGCTCTTCACAACCCAGCCTCCACCCATCTTTTCAGGGTTACTGTATATTATTCCCGCTCCTGCATTGTATGGTTCTGACAACCTGGCCTTCTCTCTTCTCTTCCCAAATAATATTTTATCTCCCATCTCTATTCCTTTACACTAGCTGTCCCAAATGCCTGGAATGTCCTCCATCCTCCTCCATGCTACCTCATAGAATACCATCTCTTCTGTCCAGATTTAACTCAAGAACCACCTTCTACAAGAAACCTTTCCTCATTCCCCTCTCTCAACTTACAGACCTTCCTCCCTTCACTACCATGCATTGATTTGAATTAATTCTTTGTTTTGATTCTGTGTATACTTATCTCTGTAGTTATTGTCTCTCTTGTTAGATTAGAGGGTCCTTGTAAGAAGGGATCATCATTTCATTCTTTGTTACAGATGGCATCTATGAATATATCTCTGCTTGCCATCTCCCATTTCCTGCTTCATATCCTTAGGGACATGAGGCTCAGTGAAACCTTTCCAGGAGAGGAAGCAGAGCATCAGTCAGTTCCTACCTGTGGTGTCAGAGGACGATGATGACTGGACATAAGGTATGATAGGAGAGTGTGTAGCTGTTGAAAGAGCTGAGGATAAAAACATAAGGATCCATGAAAAACATTGGTCAATGTTGTTGAATGAAGGCTGGAGGGAAGAGGTGCGAGTTTCTCTGAAATGCTGGGAAATTCCTTTTGTGTAGCTGGGTCATCTACCTTCCCAGAAGTTCCTTGTGCAGGAGCATGGCCTTTTGGTCTGTCTCCAGTCCTGATCTAAAACTACCTCTAGGCATTTGTCTCGTCTCCCCTGTCTACCCCTACACCTGAGTCTGACCAAAGAGGCAGCTAGCAGGCACAGTGGATAGAGCACTGGACCGGGAGTCAGGAAGTTCTGAGTTCAAATCTGTCCTTAGATACTTAGTAGCTGTGGGACCCCTGGAAAAGGCACTTGCCTACTTTTGCCTCAGCTTCCTCAGCTGCAAAATGGAACTAATAATACCACCTACCTCCCAGAGTGGTGAGGATCAAATGAAATCATTGCAAGGCTCTTAGCACACTGCATGGCCCAGCACACACTATATAAATGCTTATTCCCTTCTGCTTCTCTTCTCCATGGGCAAGCAGGTTTGTAAGTGTAAGGGGTAGAATTTGGAACCAAATTTTTCTAGTGCTGGGTTCCACCAATGCACCCAGGATATCAGTCGGTCAATCCATCAACACTGATTAAGTGTTTATTATACACCAGGCCTGTGCTAAGTGCTGAGGAGGTAAAAGAAAATTTTACAAACACATTCTCTTCCTTCAAAGAGTCTGCAGAAGGATGGAAAGTGGGGCGCCTAGGTGGTGCAGTGGATAGAGCATTGGCCCTGGAGTCAGGAGGACCTGAGTTCAAATCCAGCATCGGACACTTGACACACTTACTAGCCATGTAACTTTGGGCAAGTCACTTAACCCCAATTGCCCTCCAAAAAGCAAAAAAAAATTTTAAAAAGGAAAAAGAAGGGTAGAAAGAACCCTAGTCATTGAGTGTGACTCACAATCTAGATATGAACTTAAATCTTAGTTGCTTACACTCTTTGTGACCTTCTGGTTGGCATAACAGAATAGAAAGAACAGTGACTCTCAAGTCAGAGGTTCTGGGTTCAAATCTCACCTCCCATAATTTCTACATATGTGACCTTTGGGCATGTTATTTAACTTATCTTGGGCCTCCATTTCTCCATTTTAAAATGAAAGGGTTGAGCTTGGTGGTCTCTCAGTATCCCTTCTAGCTCCAGATCCAAGATCCAATCACCCTGAGCCGATCACTTTACATCTCTGGGCCTCCATTTTCATGTCTGTAAAATGGCCTCGATTTCTAAGGTCCCTTCCAGCTTTAAGTCTATGATTCAATGTAGGATCTTAGCATGGGAACTTGACTGCTCACTCTGCAACTCCTACCAAGGCTGGGCCCAGAAAGCAATCAGGGCCACACTGAAGGTTCTTACCTTTGATGCTAAGCATAGGTGATGAAGTCAGAGATGGAAATGAAAGAAAAGCAGCCACAAACTGAATGAAAATTACTGACTGCACCAATGCATGACTGTTACAGGGAAGGCTACAAGCCATATATGGGATGTGGGTGGGGGCGAGGGTCACAGGTTCTGCTTGGACTGGCCAGTGAATCACGTGATGGGAGAAAGTTAGGGGCAGATCTCCATCCTGAGCTCAGGGACTGTTTACTTTGTCATGCACACACACACACACACACACACACACACACACACACACACACAACCAAATGTCTTAATATAAATTAGCTTAAAATTGAATGAAGATCTTTGGACCACCTTTTATACAATTTAGTACTAGGTTAGTTACCAAACAACTCCATATTTTTGTTCCCTTCTGCATCTTCTTTTTTGCTTTTTAAATCAATTTGTGATCTTGATTCTCTGTCAAGAGGTGGGAAGTATATTTCCCAATTAAGTCTTTTTTCAACAAGTCAAATTTGTATAGTAAAAAAAAAAAGGACCTTCAATGGTGCCCACAGCAAAGTCAATATGGATGTTTCCTTCTCTGTTTTGAAATTTTAAAGATGCCTTCAGGATGTGTTTGTTTTCCAGGAGGATGCTGGATTTAGGGCTGTGACCAGCCTTAGAAATTGAAAAGTCCGGTCCCCTGACTTTTTTTATAGATGAGGAAACTGAGACCCCGGGAAGGAGGTAAAGAGTCTTGCCCAAAGTCATAGGAATAACAGATCTGGATTTGAACTCAGGTCATCTGATTCTAGTCCACCACTCTTTTCTCTTATGCTTACTTCCTTTTCCAATTCTGATTGTATACTGCTTTGCAATTAATTTCAGGCCCATCATTCAGACAACAATTTCATCTAAATAGAACCTTCTTTTCCCCACTGTCTCTATTAAGATGCATGATCCAGTAGAAAGAATTTCAGACGTGGAGTGAGAGGACCTAATGAGAATCCTAGCTCTAATACTCTCTGTGCCTGCAGATAGATCTCTCAACCATTTGGTGCTAGGCAAGTTCCAGATAAGCAGTTGGTCTAGGCAGTTAGGGAATATAGTGGATAGAATTCTGGGCTTGGAGTCAAGAAGAACAAACTCAGGGGCGGAGTCAAGATGTTGGTGGAGTAAAAGCAGGAACTTGCTGTTCCACCCACCTTCAACACCTGTAAAAAATGACTCTACAAATTTTAGAGCTACAGAATGCACAAAGTGACAGAGAGAAACAAATCTGCCACTGAAGACAGCCTGGCAGGCCGACAGGAAGGGCCGATCACACCGAGCTGGGAGGGGAGAGTCGTCCTGGCCAGAGACGCAGCGGCCCAGACACGTGGCGGCCCAGACGCGCGATTGAGGCGAAGAGCGCTAGCGTGGTAGAGTTTGTGCAAACTGTAGAGAAAGCGCCCTCCTCGTAGCTCTGACAACGACTATGACAACAGCTGACAGAACCCCAGAAATTTGGAACACGGCACACTCCCCTCTGGAAGCAGAGCTCTGCCATGGTGAAGAACTCAAAAGACAAGTAATTGACTGGCCAGATGAGCAAACAAAGGAAGTGCAACAGACTATAGAACCTTTTTAGGGGGACAAAGAGGATCAAAACATAGAACCAGAAGAAAACAGCAGAGCCAAAACTCCTGCATCAAAAGCCTCCAAGAAAAATATGTGCTCATCATAGGCCATAAAGGAGCTCAAGAAGGATTTTGAAAATCAAGTAAGAGGAATAGAGGAAAAATTAGGAAGAGAAATGAGAGTGATGCAAGAAAATCATGAAAAATGAGTCAACCCCCTGACCGAAGAAAAGAACGCCTTAAAAATAGACTAACTCAAATGGCAAATGAGGCCCAAAAAGCCAATGAGGAGAAGAATAATAATTAAAAAGAATAATAATTAAAAAGCAAATTGGCCAGATGGAAAAGTAATTTCAAAAGCTCACTGAAGAAAATAATTCCTTCAAAATTAGAATAAAGCAAATGGAAGCTAATGACTTCATGATAAATCAAGAAGAACTGACTCAAATCCAGCTCCAGACACTTGCTGGCCCAAGTGACCTGGGCAAGTCACATCATTAACCTCTGTCTACCTCAGTTTCCTTATCTGTAAAATGGCAAGAATAATAGCACCAATCTCCTAGGACTGTTGTAAGATTTAAATTAGGTAATTATTGTGAAATTCTTAGCAAAGTGCCCAGCACATATTAGGAGATGCATGTGTATGTTAGATATTATTCATCTGCCCAGTGGTATAAATGGTTTGACAAGAACTGTAGTCCTGATCAGTTCCTCAATCTTATCAATAATGTGCCTGAACTTATGTTGATAACTTTCAAATGGATGTGTACTCAGAAAACCAAACAAAGGCCTCCATTCTCCTCAGCCTCCACCCTTATTGATCTGGCCTTCTTTGCAGGAGCAGAGCAGAGATTGTAGTTGGCCAGATAAGGATAGGTACATTTGAATTGGCTATCCCCCCATTTCCCTGTTCTTCTTAAGCCCACCTCCAAGCCACTGATAGTGTTGGGCTTCCTTGTCATTTGCCATTGGGGAATATAGTGCCAAGGCTTGAACCTGCCTCTCAGCCAGTGAGAGAAGGGACAGCTGGGGGAGGGAACTTGATTACATTAGGGTATAAATTCTTGTTCTGCCTTTTGCAACATGCCTCTTGCTCATGACCAGTCATGGGGAAGACCACCACTTCTCCTGGGGGAAGAGAATACATTTTCCTGTTCTTCTCCTAAGAAATCTCCATGTTCTATTAAATTTTGGATGGGATTTTTCATCCTAAACAAACTGAAGCTTCTGTGGGAGATGATATGGTTCATCTGTGTTTCTTGAGCTTCAACAAGTAAATACATGGTCGCCTAATAATGATGCTCTCAGAGGCTACTCTCCCAACATTCCAGGGCATAAACAGTGGGCAGATATGGTCACCAGACCTTTAAAGTATTATTAAAACTCCCCTCTTAGACTCTTATTCTCAGACTTTGAAGATGAATCATCACTCAAACAATCTCATGTGTCATCTATAAAACTGGGAAATAAGGTCCTAAAGAAGTGACCCTTTCTCCGGGGGAGAAAGAAAGGAGGCATGTACTTGCCTGTGGGAATAGCAGCAGATCCAGCTATCAGGGGGCCCCTTGTTAGTGCTGCTGTACTTGCTGGGGCTCTATGGTCTGGGACACCTGTCACCTGCACCACTCCAGCATCACCACCTATAGGAAGAGATGAGAAGAGAACCCAGGGCTCAGTCATGTCATTATTAGTGGGCACAAAAAGGAAAATGCATTGTTGCTACCAATTGTAGAGTCATTTGACTACTTCCTATATGACAAAAAAAAACATTTAGCTCACTGGTGGTTAATCTCCAAGTAAGTTAGATTTAGTGAAATCAGGATCCTACCAACAAGAAAAGGTGAATCACTTTAGTACAAAGATTGTGAAAATGCCCTCCCATGAAGAGGAGGAAGCTTAGAATGACCACACTGATTCAACAGATATGACCCAAGGAAAAGGTCCTGAAGAGGGAAATGACCAGGGAAAAAAGCTCCTTCCTGTATTTATAAAGACATTAGGCCTCCCCACCCATTTCCTCCAGTGTCACACTCCAGTCTCCTCCTTGGGAAACTTTCTTAAAATATGCTTACTTGTGAACAGAGTAGAAGTGGAAGGTACTTGAGCAGAAACAGAGGTTGTCCCTGCCATGACATTACTGCCTTCTGTTGCCATGGGAATTGAGCTGGGAGATGCTAATGTCCAGACTTCCTGTGTTCTGGCTGGAGGCAGGGTGACATCTAGAGCTGATGAGCTCCTCACAGAGTCTGTACTCAAGATGACTAACCCTGAATCCTCCAAGTAGGGAAGAGTCCCATGAGGACCTCTACTTGTCCAGGTCATAGGACTAGTTAAGGCAGGAGAGGGGCCAAGATTTGGGCTTGGAGATCCAAGGATGGAACTGTGAGGTCCTGTTCCCTGGGAGAGTTCATCTGCTGTGATGTCGCCTGGATTGACAGAACTTGTTTCTACCTGTGATGAGGGGCTGGCCACCCAAGGAGCTAAATTTGACACAGTTTCCATATCCATGCTGATAGAAGCTGTGACCTTTGACAGTGGAGAGGTATAGGTCTCAACAAAGATAGTACCTGCTCCTAGGGCAGTTTTAGCCTCCAGGATAGATATGCTTTGACTTTCAAACCCTTGAGCACTTGTCTGTGGTGCTGAAGCAGTGACTTCAGAAAGCATTTTGGAAACAAAAGCAGCTGAGCTGGTGGTACCTGTTTCAAGTAATTTCTCAGTTGGCTGAGTGGACAGTGCTTGGTCAATGGATCTTCCCCTCTCAGGAGAAGTGTCATGTGTCATGGGGCTTTCTGAAGGAGAAAATGAGGTGGGATACGTCCTGCTGGCCTCTGTCCCTGAGATGGCACCTTTGGAATCCTGGCTCTCCTCCAACCCTGAGATAAGACTGTAATCTGTTACAGTCACTGTTTTAGTGATCTCAGTTGCAATAGAAGACAATGGGAATTCTGTGTCACTCTCCTGTGGGATTTTGGTGATGATTAGTGGCCTTTGAGTTTTAGAGAGATCATCCAGGGACATAGCTGCCAGACTTGAACCTGATCCAGTATGGACAGGAGTCACCATGTTCCCCCTTGGCCACATGGAGGAAGGGCTTATATCTCTGGGAGCTGTGGCCTCACAACTTTTTGTAGTCTCTGTTGGATTTGTAGGAGGAGGAATAGCTGAGCTCACTTTAGCTCCTGTGCTGAGTTCTTGAGGAGCTGAGGTGATGCCTGCTATCTCCCTGCCTGTAATGGTGCTTTCTGTGGTCTCTGAAGTTAAGGTAATCAGAGGAAGCTCTGAGCTCTCCTCTCTGTCTGCATGTGGAACACTATAAGCATCAGTCCCCACAGAAGTTGAGCCAGCAGAGGTGACCAATGAACCTCCAGGATTAGTGTCTGAGAGCAGTGGAGCTTTAGTAGAAGTGGTGGTCAATGGGGCATTTGCCCTTTTATCTAACATGGTACTTGGGAGCTCAGGGCTGAGAGTGACCACAGGAGAAAGGGAGACAATATCTGTGATTTTAGGGCTTAAGATGAGTCTTGTGTCATCAGTCCTGGGGGATGTTGAGATCATGTTCTCAGTGAAGGGAGTAATTCCAGATGAGGTTACAGGAGCTGAAGAAGAGAGTGCCCTTGGCCATGTAGGGGTGGTATCTGTCTCAGGGATGGTGAGACCCCTAGCTTCAGCTGTGGTAGATGAGAGAGATGTGTTTTGTCCAGGGAGATTCACAGAACTGGTGCTGGTGGAAAGAAGCAGGGCTGAGCTCACTTGATCTTCTGTGCTGTGTCTTGTAGAAGTTATAGAGATATCACCAGCCATCTTGGACGTAACAATGTTGATTGTGCCCTCTGTGGCCAACAGGAGACTTGAGGTCCTCTCTGATTCTCCCGTTGGAACTCCATAAGGTACAGTCACCTGTGGAGTTGAGCCAGGAGTAGTATCCAAGGTACTTGGTAAAATAATAGTAGTTGAGGACATAGCAGGAACAGCTGAAGGAGGGATCATTGATGTTCCTGTGCTGCTTTCTCCCAGATGCTCTTGATTGGGTGTGGCCTTAGGATAAAGAGAGACCAGGTCTGTGACCTTACTCTTGAGGATGACACTTAGGCTTTCGGTCCCAGGAACATTAGAGCTCACATCCATGGCCTTGTAAGTAACCTCAGATAAGGTTACTGGAGACAAAGGTGAGAATGTCTGGGACAAAGTAGACATAGTATCTGTACCAATCATGGTGAGATCTGTACCTTCAGCTGAGGTCAAGGACCAAGGAACCTCTGTTCTTATTCCAGGCATAGCCCCAGAGATATTGGTGATGGAAACCACAGGTGCTGTTGTGGTCATTACCAAGGATGAGTCTGTTTCTCCTCCAAGCCTGGTTCCTGCAGTACTTGGGGTTTGGGATGGAGTCCTGTAGACAGCTGACTCTGTGCTGGACCCCCCAAAAGAACTTGACATGAGGTCAACTGTGCTCTCAGCAGGATGAAACTTCCCTGGGATGAGTGTGCTGGTATCTGAGGCTACAGTGCTACTTGGTTTGCTGGTCTCCCACAATGGGATGCTGGTGGAGGCCAAACTATTCTGTAACTTTGCACCGTCCCTGGTTCTGAATTCAGGCATTGGTTCATCAGAGAGAGTGCTCCCCTCAGGAGATGTGAGCATTGTGAACTCTGGGGTAGGAGGTTCATCTGGGCTTCTCTGGGTTCCAGTCATGGCAGGGCTTATCGTGTCTGACACAGAGGGTGAGGGAACAGTCCTGGAGTAGTTGTGTCCTTCACTTAGATGGTTCAGAGAAGAGGTAGAGGCCCTGTCAGGCCCTCCTTGGCTTGGAGAGTACACATGCTCTCTGTGAGTGATTCTGGAGGTGTCTGGAAAGGTGTTGGACACTGTTTTACCCTCTGTCTGCCCTTCTATAGACACCAAGAAAATGCTTGTGTCCCCTCCAGCAGATGTTGGAATGATGCTGGGAGCAGTGGAGGATAGGGCAGGTGAGTCTGGCTCTGTTACTTTCTGGACATCCTGCTTCTTCAGGATGGTTTGTCTCATAAGTAAGTCTGGGTTTGGCCTGGTTTTTGTAGCACTGATGGCAGTAGGAGTTGAGGACAGAGGCAAAATGGAGCTGATTTCCATTCCTGGGGCTGAGACAGTGGTATGAAAAGAATGAACTGGAGTGGACAATGGAGTCAAAGTGGTGCTGGGATTCACTCTAGGAGATGTTTCTGATACAGGTGTGTTTGCCCAAGATGTAGAAGAAATTGTTCTAGTTGAGCTGATCTTTAAGGGATCACTGGAACCCGAGCTGGCTGTGGACTCTGCTGGAGTCATGGAGAACATGGGGCTTGCAATGCCCATGGTGGCTCCAGAAGAGGTTTTGGGTGGAATGGAGGCTTCTGTGGGAGAGTACATGGTTTTGTGTATCTCAAGCCTAAAGCCACTTGTTATAGTGGCCACAGTGAGAATTGGGCTATGAGTAGTTGTTGTACCTGTTGTAGCATCCTTGGTGAATGTCTCTGTTTCAGTGTTTGAAATGGAGTCTCTCACAGTAGAGCCAGTCATGAGGATGCTAGGGGCCTCTGTAGATTCTTTTTCCAGGGCAGACCCCCTCACATTATCAAATGTCACTGTGCTCCTGGTAGAGAATCTTGTGACCAAAGCAGCTTGTTGAAGTGTGCCTAAGGATTGATAGGGGAAGTCGGTAGTCATTTGGACAGAGATCCCCACTGCCTGTAAGCACTTCTTCCTTCTTGGAAAGAACAAACAAACCTCAACTCCTCACATTACTCTTCAATGCTCAACTTTCTCCATGACAAGAACTTTCGATAAAAAAAAAGTACTCTGCCAGGAACCTACCTACATACTTCTGATGTAGGGTAGGTGGCCACCATGAAAATGATTGGATAACAAGAGACCAGTGTTTAGGCAGATCTCTCCTGACTTCTTGGCACTAGATGAGATAGGGACCCAGGCTAAAAAAAACTGCCTGGTGGATACTTGTTCTGGTCAAACAAATAATCAACAATCATTTTCAGCACCAGCTACTCTTATGGCCACTCACTGTTTTAGATGCTGGCCATGCATAGACAAGATTGAAAATTACCTCTGCCTTCCTGTAGCTGACTTTTAACAGGGCAAAAAACATGAACACATGCAAGCGAATACAAGAAATATACAAAATCTGCCAGTAGCTCTTCACCCAAAGGCTGTTATCACAACATACTTCAAGGCAGAAAGTAAAGTGGCAGATCAAGCTGCCAAGTCTTATGGTCTAATTAGAAACTCCCCCATCAGTGTCCTGTTCTCAGACTGAAGATGGGTCCATATTTTGCCTCAAAACTGGGAGACAAAGACCCAGGAAGCACAAGAGAGAGAAAAGAGGCATTTACTTACCCATAGGACCTACACTGGACTCAGGTGTCAAAGGGCCACTAGTCAGTACTGTCGTGCCTCCTGGTGCTCTATGGCCTGGGATATGTGTGGCAGGCACTACACCAACCTCATTACCTGAAGTAACAAATGAGTGTACATATCACAATCAGAAGGGACAATATATCCACATGTTCTAACTGTAAACTCCAAAATATGTGCTTTCTTTACTTCAACCTTCACACAGCAGAGTGTTTCTCTACTGTCCCACTCTCTCACTTATCTTCAATCTCTACTTGTCTACAGGTTGCTTCCCTAGTATCATATCTGAAAAAAAAAAATGAAAACCAGAAGAACCTTCACCATTTCTATCTGTCCCTGATAACCATTCTTCCTTACCTCTCCTCTTTTTGTGCCCAAAGTCCTTGAGATAGCTACCTACAAAAGGATTTTCCAGTTCCCTTACTCTCACTCTCGATTTATCTCCACAGTCTTGTTCTCAACCTCAGCATTAAAATAAAATTGTCCTCTCTGATGTTGCTAACAATCTCTTAATTGCAAAAGTGAATGACCTTTCCTCAGTCCTCATTCTTAATCTCTCTGCAGCCTTTGATCCCATTATCCTGTTTTCATTGATACTCTTCTCTTTAGATTTTTAGGATGATACTCTCCTGGTTCTCCTCCTAACTGATTTCAATCTCTGTGTCTTGCTGGATTCTCCCCTAAGGCAGAAATGCTAATTATGGGTGCTGTATGTTAGGGCTCTAATTTGGACCCTTTTTTATATTCTCTATGAGATTTTGTGATCTCATAAACTCCTGTGAATTTAATGATCATCTCTAAATTGATGACTTTCAAATCTACTCATCTACCCTTACTCTCTGTGGTCATCTCCAGTCTCACAGCTCCTACTGGACAGCTGCCTATTAGAAATCTTGAACTGGGTGTCTTGTAAACATCTTAAACTCAGCATCCCATCTTAACTTTCCTAAGGCTCTTCAGGCTATCATCATATTCCCAAACACCCAGCTCAAGCCCAGGAGGTCATTCTTGACAACTCACTCTCTCACCCCCTCCTATATTCAATCTATTGACAAGGTCCATAGATTTTGCTTTCATAACATCTCTCCTATATGCCCCCTCTCTTATAACCCTGTCATCATCCCAGTGCAGGCCCTCATCACCTCATGTGCAGACAATGGCAGTAGCCTTTTTATTGGTTTTCCTGCCATAAGACTCTTCCCGTTCCAGTCTATCCTGCAGTCTGCCACCAAAGCGTCCTAAAGTCCAAGTCTGACCATTCAATAAACTCCAATGGTTTCCTATTACCTCAAGCATCAAATATAAAATCCTATTTGGCATTCAAAGCCCTTAATAGCCTGCCCCTCTTTTTTTCCTGCATCTTACACCTCCTTTCCCCTAGTGACACTGGCCTTCTTGCTTTTGCTTGCTCTTGCCTCACTATCTCCCAACTCAGAACATTTTCATTAGCTGTCTTCCATCCTTGGAGCTCTTTCCCTCCTTATTTTTCTGGCTTCCTTCAAGTCCCTGCTAAGATCCCATCTTCTTGTAGAAGGACCCCACTTTTCTGTCTATAGGAAGGTGGCATCTTAATGCGTATGAACCCCATAATTCTCAAGTGATCCCTCTGAATTCTGGTGTCCTTCCTCTGTTGATTATCACCAATTTATCATGTATTTAGCTCAACCCTTCCACATGTCTTCCCATAAGACCAGCAGTCAGCTCATCAAGAGACATCCCTGATAAAATTTTGCTGGGTTCTGAGAGAACTGCCATAGTGACTGGGAACTTTTACATCTTGGTCATAGTGGCAGCTGTCCACAGCCCCTGGTGCTGAGTTCAGTAACTGGTTCAGTTGAGCTCTGTGGGTTCATTTCCAAGAGGTATGGGTGGGCCTCTCTGAGTTCCAGTCATACTCCCTACAGAGGGTGAAGGGACAGTCCTGGAGTAGGTGATACCCTCACTGAAGCCAGGCAGAGAGGAGGTGGAGGTCCAATCATGTCCAAAAAAAAGTTATTCCTGGGCCTATAGAGTGCATTGTGTGATTCTGGGGGTATCTTGTGGTCTCCAGGAAGATGCTGAACACTATTTTACCCTCCCTTGACCTTTCTGTAAACATCAAGAAATTGCTTATGTCTCTTCCAGCAGAAGTTGGGATGATGCTGGGAGAAATGGAGGACAGGGCAGCTGAGCTGTTACTGTCTAGGGCATGCATCCTGCTTCTCTGGGGCGGTTCACCTCATAGGCAAATCTTGTCTTGGCCCAATTTCCATGGTGCTGATAAGGCTGTAAGAGTTGAGGATAGAGGCAAAATGGGGCTGATTTCAATTCCTGCAATTCAGACAGTGATCTGGGAAGAATCAAGGGGAGTGGGCCCTGGAGTCAGGGTGGTTGTGGAACTCTCTCTGGGGGCTGTTTCTGATACAGGTGTGTATGCATGGAATGTAGAAAAAAAAATTATCCCAGCTGGACTGATTTTGAAGGGAGCCTGCACTGGCTGTGGGCTCTGCTGGAGTCATGGAAAGTGTGGGACTACCAGTGCCCATAGTAACTCCAAGAAATTGAGTTGAGTTGAGGTTCAATGGAGGTGGAGTTGAGGCTTCAATAAGAGAGTACATAGTTCTCCTCTGTGTCTCACGTCTGAGACCACTTGTTATAGTGGCCACAGTGAGAAGTTGGAGCTTGAATGGTTACTGTACCTGGAGTTGTCTCCATGATGTCTATCTCTGTTGAAATATCTGAAATTAGATCCCTCACAGTAGAGCCAGACATGGAGATGCTGGGGGACTCTGTTATCTTTTTCCAGGTCAGACCCATTCATATTATCCAATGTCACTATAATTCTAGTAGAGAATCCTGTGACCATGGCAGTTGGTTAAAGTGTCCATAAGGGTTGATGGGGGACATTTGGAGTCATTTGTACAGATTCCTCTTTGCCTTACAGAAGGGCTCCTTCTGTACTGAAGACATCTCCCAATCCCCCATACCTCATTTTCCCCACATTCTTCAATTGAGCATCATCTCCTGGACAAGTCTTATCTTCAGTCTAAGGATTCCATCGTGGACTGCCACATACTGCTATGCTATCCTAGGGTGGGCACATCCATCTGTGAAGCATCCCTCTGAGTGAGCCTGTCTCATCACAAGATTCATTTTTAAGTCATGCAAATCCCAGGAACACTTGTGGAACAGTTAAGCTAAGAATGTACTGATGCTTAGTTGCAATTTTATTGATATCTGAGAAAAGTACATTAATTAAAATAGAAAATTAGTCTAGAGGGAAGATAGGTGGTGCATTGGATAGAGCGCTGATCCTGAAGTCAGGACAACCTGAGTTCAAATCAGACCTCAGACTCTTGACACTAGCTGTGTGACCCTGGGCAAGTCACTTAACTGCAATTGCCTCAAAAAAATAAGAAAAAAAGAAAACTAGGCAGAGTTCAACTGACCAATAGATACCTGTCCTAGTACTAACCAATCTCTCCAAAGTTGTTATCACACCACTGGCTTCATTAGAGAAAGCAACAAGAAAGAAACATGGGCAACAAATTTTAGGAAGGATTTCAAAGGAACATGATTTAATCCATACCTCTAATGCTTACTCCTTGTGAGACTTTGGGCAAAGGTCAACCCTAGGGCTCAGTTTTTTCTACTTTAAGACATTTGCACTAGACGACTGAAGTCCCTTCAGGTTCTAGATATCTGATCCCACAAGGGCAAGCAGAATAGTAAAGCAACTCAAAGATATGTCAATATGAGCATCTGTTGAAGGAAATATGGAACTTTAAATTAAAGAAGTGATGACACAAAGGGGACATTAATGGTTGTCTTCAAGTATTTGAATGATTCTTGTTTGGAAGATAGATTCCATCTTCTTGATTCTACCTGAGGGTGGAACAACAGCAATGGATGCAGAGCAGAGGTAAATTCATGCTTGGCGTCAGGAAATATCTTTCTAAAAATGAGAGCTACCCCAAAGGGAGAGAAGCTGCCCCAGGAAGTGGTGGGTTTTCCTTGACATCTTCAAGAAAAAGTTATATATGCTGGAATGGAGACACTTGTTGACTAGGCTGGAGTGAGGATTCTCCTGCAGTTATGAGTAGGACTGGATAATCCCTCAAGTCTTTTCCAAGACAGAAATTTCATGATTCTTGTCCTATAATCCTTGATGGCTTGAAACCCAAGTTCAAACCCCATTTTCAGAAGCCTGATCTTCTGAAGCTACAAAAAAGAACCAACGAGTCACTGCCAGAGAGCAGGAAATGAGAACCCAGATATGCTGAAGCCCCAGCAGAGGAAAGATGGAGGAGCCATCCACTTACCTGGGACACTGACAGTGAACACAGGAGCCAGGGGTCCACTTGTCAGGGTTGTAGTGCCTCCTGGCACTCCATGGTGAGGAATATGGGTGATAGATCCCAAACTACCTGAAGGGAGGTATAGGGGAAGGGTCCCAGGATTAATCATGTCAGATTCCTGTGACACCCAAGGGAAATGTATTGTCCCTACTTATTGGAAACCCCAAAATACATGCCTTCTATTATTTCTTCCTTCATGCTGGCTAGAGGAAGTTTCCCCCGCAAAGCACTACTTACTTCAGTACTGGACAATTCCACTATATGTCAAACTAACTGGAAATATCTGAATTTTAGCAACAAGAAATCAGTCAGAGGAGCTTTGAGACATGAGACCATTAGACTGCCTTCCCATTGAGAGATAAGGCAGATGGGAGTGATTACATTTTCCTAACAGGTATAGCCTTGAAGTCAAGGCCCTAGAGTGGCCCAAAACAGATATCCAAAGAAAAGCTCATTGGAAATGCTGTTGATGCCTTTGTCCAGATATGATTCTCATTCTACTATAGATGCCATCTATCCATCTCTTCCAAGGACTCATCAACATCCCCTATATACGAGACTTAATGAGAAGTTTGCTTACTTGTGAACAGGGTGGAGCTGGTAGGTTCAGGGGCAAAAACAGAGGCTGTCTCTGCTCTGGCACTGCTGCCCTCTGAGGTTGTTGGTGCTGGGGTGGGAGGTAATGATATCCAGGCTGCCTGTGTTCTTGCTGGAGACAGAGTAACAGGTGGAGTTGATGTTTCCACTGATCCTGCAGCCAATGTGGCTGTCCCTGATCCCCCCCAAGTCTGAGGAGGACTGGAGCTTATCAAAGTAGCAGAAGTGATAACAGTAGGAGAGATGTTTGGGCTTGGGTTCAGAGACTCATGGACAGGGCCAGCCATTGTAGATTTTGTGGAGGACTCTGGGAAAGGTTCGCCTGAGGTGATGTCAACTAGACTCGGAGAACTGGTTTTTATTGGAGACGAGGCAGCTGAACTTGACACAGTCTCCATGCCCATGCTTTTTGAAGCTGTGACCTGTGACCATGGAGGGATCAAGGTTCCAGGAAGACTGGTCACTGCTGGAGCTGTGCTGACTTCCACAGTATCTGTGCTCTGACTTTCAGGCCCTTGGGCACTTGTCCTTAGTGTAGTGACTTCAGAAAACATTGTGGAAACAGAGATTGGTGCAGTAGTGTCTCTTCCCAGTGATTCCTCAGTTGGCAAAGTGGACAGTGCCAGATAAGGGCTTGTTACTCTCTCAGGACTAGGAGTTTGTGTCCTAAGGCTTTCCAAGGAATATGACAAGGTAGAAGAGGTCTTGTTGGCCTCTGAGCCCCAGATGGTGCCCAAGGGCACCTTGACATTTTCCAGTCCAGAGGCCAGAGGGGAAGCTGTTATGGTCCCTGTTCCAGTGGTTTCAGCTTCAGTAGGAGACAACGGGGATTCAGTCTCATTTCCCAGTGGAACTTTGGTAACTGATGTTCTTTGAGTTTCAAATGGCTCAGTTGGGGTCACAGGAGTCAAACTTGATCTTTGTCCAAAACTAGCAGGGGTCACTGTGGTCACAATGGTATGCTGGGTGGCAGGACTTTCTCTGGGAAACCTGGGCTCAGACCTTGTTGAGATCTCTCCAGAACTGGTGCCAGGAGGCAGGGCTGTGTGCACCTGAATTTCTGGGCTGCGTTCTGAGGGAGCTGATGATACCTCTCCCATAACTTTGGTGAGACCAGCTGTGGCCACCATGACTAAGGTAGTCAGAGGGAGATTGTGGCTCAATTCTGAGTATGTATGTGGGACACCTTGAGTTGTGGGTCCCAAGGGGATCAAGTCGGCAGAAGTGCTCAACTGGCTTGGTCTTCCAGGACTAATGTCTGAGAATATAGGAGCTTTAGAAGAAGTGGTAGTCAGTGGGACATCTGTGCTACTCTCTGCCACTATACTTGGGAATTCAGTACTGAGTGTGGTCACAGGTGACAGAGGAGCCATGCCTGTAACCTTGCTGCTGGAGGAGAGATTTGTTTTCTCAGTGGCAAGTGTAGCTGAGCTCATGTCCTCAGTCATGTGAATAACTACAGATGAGGTTACTGGAGTTGAAGGAATCTGTGACCAAATAGTGGTGGCATCTGTTTTAGTGGTGGTAAGCTTCACAGCTTCAGCTGTAGCAGAGGGCTGTGGGATGACTGTGCTTTGTCCAAGGGGAGCCATGTTGCTATCAACACTAGGAGACAAGGTTGAGGGAGTCTGATCTGGAGCAGCTGATGACATCTCCCCCATCACCAAGGTTGTGGAAGTGCTGGCTGTTGTCACCATAGCTAAAGCAGTCTCTGTGCTTATTTCTGTGTCTGTACGTGGGACACCA
The DNA here is from genome assembly GCA_028646575.1 of Pseudocheirus occidentalis. Taxonomy (NCBI): domain Eukaryota; kingdom Metazoa; phylum Chordata; class Mammalia; order Diprotodontia; family Pseudocheiridae; genus Pseudocheirus; species Pseudocheirus occidentalis. The sequence continues at coordinate 42,684,324 of CM053594.1, forward strand.
TGAACCATGGTCCCTGGGGAAGTTGAATCAGTAGAGGTGCTTAGTAGGCCTGTAACACTTCCTGAGGATATGGGAGATAGAGGTGAAGCAGTGGTCAATGGGGCACCTGTCCTGCTCTCTGCCACTGAGTTTGGAAGCTCAGGACTGTCTGTGAGCATAGAAAGAGGAGCTATATCTGTGACTTCATTGCTTTTGATGAGACTTTCTGCCCCAGAAACAGCCAAGCTCACAACTTCAGGCATGGGAGTAATCCCAGATAAGGTCATAGAGTTTGAAGGAGGGAGCATATGTGGCCATGTAGTGCTGATATCTGTCCCAGTGGTGGAAAGATCCATGGATTTAGCTGTGGAGGAGGGCTGGGAAATGAGTGTGCTTTGTTCAGGGAAAGTCTTGGAGTTGCTGGTACCTGGAGGTATGACTGAGGTCACTTGAATGTTTGTGCTGGGGCTCAGAGGAACTGACAATGTCTCTTCTGTCACTCTGGCTGTGACAGTGCTAGCCATGGTCACCATGTCCAAGGTGGTCAAGGAAAGATCTGAGGTCACTACCAAGTCTTCAGGTGGGATAGCATGAGTCATCATCTCCCTTGGAGTGGAGCCACCAAAAGTATGCAACAGTCCTGGCCCTCCAGTAGCAGTGGCTGAGGACATGGGAGATATAAGTGATGAGGAAGTGGTTGGCAGGCCACCAATGCTGCTCTTTGCCACTGTCCTCAGGAGATCAGGGCTTTGAGTGGCTCCATGAAAAGGAGGGATGATGTCTATAACCTTGCTGCTTTGGATGGGACTTGTACTTTCTGTGCTAGGGGCAGCTGGGTTGATGTCCTCAGGCATGTGAATAGTCCCAGATGAGGCTATGGGTGGTGATGAACTGAGAATCTTTGGCCAAGTTGAGGAGCTACCCATCCCAGTCATGGTAAGGGAAGTGGCTTCAGATGTGGTAGAAGATGTTCTTTCTCCTGTAAGAGTCACAGAGTTACTGCTGGTAAAGGTATCATCAGCCTCCATTGTAGATCCAGGGGACAAGACTGTCTCTGCTCCAAGCCTGGATCCTATGGTAAGGAAGCTGTGGTGTAGAGTGGCATAGCCATCTCTTCTTGTTGTGGACTCTCCAGTAGGGCTTCCCTGGAGGGCAGCTGAGGTCTCAGCAGGAAAAGTTGTGCTAGCAACTGACCCTCCAGTCCTGCCCCCCATACTCATCTTGAACACAGAGGTGGTTGTTGAGGGCACATTAATACCTAACTGCCTGTTACCATGAGTGATGAAATCTAGGGTTGCTTCTGGACTAGCGCTAGGAGGAAAAGATGTATCTGCAGTCATTGGTCCAACTGAACTGGTCACCCCCTCAGGACACAAGGTCTCGGTGGATTCAGTGGCAGGAAGTGCATATGGGCTTGTGGGGGGTTCTGTCCTAGGGGGTGAAGGGATATCTGTGAAGTGGTTGACTTCCTGTCTCACATCATGGGGGGAAACAGTGGATATTGTCTGTGGCCACGGAAGAACTGGGTGCCCTGTGGAATGCATTTGCTCTTTGAGAGTTTCCTGGGGTGTGTCTGTACTCCCCACAAAGGAAGCTGACATTGTTATGAGACCAGTTCTTCCTTTTGTGGGTGCCAAGAACACTTGTGTGTCTCCTCCAGCTGTGGCTGGAATGATGCTACCTGCAGGAGTGGGCCAGGTAGCTGAGTCAGATTCTGTTGCTGTCTGGGAGGCTGGCTTCCTCGGGGTAATGACCTCAGTTTGCATTAGAGTTGCTGCAGGGTTTTCCCCTGTTTCTTTGGCACTGAAAGGTGAAGGAGAGGATGATGGGGAATCAGGGTGACTGGTGCCCATCCCTGAAGTCAAGGCAGTTGTCTGGAGAACATCTGGTGGAACTGATCTTGATATTGGTCCCATGCCGGCACTCTCCATCACAGTTGTGCGTGCTACAGATGTGATCATTGGCAGAAGAGAGGAGAGTGTCCCAGGCATGCTGGTCTTTAATGGAGTACTTGAGTCAGAGATAGCTGTGGTTTCATCTGAAGTCAAGGGGAGCAAGAGACTACTGGTACCCGTGTTCACTCCTGCAGATGTCTTGGGCACAGTTGCTCCTGTTGAAGAAGAGTTAGATTCTATGGGTGTCTCTATTCATTGGACATTTGTACCAGTAGAAACATGGTAGTTGGTGGGCTGAGTAGAAGGAAGTATCTCCATGGCAACTGCCTCTGTTGGAGCATTTGAAAAAGAGGCTCTGACAGAGTGGATCATAGAGATGGTGGTGGGTCCCAGGGAGTCTCAGGTTTTGGGAAACGAGCCTCCTGCCTAGGTACTTTTGCTAGGGAATTTGGTGATTGAACAATTGGTTGGGACATGTGTAAGAATGTGGGGAAGGAAGAAGAGGAGGTTATTCATCCTCATTTCTCCTCAGTAACCCAATTCCTTCTTGGAGAGACCACCCTACCACTTTACTTTCTCCTTCAATGGTTCACATCCACCAAAGAGAATCATTGGGGACCATGACTACTGCTACTCTGGGATGACTACATTGATCAGTGAATGGATCCACAGTCACACAGAGGTTACCTGCTTCATCCCAAGATCCATCTTTTAGATCTTGAGTATCACCTGACCTCACAAGGTCTTGGGGAATGAATGCATGCATATGTGAAGAAACAAATGAACTGAATGACAGGGGAAAGAATTTACTAGGGGACATAAACAGTATCATTTCTTAAGTTGAAATTCCCCTGACATCCAATCCAGGAACATGGATCAGGGAACTTGGCTGGTATAGACTCCATCCAAAATTCCAGCAGTTAATTTGCTTAGACAGAGCCTTGATTAAGGCAAGGCTCCAAAGTAAAATAAGTCATTATCTCTGACACTTGGCTACCAGCCTCTAGTTCTCATTAGAAAGTTACCAAATATAAAGTTTCTGAAAGGATTTGGTATATTCCTATCAATATACTTATTTTATTCAAATTAATTCTAGACAAAACATAGGTAAGAACAGAGAATGCAAGAGATACTGAGGCAGAAGGACTCCTAGACTGATCTGCTCTAGTTGGACCTCAGGGGGATGCCTACCTTGGTCAAACCCAAAATATTTTTCCCAGGGGAATAGGGGTCATATATGATATGCTCTGGGAAAGAGATCAAGGAAGCAATTATTGTCACAAGAGCCTGATGAAGCCAAACTCCCCTCCTAAAGGCCTCTTCATTTCAATCTCTGGAGGTGATTTGCTGTATTATCTCCAAGAGGAGGATGAATGCTCACATGGGAAAGGAAGCAAAGGAGGCTTCTACTTACCTGTAGGACTTAGAGCGTCTAGGAATTCTGTAGAGCTACTTGTTGGTGCTACGGGGCCTCCTGGTGCTCCTTGGTCTGAGATTTGTGAGGTAGGCTCTACAGCAGCCTCTTTGCCTGCAGGAAGAAAAGAGGGGAGAGCCTGGGAATCAGTTATGTCTGACTCATGGTGTATATGAAAGCAAAGGCATGGAACCCACACATCCTAACTTTGTAGCCTAAGATTGTGTACATTCTGTTTCTTATTATCACTTATCCTGACTCCAGGAAATGACCACCTTTCAAAACAACAGCCCATATGAACTGACCCAACCATTCTGGAGAACAATTTGGAACTGTGCCCAAAGGGCTATAAAGATGTACATACTCTTTGAACCAGCAATACCACTTCCAGGGCTGTATCCCAAAAAAATCATAAAAATGGGGAAAGGACCCACATGTACAAAAAATGTTTATAGCAGCTCTCTTTGTGGTGGCCAAGAAGTGGAAATCGAGGGGATGCCCATCAATTAGGGAATGGCTGAACAAGTTGTGGCATATGAATGTAATGGAATACTATTTTGCTATAAGAAATGATGAATACTAGGCAGACTTCAGAAAAAAAAACCTGTAAAGACTTAAAATGAACTGATGTTGAGTGAAGCGAGCAGAACCAGGAGAACATTGTACACAGTAACAGCCACAGTGTGTGATGACTAATTTTGACAGACTTAACCCTTCTCAGCAATGCAAGGATCTAAAACAATTCCAAAGAACTCAAGATGGAAAATGCCACCCACATCCAGAGAAATAACTATGGAGTCAGAATGCAGAGTGAAGCAAGCTATTTTATTTTTTGTTTTGTTTTTTTTTTCTTTCTCATATTTTCTCCCATTTGTTATAATTCTTCCATAGAACATGACTAATGTGACAATATGTTTAATAGGAATTTCTATGTAGAGCCTATATCAGATTGCAGGCCATCTGAGGGAGGGAAGGGGAAAAATTTAAAACTTACAGAAGTGAATGTTGAAAACTAAAAATTAATAAACTAACAAAAAAAAGAACTACACCTCATATTTGACCAATTCCACACTTACATAAAGGCCACTAGTAATGATTCTGTTTTCACCAACAAGCAGGGGAGGGGGTGCCACAAGACCCACTAGGCCACTCTCTTCTGGAGTAATCTAAGAGGGACTAGGCTGGTTTAACATAGTTCTAAAGTCATTATCTCTTGTTACCCAAAGGTAACAAGACAGGTAACAAGAGATGTCCCAACGTCTCTTTCCCTGAGCATGTCATATATGACCCCTCTTCCCCTGAGAAAAATATTTTGGGTTTGACCAAGGTAGCCATCCCCCCTGAGGTTCAAAGTAGCCCAAAATAGAGACCTGAAGAGGAAAAGTCCAGGTGAGAGATTCACCCATGAAGCAACATGGTGAAATGGAACGATCTCTGGAAATAAAAGGAACTGGACCTGGGTTTAACTCCTGTTTAGTATATATACTACCCATATGACACTGGGCAAACCAATTCCCCTTTAGACCTCAGCTTTCTCATCTGTAAAATAAGGGGTCTGAGAATCATAAGCATAGAAATGGTGATGAAATCCATGGGAGCTTCTGAGATCACCAAGTGAAGCAGTATGAAGGAAGAAGAGAAAGAAGGTCCAAGACAGAAGCCCTGAAGGACACCTCAGGTTAGAGGGCATGCCATGAATAAGGATACCACAAAGAAGACTGAGGAGCAGTCAGATAGGAGGAAGGAGAACGAAGGGAAAGTGGTCTCCTGAAAATACTAGAGAGAAGAGAGTATAACTAGCTGGATCAAGAAGAGCTGAGTTCAAATCCTGAATCAGACCCTTACTATCTGTGCAACACTAGATAAGGCACCTAAGCTGTCAATCATGGTCTCTTCGTCTGCAAAATGGGGCTAAGACTGAAGGGATGATATCTAAAAACTGAAATTAAGAGGTGAGAGAGGGCTATATTGGGAGAAGAAGAAAGTGAGAGATAGAATAGGGTAAATTATCTCACATTAAAGAGGCAAGAGAAAACTTACAATGGAGGGGAACAGCAGGAAGGTGGAAGGTAATGAGTCAACTTTACTCTCAGAGGATTTGGCTTAAGGACGGAATAATATATACACTCAATTGGGTATCTTACCCTACAAGAAAGTAAGGGGAAGGGGATAAGAGGGGGGATGATAGAAGAAAGGGCAGATTAGGGGGAGAATGTAGTTGGAACAAAACACTTTTGAAAAGGGACAGGGTCAAATAGAAAGAGAAATAAATAAATAGAAAACAGAATAAATGGGGGACTGGATATGATGGAGGGAAATAAAGTTAGCCTTTCACAATAATAGCGACTATGGAAATGGTTTGTAACTACATGTGGATAACCTATATTGAATTGCTTGTCTTCCCAGTGGAAGGGAAAGAATCTGGAAGTCAAAGTTTTAAAAATAAATGTTAAAAATTGTTTTTTACATACAGCCAGGAAAAAAGATATACAGGCAATGGTGTATAGAAATCCATCTCGCCCTACAGGTAAGGGGTAAGGGGTTAAGGGTGGAATGGGGAAAGAGATGGCAGACTGGGGGAAGGGGTATTCAGTATGCTTGCTCTCTTGGGATAGGGGTAGGGGAGAAACAGGGAGAAAATTTGTAACTCAAAATCTTGTGGAAATGAATGTTGAAAACTAAAAATAAATAACTAGTTTTTTAAATGGGGCTAATTATACCACCTACCTCTCACAGGGTTGTTGTCAGAACCAAATAAGACAACATATGTAAAATACTTCACAAAATCTTGAAGTTTTAAACACACATACACATGTGGGCATACAGGACATCCCCAAAAGTCTGAGTGCCGAATGAATCAGTGATTCTGGCAGCTGAAGTCAAACCTGATTCAGTGCCCCTTGTGTGCCCCTGCCCCAGGTGACTGCTGATATACATGGCTTGTCCCTGAGGGTGCTTTGTCCTTGGAGGACTGGTGCTGAGTGGTGCAGTTAACCTAGTGCACTGGTACACTAAGACTTTGTGAATGCCCTGTATATGCCAGCTGTCTACAACGATCAGGAATGGAGATGGAGAAAGTATGGCTACCCATGAAAAGCAGCATAAAGAAGGCTTTTATTTACCTGCAGAACTGACAGTGGACCTGGGCACCTGAGAATCCTTTGTTGGTGTCCACAGGTTGTCAGATGCTTCCTGGTCTGGAATGTACATAGCACTCACCACACTATCATCAATGCCTAAAGAAAAGGATGAAGGAAGGACCTGGGACTCAATCATGTCAGAAGCAGGGGAGGGTAACAAGACAGGGGCACACCCTGCTCCCTCCTTAATTCCACAACACAGCAACAGGACATGGTCTCAGGCATCAGGCTCAGTGTTTCTCTATCACCTTCTTTTGCCTCCTTTCTCTGCCCCTCCACAGACCTACCTGTTCTCCCTCCTTGACAGATCTAGAAACAGGGGATAGCCCTCACCACTCTCCAGAAGGGTTGATTCTACCTCATCCCACCCCCACAGCTCTCCATTTCTGACTTTTGGTGTTAGCTGGACAGGACATTCAAATTCACTTAAATAATCCCACAGGGAGAGGGGGCACCTACTTCCAAAGGAGGTTACCAACAATCTTAGTTGAGCCCTTGGGATACTCCCAAAGCCCAGGGCAAAGGGCTAAACAGATGTAAAAAAAAATGGATGCTTGATAACTTTCACCCAAGAAGCATTTAGTAAGTTACCAAGTACCACACAAGGCAATGAAGACACAAAGACGAAAATGGCAGTGCCTGCCCTCAATGAGTGTACCTTCTGTCAGGAAATAACAGGAGTGAAAAGCAACTTTGGATAAAATATAACAGCCCAAAAAAAGAGAAGTAAGTTGCTAGATATCATGGCTTGAGAAATACCTAACCAAACACATAATCCTATAAACTTCTAAGAAATGTTTTTTGCCCTAGAGACAGGAAAGACGGCCCACCTGGATCGGATGCCCTTCCTGCTAGGAAGGGGGAAAAGGAGGCTTCTACTTACCTGCGGTGCTGATGCTGGGCATGGACAGCAGAGGTCTGCTCTCTCACCCTGTGATGCCTACAGGTAAAGCTGAAGGGAGAATACTGGGAGGCACAAGACTCTAACTGATTCCTCAATGAAAGGAGAGGGAAGGACCCAGAGATCAATCATGTGAGAAGACTAAAGGTCATAAAGGCAAAGCATTTCGGGCAAATGTTTAAACGCTGCTGTTAGCACATGCACCATGTGCATCCTGTCTATCCCCAAAAGAAGTTAGGTGGGGAAATGGATAAAATGTGGGGCCTGAAGTCAAGAAGAACTGAGAACAAATCGAGCCTCAGACACTTACTGTCACCTTGCACAACTCACTCAAATTCTATTTCCCTTAGTTTCCTACACCCCAAAATGGGAATAATAACAGCATATATAATGACAAAATACAGTAATAATTATAATAAAAATGATAACAGAAAAATTATACTATTTGAAAAAGCACTTTGTATAGCACTTGGAACAGAAAAGGCACTATATAAAAATATTACTTCCTCTTCCCCTTTCCCTTCCCCATATATTGATAACCGATCTTTACAAAAGAGTTTTCAATGATAAAGCATATTTAGGTATGCAACTTAACTTCTTTGCTTTGGCTCCTGGGAATATCCCCTCCAAAGACCTATCTTACAAAATAAACATTAATCTCTTACCCAGTAATAATGTCAGTCAATAGGAAGAAAAGGACTAATTTCAGCACCAAGGACATCAAGGCTACCATTATATATGGGGGAATAGAGTGAATGACCACCAGATTCTATCACAGTCCTGAAGCTAGGGCTGTTGGAGACCCCAAATAAAGACCCGAAAAGGAAAATACCAAGAAAGTGCCTTCTTCCAGCCACTTTCATAAACATGGTTCTTTCTCATTTCAGGGCAGAATGTGCCCCACCTCCCATGGCCTAGGGAGATCCGCAGGAGAGACAGGAGCTGACACGCACTTGTAGAAACAACAGAGGTGGCAGAGCAGGACATAGGAAAGAAACTGGCACAGCCCCAGGAGTGATGCAGACTCAGGGTGTAAAACCTGGGAGTTAGAGGTAGATATCTAGAACATCGGCACAATGTAGCATGACTGCTAGGGTAATAGAAACTTCTGTACTCCCCTCTGAGTAAGTGGTATAAATAAAGACTGGTGAGGACTCTGGGGGAAGAAAAGGAATACCAAGGTATCCCTTACCTGATTAAAACATATGTTTAGTTAAGAAAGGAGAAAGGTCAGGGCTCTGGAATATACCATGATTGTACGATATAAAGGAACATACTTCTATGGAAGGCCTAAGAAAAGAAAAACTCACTCAAAGTGGAATCACAGAGAATGGGAATGCTGCATTCTGCATCCATAGGTCATGTGGAAATAATAGTACTTGAAAATGTTCTAAAAAAATATTTAAACTACTTAGACAACTGGTCTGAGGTAAAGAACTGAATTCGTAGTAACTTATATCTTCCCTGAGAGAAATTAGTAAAATTTGAACAAAGACAAGCAATGGACAAAATTTCTTTAACCACCATTTTCTAAAGAAAGTGAAAAAATAATTTCAATTAAAAAGGAAAAGGGAGACAGTAAGAATGGCTTCAAAAAGATAATTGAAAGAAGTAATAATGAATACATTCAAACACATTGGACACAACATAAAAAAAGGACGAAGGCGCTAAGCTCGAATCTGCTGCTGCCAAACATCCATATTGACTGACTCAGAACAGGGGTGCAGGGGGGAGGGGCGCAAACACTTGACTGCCCTGACCTCTCTTCACTCTACCCTCAGTCACTGCACTGCTCTACTCTGCTGAACACACCACCTCCTCCAATCCATTTCCTCTGATTCCTCCTGTGGGGCCTGCCCGACGCCACCACCTTACCAGTATGCACTTTGTGAAAATATAACCCAAGAAAAGCAATACACAGACCCTTCCCTTCCCCACCATTTTCGAAGGCAATGGGGGTCCCTGTTTTCATTCACAATGGAAGAGAGGCAGAGAGAAAGACTTCTCATTGAAAATCCGGGGGGAAGTATTTATGGAAATATTCTCAGACACTGGAAGTGATGCCCAAATCCACCAAGAACCAAGAAGACCACGGCCAGTATCCGTGAAATGGAAAGTCTCGGAAACGGGAAAACCCAGCCGAAGTGAGGGTTGCTCCCCCAGTGCAAGGGGAGGTGGGGCGCGACTCTTACTGACCTGAAGCACTGACACTGGTCGTGGCCACTGGGGCCTCACTGGCTGGAGAGCTGGCACCTCCCTGTGAAGTTAAGTCTGCAGGCTGGCTGCTGGCACCAAGGATCTCCCCGAATCCTGTAAAGACGTTGGAAGTCCGTCAATCCATCAGGGAACCAACCACCACGTATTGAGCACATGCTCCAGGCCAGGCAGACACCTTTCTCAGACAGAAGGCAGCATGAAAGCAGTGAAGGGCCCCCAGAAGCTCCTAAAGATCATCTGTAT
>CM053594.1:42694612-42726143 GCA_028646575.1 Pseudocheirus occidentalis
GAAGTTAAGTCTGCAGGCTGGCTGCTGGCACCAAGGATCTCCCCGAATCCTGTAAAGACGTTGGAAGTCCGTCAATCCATCAGGGAACCAACCACCACGTATTGAGCACATGCTCCAGGCCAGGCAGACACCTTTCTCAGACAGAAGGCAGCATGAAAGCAGTGAAGGGCCCCCAGAAGCTCCTAAAGATCATCTGTATGTCCTCGGTCATGACTGCCCTTCCAAACCCAACTTAAGTAGCTCCCCTCTGCACAGCCCAGTTCCGCATCCCCCTTAAAGCATCTGGCCAGCACGAGGACATGCCATCTCTGCCCAGAGGGTGAGAAGGGTCATCTCAGCCCCGAGGACCGCAATGCCGGCCTCCCTCACTGGGGGCAAAACTACAGTGACCACTAGAAGCCAGAGCCCTTCAGCTGATGAAAAGAGAGGCCCTGAGGAGGCAAGCCAAGGGCAAGCCAAGCCTTCCTCTCCAATACACATGGCTACTTCCGGCAATAAGGCAGAAGTGAATCAACCTCCACACGCAAGCTGGGTGCTCAACGGGGGAAGAAGGAGTTCATTCAGGCTCATTCGGGACAGGGCTGAGGTGGAAGGACCAGGGACAGAACCAAAGACTGTACCCGAAGGAGAAGGGATATCCACTGGGAGGGCGGTCTCTGAGTAGGAAGGGGCAGATGTCCACAGGGTCTCCACGGCCCTTGAAGATGGTGCTGATGGCTCCGTGGCTCTGTCTTCTGTGTTCTTCTCTGACCCAGCGGTGGTGGGAAAAGGCAGCGGGGACGAGGAGGATGCCGACCGCCCAGGAGGAGACGTACTTGTCCAGCCTGGGGACTGGATGAACACACGAGGGAAGTCTGTGCTGGGTCTTGACAGCCCTGGGCTACCTGCTTCCGACGAATGGGCAGTCACGAGGCCGGAGGCCCCAGGAGAGGTTGTGTCCAACAGCTTGGCAAGGCTGGTACCTGGTGCCATTGCTCGGCTGCTGGCAGAGGCAGGCGAAGTTGTCCATGAGCCAACGACATTTGCGGTGAAGGAAAGTGGGGTCTCCCTCCCTGGGGGGCCGCGGGAGGGGCCCGTCCCGGGTGTTGTGGACGGCTGTGTGCCCTGGGGGCTGGTCTTCTGCTCTGTTGACCCAGGGGCCCCTGTCACAGGAGCCGAGCCGAGGAAGGGTGGCGGTCTGGTGCCCTGAGGGGCAGCCCAACCGGAAACCGGCTCTTCTCTGGTCTGCTCTGAGAGGGTGGACGCAGCACTACCTGCACTGGTGGCCAGCCCAGAGGGTGAGACGTCAGGCATGGGCTCTGTGGGGGTCCAAGATGTGGTCCTGCGAGAAGAAGCCCCATTGATCTCTGCTGTGGACACAGGGGGAACAGATGAAGGGCTGAGGCCCGTGCCTGGAGAAAGAGGAGAAGCTGACCCGCCTTCTCCAAGTGCGCCAGCGGCCAGCGGGGATTTGGTATCCGTCACTGTTGGCAGCAGGTCAGCGGCTGCCAGACGTGAGGTGCCACCAGCAGATCTTAGACCCGACGACGTTTCTGTGCCCACAGCAAGGGACACCTCCTGAGGAATAGCGCTGCTCCCCGTCGGTGCTGTGTCCTTTGAGGAGGCTGGGAACTCTCCCAGGCTGGTAACGGGCTCCTCACTCATCCTCCCCTCGGTGCCCTCTCCTGTCCCAGGAGCTGGGACGTCTCTGCTTGAGTCTTTTTCGACTACAGTCGGCAAGGAAGAAAAAGCCTTGGTGTCTGTGATGGGAGGCAACACCTCAGGGGCTCGACTCCCCTCCCAAGCTGAGCTAAAAGCCGCAGACGATGGGACTGCTGCTCCAGGACCAGGGCCTGAGGATGTTGAGCCTAGAGGCAAGGACGTGGTCACGGAAGCAGCTGGGTAAGTGGCTTCTCCCAAAGTATCCCCCTCCGTGCGGGAGGCAGGGCCAGGAGAAGTAGGAAGGAAGTCTGTGATCTCGGTACTGGGAGTCAGCTTCCCACCTTCGCTTCCAGGGACAGAGGAACTCATACCATCTGCCACGTCGCTGCTGGCTGAGGAGGCCTGAGGCGGGGCCGGGGTGGGAGTCCAGAGCCAAGCAAGACCTGTGCTCAGCAAACTCACAGCACTTTCACCTGGGCGGGAAGACCAAGGGCCACTTGGAATTTCATCTGTCACACCCACAGGGACCCTCCGAGAGGACGATTCAGCTGTACTCATGGGCTCAGGGAGGGAGGAGGTCTTTGGTCCAAGACTGGTCACCGGAACACCTGAGCTATATGAGGTACCGTCCACAGCAGAGTGAGGGCTAGAACCCGTGCTTGGACCGGTGACCTGCCCAGCGCTGGTCTCTGCAAAGGTCGAGGAGACACGTGAATCCGGGCTGTTCTCAGAGCCCACAGGGCTTCCAGAGGAACTTGGGTCAGCCAGGAGGAGGGTGGTGGAGGAGGCCACAGCTGGGCTGCTCTGTGTGCCCGTAGTGAGGAGGAAGCGGTCAGTAGGAACCGCGGACCTGGGCCCCTCCTCAGGATGTGGGGTCTCCCGAGAAGAGCGGGAGGCAGCGTCCGTCCTCTGCTCCCCAGTCGTGGAGTCCGCAGAGCCAGAGGGCGCCAGGACAGTGGTGGAAAAGCCCGGGCCATGTCCCACACTAGGAGACCCAAGGGAGGTCTTTCTCCCCGTCCAGGAAGAAGGTTCCAGGGTCCCCGTGGACCTGCTGAGCACTCCGGGAGTGAAGGGTCTTCCCCAAGTCCCAGTGGGCAGAGAGCTGGTGGAGGACACAAGCCTGGGCCCTCTGCTCCCTCCCGCGGATGGCGTGGCTGTGGATGATCCTCCCTCCTCAGGGGACAAGGTCTTGCTCAGGCTAGTGAAAGGCAGCGCAGCCGAGCTCAGTTCAGGCCCTGTGTGAAGCTCGGGATCCTCCGGGATAGCAGAAGACGCTGTGTGGGTACGGGTGGAAAGGGGGAGGATGCCTGTGACTTGGCTGCTGGAGCCTGAGTCAGATGAAGCCAGAGCAAGGTCTTGGCTGCTTGTCGGCCCTGAAGCGGCCGTCTCTGTACGGAAGGAGTCACCGGGAGGAGTCTCGCCACGTGGCGTGGTGCCACCTTCTCTCCCCATCGTCGTGGCTGCACCAGGCGTGGTCGTGAGGGAAGACGAGGAGATGGTCCCTTGTGGGTTGGAGTCTAAGGGAGCACTGGAGTCTGGAAATGCCTGGACCACAGCTGAAGTGGGAGTCAGTGGGAGGGAGCCAGTGGCCATGGTCGTGCCAGCAGAAGGCTCAGTGTTAGTGGGGGTTCCTGCCAGAGAGGACAGGGTCGTCAGGGGTGTCTCCACAGCTGGGCTCCCTGAGGAAGAGCCCCCGGCGAGGCTGGGGGATGGAGCCGAGGCCGAGCCAGGAGCCCCGTGTAAGGGGACGGTCACTGCTGGTGTCCTGAAAGTGGAGGTTCCCGTGCTGGATGCAACCGCAGGCCGACTGGTGGGCTCGGTTTCCTCTCTGCCTGCCGCGGATGGATCCCTGCTACCTGCTGCCGTTGGGCTCCGGCTGGTCAGTCCTGTGTCTAAAAGAGGGGATTGGTTGGCACTTGTGCAAGTGTCTACTGGGTGGGTGACAATCACCAATCACCTCACAGTCACCCGAGTCTCCTCTCTGCAAGGCTCCCTCCTCCATGGGGATGACTCTGCCCTCTCTAAGTCAAACCATGTGCTCTCCCTCCCACACACACCATGGCCACCTCCTCCAGGACGAGAACCTTCATCACTCAGATTCCCGGCCACAGACTGAGACCTTCAGCTCACCTCTGGTTTTGCCCCTTGCCAGTTTGGAGAACGCTCTTCCTGTGAATCTGTCACTCAGCTTGCCCTACCTCCTCTTCCTTATTCTCACTTCCCAACTGCACAGACCACCTCCTCCAATCCCTTTTCTCTCCCACATCTTGATCCTACGGAAACTTGACATCATCTTACCCCTTTGCACCTTCCTCAAACAAACCAGTTTATAATCCGTGAAAAAACCTTTTCTCTCCTACTATTTCCCAAAAGAAAGGAGTTCCTTGGTTCAATCATGAAACTATCGACAAGGAGGGAAAGAATTCTGTTATAGAATCCAAGTAAGACTGAATGAAAATGTTCTCAGAAATTGAAAATTATTCACATCAATTTCCAGACCTGAGCATAGTACCACAAATATCCTCAAAAGGAAGAACTCTCCAAAGCCAGAATCTCTGTCCTGATAACGAATTCCCCTCTCCCACAGCGCAAGCAGATTGGCAGCTCTTACTGACTGTATGCACTGGTGGGCTCAAGGGTCTCACTGCTTTGGGTATTGCTTTCTTCCTGTTAGGTTACCTCTGCAGTGTGACTACTGGAACTGAGGCCCTTCCCAGTTCTTGTAAAGATGGGAATTCAGTCCATCCATCATCAGCCAACGGGGTTGTGTACTTACTCTAGTCAAGCCAGAGACCTCTCAAATAAGAAGTTGCATGAAAACACTTAAGGTCTCCTAAAGACTCATCCAGTTTATCTGTGTCTTTGGACACACCTTTCCTTCAAAACACTGTGTGAGGTGGCCACCTCTCCGCAGCCCAATTCTGCATCCTGTCTAAGTCAAAATGAGGACATGTGATTTATCCCCAGAGGATGGGAAGGTTCATTTCAGCCACAGAGACCACTGCACTGTTCACCCTCAGGGTGTAGGAGAATGACCACCAGAAGTCAGAACTCTCAGGCGGATGAACATGGAAGCCCTAAAGAGGAACTCTGAGGGCAGCCATGCCTTCCTCTGAAATATAAATGGCTGTTCCCCACCATAGGGCAGAAACCAATCAACCTCCCCACTCAAACTGGATTCTCCATAGAGAAAGGAGAATGTTATGCTCATTTGCAAACTGGGTGGAGGTAGAAGGAGCAGGAACTGAAGCAAAGACTATACTCAATGGGGAAGTAATCTCTACTGGGAATGTGGTCTCTGAGTGGAATGGGGCAGATATCCATGGGGTTTGTCCATTGAAGATTGGGTGATTGGCATGGTCCATCTTTCTTCTGTATTCTTCTCTGACCCAGTGGTGGGAAACATTAACAGGACCCAAAGGATGGGGCCATCCCAAGAGGAGAGGTACTTGTCCAGCCAGGGGATTGGATGAACACACTAGGGAAGTCTGTTCTGGGTCTTGACAGCCCTGGAGTACCCGCCTCTGAAGAATGGGCAGACACAAGGCTGGAGGCCCCAGTGGAGGTGGTGTCCAACAGATTGGGCAGGCTGGTGTCTGGTGACATGTGTTGGCTGCTTAAAGAGAATGAAGTTTTCCATGAGTCAGCATGTGTGGTGATGGAAAATGCTGTTGTGGCGAAAACTGTGCCCTGAGAGCTGGTCTCCTTTGGAGTCCCAGGGGCCCCTGTCACAGTAACTGAGGCAAGGAAGCCTGGCAGTCTGGTTCCCAGAGGGGCAGATGAATGGGTACCAGTTTCTTCATTGGTCTTCTCTGAGAAGGAGGACACACTACTACCTAAATTTGTGGCTGACCCAGAGGTTGAGTGATAGGTCATGAGCTCTGAGGGGCTCACAGAAGTGGTGCTGGGAGAAGGTGCTCCATTGTTCTCTGATGTAGACATGGGGGAGATTGATGAAAGACTGAGCCACATGATTGGAGAAAGAGGCAAAGAGGATCTGACTTCTGCAACTATACCAGGGGCTAATGGGGATATGTTATTGTTACTGTTTGCAGATCAGTGGCTAGGGGACTTGATGTGTCAGCAGCAGATGTAAAACCTGAAGAACCTTCTGTGCCCAAAGCAAGGGATACCCCCTGAGAAACAGGGGGCATCCCTGTGAGTATTGTGTCCTTTAAGGATGTTGGTGTCACTCCCAGGCTTGTACTGGGCTCCTGTCCCCAGGAAGGAGGATACCTCTACTCCAACACTGGATGCTGGAACACTAAGCTATGGCCTGAGGTGGTGTCCCCAAGAGAGTCAATGCAGGGCCCTCCAGTTGTATGTGTGGTTTCAGAAGAATGTAAGGAGTCATATGAATCCATGCTGCTTGCTGGGCCTTGATGGTCACCTGATTAACTTGGCTCTGCTATAAGCATGGATGTGGAGGCCACATCTGGCCTTGATTTTGTGCCCACAGTGGGGAGGAAGCCTTCAGTAGAAGCAAGGTTGTCAGCCCCCTTCTCCAAATACAGGGTCACCTTTGAGGCTGGAGATGAAGATGGAACATCTGTGTTCTGCTCCCCAGTCATGGTAACAGGAGTCAAGGTACCCAAGAAGTCAGAGGGGCCTAGAAGAGTGGTGGAATAGCCCTGCTCCTGTCTTATACTGGGGGAGGCAGAAGAGGTCATTCCATCTGTCCAAGAAGTTCCCAAAGTCCCCTTGTTACTGATAACCTGTACTGGAATGATGTGGACAGTGTCTGTGGTCTCAGAGATGCTGCTAGATACAGTCCTGATCTCCGTGGTCCCTCCCAAGGATGGAATAGCTGTGCTTGGGTCTCCTTCTATAGAAGATAAAGTCTTATTCATGGTAGTAAAAAGCAGCCCAGCTGAGCTGGGTTCAGTCCCTGTATGGACTTCAGGCATCCCTGGGATGGTAGAAGCTGCTATGTGGGTACTGATGGAAATGGAGAAGATGCCTGCAACTTTGGTGTTGGAGACTGGGTCAGATGTAGACAGAGTAAATGTCTGGCTGCTTGTTTGCTCTGAAGCAGAGATTCCAATATGGAAGATGTCACCTGGAGCAATTTCTACATGACTGGCAGTGTCAAGCTCCCCCCCCCCCGCCCCTGCTCTTTGTTGTGGTGGCTGCACTAGGAGTGATCACTGGGGAAATGGAAGAAATTGTCCCTTATGGGCTGGTGTCTAAGGGAGTACTGGAGCTTGGAACCACCTGGACCATAGCTGAAGCAAGAGTTAGTGGGAGGGAGCCAGTGGCCATGGTCATGCCAGCAGAAGGCTCAGTGGAAGTGGGAGTTCCTTCCAGAGAGGACATGGTCATCAGGGGTGTCTCCAAGTCTTGACACCCTGAAGCAGAGACCAGAGTCAGGCTGGAGGATTGAGCAGAAGCTGAGCCAGGAGCCCTGTCTAAGGAGATGGTCACTGCTGGTGTCCTGAAAGTGGAGGTTCCCATGGTGGATGCAACCACAGGCAAACACAGGCTCTGTGTCCTCTCTACTTGCAGCAGATGGATCCCTGCTACCTGCTGCCATTGGGTTCCTGCTGGTCAGTCCTGTGTCTAAAAGAGGGGATTGGTTGGCACATGTGGAAGTGTCTAATGGGTGCGTGGGAATCACCTCACAGTCAACCTCATGTCCTCTCTGCCAGCTTCCTTCCTCCTTGGAAATGACACTGCCCTCTCCAAATTAATCTATGCACTCTCCCTCCCTGTAATGGTAATGGGAATTTGAAGATCTCCCTTTCCCCTTAATAAGCCTAAGGAAATTTGAAGACCTTCCTTGCTTTGAAAATAATCTCTGCCCCCTAATAGGCTGCATGTAATCACATGGAGCCTGTGGTGAGGAGTTTGCTGAAGGGTGGAGCAGAGCCTACAGGAAGCTGTCTTGTCTAGCTGCTTGTTTGCTCTGAAGAAAACAAGCTAGACAGTTGGGAGGAGAGCATACTTCTGAGGGAGACAGATAAGTGTGTGAGTAAATATTGGTCTTATATTGGCTGGTGGAAAGGTTAAAGGATGCTGTTGTGGCTTATTAACTTTTTTGCTACTATTATGCAATTGGCTTACTGGTTTGGGGATTCACTTTTCTGGTGTCTGAATAAATGTTTTATTTCTGTCTTCTATATGAAAATTCTGTTATATTTTGTGATGGTGCACCATCCAAGTATATTTATAGTGACCATGGGTGCTGTGAATAGTGCATTGGTGCTACATTTGGTGGCAAGGATGGGATTGCAAAATATCAGACCTCTATTTGGAGGCAGAAGAGATTTAGAAGAAGAAATGGCTATCTCATGTTGGGAGAATTTGTCTTATTCCTCCTAGCAAGGGAGTGGTATAAAAGTACAGGCCTCTTTGAAAACTAGGAGCTGAGGTTACAGCAAGGAGAACCTAGAGATTTAGAAACATGTTTGCAAAGAATACCAATAAAACCTGGGAGAGAGCTGGAGGCAGTGTGTAGGAAGGGATGGGTTTTACTAACAAGTTACCATATTATGTGTAAGAGTAGAGACAAGCTCTTACAAGAGAAAACTCAAATGCAAAGGGAGTTGGCTGTGTTACAGAATTCAGGTTCTCCTTTAGAAGAGCAAGCTGGAGGATTTCAGGTTGTAGAAAAGGGGGCTTTTGTGAATTTAGTTCAGAAAAATAAGCAGAAAAGTAACAGGAGGGAAGCTCATATAGTTTTGGTAGAGACTGAACCTAATTGCTATGACAACAACTGCCAGGAGAGTGTATGTGTACAGAGTGATGCAATATTTCATGGCCAAGCTTTTATGAGGGCAAAAGTTCACCTCATATTGAGAAAAAAGCATGAGAATAAGAGAGGCCAAACAGAGTTCAGGGAGATAATTGAGGATTTCACTCAACAGGAGATTACTGATATATTAAGCAGATTCACCCAAAGGATGGGGGAATTGTTGGTGTCTTGGATGGTGAGAATCAATGATGAAGGAGCCAGAGGAGTGTGGGTAGATAGTGTGGACTGCTTGAAATTTATAGATATTTGTTAGAATCCTTTGTCCAGCAAACTTTTAGAAATTTTCATATGTCAGGAGGTCAATATGACCACTCTGTTAGCTTCAGCTGCTGATGGATGCAATAGAATGTATCCCACTGATTCTATGTGGCTTAGCAGAGACAGACCATGGTATTTATTTAGGGACAGCGTAGGAAAGTTAAAAGAAGTAATGAAAGCTGCTGTCATGGTTGGAGATGCAGGTTCTTATCATGATATCCCCTTAGCAGTTCCTCATAGAAATATCATGGTGAAGGTGGCTCCTCCTGCTTTTAAGCACCTACTTCTGACTACTAATTGGTGAAATAGGGCACCCTCTTCAGAGGTGCTGGATAAAATTTCAAGGTAAGTAACTTAGGAGAATGGGGAAAAATACATTTCCTGTAGAGAGAAAAGTAAATGGCCAGCAGATTGAAAGTCAGAAGAGACTAACAAGAAAAGAACTGTTTATTGCTCTATTGAGAGCAAGGGTTGATTTTAGAAGAACTGGTGGTATTCCAACGAATGAGCTATTTAAAATGTACTGAGAAAAGGGGCTTAATGTCATATGAGATAGAGAAATACAGAACAAGGAGGACAGTGTCATATATTTACTGATTCATGGGAAGTAGATAATGAATTAGCTATGTGTATGCTGATGTGGAAAAAATCAAAATTGAGAAATTCATTACAAACAAGACTGGGGTTAAGAATTATGGTAAGATATATGGGACATGTCTTTGATTACTAATTTGTCAGTTTTTCATGTAGATGCTCATGTGGACCTCACCACAATGTGTTGAGTAGCAATCTTTGCTAGTATGTCAGCATATGCTGGCCACACAAACAGAAGATAGCAAGGGGAAAAGTCCTAGCCCAAATGTGGAAAAATAGATTATATTGATCCCGTAGCTTCAGATAAAGAATGCAAATCTATATGTACTTGTGTTGACACCTATTCAGGTGTAATGCTAGTGGCTTGTCGTTATAAGAATGTGACCCAGAAGAACACCTGTAAAACTCTAGATATCATAAGTTGATATTATAGAACCCTAATGCAGATTCACAGTGACAATGGGTCACATTTCAAGGGTAATGAAATGAAGAGATATTGTATATTAAACAATATAAAATGGATATATTATATTCCATATGGGTTAATTAAAAGAATGAATGGATTATTAAAAGAACAGTTAAGGAAGTTAAGTTCTAATAATTCATATCAGCACTGGAAAGATAATTTGTTCACTACTTTATGTAATTTGAATAATAGATCATTGGCAGGAAGCACATCTCTAGCCAGAATAATGACTCCAAGTCTGCAAATTAGAAAACAGTAGACACATAAGATCCCAACTATTGAGTACTGGACTGTGAGGCAAGATATCCCAGCAACATATCCAGGAACACCTGGTCCGACAGGATGTGATTTAAATTGTTTAGAAGACTTTTGGTTGGATAGAAAAGAAATAAGAAATGCCTCTACTAGAATATGTATGAGAATGCCTAAAAATCATTTAGGTGGAAATTATCTAAATCAAGTTTAGCAGTTTGAGGAATACATGTATTGGCTGAAGTAACAGATTCTAATTATCAAGGAGAAATTATTGTAACATTCCAAAATTTGGGTGAAAAACCAAAAGTTTGATAAAAATGATAGAATAGTTCAGGTAATCATTATTGAAACAATACCCTTTGTGAAAACTCACCCTCCTTCTGAAATAACTAGCAGAGGAACTGAAAGGTTTGGTCTTACTAACAGAATAAAATTGGGAGGTAAAGTATGGGTAAAGTAGAAACCAAATAATGTTCTAAAGGTTACAGAGATTATAACACATAGAAAAGACAATACTATGACTATTGTTCGTTCAGAAGATGATTACCAGATTGTACCCTTAACTCATGTATTCTACCATAAATGAGGCTATGATAGTGAGTTCATGGACTCCAGAAGAACAGCTGACCTCATATTTTTCTCTTTTTGGCTTTTTGTCTGTTAAACTAGTTTGCTAGATTTATTTCCTACAGGCTTAATACCCTCCACCTGCAGATGCCTGATCTCTTAAGTTAGATGTCACCCCCTGTCCATGACTGTGATATGCCACCCCTGGACCTGGGTATCAACCAAGCTCCAGATGCCAGCTAAAGAACTGAACTCTCAAATGGGACCTCTTGGGGCAGGGACAGCTCTGCATCTAATTTCAGCTGGAAGTAGCTATGGAGATCTTTGCCCCTTGCCCCAAGATTTTGAGCCTCATTCATTTGAGGGGGGAAGATAGGATGTTTGTGCCCAAGCCCCCACCCCAAGATATTGTTTTATGCCCTTATTTTCTATTATCCCTATTATATTGTTGTAAAGTTCTGTTGACACTAGTTACCTCAACAATTACCCCTAAACTCTTATTGATCTATGTAAAAAAATGTATTGTTAATATATTTTTACTATATAAGGGACATGAAAGATTTTGAGGCCAAATGTAATGGTAATGGGAATTTGAAGATTTTCCCTGCCCTTTAATAAGCCTAAGGGAATTTGAAGACCCTCCCTGCTGTGAAAATAAACTCTGCCCCCAACAGACTGAATGTAATCACATAGAGCCTGTAGTGAGAGGAGTTTGCTGAAGGGTAGAGCAGAGCCCACAGGAAGCTGGGAGTCAGAGCCAGCTAGACAGTTGGGAGGAGAGCACACTTCTGAGGGAGACAGATAGGCTTGTGAGTAAATATTGGTCTTATATTGGTTGGTGGGAAGGTTAAATGATGCTGTGTTTCTCTGTACTGTTGTGGCTTATTAACTTTTTTGCTACTATGATGGAATTGGCTTACTGGTTTGGGGATTCACTTTTCTGGTGTCTGAATAAATGTTTTACTTCTGTCTTACATATGTAAAGTCTGCTATATTTTGTAATGTAGTACCGTGCAGGTATATTTATCATGAGGTGAGTGCTGTGAACATTGTATTGGTGTTACACTCCCACACACACCATGGGCACCTCCTCCAGGACAAAAACCTCCATCACTCAAAGCTCCTGGCCATAGACTGTGAACCTGAGCTTACCTCTGATGCTGATACACATCCGTATGGACAGGGTTCAGACTGGGAGTCTATCACTAGGCTTTCCCTGACCCTTCTTCACTATGCTCTCAGTCACTTCTCAGCTGAACATGCCACCTCCTCCAACCCATTTCCTCTGGCATATCCTATGTAGTCTGGTGGATGCCATTTACTTAAGAGCTGTGCTCCTTCTTAAAACACATCCCTGGACAAGCAAAGGACAAACCTCTGTTTCCCCTCCATCCTCCAAAGGAAAGGCATCCATATTTTTAATCATGAAGGAATAGAGATATAGGGAAGACTTCCCACAGAGAATCCAAGGAAGACAGAATGAAAATGTTCCCAGAATTTGAAAATGATGCATGAAGTCCCCAAGATCCAAGAACAGCACCACGAATATCCATGAGATGGAGAAGTCCCCAAAGCAGAAAACTGAGCCCTGATGAAGAATTGTCCCCCGGTGCAAGCAGACAGGCAATTCTTACTGACCAGAAGCACTGACAGTGGTGGTGGGCACTGGGGGCTCACTGGCTGGAGTTCTGGTGCCTCCCTGTGAGGTTCCATCTGCAATGTGGGTGCTGGGACCAAGGATCTCGCCAGTTCCTAGAAAGATGGGAAGTCAGTCAATCCATCATTCAGTAAGCAAGTATTGAGCACATACTCTAGGCCAGTCAGAGAGATCTGTCAGATACAAAGCAGAATGAACAACTTCTCCTAAAGACTCATCCAAACTTCTGTGCATCTTTGGTCACACCTTTCCTTCCAAACACTAGCTGAGGAGTCCCCCTCTCCACACCCCAATTCAGCATCCTACCTGAAGCATCTGACCAGAATGATAACATGCAGTTCCTACCCAGAGGATAGTAATGGTCATTCAGCACCAAGGATTACAAGTCCACCTAGGGAGGAGGACTATGAAACATAAAGCTCCCAAAAAGAGGAAAGAAGGACCTAGCTAGTGTGAGTTTTTGTCTACCAGGCTATATCATACATGGGAATGAATCCAGGGCTCCCTCTTGGCCGAGATAAAATCCCAGAATGGCCTAAACTAAGCAGAGCATTCTTTCCTTTTTTTTTCAATTTTCAGTACCTAATACTACCTTTTTATCCATGACCTAATGATATCCATTGGATAACAGAAAGAAGCTGAAGCTTTAAGATCAACAAGGTAGATGATGGAGGAGTATTAACTGCAGTAGAGAATGTACCTGCTTGGGATGTGATGGCCACCATGGGTGCAGTGCCTGGGTAAGAAGAAGCAGATGTCCACACTGCCCCTGTACCTAGTAAAGATGGAGTGCCTCCTTGAGTTATGGTCATTGAAGATGAGCCAGGTCCTCCAGGCCCAGTGCTTGAAGATGTTGGCACCTGAGTCAAGGAGGTGGTCACTGGGACAGATAGGCTCATCTCTCCTGCTGCCTTTAGAAGCTCAAGATGATAAGAAGAAGCAGGAGATGTAGGGACGGTGTCTGTGATCTTGCTCCAGGGAGTCAGGTTTATATCCTCAGTCTCTGGGACAGCTGATCTCAGGTTCTCAACCCTGGGGGTACTCCATGAGAAGGCTTCAGGGGTGACTGGAGTGAGGGTCCATAGCCAATTAAGACCTGTATGTAGCACACTCACTGTGGTAGACAACCATGGGGCACTCATACTTTCTTCAGTGCCTGCCACAGAGACACTGTGAGGGGAAATTTCTGGTATTTTTACTGCTGGATCCTGGTGGAGAGAGGTCTCTGCTCCAAGACCAGTCACATCTGGGCTGTGAGGTGAGGTGGTGTCCACAGGGGAGCCAACACTGGGCCCTCCAGTTGGACTGGTGATATGGACAGCTGTGGTCCCAAGAGAATGTAAGGAATCCTCTGGATCCATGCTGCTCTCTGGGCCTTGAGGGCTGCCTGATGAACCAGACTGAGCCATGAGCACAGACGTGGAGGCAGCATCTGGACTTGACTTTGTGCCAGCAGTGCGGAGGAAGCTTTCAGAAGAAGCCAGGAGGCCAGCCCCTTTCTCAGAATACAGGATTACCTTTGCAGTTAGAGGTGGAGATGGAGCATCTGTGTTCTGTAACGCAGTCATGGTAACAAGAGTCATGGTGCCCAAGGAGGCAGAGGGACCTAGAAGAGTAGTAGAATAGCCCTGGCCCTGTCTCATCCTGGGGGAGTCAAAGGAGGTCATTCCATTGTTCCAAGGAGTTCCCGGAGTCCCCTTGTTACTAGTAGGCTGTCCTGGAGTGGTGTGGACAGTGTCTGTGTGCTCAGAGATGCTGCTAGATACAGTCCTGATCTCTGTGGTCCCTCCCAAGGATGGAACAGCTGTGCTTGGGTCTCCTCCTACAGTAGATAAAGTCTCACTCATGGTAGTAAAAGGCAGCCCAGATGAGCTGGGCTCAGTCCCTACCTGAGCCTCTGGTTTCCCCCTGGTCATTGTGTATATTGGAATTGAAATAGATAGTATCTCTGTGACTTTGCTAGTAGACACTGGGTCAAATGAAGACAGAGCAAGTGTTCGGCTGCTTTCTGCTTCTACAAGAGATTGGACTATATGGAAAGAGTCAATTGGCTTGCTGAAGCTCATGGTCTGAGTCAAGGCAGAACCAGAGGCTGTGCCTGTGGAACCTGTTCCTCTTGGAGTTTCCAGCATTAGAAGTCCAGTACTGGATCTCGTCACCGAGACTTTTGGGGGCTCTAGGGATCCTCTGCTCACATGAGATTCCTCTGTGACACTCCCTGACACTGTGCTTCTGGCAGACATGCCTGTGACTAGAAGAAGGGCTTGGTTAGCCTGGGCTGGGTTCAGCAGCCCTTGGGCTGCATTTAGTTATCCCCATCTCTCGTAAGTTTGGCTCCTTTCTCAGGACACATGCTGGCATATCCCTATGGCTTACTCTGTTCTTCAAGGCCAGGGAGCTATAAGCTGTTTGATCAACCTGAGGACCCCCTCTTGTGCCCAGACAGCCACTCATCTGTGACAGACGTGATGTCCCTTGGACTCCCATACAGAGAGCCATCTGCTAAGTTCTAGAAATCTCCCAAACCATCTGAGTCTCGAGGGAACAGAATATGACCCAAGGAACAATGTGTAGCAGGAGTACCCCTGACCTCCAGGCTACAGCCACAATAAAGTTAGAACTCATGCTTTCCAAATCACTTGATATGACATTGTCTAGTCCCTGCTCTAAGTAACAGAATCACGGTCACTTAAAGAGGTAACCTAATACTTTTGGACATTGCCAGTCCCCAATTCGAAAGGAGAGAAGAATAAAGAAGAGATAAAAATAAGGGAGGAGAGTGGGGTAGGGGAAGAAGAGGGACAGGACAGGACAAGACAAGACAAGAGAAGGGAATAAATGTGAAATGGGAAGGAATAAGCACAAGTGTCTAATTCCTTCCACCTGAATCCCAGATGCAAGGGAAGTATACAGGTGAGAATGGGAGATGGCATAGAAGCCCCACAGGAAAGGATGTCCCATCTTCCCCATTCTGATCAATGTGATATGGAACATGCATCATGGCTCTAAGAAGGCCTTTTCTCTTGAAGATGACAGAGCAGAGAAAACTGTCCAAGGGTACAGCCCAACAGGAGGAGGAATACAGTGGGCCCTAAACTTCCTGAGCCTCCACAAACTGACACCAAGCTCCTCTCTCAGAGCCTTCCTTTTTTTGGTCTTAAAAATGAATCTCTTTATCGTTCCCTAAGAACAAGCGACAAGACCTCTGTGCAATGAGCAACCAGAGAAAGGCTTTTACTTACCAACTGGACCAACAGTGGAAGAGGGGGCTGAAGAATCCGTTGCTGCATGGATTGGAGCTTGCGTGATGGGCACGATGTCAGCATTACTACCTGCAAGAAGGAACAAAGGCAGGGCTCAGGGAAAGTCCTGGTTGGTGTATGAAAGGCACTGAAAAAACACCCTAAACCCTTTGATACTTATTCTACCAAGGAGCTGTATATTTGGTACTCATTCTCTCACTTCTTGCCTTGTTTTTTTTGGTTCCTGGGAACTCTTTCTTCAGAGCCCAAGCTCATCTTTGAACAATATTATGCTTAACTTAGACCTGATAAAAATAAGATTCCTTCTCCTTCAAGGAGCAGGTCATTTGAGTACAAAAACAATGTGGTTACCCTCCCAAGGGAGCGTTCAGGGGGCAACTGGAGTGACCAGCTAGGTCTAAAAGGTAGAGTCTCTGAAGCCAAGGTTTCATGGTGGCCTGAAATAAAAAATCCTGAGAGAGGAATGCCAAAGATAAAACCTGTCTCTCCTTTTCAGTGGCTTCTCTCTGCTCTCCCAGGTCAGAGTCCACCAAGACCTCCCAAAGGACACAGTAAGTTCCCTCAGAACAGGAAGCAGAAGTGGGAGATTACTTGTTAGCAGGGTGGGACTAGTAGGAGAGGCGGCAGTGATTGTCCTTGCCCTGGGAGCACTCCCCTCTTTAGCAGTGGTCTCAAAAGGGAGAGATGAGATCCCAGGAGTGAAAAACGAAGCTGCTGGAGTAGCTGTCTCTGCTGTCACAGTCTCCAACTCTAGAGTCACACGAGCTTTGGCTGCAGCTGTGGTTGGTACTGGGTGAGGGGGAGAGCTCTGTCTGAGTCTGTACTAGATGCTCCGGAAGGACTATTCCTGATGTGGGTACTGGTGTCTACAGAGACAGAGGTCTCAGAGAAAAATGGGCTCATGTCTGTGTCTGGGGCACTGAGGGATGTATGGGATTCCACCACCAAAGTGCTGGCAGACGTCAGACTTGGGATTAATCAGGTGCTGCTGGGGGTGGCGCTCACCTCTGCTCCAAAAACTTTCCTGTAGAAGGAATCAGTGAATTTCGAGCTGGTCTCTGAATCTGCTGTTCCTGCCTTGGCCACCAGGGGGCCTATGGATGATACACCTGGACTTCTCTTTTTCATTGGTGGCAAAAATTGAGCTAGTTGCCTCCTGTTCATCTGGGGCCTCAGTGGGGGCAGAAAAGAGAGTGGCATCTTTGCTTGTCCATGCCCCGAGTGTCATGTCAGATGAGCTGGAAGGCTTGTAGACAGCCATAGAGTAGCTCTTTCTTGCATTCAAGGAGGCCATTCTCTCAGTCCAGGGAATGGATGGAGGGTCCAAGGAGCTGGTTTGTGTCCTTTAGATGGTGTGCGATGTGTCTGTAGGCTTGGAGAAGGTGCCAAGTGTCATCACTGTCATATCTTCGGCTGTCTGTTCTGTAACTGGCGCAACTGAGCCTGTGTCTTCTCCAACAGCTCTTGGGACATTACTCAGGGTAGTGGGAGGCAGAGGAGAGGAACCCAGTCAGTTCTTGCCTGGAACTTTGGCCTCTCTGGGGTCGAAGATGGAGTTCTCATCAGGGCTGAAATAGGTTGCATCCATGTGACTTTGGGGCTTATTCCTGCTCCTACACCAAAAACTTTTGTGTGCAAGGAATTGACTGGAGTAGGCAATGGTGTAGGAACTGTGTAAGGAGTCTCCCCAGTGGTTGTACTTGCTGTTGGGATGGTTGCAGGTAGTCTGCTAGTCTCTAAGGGATTGGAAGGGATTCCATCATTGGAACCTGGAGCAAAAGTGGGCTTAAGTGGGGCATGAGAAAGGTTTTCCCATCTTGTGGTCTCTTGGATAGATGTCTCAGTTGGCATGGTGGCTCCTACCAAAGATGAGATGGTTTCTGTGGGTACCCCAGACCAGTGGTTGCCTGTGGAGGGTTGTTGGTACACAGGGATGTTGGTAACCTGAGGAGTGGTTGAGCCAGGAGCTGTCTCACCACTTACTGTGTCCACTTTCAGCTCTGGGGGAAAAAAAGCACCTGGGTTCGCCACTTACAGAAGCTGTAGGCAAGACAGCTCCTGCCATAATGCCCCTGCTGGAAAGTCCTGGGGCTGAGCAGTTAATTGGTTGGGATGGGCAAAAGGGTAGAATTAGGAGGGCTATCTGAATCGTTCAGTTAGTGACACCTTCCTCACTGTTAGCTGCTGCCTCTCTGGATACACCCACTAAACCCCAAAATTCTGTTCTCTCTATCATCCCAACAGAATTTAAGCTCCTTATCTTTTCTTTCCAGTTCCAAGTCCAGTGCCATTTACTCAGGGGGTTATCTGGTAAATGTTTATTGTTGGATTGGATTGAATTGAAGGTTCCATTGGTACCCTGAAACAAGCATGTTTTGGATCTGGGGTCAGTGGAGTTCAAAACTCAGGCTCCTGCTACTTGCTACCTGTATAACCTTGGGCAAGCCTCTTAAACTTCTCTGGATCTGCGTTTCCCCATCTGTAAAATGAGGGACTGGATTCAATAACCTCTACAATCACATTTAGCTCCAAATCTGTGATCTATGGTGCAATGAGCAGTCTTAGAACTGTGTTACTTTTTGAGGTGCCACACTGATCTATGAATTGCTCCCCTAACTTTGCAAGAGTCACTAAGATTCAGAATACTGAGACTAAGTCTTGGAAAATCCCTTACCCCACAGGGGCTTGTAGGACAAACATGACCCCAGATGCTCCACTAGGGATCAAAAATGGGAGCAAAAACCAGAGTGGGGCAGATCCATGTTATTCAATGTTGACTGGGAGATTCCCAAAGAAAGATGGGGTGATATCTTTATTTTTTTTGCATGTTAAAAAAAGTTTAATCACACAGCACTTTACACAGAGATTATAAGCAATAGGGCTTTCACATCTCCACATGAACAATGAACACACTTTGAAGCATGGCTTCACCAGTCAATCCTGTTTTGCTCTTAAATACTGTATAGAATCAAGTCTTCAAATGCCACCCACAGTTCTACCTCTGACTACTCTCCTGGGGTGATATCTTTAGGAATTGGCCATTGCCCTCCAGATTGTGTTAAAAAGGTACTCAACAGCACCAGACTCCGAGGAGATATGGCCTATTACCATTTACAAACCTGTCCATTTCAATAAAATTCCAGGCAAGTGGACATGTACAGGGAAGGCAGGGTGAATAAAACATGAGCCCAGAAAGAAAGATCCTTGTCCTGACTTGATCAGCTGAGTAGGGTATAGAATAAGGAAGCAGGCCTTCAGGAAATCAGTTCACTTCTCTGGCACCCCATCAATTCATTAGCAAAATCAGGAGGGTAGGCTAGCTGACCTTGAGAGTCCCTTCCAGCTTTAGAGTGGGCTCCTCCTATCTTAAGAACAGAATGAAAACCTATGATGAAAACTTAGGGGAGTGGAGGTGGTTACAGGTTCCAAAGGGTCAATTGATGGTTTGGCTGTGCCCCAACGACCTGGGGTGTTTGTGAAGGGTATCGTGTCTGTAGAATAGAATAGGGGAAGACACCAGGTTGAGTCATGTCAGACATATGAAGGTCATGGAGGGAAAATACACTTCCCCCACAGGCACTAACTCCAAAGACAAGTTATATCCCTAGAACATGTAATGTTATTTTCACATGCTCCAGGGAATCTCATCTTCAAAGTTCTAGCCTATGACTAGACATTACCACACTTTCCTTAGATCCAAAAATAAATAAATAAATGAAATCCTACTTCTACCAACAAGAAAGGAAATACAGTCTTTGAAAGCAGGATTCTTAACCCTTTTGTTGTTATGGAACCCTGAGGCAGGCAGTATGGTAAAGCCTGTGGACCCCATACCCTTCTCAGCATCATGTTTTTTAAATGCATAAAGTAAAATATGCAGGATTACAGAGCATGTCAGTTCTATTGAAATACAGTTCCCAATGTTGAAAACTGCTTTTACATGTAAGTGGGGGGTGGGAAATAAAATAATTATTAAAAAAAAAGAAATACAGTTCTCAAAATATTTTTTAATTCACAGGACTGCAGGTAAAGGACCCCTGGACTCAGAATAGTGCTATGTCCAATCTTGACTCCAAAAGGGTGATGAAGCTGACAGCTCTCCTCTCAAGAGAAAGGTGGTAGCCTACAGTGCAGAGTGACCATAAACTGTCAGACATGGTCAAGATATGTTTGTTTTGCTTACCTGACCTTTTTTGATACAAGTGAGGGCTCTGTTGGATAGAACTATATAAAGAAATGACAGCAATGTAAAAAAATAAAACATACTTAAAAGAGGAAAAGAGACAAGAGAGGGTAATTCTTTTCAGTATAAAGACCAGGAAGTTATCCTCCAGGGGAGTGTGCAGAGGGGTAGATGCGGACAGAGGTCTAGGTCACCACCAAGGTCTAAGAGGCAAGATCCTGAAATCAGTAGACCAAAAAGTGGAACAAAACAAGGTCCCTGGGAGAAGTTTGCAAGGGGCAGGAGAATTATATTTCTTTGCAACTCTAACTTCCCAGGGCACAGCCTACTTCCACCATGCCCCCCACATAGCAGAAGGTGTAAATAATAACACTCAGAATAGCTGGCATTTACATAGCACTTCCAGTTTTGTCAGGTGCTCCAACAGCCCTGCGAGGATAGATAGCATTACAGATCAGGAAACTGAAGCAGACTTAATGGCTTGCAGAGGCTCACACAGCTAGTATCTGCAGCAGAATTCAAACTCCAGTCTTCCTGGTTCCTAAGTCTCAAGTTCTTTCCACCACAAGACCACTGGGCTACTTACTTATCAAGAGGGTTGGACTGGCTGGAAAAGTAGATCCTGTTCCTGCTTCAGGAACAGTGCTCCCTCTGGCCAGAGTCTCAAGGGAGGCTGAGGCTGTAGTCTGTGCTGCACTTGTCTTGTCCATCAGAAGGGTGTCAACTAGTCCAAGTGTTTTCGACGAACCTTTTTCTGAGCCTGTAACAACAACATGTGTGATGCTTAGAAGTTTGCCAAGTGTTTTACACACATTACCTCAACCCCCTGAAGCAGATCATTTTTATCCCCACTTGACAGATGAAGAAACTGAGGTTCAGGTCCATTAAGTGACTTGCCTATAGTCTTATAGCTAGTAAGCATCAGAGGTGAAATGTAGACCCAAGTCTTCCTGATACTGGGTTGAGTGTTCTGTCCAATATGCCATACTGCCTCTGCCTGGTTCAGCAGTATTAAGTGTCCTTGCAGCCCCCTCTTCCCCCTTACTATGAAAGAGCGGGGTCATGGGGGGCTGCCCTTGTCCAGGATGCAGGGGCAGTGAAGGCTGAAGGCAGAGATTAGATTTGGGCTTAGAGGCACTGGGGCCCCCCCAGGTACAGATCCCTGTGACTACAGAGAGCCCAAGGGAAGATACAGACTCACCAAAAGTGGTGACAACCAGGTCAGGGGAGCTCCTTGGTGCTGAAAAATGGGGGTTCCTGTCCCTGACTCTGTATTTAGGCTGCTGGAAGATGGGATCTTCTACAGGGGTGAGGTCCAAATTACAGAATGCCTGGTCCCTAAGCCTGGGTCCAGGGAAGGTGTGCTCTCCCCTACAGACCTTTGGGCACCTGCTCCTGTGCCAATGCCATGAGATCAGACAGCATTGTGGAATAAGAGACCACTGAGCTAGTGTCTACTCCTGAGCCAGAGGCAGCTCCCGGTCTCAAGCTAGCTGTCAGTGTCTGTTCTGAAGGGTTCGACCTTCTGTGGGCCTCATTGCTATCAGTAGGGTGCTGTTCTGTAATGATTGAAGAGGTCAGGCTCAAAGGGGTCACAGCTGATCCACTGGGGGTGGCAGGAGTGGGATTTGCAGAGAAAGACACTGGAGGGCTCTCTCCAATGTCATCGGCCAAGGTGCCTTTGTCCACAGCCAGATCAGATGAGGCTGTTGGAGGAAGGGTTGAGCTGACTTCTGGGCTCCCAGGAGCCATAGTGTTAAGAGGTGGGGTTGATGAACCTGGTTGAGGGGTCACATTGTCTAAGGACAGAATTTCCAGGAAGGATGCAGTCTGGTGAGGAGTCATGCTGGTCTGCCCTCCCACTCCTGGATGTGGCAAGTCAAGATGGTGAGCAGTCAGAACAAATTCTGTGAGCTGGCTCCCAGGCCTCAGGCATGAGCTCTCCATCCCAGGAGCAGGTAAGTCCAGCTCCTCGTCCTTTGGAGGAGCTCCTGAGGAGAGTGTTGATGGAATGAGGCCCTGTGCCACAGGGAAGACAGCGCCTGCAGGATTCTCAATGACTTGAGCTGTGGTTGGGAACCTTGAAGTGACATGGCTTTTTCTAGTATTAGCCGCAGAGTTGCTGATGCTGGAGGCATCAAGTGCTACGGTCAGTGCCTGAGACGAGTGGGTCCTTGTAGCAATGCTGGTCTCTTGAGCAGTTATTGCATAGGTTAAGTTTGCATCACTGATCGAGCATCTCCTCTGCCTTTCAGGAGGGCTAATCCAGAAGCCAGCTCTACTCTGAGTTGAGAGTGAAGGCCCAGGGGAACCTGCACTGTTTCCTAAGTCCAGGGTGCTGCCCTCCGTACTGGCCTCAGCCACTTGGTTGTTCATTAATGGCAAATTTGGATTAGACCATCTGGTTCTCACCATGGTCAGTCCTCCAGGGGTGGCCAAAACTTGTGCAGAGCTGGTAGCCTTCTCAGAAGTGGTAGTCTCCATGGGACCAATGGATGAAGAGGGAGCTTCTTTCCTCTGAATTTCCAAGACAGCCC
This sequence comes from Pseudocheirus occidentalis, assembly GCA_028646575.1. Taxonomy (NCBI): domain Eukaryota; kingdom Metazoa; phylum Chordata; class Mammalia; order Diprotodontia; family Pseudocheiridae; genus Pseudocheirus; species Pseudocheirus occidentalis. Next base: position 42,716,788 of record CM053594.1, read on the forward strand.
TAGCATCCACAGAGGTAGAGGATGTGGGAGCAGACATGGAGTATTTTCGGATATCTGTCATGCTGGTTCCTTCAAAACAGGGAGTAGCCAGGTGAACCTCAGAGCTGGGGTACAATTTTTGAATGATATGAGTTATATCTGTAAGCTCAAAGAGGGAGTTAGACCATGTGGTACTCCCTCCTGGCAGATCTGCTGATGTACCAGCTCTCTGAAGGTTACTCAGAACAGAGATGGGCAGGGCCTCCAAGCTGGGCAGGGTAGGCTCTCTTCCTACCCTGGTATCCAGCCTCTCTGCAGTAGTGGGTAAGGCTAGGCTCAGGGAGGAAGCTGAGGCCCTGCCTGGGACTTTAACAGAATTGGGTTGTGTGCCTTCGTGGGTCCTCCAATAAGAAAACATCCCTATAGGTGTTGAAGCAAAAGATATGACCAAAGGATTAGGGCCTCCATCCTCACTTTCTGAGCAAGTCAAAGCTTCAGAAGATGATGCAGTTGATAGGGCAGCTAGGCTAGTCTCTGCCTCTGCATTTAGAAGTTCAGGATGTGGGGAGAGCCCAGGAGAAGGAGACACAACGTCCGCCATCTTGCTCGTAGGGATCAGACTTGAACTTTCAGACCCCAGGACATCTGAGTCCATCTCCTTGGCCACAGGAGTGACCTCTGATGAGGCTGATAGCGTGAGAGGCCCTGACCAAGTAGGGCAGGTAGCAGTGGCAGTCAAAGGGACAACTGTGGCTTCTGCTGTTCTAGAAGGCCAAGAGACAACTGTGCTCTCTTCAGTAATAGGCAGTGTGCTGCTGGCAACAGATACATCAGCTCCTACTCTGGTTGGTTCCAAGGGCAGATGCGTCTTTGTTCCAATGCTAGCCCTTGACATGGTACGGGTTAGAGTCTTACACTCTGTTCCAAGACTGGCCCTTGACATGGTATGCATCAGAGTCTTATACAAAGGTGAGTCTGGAATGGCCCCTCTAGCTGGACTTGAGTCAGATGTCTCAGGGAAAAGAGTACTAGCTTCAAAAAATGGAGCATGGCCCACTCTACTTTGCTGAGCCTCTGCAATACTTGAGGCCAAATTTGAACTTGACTCTGTGGTGCCAATGGTGAAGGCTTCAGAGATGAGCATGGTTGATCTCCCAGAGTTAGTTGCCACCTCAGGAATGGCAGTCTCTAGGGGGACAACAGTGACAAGAGAAGCAACTTCCATGGATGTGGATTTTGTGGTGCCCATAGGGATGGAGTGGTTCATCTCCTCACTTACAGTATGAAGGTTAAAAGACACTGTCCTTTCAGACCAGGAAGTGGCTGGATGTGCTTTGGAGCTGCTGTGCAGGGAAGCGATTGGTCCAGAGAAATTATTAGACGTCTCACAACCAGACATGGGTTCTGTGCATGGCATTGCCTGTGCAGATGAGTCATCACTTGGGAAAGTAGGAGGATGGGCAGCTAAGATGGGCTCTTTTCTTACTTGGGAATCCAGCTTCTCTGTGGTGGTGACAAAAATGGCGTGTGCCTCAACAAGTGTTGTAAAAGGGTTTGTTTCTGTGACTTTGGCAGACTGGGTGTCTGGGGCTATATGTGAAATGTCATCAGAAGTCTCCCTCAGAGCTGAGGCAGCAGCTGTTGCCAATGGGCTTTGTCCTACCATTTCACTGTCTGAAGATGCAAAAACTTCAGATGAGGAAGTGGTCATGAGGACTGTCATGCTAGCTTCTTCACCTATACTTTGTATATTAGGATGGGATATGGACATGGAACTGGGGCTGATGACTGCAAACTTAGCATTGGGAATCAGACTTGAACTGGAGGGAGATGAAGCCATCTCCTCTGTCCTGGACATGTCCCCCAAGAAGGCTATTGAGGCTGATGAAGCAAGAGGATGCTTCAAAGAAATGCTGGCTCCTATCTCAGACATGGTGAGAATTGCAGTGTCAATGGCATTAAAGGACCTTGGGTTTGCTGTGCCCTCTCCGGGGGTGAGCATAGAACCCTTAGTGATGGAGGATGCTGCTGTGGTTGGTCCCAGCAAAGAACCTGTCCCTACTCCAAGACCAGCCCCTGATACAGAACTTGGGGTGTGGTCTTGAGTCATGTGGACAATTGAGTCTGGTTTGAACCATGTGGATCGACTTGACTTGAGACCAAGGCTGCTATCAATAGACTCAGAGGTGCCAGGAAAATCTTTGCCGGTCTCTGAGGCTGGAACACTGTCAGTGCTTACTACCAGAGCACTTGTGGAGGCCAAACCAAAACTTGACCATCTGTGGCCCATAGTGGTGGCCACAGATTCCCTAGAGCTGGTTGTCTGCTCATGACTGGTGGTCTCTGGAGGTCCAAAAGATGGACAGGCACCTTCCTCCATCTCTTCTCCATTTATTATAATGATCACTGAGCTATCTGAGGATCTAGAAGATGATGAAACAGATGAAGAGAAGCTCACTTCCTCTCTTATAGTAGGCAGGTTAAAAGAGGCCATCTTCTCAGACCAAGAAGTAGTCTGATATACCAGGGAGCCAGAGTGCAAGCGTGTGATGTGGGGTGTTTCTGGGAGCTCAGAGAAGTCTTCAAACCCTGTATCCATACCCCCTTGTTGTTCTGTGGACCATATCGCTTGCATAGTTGTTGGATTATCCCGTAGGACAGAAGAAGTTGGAATATCAGATAAGGAAATCGTCCTGGGGGTGGTCAAACTAGTCTTTGAACCTGTGGTTGAGAGTTTAGAGTAAGAAGGAGACATGAGACATGTATGACTGCCTGTGACCTTGGTGTTGGGGATCAGATTTATACTTTCAGTCCTGGAAATAGCTACACTCATCTCCTCTTCTTCGTGAGTGACCCCTGATGAAGTTTCAGGGGCTGCTACCATAAGAGGCTGCTGCAAAGAAAGACCAGCATCTGTCCCAGACACAGCAAGGGCTGGGGCTCCAGCTGCAGGAGAGAGTCCTGGGGTGGCTATGCTTCTTCCAGCTGTGGACACAGAGCCACTGGTAGTAGAAGCTGTTGCTGTGGTTGTCTCTGCTCCTAGATCAGCCCCTGTTATAGTACCTGGGGTGGAAGCTCTGGTAATGTAAATAGAGGACTGTGTTCTGGACGTTGTAGGAAGATGTATCATGCTAGCAGTGCTGGTATCTAAGGAGGCAGAGGTCCCAGGGATAACCATGCTGGTTTCCACGTCTGGGTCACTGTGCATTCTGCTGTCTTCGTCCACCAGCATAGTTATGGCAGCCATACTTGGACTTAACCACTTTGTGCTGATGGTGGTGAGGTCTAAGGGCCCAGACTCCTCAGAGTCAGCTGTGTCTTCAAGACCAATGGCCTCTTTGAGAGCCATGATTTGAGAGGTAGCTTCCATTATCTGTGCTCTTGTTAGGACAAAGGATATCCAATTGTCCACAGTCATGGAAGATGTAGGGACAGATAGAGAGGAGTTCCCCTCTTCTGTTTCATTGATAAACTCAAAAGGAGATATCACACCAAACCAGGTAGTATCCAAGGACCCTTCAGATGTGCCACTGGATCTCCAGTCTACCGGGGGAGTGATTTTGGACTGAGAGAATTTACCCAAGGCTGTTGCCATCCCCACTGTCTCCTCTGCAGGTGTGGCCATTTGCACATTTCCTGAGACATCATTGTGAGCAGTAGGGGACAGAACAGTCACTGCTCCAGTCTGTCCATGAAGTCTCTCCTTCGTGGCTGACAGCATGTGTGTCAGCAATGAATCAGGGCTTGTTCCGGTGACATTGGCAGTGCTGGTCTCTGGCACTGCTGTAGGGGAAATGTCCTCAGGAGAGGTCTCTACTGAAGCTGAGCCAGGACATACAATCAGTTTCTTTGGGAGTCCCATTGGACAGCCTGGGGATGTTGGAACTTGAGGAGAGGGAGTGGACAAAGGGGTGGTTATCCCAGCCTCTGCTTCTGTACTTTTAGGACAGGGCTCTGACAGAAAAGCAGGGCTGGTCTCAGTAACTTTGACCTTTGGGGGCAGGCTTGCCCTTTCAGTCCTAGGAATAGCTGAAGTCAACTCCTCTGCCAAAAGAGTGATCCCTGATGTCTGTGGCCAAACAGAGATTACGTTTTCTAACCTAGACATAGTGAGAACCATGGCTTCAGCTGTGGGAGGGGACCCTGAAACAACTGTGCTTTCTCTGGTTGTTGGCACAGAGTCACCAATGGTGGAAATTGCTGCTGTGGTTGGTAGTGAGGAAAAATCTGTCTCCAATTCAAGCCTGGTCTCTGATGTATTACTGGAGGTGTGTGATAGAGCTGAGCAGACTATCGAGTCTGTGCTGAAGCCTTTAGAATGCTTCATCTTGGAGACAAGGCTGGTGTCAGTAGAGTCAGAAGTACCTGAGGAAATGGTGCTGGTCTCTCTGTCTGGAGTATTGTCCACTGTGCTTGACCTATCAGTCAGGATGGTTGTGAAGAACCAACTTGGACTCGGCCACAAGTTCTCAGTGTTGGTGAAGGCAGAAGTGGTGTTTATGGAAGCTACTGACCTAGACCTTCCATTTGGGGTTGTGGGAACAGTGGATGGAGAGGCCTCTTCACTCATCTCAGCACCAGAAAAGCTGCTACCTGAGCCAGAGGGTGAGGGCACCATAGTGGAGTGACTGCAGAGAAAAAAGGGAAGTGTGTCCTTTTCCAAGGAAGGATCTGGGGCACCCAGGTAACCAAGCTGCCAAGCCTGAGTGATGACAGATGTGTCTGTGGGATCAAGGGAAGTGCTTGACCCTGCTACACTCTCTCTTGTCCCATCAGTGGAGGATGTGGCTATACTCGTGTCCCCTCCAGCAGTCTTGGGGATATTGCCTGATGCAGTAGTAGATAGGATGGCGGATCCAAATTCTGTACCTGTCTGGTTGTCTGTCCTTTCTTTGGAGGTGGACATGGTATACTAGGGATCCAAAGTAGAGTTCACCCTGTGACTTTGGCACTGAGGGCTTCAGAAGAGGAGGACAGAGGGACAAGGTCCCTGAATCCTATCTCTAAAGGTGCCCACTGGAGAAGCAGAATCAATGGGGGGCTGAGGAGTTTGTGCTGGGCTGGGACCCTCACGAATAGTTGTGCCTGCTCGAGGTATGGGAGAGGAAACTGATCTTGAAAGGAACACTGAAACCTGGGCCGTTGAGAGGTCTGGCTGGGGCTGGAAAGACTGAGGTGGTTCTGAAGCCCTGGGTCACTCCTTCTGGTGACATCTCAGGTGGAGGGGAGATGGTTCTTGTTGGTGGTTTGCTTCTTGGGCTGCCTGGAGCAGCAAACCCAGTGAGGCTGGCGGACTTAATGGTAGCAGGGCCAGAAGATGTCTCCATGACAACTACCTCTGTTGGAGTGTCTAAAATAGAAGCTCCCTCCATGGAACCAATCATAGGAATGCTAGAAGGCTCCAAGGATTCTCTGGTCATAGGAGATGTAGCCATGGAGTCTTCTGTCCACACATGGCTTCTGGACAGGCCTGGGACTAGAAGAGTGGGTTGACTGGGTACTACAGGTTTATATGGTATATGGAGTGGGGGATAAAGGGTGGGGAGGGTTCTGCCTGGAAAATTATTCTGACCACCATTCTCATGTCCTCTCTGTAAGAACACTTCTTACTCAAAGACATCCCAATCTCCCATAATGCATTGGCACTAACCCTGAATCAGAAGACTCAGGCTCAAGCCCTGATTCTTATTTTGGTGACTTGGGGCAACTCATTTCATTTGATCTGGTAAGGGAGGAAGCAGTTATAGCAGCTGCAGTATCAAACCCAAATAGAAGAGGACCCATGCAGGTAACATTGTGACTTAGAAAACCTCAAATTAACATCATCTATATTGTATCGTATTTTTATTTATTTTGTTAAATATTTCTCAATTACATTTCAATCTGGTTCTGCCCATGCTGGGGAGTGGGCTATGAATTTGACACTTCTGCAAGCCAGAGAGAGTCGGGAGGTTTTGGGTTAGAATTCAGCTTTAGACACTTAAAGTGTCTAAAAGTGCTTACAGTGTTCCAGGAACTTAAGCTACACACCACTTTATTCATCTCACCTTGAGTGTTCTCATCTCTAAAACGAGGAGAGGTTGAATTAAATTGGTCTCCAGGACCCATTTCTCCTTTGGGACCTGAGTGTGCTCTATACACATAATATGCTCCAAAGGGAAGAAGCTGGGGTGGGAGGCAAACATCTCCTGCCAGTGGCTGGTCCACAGTCTGATGTCAAACTTTCCCTTCAGAGACTTTACTGCCTCTCACAATGCATTGTGTCCACTAGGTGGCACCATAGTACATCGGGCACCAGGCCTGGAGCCAGAAAGATTCATCTTCCTGAGATGAAATCTGGCCTCAGACACACAGCAGTGTGACCCTAGCCGAGTCACTTAGCCCCCTTTGCCTCAGTTTCCTTATCTGTAAAATGAAGCAAAGAAGTAAATGGCCAACAGCTCCAGAATCTTTGCCAAGGAAACCCCAGTGAGGTCATGAAGAGTCAGACAAGACCGAAATGACTTTACAATAACAAGAGCAAAGCAATAAATCAGCTATCCTCCCCAAAAAGCAGAAAGCAGGCACCTGGGTGAGACAAATTCCCCACAAGGCACACCTGTAGCTGTCATCAGCCTCAGGGAAAAAGCAGTTTCCAATGGGAGAGAAAAACATTTCTTAAGCATCTACCACATACAAATATTTTCTCATTTACAATTATTTTGTAATTACAATTATTTTCTCATTTGATCGTCACAACAACCCTGGGGGAAACGTGGTAGTATTATCCCCATTTCACAGATGAGGAAAATGAAGCAGGCAGAGTTTAAGTGACTTGCTCAAAGTCACACAGCTAGTAAGTGGCCAGCTTTGAATACAGGTCTTCCTAACTCCAAGCCCAGCCCTCCATCCACTGCACCAAAACACCACCTCAGAAAGGAAGCTCCCACCTACCTGTGGGTTTGGCAGCAGACGTTGTCACCAGAAGGTTACTTGTCGGAGGCACCATGCCAGTTTTGCTACCTGGAGGAAAGGATTCGAGGAGCAGGAGCTCAGTGGTGAAGGACACAAAGAAAAACTGTTCCTGTAGGTACAAATTCTGAAGGATAGCATGTAACTAGGAAGCCTTCCATTCCTCCTCCCCTTGCTCTCCCTGGTTCCAGGTAACTCCACCACCAAAGCCCTTTTTCCTGTTGTACAATATGACACTTACCACAGACCCAGTCATTACAGCCACCAGTTCCTGCCAACAGTAAGGAAAAGGTAATGTTGCCACAAACCCACCCTCCCACTAAATGTGTAGGGAGACCAGAGGGGCCACTTGGGTCCAGCAGATATGGCCCCAAATATGGACCCTCAGTAGAACGAGCCAGGAAAGGAGTCTTCTTAGGAAGTCCAAGGCTGCATCTCAGCCCTTCTTTCCATGGCCCCCAATATGATGCATTAAAGGGAAGTTTGGAACCTTACTTGCTAACCAGAGAGGATTGGAAGGAGTGGAATCAGGAGCTGTCTCTCTTCTTGGAGTGCTAGCCACTCTCACTGTGGCCTCTTGCTGGAGAGATTCTGAGGTTGGATGGTTGTCAGCCACAGAGGTAATGATAAATTGTGTGTGTGTTTCTGCAATGTCCATCTCTGATCTTGTAGTGATGCCAAGTGTCCCAGTGGACCTCTGAGATGGAGTAGCATCAGGGGACACTGTGCTTGTCCAGGATGCAGGAGCAGTCAAAGTGGAAAAGGAGGATGAGCTTTGACCCAAAGATATATGGGTAATTCTGGGGATCTCTGTTCCTGTGGACATTCCAGGAGAAGACAAAAGCTCCTGAAATGTAGTGGTGTCGCCCCTTCCCTGGGAAGAAGGGCCATCTGCAGAGGTAGGTACATTCATCATTCCCCGCAGATCAGTGTTGATGGAAGCTGAAGTACTTGACAAAGGGGGGAGTGAGGTCACGATGGGGCTGGGTACGCTCTCTGCCACAATTCCTACAGCCAAGGTTGTGAGCTCATGCAGCATAGAGGGAATTGAGGCTGCTGAGCTGGCACGTGCCCTCCTTGGGGTGGTAGTTAAGGAAGTAGACTGAGGCAGGTCTGTGTTTGTCACTCTGTCAGGTGCTGTGACATCAGTCCTAGAGCCCTTGGGGAGAGAAGAGGATGTGACAGGGGAAATGCTGGGGGCCACTCTGCTGGAAATGGTGCCCAGTGATGATGAGGTCTCCCACCATCCTGGGGTAGGAGTAGAAGATGAACTCACCCCAATGCCTGAGACCTTGGAAGTGGAAGGGAACGATGGGGAACTCTGGTCAGTCTTCACAGAGCCATCTGATAAAGATTTTGGTGGCTCTGTGGACATAGGAGTTGTTGCATTTGGGCTGGTACCTACAGGAGATGAGACAGGTACACCTGATGAGTTTGGATCCAGAGGTGTAGTTGAAGAAACATTTTGGGGCATGGCCTGACTCCAACCAGTGTTCTCAAGGTGGGATGTGGAGGAGGAAGATGTAGAGGGGAATTTGATTCCTGCTGTAGTCTCCGGGCCAACCCTGCTTGTCCCGGTGGTCACAGAGGTGCTGTTCGTATCTGTGGAGGTTGAAGTGGTTAGAGTGGATGGGAAAATACATCACTTCTTTTCTCCCAGGAAACCCCTCATTCCTAACCACTGGTATGACATCAACTCTGGACAAAATCAGCCTGCTCTGACCCTGATCCTGTTTCCAAGGGAAGTCAATTCCGGGGATAGATGCACTGGGAAAGGGTGTAGAACATCCCCCAGAGATCCCAGGCCATACCCCTGAAATACTACCAAGAGTCAACCCCCAATCCTTAGATGGAGAATGGGGATGGTGGACATAGGTGGACCCCAGAAAAATTGTCACCTCGACAATTTGGGAAGCTAAGCAAGGGAGCAGAACAGCAGGCTAGAGGAGTACCTCAAGGAAGAAACATCCCAACTCCTTATAAATATCAGTGCCTGTGCCGGAGCTCTAGTCATGCTGACCTAGCTATAGATCAGTATCTATCTAACGTTACTTTCTCCAGTAGACAAAATTATGTAGGTAACTGTAGGATTTAAGAGCCAAAATCCAGTTGTGGTCTTTACCCCCACAAGATTATTGGATCATAGAGACAGTCACAGAGAAAAACTTGGAATCCACTTTATTACTGAGGAAACTGAGGCCCAAAGGGATCGTCCCTGGAGTTGCCTGAAATAACACAGGTCTGGAGTGTCAGAGGAGGCCTTCAGACCCACGTCTTCTGACTCTAAACATAATGTTCTTTTCATTCACAATGACTCCCATCTTGTGACCTCAAATGTTCAAAGACTTCTAAAGTCACAAAGTACCATGGTACAAGGATATAGGGTGTGACCTCCCAGTGAGGGAGACAGGGGTTCCCACATCTCT
>CM053594.1:42726643-42746091 GCA_028646575.1 Pseudocheirus occidentalis
AGAATTGGAAACTGAAGAGATTCCCATCAACTGGAGAATAGCCGGACAAGTGATGATATATGATTGTGATGGAATACTATCGTGCTTTAAGAAATGAGGAGCAGGATGGTTTCATGGAAACCTAGAAAGTCCTACATAAACTGATGCAAAGTGAAATGGCAGAACCAGAGAAACATTGTACCCAGTAACAGCAAAATCACACATACAGTAATCAACTGGGAATGACTTAGCTATTCTCAGCAATAAAATTATCCTAGACAATAATGAAGGATTTATGATGAAAAATGCTATCCATTTCCAGAGGAAAAAACTGCTGGAATCTGAATACAGATCAATACATACTTTTTTCACCTTACTATTTTTGGGTTTGGGTCTGCATATTCTTTTGCAGCATGACTAATATAGAGATATGTTTTATATGACTTCACATGCATAATTTGTGTCAAATGTATTGCCTTCTCAAGGAGGAGGCGGGGAAGGGAGGGAAGGAGAGAATACAAAATTCAAATTTTTTTAAATGAATGTTTAAACTAATGTGAAAATATGATTAATATGATTGTACATGTATAACCTATATTGGGTGCTTGCTGTCTTGTGGAGAGAGGGAGAGAGAAGAATTTGGAATTCAAAATCTTATAAAAGTGAAAGTTGAAAACTATCTTTACATGTAATTGGAAAAAATAAAATGCTATTAAGTGGAAAAAATCAAACGAATGTTAAAATTTTGTGTTTACATGTAATTAAGAAAAAAATAAAATTAAATGAGAAAAAGAATTATGATCCTATAGTTCCAGTGCTTTAAGGTTTGATCCAATTGGGTTTAGAAGTTCTGGTAAAGGAGCACCTTAATGGCCCAACCCTCTTGTTTCACAGTTAAGTTATCCGAAGCCCAAAGAGGCTGATGGCCAAGGTCATGCAGGTAGCAAGCATAAAATCTAGCTTTTGAACCCAGGTTCTGTGACCACAAATCCAGGGTTCTTTGGATCCTTTAGTCAAAGAGGGCTCCAAAGTCAGAACCATAGGGGACTAGAAAAAGCACAGCATTTGCATGAGAGGGGTCTAGGATCCAACCTACAGAAGTTATCAATTTCTGGGGTCAGAAGAAAGAAGAGGAGAACCTTAATGGGCTTTTTGATGAGCAAGACAATGGATAGAACCCAGTGTACTTTGGTGAGACGACAGGTTTTAAATCTGTTCCCTTTCAAAGATTTGAACACCTATGTTCAGCCCCAAATGAGGAGAGAAACAAAAGAAGATATGAAAACCAGGTATGTGGAGATACCAGTCCAATGGTCAGCTCCACCCTGCATCAGTCAGGAGGCCCGAGGGGTTGGAGATGAAACATGCACAGCAGGGCATGATCATCTGTAAGCCAACTCAGCACCCAAGCTAGACCACAATGTTGACATAATGGGAAGGGCTTCTTCACCCCAGTCACAGCCCCAGGTCAGCAAGGACATCTGAGCCCCATTGGAGAGGAAGAAACCGTGACTTCTCAATGAGCAGAGGTGTCAAGTTCCCCATGCCAATTCCAGTCCCAACCCAGCCTCCTTTGAGGGCCAAAGAGCAGAGTCAGGAAGGGAGAAGCCCTGGCAGTATGTCCTCCCCAACATTCACCACCTTCCCCCAGGTGAGAAAGAAGATGTCTCCATCCTCAAGCAAACTCAGGGCTCTTTGGAATCCCATCACTTTCTGCCCTGTACACCATGTTTATCTGTGCCCAGATGCATGTCATGGAATTATAGGATTTAGGGCTGACAGGAAGTTTAGAAGTATGGAGATGTGGAGGTAGCTCGGTGGTGCAGGGAATAGAGCATCGGCCCTGGAGTCAGGAGGACCTGAGTTCAAATCCAGCCTCAGACACTTGACACTTACCTTGTGTGACCTTGGGCAAGTCACTTAACCCCAATTGCCTTGCCTTCCCCCCTCTAAAAAAAAATAAGTATGGAGGTATGGAAAGAGGTCGTTTCAGTCGCATCTAACTCTTTGTGATAGCATTGGGAGTTTTCTTGGCAGAGATACTAGAGTGATTCATTATTTCCTTCTCTAGCTCATTTTACAGATGAGGAAACTGAGGCAGAATTAAGTGACTTGCCCAGGGTCACACAGCTAATATGTGTCGAAAGCCAGATTTGAACTCAGGAAGATGAGTCTTCCTGACTCCAGACCCTGTGCTTATATGTACTATGGCCCCACCTAGCTCCCTCCAGCCCTTCACAAACCTGGAATGAAGTCCAGTATTTGGAGTGAGGGAATCTCAGTTTGAATCTTGCCTCTTAAAACCCTACCAAGGACCGAAGTCCAGGTCTGTCACTCACTAATTGCACAACCTTAGACAGGGTTGTCTTCTACTCTGTGAGATTCAGTTTTCTCTTCTGAAAAACAAAGGTGTGTGGTAAAAGTGTGAACTGGTACAAATCATTCTGGAAAGGAATTTGGAATTATGCAAAGAAAGTGAAGAAATTGTCCATACCCTAGGACCCAGAGATCCCACTGCTAAGTATCTACCCACTGGTAAAAAGAAAGCCCTCCCCCAGCCCCAATATATACTACAGTACTTACAGCAGCACTTTTTTGTGAGGGCAAAGAACTGGAAACCAAGTAGACACCCATCAATTGGGGAATGGCTAAACAAACTGCACTATGTCAATGTAAAAAGTGATAAACATGATGAATAGAGAAACATGGAAAGATTTATATGAACACGGTGAAGGAAGTAGAACCAGTAAATGACAGACAACAAAATGGAAGAAGCAACCACCACAAAATAATCAAAATTGTTGCAAGAAAATTAAAAAGTTTGGCCTTAAAGGGAAGTTAGGAGAAGACATCTCCACCCCACAATTCCTTTGAAGAGATGGAGATCCACCCACACAGACCGTTAGACATAAAGTCATATTTTCTTTTTGACATGGTATTTGGACTTGCTGAATATTTTTTATCTTATCTTTAAAAAAAAGTCTTTGGCTTTCTGGGACAGAAGGAAGAATATACGGAGAAATATAGGTGATAAAAAAAGACAAGATACCAGTAAAAATCTGGTTTTTAGAGGATGGCCAATAACATAAAAGGAAAACCACACTGACAGATTAGGACTCTTACTGTGGCAGTGGCCAGTTGTGACTTCAGTGGACTTAACAATAAAAGCAATCCTTTCCCTACTCCCTTGAAAGAAGTAGTGATGAACTGGGGGTGTAGAATAAATGTTGTGTCAGTGAAGATGTGGCCGGTGTGTAGATTTGTTTTGTTAGCTTTATGAGAATGGAGGACTCTGTTAGGTAGCAGGGGAGCCATGGAGAAGGGATGGCCATGGGGAAAAAGGCACAGCCACAGGGTTCAGTGGTCAAGAAAGTCCATCACAGGCTGAACTGGGCTGCTCCCTCAGGGATGAATGTGCCTGTTGGCCCATTTGGGACCCACATAATGAGAACTATGGCTAATATCTATATAATGCTTACTAGATAGCAGGAAATATTCCCATTTTATAATGATCTCATCTGATAGATGTGCTCTGGCTCAACACTAAAATCTGAGAAATGGACCTAGGGCACTTTGGGGCCTACAAAGACGATGCCCAGTGACTATCTCATTTGATCCCCACATGAGGAAACTGAGAATCAGTTAAAATAGTAACTAAGAAAAGGGAGATGGCCATGAGTGTGTTGGAAGGAGTAATGCCTTTGGAGTGAGGGGATCTGGGTTTGAATCTTGCCTCTTGAAATCCTACCAAGTAAAATTTCCACTCCTCAGCTGGGCATTCAAGGCTTTCTATAAACACATTCCAAGTACCCACCATACCCCTGGGCTTCCTATCTCTGGCCCTGGGATGATTCCTATCCCCTAATCCTGGTGCTCTTCCTTATCATACCTCCTTCTCTTCCCACAGTTCTGTTTGTTTCATTCCTGTCCTTCAGGGTTCTAATCAAAGACCACCTCTGCCATAAAGACTTACTTCACTCCCATACCATCTAAAATGGAGATAATCTCTTTCTCACATGGAGAAGGAAAAAGTATGTGAGAATGGAAAGGAGGAAGAGGAGAGAGACAGACAGAGAGAGAGAGAGAGAGAGAGAGAGAGAGAGAGAGAGAGAGAGAGAGAGAGAGAAGAGATGAGGCCCAGGGATAATACTAATAACAGTCCATATTTATCTAGGGCTCTGAAATTTACAAAGCACTTCCCCCACATCAGCCCCATGAGGGAGGAGTTTGTAAGCCTTCTTGTACCCATTTTCCAGATGAAAAAACTGAGGTTTAGTCATGCTTCCAGGAAGTGGCTTCAAGTCAGGATATGAACCCAGGTTCCTAACTCCAAACCCTGGACTCCTAACTACTATACCATCTTGCCTCTCAGAGGTATGGGAAGAAAGAGTAGGGGTTGGAGAAGAGGGCTTAAGAATGATAGAGACTTCTAGGTAGTGCAGTGGTTAGAGGGCTAGGTCCAAGGTCAAGAAGACCCAAGTTCAAATCCAACCTCAGACACTTACAAGCTGTGTAACCCTGAGAAAGTTGTTTGTTGGCTGTCTGCCTCAGTTCCCCCATCTGTAAAATGAAGACAATAATAGCACCCACCTCCCAGGGCAGTTGCAAGAACCAAATCAGATAATATTTGCAAAGCACTTTGAAACCTTAAAATGCTATATAAATGCCAGCGACGATGAAGAAGATGATGATGATGCAGGATGGGGCTGGAATGCACTCCCTACTCCCTTCACCTCTTCGAGTACTCTGTCTCCCTAAAAAACTCAATCAGATTTAGCTTCTTCATGAAGCCTCTCTTGGTCCCCACCCCCCATTCTGTGACTGCCTCCCCATAAAAAATTCCCTTACATTAATTTGAAAGTATTTTGTCATTCCTTGTATACAGAGGATGTACCGTCTCACTGGATAGAATGTAAGCTCTTTGAGGAAAGAGACTTGTTTCTTTCTTTTTCTTTGTGTCACTAGTGCTTGGCACATAGTAAGAAGGTATTTTTAAAATACTTGTTAGATGATTGATTGAAGGGATCATAGATTATTAATTGGAAGGAAGGTTAGAGATCAATTAGCCCCATCTCTTCCTTTTACACGTGATGAAACTGAGGCCCGGAGAAGTTAAATAACTTTCAGTGACGTGTAGAGAATATAGGGATGGGATGAGAAAGGAGCAGTGTGAACAGAAACCTCCCCATGCCCCTCTACCCTCCACATACCAACAAGATTAAACTGCAAATTAATTATATGTTAATCATATGCCTCCTCTGTTTTTCAGCTTCCTGAGACCTAGCAACTCACTCAGGAAACTAAGGAGAGAAAGCCACTAGGAAGTTGGGGGAGAGGCAGAAAATAGCTGTGGCTGGGACTCTGGAAGCAGGAAAGGCTCTTTCTGGGCTTCTCCCTGCAGGGTAAGATGCAGCAAGGGAAGCCAGTAGTCAGGGAGGTGCCTTTGCCCTGCCCAGGTGCAGCTTCATGACCAGGGTGACAGATGAGGAGTGAGAGAACAACACTTTCACACATCACCCAGCACTCGGTCAATTAATGGGACAATTTCCTGATCAGAAAATAGGCTGAGGGCATAAAAGAGCAGTGTCCTTGTTTACCAAGGATCACAAAGCCCTAAACAAATAGTCTTTTTCTTCCTGGAGTTATATTGAGCAAAGAAAAATAAACTGAAACTTTTTTCTCCCTAGCTGAAGACTGAGATGGAACCCATCCCAGACTGATGGCCTCCTTCCCTTGAGTGTCCTCCTCTCCCATCCCCTTCCCTTGCCTCTCTTTTGGCCCACCACCATCCCTTTGATGGTCTCCTCCACCAGGATTCCTCTGATGTCCCCCACACATCCTTAAATGCTCTTCCCAAGCACTGAGTACCCCTAACAGGACAGGACTTGGGTGTCTGATTCTACCTGTAAAGGCAGGAGGTCAAAAAAGGAAGGACTCTAAAGGGAATACTTCCACAAATCAGAGGCACCTTCTAGATGCTCCCACTCAGGCCATCAGACTGAGCATCAAGAATCTGGGATTCTGATTATTTATCTCTAAGCACTCTCCGAAACCCAGGAGAACAGGGCAATGAAAATAGCCCTGGAGGCCAATGTCTATGTGACTACCCCCAAAGGGGATCTGCCTGGGTCCCAGTGTGAATATTCCTAGGAGTATCCATCTGAGGCTCACCATGAATACTCCTTAGTAGCATCTGCCCATTGGCCAGTGTGAATAACTGAACAGTCTGTCCCTTATCTAGTGTGATTATCCCCAGGGATGCTTGCCCACTATCCAGTGTGAATAACAAATGGGAGTGTGCATAACTCAAGGGTCTACATAATGTGAATAGTTCCAAGAATGCCTGCCCAGTGTCTAGGGTGTATAACTATGATAGAGGGAACTTGTAATTTTCAGTACAAATCAACCCAATGGTGACCCAACCAATGCTCATAGCCATCTGAGGCTCACCATGAATATTCCTTAGTAGCGTCTGCCCATTGGCCAGGGTGAAAAACTGAATGGTCTGCCTCTTATTCAGTGTGACTATCCCCAGGGATGCTAGTAGCCATCAAAGATCTTCCCAGTATTCATTGTTAATAGTCCTCAGTGGGAGTCTACCTAACATAATGCAAATAACTTTGAAGTACCTGCACAATTCCCACCTTGAATGACCCTTTGGAATTTTCTCATTGTCTAATATGAACAGCCTCTCCCCCCCAGATGATTTGACTAATATTCAGTGAGAGTAGCGGTGATGATGATGGTGATGGTCATGGTCATGGTCATGGTCATGGTCATGGTGAGATGTATGAGGAGGGAAGGCATCTAACCCAGCAGCCAATGTGAATAACTCTGGAGTGCCTACCCCATGTCCAGTAGTGGTGTGCCCATTGTCCAATGTGAGTAATGTGAGAGTGGGTTGCTCAGTAGCCAACGTGAAAAGTCAAGGTGGAGTGCTTGTCCATTGTCCAGTGTGAATAGTCAAGGAGTGATCTGCCCCATGTCCAGGATGAACAGCCTTTATAGGTGTCTGCTAAGTGCCCAACATGAGTAGATGTCATGCATTGTCCAATAGGAGCAGAGTAGGGGTGGCCACCTTGTGACCAATGGAAATAGTCTAAATGGGGCTCTTCCCAGTGTCCTAGATGAATAGCCTTAAATGTATTTGCCCAGTGCCCAGTGCAACCAACTCCAGGGGTTCTCCATTGTCCAATGTGAGGAGCCTGAGTCTACCCAATGTCCAGTGGCGTTTATTTGATTCTAAATAAAACCTTTGGGTAAAGACTCCACCTGTGAATGGAGAGGCAAACCCATGTCTGTTATGGCAACGTGATTTGGGGACAGTTCCCCTGATACTTTCCTGACATAAGTAATGTATATAGTCTGTACAAACTTGCCTGCTATTCAGGGCATTATGCTTCACATACAATGCTATTTGACCACAAATACCACAGCTATTTGCCTGGCTCTGGGGGCCATTCCTGTGTGACTCCCTCTTTGCCCCCTCCCCCAATTAGGTCTAGTCTAGGGAGTGGGTAGGTTCCAGTCACTCCCATACCTGACCAGTGAACACTTAGAAGGAAAAGTCCTACCCACAAAAAAGTCCCAGTTGGAGTCAAGAACCCTGGGCTCTAGTCCTAAACTATGACTTCAAACACTAGATTAACTGAGCATCATTTCCAGGGTGCCAGGCCCTGAGCTGCTTAGAACACAGAAGAAGAAACACAAGTCTCTTCTAACCACAGAAGCTGAAAAAGAACTAAACAAACAAAAAAAACAAAGAAGAAAAGCCTCTAGTCCTGAAGATCATAGGATTTAAACCTACAAGGGCCCTTAAAAGTCAGGCCCTCTATACACAGCCCTCCCTGCTTTTTATAGGCAAGAAAAATGGAATCCAGAAAGAAGTGACTTGTATAAGGCCACGAAAGCTGGAAACGTGGGAGCCTGGATTCCAACACAGGTTTTCCAACTGTAAACATACTCAAGCATCCCACAAGGGGGACGTCCAATACTCCATGAAGACAGACCGTCCACAGTTTGACTCCCTCTGTCTACGAGAGTGAGGTCACTGCTGGGAACCCCCACCCCAACAGCAATTGGGCAAAGTATAAGGAACAGATTGCTCTAACTCAACCCAGACCCCAACTCATGCATCAGGAAGACTTTTATCTCCACACACACCTGGTCTCTCTCCTCCGCTTCCACTGCTACATTTCCCCCTAGCCTATCCAGAGACCACAAGCTAGGACTCCACAACCCCTCCTTGAAGACCATGGTTCAGGATTCCCCCTCTCTCCTCTTAGTGTCCTGCCAGTATCACAAAACCCCAAAGAGACCCCTTTGAATAGAGGGCCTGCCCCCAGAGGCAGTCCCTCATCACCTGATTCTTTGTCAGACCTTCCAGGCTTGAAAGACTATGCTTTCAAATAAAAAGAATCCGAATTCTGTGATCCCCTACTGGCTGTATAGCCTTTCCTTAGCCTCATCAGTAAAATGCGGGGGAAGGGAGGTGTCAAGAATACTTTATGGCCCACCTCAAAGGACTGTTATATGTGAGCAGTGTTTTGGAACCTCCAAAATGGAATTTACTGTTGGGTCAGTATTTGTTGTGTCAATTATTATTTGCTTTGCTCCAGATGTGATTTCATTACTATGGAGAACTCCTTCTACTATAAGTGCATCTCTTCTGTGATAACTCTTAGTCAGAGAGAAGGGAGGCTGCATGACTTGCCCAGGATCACACAGTCAGTGTATTTCAGAGTCAAGACTTGCACTCAGGTCATCCTGACCCTTAGGCCAGTTTTCTATCCATTAAATTGTCATTAATAACAAGGATTATTATAACAGTCACTATTACTACAATTACCAAAAAAAACTACCAATGACCCATGAGAATTCCCCATATTCTCATCTTTTGAAAGCAATTTCCATCTCTACAAGGAGAACAAAAGTATCCAGAGAGACAGAGCCCTTGGGAAGACCCAGAGCCAGCAGATCATCTTTAGGGGGTGGGCTTCACTAGAAAACAGTCCCACACAATGCATGAAACCTCAGCGTGAGTGGGAGCCTCCCACCAAAAGTGCTGATTCCCAAAAGGCTGCCACAGAACCTGCCTGTATGTACCTCCACATTCAAAATCTGTCTAGGATTCTGTCTGTCTCTACGGGTCTCTTATTCCATTCATAAGCTCTGCCAGTCAGCAAAATGTCTCCAGTGGGAGCCCCTTGTGAAATCCTTAGCACAGGGACATTCTGAGAGGCCCCTATCACACGACGGCAGCTGGCAGTGAGGGGTCTGGTTCTCCCTCCACCCACCTACCTGTCAGTATTCATCTCTCCTAGAGGAAGCCCCATTCCCCACTTCACCCCACAACTCTAGAAACTGACTTAGTCTTTTAGTTTATACAGGGAAACTCTCAAAATGACTTAGAATCCCAGAAGCTCCTAGAAGAGACCCCATAGATCATCTGGTCCAACTCCCCAGTTTTTCAAAGAAGACCCTTGAGGCCCAGAGAGTGCAATAAAATTGCCCCTGGTCACCCAAGTAGTGCCTCCTTCTTCCCTGGGTCCCCGACTCTGGAGGTAAACTTACCTGCCCCACAGATAAGTATGAAAAATACAGTCAGAACCAGTGGATGCCTCGGGGGTAAGTGACTCTTCCATTCCATCCTAGATCCGGGGCCAGCCGAACCCCGCACCAGCAGCAGCAGCAGCAGTAGCCTGGTCCAGCCAGGCTGGCAGTGTCTCCTGCTCCTCACACCCCAAGGGGGAAGCTGACAGTGAACTCTCCCAGCCCTGGGTCTGGAGAAAAGGAGGATGGTGACACACCTTGCTAGGTTTCACAAAGGGGGAGGAGGGCCTGCCCTCTGAAGAAGAGGAAGGAGTTGGCAATCTGCAAAGGTCACCCAGCATTATTCGGCACCTTGTGTGATGGGGACAGGCCAGTGACTAATCCAAGGGCAGGACCACAGGGTATGTCCAGCCCTCCCTGCCTGCCTCTGTGCAGATGGATAACTCCCCACTCCACAAGGAGGGGGGAACAAAGATAGAGGCTTCAGTGGACTGCTTAGAAATCACTCTTCTATCTTTGATCTCTTTCTAAGACTGGCTAAATAATCCATCTTGATGGTCCCTAAAAAGTTTAGTTTAGAAGACCAAAGTAAGATACTTTGGGGCCCACTCCCAAAAGTTGCTTTGGGAAAACACTAAAGGCAGCAGCATTTGTGATATTGAGCTTGTCCCTGATCTTGAGTAGGGAAGGTGAATCTCATCACTCTCATGGAAAGACCCCTACCCCTGTGCATTTCCCAATCATCTGACTCTTAGTTGGGTTAGTTTGACTAAGCCCTCCTGCTTGATGGTTCCTGCCTTATCAGACTGGGGCTCCAGGCAGGGCCAGGCTGGGCCAAGCCAAGGTTCTGGGTTTCCCCTTACCTCAGGGAGGGGCAGAAGGAGGAAGCAAGTACGTGAGGGGCTGAGACTGGCTCCGAGGGAGCTGAAGAATGTGAAGGAGTGGAGTGGGAGGGGGCCTGCATTCCCCAGAAGGGGAACAACCCATCCTGGCCAGCTGGGTGGCTGGGGCTGATGTATCCATCTGGCCAGCCCCCAGGATGGAGGAGGAACCTGCTCCACCACACCCACCTGGGAGAGCTGGGGGAGGGGGGGAAGGATTTGATGGGAACCAAGAACACCAGACCCTCTGAGTTGGCCAGGTCTGGGGCCGAGCTTCCACCCATCCCTCACTCTTCCATCTCCTCCCTTGCTAGCTTAGTTTGACTGACTTGGTGGTCCTGCCTTGTCAGACTGGGGCTCTAGGTAGGGCCTGGCTGGGCCAAACTGTGGGGCAGGGAATCTCAGTCACTAAAAAGAGAGTCCCCTGAAACCTCTGGGCCTTTGAGCTTTGAGTTGAAGTCCACATTCACGGATAAATAATAATATAAAAATCAGGCTCAAAGCTCACCTCCTTTAGGATCAGCCCCAGGACCTATCCCTCTCCCAGACCCTGCTTGCATTGGTGGGTAGGCTGGGTACAGCTGCCTGCACCCCGAACTCAATTGGCTCAGGCTGTTGGAGGTGCGCAGATAAATCCTGCCTCCTCAGTTACACTGTAACTGCCTAGAAAAGGGACTGTTTCCTGTTACTTATCTTTCCTCCTCCCCACCACCTCACAACCTAGCCTGTGCCCCAGGGGACAGTCCAGAGCTCTTTGCTGAAATGGGGGTGGAGGAGAGTTGAAGCAATCTAATGCTCTTATTTTCAGGCTTTTTTTTTTCTCCTTGATTGTGGCACACTCCCTCTGGGCAGTCCAATACAAAGAAGTGGCATTAGTGACTGTCAGCTTGGAGAGAGGTCTCTAGTGAAGTACCTCAGGGTTCTGTCCTTTATTGTCTGATCTTATCAATGACTTGGATAAAGGTATCGATATCATACTTATCCAATTTAGAGGGAACACAAAGCTGGAAGAGACATACTTTCTTTCAATGACAGAATCAGTATCAAAAAAGTTCTCAACAGACCAGAATACTGGGCCAAATCTGGTTGCTTTTTTTTTTTTTTTGCTTTTTGGAGGGGGGGGAGGTAGGGCAATTGGGGTTAAGTGATTTGCCCAAGGTCACATGGCTAGTTTTGTGTGTATGTGTTAAGTGTCTGAGGCCAAATTTGAACTCAGGTTTTCTGACTCAAGGTCCAAGGCTCTATCTACTGGACCATTTGGCTCCCTCTAATATGAAATTTAAACTAAATCCAAGAAACAGAGAGGCATGCTTCTGACATATAGTGTTCCCCCAGCAACTTTCCTAAGACTATAAGTTGCAAAATAGTTACAGATCTGCATTAGTGAAGGGAATTTCCTCACTGGAAGTTTCCCACACAAAACCATGAGTCTGAATCAAATGTAAAGTGCTTTCCCTTGGGTTCAAAACATCAATTTCACAAGTGCAAAATGAGAAAGGTGCAGCTAAACAGAAGCTGTCTGAAAACGGTCAGGGATCGCAAGCTCAGAGTCACAGAATCTCGGGGTTGGAAGGAATCTCCAAAACTATCAGGTCCAACCTATGCCTGACCAAGAATCTCCTGGATAGCATCCCTGTCCAGGGATCAACTGGTCGGCTGCCATATTTTCTTGGTTCTCCTTCTAACTCTTTGATGATTCCTTCTGGATCTCCATCACTGTTTCTCATCCCCTTCCCAGCTTCAGTCAGATAACCCCATTTACTTCTGAATTCATTTATTAAGTACCCAATGTCATCTCTTTGTAGATCACTCCCCAGTCTTGACTTCCAGCTCTGACTTCCCTTTTAAGCTCCAAAATCTAGTCTCCAACTGCCTTCAGAATATCTCAATCAATCGATCTCCAAGTATTTATTATGTGCTTATTATGTTCCAGATGCCACTAAGAGCTAGTTACAAAGAAAAAAGTGAGACAGTCCCTGCCCTCAAAGAACTTATGTTCACATGGTAATGTCTCATCAACACTTTAGACCCCACATGCCATAGTCATTAACTTTTCCCCTAAATACTCCCTTTTGACTTCATTCTTTCTGTCTGTAGCAAAAGAATCAGAGATTTAGAGCTAGAATGGACCTTAGAGGTCACTGAGTTACAGATTAGGAAACTAAGGCACATAAAGATTAAGTGACTTGTTCCAAGTCAAACAGCTAGTAAGTCTCTGAGGTGAGATTTGAACCAGGATTTCCTGACTCCATATTCAGTACTTTATATATGACTCCATGTTATGTAGTTTTGTGTCCTATTGTCTCTGTTCTATCTCAATCAAATTTGGCTTTAAAAGTTGATTTGAATCAAACATCAAACATAAAGAAAAAGAAATCTTGGAACATGGTATACCAAAAGGCAAAAATGTAAAAAAGGTTTATAACCAAGAATCATCCATCAACAACCTTATGTAAGCATCTATTATGGGTCAAGTACTGTGTTAGGTGATGAGGAGATAATGAATCAAAAGATCCCTACCTACAAAGTATTTACATTCAAATGCAGGTGACAACAAAGCCAGTCAGGATATGCATATACTTAATAAACATAAATAAATACAAATTAGTTAAATATAACATAACTTGAAATAGTGAGAGTACTAGGAATTGAGAGAATCAGAAAAAGTTTCATACACAAGATGGTGCATGAATCTCAATTCATGCATCTTAAAGGAAGAGAGTGCACCTATTAAAAGGAGAGGAGGAAGTACATCCTGGGTAAGAGTGGAGAGCCAGTGCAAGGAAACAGAGAAAGGAGATCAGTTATTATGTATAAAAAATAGACATGCCAGTTTAGCTGGACTGAGGTGTGTAGAAAAGGGAATGATATATAATGAGGCTTGAAAGAAAGAGTATAAGGTGCTTTAAAAGTGAAACAGATCCTATTTGATTCTAGAGGCAAAAGGAAGCCCTTGGCATTTACTGAATTGGGAAATGACATCATCAGCTCTGTGTTTAAGAAATAACTTTGGCAACAGTGTGGGGGAGAGATTGAAATGGAGAGAGACTTTAGGCAGCTATCCCAACTAGGAGGCTGTTGTAGCAATCAAGGTGAAAGGTGATTAGGGAGTGAATTTTGGTGGTAGATGTGAGTGAGAAGGGCCCGAATGAGAAAAATGTCATAGAGATAGTAACAGCAAGATCTGGCAACTGATTGGATGTAGGGGGTGGGGGCAAGTGGATTAAGAATAATATGAAGGTTATGAAACTGGTGTTTTCCATAGAAATAGGAAAATTTGAGGAGGGGTGATGAATTTCAGGGGAAAGCTGAGTTCTGTTTTCAACATGGTGAGTTGGGGAAATCTCTGGGATATTCAGTTTGAAACATCCAAAAAGCAATTAGTGATGTGAGACTATAACTCAGGGATAGACTGACCATTAAGTCATATGCATAGAAATGATCATTAGACCAACAGAAGCTGATGAGGTCCCTAAGAGAAACAGTCTATAGAGAAAGAATAGGGAGCCCAGGAAAGAACCATGGGGAGCATCCTGAGTTAGAGGGAAGGATGGGGGCGCTGGACCAGCAAAACAGACAAGAGAAGAGTGATTAGAAAAATAAGAGGACAACCAGGAGAGAGTAGAGTCATAAAAACTCCCAGAGTATCCAGAAAGAAGTCTCAAATGCAGCAGATAGGTCAAGAAGGACAAAGACTGAGGGGAAAAAAAGTCACATTTGGATTGTAAGAAAGAATTACAAACATGGGCAGGGGGCAACAGGTCCAGTTGAGGGAAGAGACGAGAAACCATTTTGTAATGATTTGAGGAGTAAAAAAGAGAGCAAGTAGAAGCAATGAGTATAAACACTTTTCAAGGACTTTGAATGAAAAAGGGAGGAAAGCTAGAAAAAGTTTAGTTGAGGGAATTGGGATTTTTTTTAAATTTGGCTTGACAAAATATTTCCTGCTGCTTACCCTAGGCACTAAAATCAGTTGTTATGGTTCTATTGATGAGAACCATTTCAACATAGAGGGAGGGAGGAAGGTAGAAAGAAACCAAACTATAGGCAAATTATAGAACCTGAGGGAATGGAGGTCTTCAGCATACACCATGATTGTAGGAAGTCCAACAGAGAATAGGAAGAGGGAGATTTAAGTAGAGCCTAACATTGATGCCAGGGTTAAGGGGAGGTCAGAATTTTTAATATTTCATTGCTTGCCAAAGAAGATATAAAGTCCTGATTCAAGGTCCACACAACCCAATGCTAATGACCTTTAGAAGTTGATTCGGTCCCATTTCTCTCCTTCATTCTTCCCTTCTCTCCTCTCTTCCTCCCCTTTTCTCTCCCCTTCCTCTCCTATCCTTATCCTTTCCTCCATCCTTTCTCCTTCCTCCTTCCACCACAGAGGGCTCTGTGGTGGACATCACAGGGCTGTGCCAGAACAAGTTCTCCAAAATGGCCACGTCTCTGATGAGCGAGCTGACAGCCACCAGTGAAGACTATAAACTTCCAAAAAATATGAACAAACTGACTATCTTGAAGCATCTAGAAATGGAAGTTATTGCAGTAAACCTAAGTAGAAACCTAGAGGATTTAAACCAGAAATATGCAGCACTTCAGCCTTATCTAGATCAGATCGCTTTAACTGAAGGGCAAGCAGGCAGCCTACAAGGTGGGTGAATATTCAAAGAAACTAGAAGCAAAGTACAAGAAGTTAGAGAGGCAATGAAAGAATTCTTTAGCACAGACTTTAACTACAAAATGCTTTATAAGAGCTGAAATAAGTGGGATGGAACTTATCACTATGTTTCAATTGCTAAAAAGAAGTGCTGCTGCTGATCCAAGGAGAATCTCAGCCCCTACCTTTGGTTGGATGTGTAACTCTGGCCACCCCCAATGTTTTCCAAAACCTGTACCCCCTGAAACCTCATCTTATTGTTTGCTTCCTTGTGTGCCGTGGACCAAGGCTCAGAAATCAGGATCAACCCCATCTAGGAAAGACACAGATGAGAGGCTCTCATCTCCCTGTCTCCTCCCTTCTTCCCTCTCCCCTAAGCCCCCCATAACCTATTCTTGAACTTAAATAATAAATACCAACTTACAACCCTCCAAAAAAAAAGATGATTTGAATCACACATGATGTTGCAGCAAGTTCTATAAAGGAAAGGAAATCTTGGAACATAATACTTGATAACCTCAATTCAACTCAAGTACTCTCTAGCCACAGTCCTCATCCTGCTCTCTCCCTGTTGGTCTTTGCCTGTACTGATCCCATCCCTTCTAAGGACTCTCACTCTCTCTCCACCTGGGTAAAAATCCCTCTTCCTTCAAGGCTCAGCCCAGGGGCACCTCCTAGGGTAGTTGTGAAGATCAAATGAGAAAATACCTATATTTTGCAAACCTTAAAGCCTTATATAAATACTATGAGTTCCACTAATTATTATAATTATTATTATAGCTGGAAGAGTCCTACATGTCAAGAGGTAAGATCTGAACCCAGCTCCTCTAACTCCAGAAACAGCACACTTGCCCCTGTTATAAGTTGCTTCTCTCCTATCCTTCTCTCCCTTGGGTTGTGGGCTCCTTGATAGTCCAGCCTGTATCATCTCCACTGTTCTAATCCTGACACCAAGCACAGACAGGGATTTGGGTATAGCAGACACTTACTGAATTTTTGTTTTGCTTAGACTTTAATTACCTTTTTGTTGACAGTGGGGAAGGGAACTGGATTGAAGAGTCAGAGGACCAGGGGTAGCTAGGTGCTGCTGTGGTTAAACACTGGACCTGGAGTCAGGAGAACCTGAGTTCAAATCTGGTCTCAGACATGTACTAGCTGTGTGACCCTGGACAAGTCACTTAACCCCAATTGCCCTCCAAAAAGCAAAAATAATAATAATAATAATTTTTTAATTTAAAAATATACTTTCAACGTCCTTTCCATCTTTAGTTTAGAGCTGCTGTTTGATTTAGTGGAAAGAGCACTGGACTTCAAATCCGGAAGTCCTGGCCTCTCTGCTTTCCTTCAAGTGCCAACTAAAATCCTACCTTCTACAGAAAGTCTTTCCTCTATTGAAAACCTTTCATTCATCCCATATATAGCTTGTTTGTAAATAGCTGTTTACATGCTGTCTCCTCCATTAGATTCTAAGTTCCCTGAGGGCAGGGACTGTCTTTTTTCCCAAAGATACTGGAGCGGTTAGTCATTTCCTTCTCCAACTCATTTTACAGATGAGGAAACTTAGGCAAACAGGGTTAAGTGACTTGCCCAAGGTCACACAGCCAATAAGTGTCTAAGGCAAAATTTGAACTCAGGAAGATGTCTTCCTGATTTGAAGCCCAGCATTCTATCCACTGGCATATAGTGGCGGCTTAGTAAATGTTTATTGACTTGACTGAGTTCAAATCCTACCTCAGACTTTGGCTATTAAGTGACCTTGGGCCAATCAATCACTCCCAGTTTCATCCCTATCATCTGTGTAATATGCTTGCTGTTTGCCCTTGGCTCCCAAAGACGACCATGACATCAGGGAGGTGATGCTATTGATGAGGTGCTGGGGTGCCTTTGTAACTTTGTTTGTAACATTGTTGTAACTTCAGTCCGTGAAAATCTCACTTGTGTTTGGTTACCTGTGTCTGTAACATCAGCCTGTACAATTAAGTTGTAAAAGTCACACTTCCCCCCAGTCATAAAGTATTAACTCTTCCTCTCCCCTTTCCCCAGCCTAAAAGCCTTTTCCCAAAACCATTAACTCTGCCAGCTGTAACTATCCTTGCTTAGTATAATAACAAGCCATACCTATGAATCTTTCAAAAGCATTCTATAAACAAATCCTTAGTTAGAAAAATGTATACCTCCTTTGTTCTAGTGGCCAGCTACAAACTATGAATCTTTCAGTGCCTTATCAGTAAGGCAACTCCTCACAATCTGACACATACTGAATCCCCAATTAGCCCAGCTTCCCAACATCCATCTTGTCAAAAGGGACTTTGATGGCTAACAGACTGGGCACCTCTCAGTCAGAATTGACCACTGGCTGACTTAGTGATGTTTCAAGGCAAAAACCACACCTCCTGGTAGCCCCTCTAAGGCTCACCTGCGCAGTTGATACAAAAACTGCATGTCCCTTTAAGCACTGACCACTCCTTAACTCCTCCCAAATCCCTCCTTTACACACCTAGATAGCATAATGGCTATCAGATTTATGGTTTTATTACTATATAATCAGTATCCCTAATTCCTGCAGGTTGCAGGCTTTTTCTGACACTCCCTGACTGCTGAAAAGCATAATAAGCTTTTACAAACTTGCCAAGATTGCATGTGCCTGGTAATTCTTTCAGACTAAGAACCCTCAAAGGATTTCCTAGAAATCCATTCCCTCTCACCCTCTTCATTTTTGGTGACCATGAAGGGACTCCTCCCACCCTACTGACATCCAAGTGAATTGGATTTAAGTGAGGGAGAACTGTGCAAAGTCACCAGCCTCACTTTCTCCTCTGGAGCCATCTGGGTCCAGTGGACAGACACCAAAACAACTGGAAATGGCCCCTATTTAATGCAGATAAGGGAGTAATAACCACAGGGGTGACATAAGGATCAAAACAATTTGTAAATGCTAAAGCCCCTAAATTAATATTTAAATCCCACTCCTGAAAGCTGCCTTTGGGCAGCCAGTTCAAATTCTGCTTCTGATGCATGCAGGCCCTACTATCTGTGTAACCTTAAGCAAATCACATCATCCCCTGTCTCATCTTCATCAGCCACAACACTTTGGACAACAAAGTGAGGGTGCTAATCACAGGCATTCTGACATCACTTTATAGTTTGCTAAGTACCTTACACTGTCATCTCATTTAAGTTTCCCCATGCTTCTGTGAGGTAGGTGGCTTCTTGGGTCACTTAAAATTTTATCGCCCTTTGTAAAATGAGGCCCAAGGCAAGGAAGAGCCAACCCATCTTCTGCTCTCTGAAGCAAACTGCCCACCTGCTTCAGACAGGCCCTCCTGGGTTGGCCCAGCCCAAGAGGCAAGTTGGGGTGTGTCTGGAGAGTGTTCTTTGATACCCCACAAGCATGAGAAGAATGTCCCTGCTACTGGGCCAGCAGGGGCATCTTGGAGGAGGGACTGTTTGCAAGGGTGGACTGCAAAAAAGAGAGAATCCTTGATCAAAGTACTTTTATCTGAGTTTTCAATGGAGGCAGAGAGCAAATTTTATTTATCTCTGTACCCACTTTAGTAGGTGGTCAAGGGTCACCTAAGCAGGAGCAATGTTAGGAGAGCTACCTCAATCTCTAACGGACAAGTGAGATGTGTAGAAAATGTCACCCACTGGGGCCGAGCCAAGATGGTGGCCTAGAAGCAGCAAAGTTTTGCAGCTCCCACACAGCCACCCTAAATACCCATAAAATACGACTCTAAATAAATTTTAGGCTCCAAACCCTACAAAAATACAGAAAACATATCTCTCGATGAAGGCAGCTCGGCAGGAGGGACTCATCCAACAGACTGGGAGCCGAGGCCAGCCCAGCCCGAAACTGCAGCCTGGCTCCAGGGTGGTCGGGAAAAGCCAGAGTTTACAGGAGAGTAGATTGGCAGCACCTGGGGTAATCTCCATATTATCAAGCCGTCGAATTCAAGCTAAATTTTGGGGGAAAAAAAGCAGTATGGCTGAACTGCCGCCAGGGCAAGGAAGCAGCCCAACCTGGCTGCCTCAGAACTCCTGGCCTGCAGAAAGCAGGGGGGCAAAAGCAATTGATCAAAGGCCAAGGGCTCTTTCATTGAGCGGCCTGGATCCAGATCATGGTCTTGGGTGGTGATACTGGGGTGCACTTACAGCAAGCCAAAGCTGGTGGGGGCTGCAGCACCCACCTAATAGCTCCAGCAGCCGTGAAAACCCCAGCAATTTGGGACAAAGCTTACCCCACTGGAAGCAGAGTTTCACAGAGCTAAAAAATCAAGCAATTAATTGACTGGCCAACATGAAGAGAAGGAAGCAAAATAAGAACAGTAATCAAACTCTAGAATCCTTTTTGGGGGACAAAAAGGATTGAGGTATGG
>CM053594.1:42746591-42770060 GCA_028646575.1 Pseudocheirus occidentalis
GAAGAAGTATTAGCCACCGGTATCTTAAGATGGGATATGCTCCAAACAGTCCCCAGCTCAGATCCAACCCCCAGGGCAAACCCTGCCTCTCAAGTAGTTCACTTTTCTTTTCTCCAGTCTCCCAAAGCTGAGAAAGAGAAACAACCAGGAAACTCATTTGCTAAAAAAACAAACAAAAAACCTCCCAGGTGAGGGATTATAACAGTTAAGGTCACCTCAGAAACAGGTGTGACCGCTTAAAGTTTCCTTTTGCTCTTCTGTATGGGAGGCAACAGATACTGGTCACCACAAGTTACTTGTACATCCCAAGCTACTTTCCTCTTTACTGGTTCTCACCTCCTGCTTGTGGTCCATTTGGGCCACCTGCCTCTGTTTCTGGCTCACATTTACACATCTCAATAAGCTGGTAGAGGAGGGAGCTCCCTATTCTGGTACTGTAAACTCAGGAATTCTCCCTCCTTTCTCAAGGCAGTACCTGGATTACCGGCATCCTTTCTATCCTAATCCTTGTCTTAATACCTAAGGACTCCAATTAATATTTTAGAGTCCCCTCAAACACCCTGGACTCTGAAATCATCACCTTCCTAATGACTTCCTCCTTCACTCTACTGCAGCCATGAACAGGGATGGTCACACCCTTGATCTGACAATGATTTATAATAATGGTTCTACCACCATGATCCAGATCTCCAAAATTCCCCTCTCTACCATAACCTCCAATC
Source organism: Pseudocheirus occidentalis (assembly GCA_028646575.1). Lineage (NCBI taxonomy): Eukaryota > Metazoa > Chordata > Mammalia > Diprotodontia > Pseudocheiridae > Pseudocheirus > Pseudocheirus occidentalis. Next base: position 42,747,314 of record CM053594.1, read on the forward strand.
ACTGTCTTGCCCTCTGCCTCCCCTCTGCTCTGGTCTCACTTCTTCCCCTTCATAGGCTCAATCTTATTACCTTGAATCAACTTAGCCCTCCCTTGTCTCCTTACTGGGCGATGCATCAGTCATGCCTTGCCGGACCCCAAACCTGGATTTTCCTCACCCCTCCACTTTCTCAGCTCCTACTCATAGGCTATTGAAGGAAATGGCAAATCTCTCTAGTATCTTTGCCAAGAAAACCCCAAATGGGGTCATGAAGAGTCAGAAGAAACTGAAAACAACCAAACAACAACAGAAAACAAACAAGGAGGAACTGTCCATATTTATAGACAAAAAGTTAGTTCAATGGAGAAACAAGGTGGCACAGTGAATAGAGCACCAGCCCTGGAGTCATGAGGACCTGAGTTCAAATCTGACCTCAGCCACTTGACATACTTATTCTCTGGGTGACCTTGGGCAAGTCACTTAACCCCAGTTGCCTTGCCTTCCTCCCTTCAAAAATTAAAAAAAAAATTCAGCTCAAAGTGATGTGTTTGTGAAGTGCCCCTCAATTGCTGTGGCCATTTGCCACAGTAAACATGTTTTATGGAAGATGGTTTGCTGGTAAAATGATTACAGCTGCATTAAACCTCTTCAGCCCCTTCTATGACAACCAACACAACTACTGGCTCCCATTCAACAATGAAGGAGGATTTAGTCCCTTATGTGTGTGCACAGGTTTTTTTCAATCTCCTGAATTCTACTGCCATATTTTGAACTGCTTCCCATACAGTTCCACCTGAGTGTCCCATAAGCATCTCAAACTTAACATGTCTAAAGTGAAACTCATTTTAGACTTATCTCAACCTGATTTCCCTTCCTGTTGAGGGTATCACCATGCTTCTCATCACCCAGATTTGCAACCCAGGATTCATCCTTCACTCTTCCTTATTCCTTGCTCCTCAGCTTGCCAAATCTTGGAGTGTTATATAAATATTAGCCATTACTATTCTACTCAATCCATTGCCAAGTTTTAATGATTTTTTACCTCAACAATAGGTTGAGTGTTAATGTAAATAACAATTGCTTCTGTTTTTTCCAGAAATGGGGTCTTCTCCCAGACTGATTTTTTTAAATAGGTAAAAGAGGCCATTTTCTGCCTCATTCCTTACCTAGCCTTAATCATCGTGGCCTCTGTCAAACTGAGACCTGTTAGCTTAGCTAACAAAGGCCAAGGACCCCCATTGCATCCTGGGCCATCTCCAGTTGTCCTGATCTATATCTAACCACTGGACCCAGATGGCTCTGGAGGAAGAAGTGAACCTGGTGACTGCACAGCCCTTAAAGCCACTTAAATCCAATTCACCTGCATGTCATAGCATTATCTCCATGACATCATGGTCTTCTTTGAGAATGAAGGACAAACAAGAACAACCGGGGAGGGGGGGGAGGGGGAGAGTGTCTGTATGATGTCTCTCCATTAGAATGTGAACTCCTTAAGGGAAGGGAACATGTTTTTCCCTTTCTCTCTATCCCTAGCACTTAGTACACCCTGGCATGTAAGAAGCACCTAATAAATACTTGTTGACTAATTCGTGTTGACTCCACCTATACTCTATGATCTTTCTTCACTTCACCCCACTCCCACCCCCAACTGACTTCCTGGAGATGTTGCTAAGAGCTGAGGAACAGGCAAAAAGAGCATTGAGTGTCTACAAAAATCAATGCAAGGGCTCAGGTAGATAAATATACTAGGATCCTGAGGCATGGGAAACTGGGAGCATATTTCTCTTTGCAACAAACATGAACCCAGATCACCTGTCTAGCCAAGGCAAGGAGAGAAACCCCAAGAAATCTCTGAGAAGATTTAAATGAACTGATATGGAGTGAAAGGAGCAGAACCAAGAAAACAATCTATACAAGGACAACAACACTGAAAGATAAACAACTTTAAAAGAGTCGAGAACTCCAATCAACTCTAACCAGGATTCTAGAGGACTGATGATGAAGCCTATTGTCCACCTCCTGACACTGAGGTGATGGATTCATGGTGCAAAAGAAAACAAGTATTTTGGGATCTGGTCAGTGTGGGAATGTATTTTGCTTGACTATATGTGCTTGTTACAAAGTTTTTGTTTTTCTTTTCCAATGTAGCAAGAGGGGAGGAGTTGGGAGAGAGAGAGAGAGATTTTTGTTAATTAACAAATTCAATTTTACTTTAAAAAAAAAAAGGAAATTCCTAGGACAATGTGAACCTCTGGAGCCATGCAGGATGGAAAGGAGGGGACATCTCTGGTTGTAAGCACAGGGCAGCCTTGAAAGGATGGAGGGACAAACTATCTCCCATGCCTGAAACACACTCCTTTATCAGCAATACCTTTCAAATTCCAAATTGTACTCCAATACTCAGATCAGGGATTACTTCCTCCTTGAATTCTCCCCAGATCCACCTCTTCTCCAGCCCTAGAGATCTCTCCCTCCTTAGATATTGCAAGAGCCCTTCATTCTAGCTCTCCTCTGACTCCCTATAATTTTTGCATTGTATTGTATGTCCCTGTGTACTGGTCATGTTCCCCCACCCCCACCCCACTAGAGTATAAAGTCATGGAGATCAGGAATTCTTTTGTTTCTCACTGTTTCCCAGTGTCTCACAGAATGCATCATGCACATTTCAGTAATCTGTGATTTCTTTTGGTGGCCAAAAAAGTCGATCTCAACCCCTCTGTCACTTAGTAGATAGTCATCAGGAGTTGCTGTGGTTGACCTGCCATCAGTCAAGTGATGAGAATCTCTGGATTTCGTGAGGCTGGTCCTCAGATGAAGGATGCGAAGCCGACACCAGATTCATACGTGAAGCCTTTCCAGATTGGTAGGGTCTTCCCAAGCAGACGTTCCATTTGCACAGCCTTTGAGAAGCCAAGGTTACCTCCATGATATGAAAAGGCTTTTGGAAGAGACATCCCTGGAGTGAAAGCACCCACTATGCAGAGGGAATGCTTAAGAAATATTTGTTGAATTGAGTTAACCAGTCCCTGGGGTCCCTGAGGAAAAAGGAAGGGATCCCTCTAAGCCAACCTGGTTCAAAAAAAGCCCTGGGATTACAGAGCTAAAAAGCTTGGCAGCATACCTGTCAATGGCATCTGTTTGTTGATAACAAATGGGTAGAGTTCAAAGAAACATGAGAATTGTTTGAATTGATACACAGTGAAACAGGTAGAACCAAGTGACTTCCAGACATGTCAATCAAATGATTTGATATGACTACCAGTCATGGCAATTCAAACATTACAAAAGGCAGAATTCAGAATAATGCAAAGACATCTTGGTTCCAGAGGACTGATGATGAAACACACTTAAGTGCTAGACTCAAAGCTATAGACGACCTGAGTTCGAATCCTGGATCTGCTGTCTACCAACCGTGTCCCTTCTCTGATACTCATTTTCCTCATTCACAAAATGAGGGGGTTGGATTAAGTCCTCTTCAATATCCCACACAACTCTAAATCTGAACTCCTCACACTCCTCCCTTCCCCAGCCATTCTTCTCCATCCTCTCAGACTCTCATAGAAACCACCATGTGTTCCAATCTCCCTGGGTCTGTCCTTGCCCTATGGGAGATACTGACAGAATTGGAGCTTGACTTTGAGGCAAGGAACTCCTGCATGGAGAGAGGCAGAGAGGAAAACCTGGAACATGTGCCGTGAAAGGAGGCCAGTTTACCAGTCAGTCAACAAGCTTGCTCTGTGCCAGGCACCATGCCGAGTGCTGTGAACACAAAGAAAGGCCAAAACATGGCCTCTGCCCTCAAGGAGCTCAAATTCTAATAGGAGAAACAATATGTAAAGAGGTACATACAAGATTTACCCAAAGATGCAAGAAGAAATCGCAAAAGGAAAGACACTGTGGAAGACACTGGAACAGACCTTATACAAAAGATGTTTGGGCTGAGTTCAGGAAGGAGCAGATGACTGGAGGGTTTGCATATAGCCCCCATTCCTGTGACACTTTCTAGTTGACAAACCGTTATTTATCACAACCTAGAAAGTCATTAATATGAGAAGGCTTATGTCATTAATGGAGGCTTATGGTCTCCATTACTCAGATGGGGAAGCTTGAGTCTCAGAGAAGTAAAGTGACTTAGCCAAAGCTTACAACTAGTTACCAGCAGTAACAACATTTACACAGGACGTCCAGCCCAGTCTTCTTTTCACTATTCCATGTTAAACAATGCAAAAGCAACCTTTTCCAAATATCCAAACACTTACCCTCTGTCCTCTGCTGAGCTGCAGATGTGAGGGTTGTCAGAGGCCCTTCATTCTCCTGGGATCCTGTGGGGTTATGTTCCTGGTTCTGAGATCTGGAACCGAGGCTCTGGGGGCTGGTACTCAATGAGACCACCGGGCCAGGCTTCACCAAAGTCCAGGGCAGGAGTGTTGGTGTGATGCTTCCTGGTTGCCCCCTGGTATCATAAAAGGACCAGTCTTCTTTTGAAGTGACAAAGAAGGGCTTTTCTTGCCTGGTGTTGCTAAGAAAGGTATTCTTTGTCCCAGCATCACCAAAGAACGGGTCCTCTGCTTCGGCATCAGAAAAGGAGTTAGTCTCCTTGGCAGCCTCACCAAGGAAATGCTCCTTTCTCTTGATGGCAGTCTGGGGGTCTGCCTGTAGGAGTCTGGCCCCTGCTGTCCTGGATGGGCCCTGGATCCTGCTCAGAGGGAGGAGGCCCTCTGGCTCAGTGGGCAGGGCAGGTAGCTGTCCCTTCACTGTGGATCCCAACCTGTGCACATGGCTATGATCCAGGACTCCTGGGATGGCCCCTGACATTCTTCTCCTGGTATTCAGCAGGGCTGTGGTTCCTGGGTGTGCAGCAGCTCCTGAGAAAAGAGGCAAAGAAGAGATACCCTTGGTTTTGCCCATCATGCAAGGCAACTCCACTTTAAAGAAAAATAAGGAATAAGAAGGTAATATGGGACACTTGGGAAAGTAACAGATTTGGAGCTGAAGGATCCAAGTTCAAATCCCCATCTGTCACCCACTGTGTGATTTGGGGTAAGTCACTTCATCTGTCCAGGTCTCAGTTTTCTTTGCTGTAAAGTAAAACAGTTGGACTAGCTGACCTCCCTAAATCCAGGGCTGGAAGGGACCTCAGGAGATATAGAATCACAGCTGGAAGAGGCCATTTAGCCCAACCCCTCTTTTTTACAGAACAGGAAACTGAGGGCCAGAGAGGCAACATTATGCAAAGCAGCCAGAAGGATATGTGATTCTGGTCCAGCATGCTTCCCACATCACCACACTAATGATGAAGGATCAGAGACATGGAACTACTAAAGATCTTTTCTCATTTTTACAGATAAGGAAACCAAGACCCATAGAGGCTTAAGTGACTTGCCCAGGGTCACACAATTAATAAGAGGAAGAGCCAAGACTCTAATTCAGGTCCTTGGAACTCAAAATCCAACCCGCCTCTTCACGCACCATGCTGACTGTTTCAGGGTCTGTCAGTGACCCAGAACTTTGTAAGAAGCATCTGGAGTGGGAAGAACTCTGGGTTTGAGAGTCCAATGAGATCTGCTCTTTAGCTCCAACTCCAACATGACAATGGGCAGCTAACCTTTTTCCCTCTTAGCTAGTTTCCTCATCAGCAAAATGGGAGTGATAATGCCTTTAGGATCTTCTTCAGGGACTTGTCTCAAGGCTCAAATCAAGTAGCAAGCATTTAGTAAATGTCTGCTGAGTACCAGGCACTCTGTGCCCTAGAGGGCAGGGACTGCTTTTGCCTACGTGTGCTCACAGTACATCATGAGATAAGGCAAAAATATCAAGAAGCTCACGCTCTAAAGAGGGGGCAACATTCAAAGAGCAAAGTGTGAACAAAATTCAGATGGGATAAATTGGAGGTCATCTCAGAGAGGACACTAGCACATAACGGAACCAGGAAAGATTTCTTGTGGAAGCTGAGATTCTGGCTGAGACTTGAAGGAAGCCAAGAGGCAATTATCCCAGGTATGAGGGATGACTAGTGAAAAGGCATGAAATTAGGAGACAGAGCATCTTGTTTGAGGAACCATAAGGATGCAGGTGTTGCTGGATCAAGAGCATGTGAGGATGAGTAAGGAGACTGGAAGGGTAGGAAGGGGCTGTGTTGTGAAGGGCTTTGAATGCCAAGCGGAGGATTTTCTACTTGATCCTGGAGGTGATGAGGAGTCCCTGGAGTTTACTAAGTAGAGGAGTGGCATGCACTTTAGGAAGATCAGTTGTAATAGCTAAGGAGAAGAGTGAGACTTGAGACAAGGAGACCAGTCAACAGCCTCCTGTAATAGTTCAGGCTTGAAGTGAGGAGGGCCTACGCCAGGGTAATGGCAGCGTCAGAGGAAAGGAGGGAACAGACTCCAGAAAGGAATAATCAATAGGGTGTGGCAACAGACTGGACCTGGGGGCTGGGAGAGAGTGAGGAGTGGAAGTTGACACCTAGATTGTGAGCATGGGTTACTGGGAGGAGGATGGTCCCCACAACAGTCAGAGGGAAGTTAGGAGGAGAGGAGGGTTTGGGGAAAGGATCGTTGGTTCGATTTGAGATGTCTGTCAGACAGCCAGTTCAAAATTTCCAAATGGCAGTGACAACAAGACAAATGGTCAGAAGGGAGGTTAGAGCTGGACAAATTGAACTGTGGATCATTTGCATAGAGAGGATAATGGAATCTGTGGAAGTTTATAAGATGACCAAAAGAAATAACCTAGAGCAGCAGTTCTCAACCTGGTGGTCACAACCCCTTTGGGGGTCAAATGATCCTTTCACAGAGGTCATAGGGGTTGCCTAAGACCATTGGAAAACACATATTTCCGATAGTCTTAGGAACCAAGACACCACAGTCCTCTATCAGTCTCCAGGCAGGTCCGCCGCCCACATGCAGACATACCCACATATGAGTATTAAAGGGTCACAGCATTAGGAAGGTTGAGAACCACTGGCCTAGAGGGAGAAAAGAGCACAGTATGTGGGCATGACCTGGATGAAGATCTACCAGAGGAGACTGAGAAAGATCAGTCAGACAGGTAGGAGGAGAACCGGGAGACAGCAGGGCCATGAGAACCCTAGAGAGAAAAGAGACCATCAAAGAGAAGTTGACATCAAGGAGGAAAGGCTGCCAAGGAAGCACACAGATTGAGAAAAAGCCATTCAATTTGGTAATTAAGAGATCATTGGTATTTTTGGAGAAAACTGTTCAGTTGAATAATGAAGTAGGAGGCCAGAGAGCACAGAGTTAAGAGAGCGATGAGAAAGGAAGTAAAGGTATCCATTACAGACAGCCTCTTCAAGGAGTTTGGCCATGAAGGGAAGAGAGAGATAGGGTGGTAACTAGTAGGGACAGGCAGAGTAAGTGAGGGTATTCTCAGAATGAGGAAGGCATTGGCATTTTTGTGGGCAGCAGGGAAATGGCCAATAGACAAGGAGAGATTGGAGATGAATGGCAGAATAGGAATGATGAAGAAGATAGTCTTCTAGACACGAGGGATGGAGTGGGGTCGCTTGTGCATGTAGAGGAATTTGTCTTGGCAAGAAGGGTCAGTTCTTCATGTAAGACAGAGATGAAGAAGGAAATAGTGACAGAAGGCATCTGAGTAATGTAGGATAAGGAAGAGTGGAAGAGAGGGAGCTCTTGAACAATGGCCTCAAATTTTTCCATGAAATATGAGGCAACAGAAACAAGAAGCAGGAGTGGCTAGGTGGCACAGTGAGTAGAGCGCCTGCCTTGGAGTCAGGAGGACCTGAGTTCAAATCTGACCTCAGACACATAACACTTACTAGTTATGTGACCTTGGGCAAGTTACTTAGTCCCAATTGCTCTGCCTTCCCCCCTCCAAAAAGGAAAGAAAAAAAACTTTAAACTTAAAAAAAAAGAAACAAGAAGCAGTATTTATCAAGCTCTCACAATGTACCAGGCAAATAAACAGTACCTTCCCTCAAGGAGCTTATATTTTAATGGGGGAAGAAAACCCATAAAAAGGATATGCAAAGCAAAGAAGGTAGGCCAGAGGAAGGAGAGGAAGGATGGGGAAAGAAATCTAGGGAGTCAGGAGAAGAGTCTGGGGAGCAATCAAGAAATAAATATGACTGGTTAGGGGCCCTTCCTTAAAATGAGAGGAACCAACCAATCAGAGAAAGGAGTCACTGGGGCAGAGGGATGTTCTAGGGTGGGAAAGCCATATGGAAGGAGGGAATCTTCCAGGATGAGAAGGTGGGAGCTTAGTTGAGAAAAATCTGGAGAGCTAAGAGTAGAGCCCAGAGAAGAAGGAAAACATAGTTCTCAGGTAAAAGGGTTAAGGAAGAGGGGGAGTCAGGGAAGACTTGTGATGGGTGGAGGTTTGGAAAAGCCCTTGGGGTGGGTAGGATAGTAAGTGGATTAGAGAGGGATATAAAGGATTGCACTCAATTCAGATCATGTAACAAATTTGTAGAAAACCTGGTCAACATGGCTTCACATTCTTCCCCAACTTTATTCAGCAACACATGACTAGGAATAAAGTATAGTAGGAATAATCCAAAGATGGGGTTTGTCAGGACAAGGTCTTTAATGGAATGAAAGAACTAGGAACTGAAAAGAAGAGGGCAATGAATTAGGTTACCAAGAGGTCAAGATGGGGAAAGGAAAGAGAATGTGGCCAGAGCAGGGGTGATAGACTAGGAAATAACTGAAGGGTCAAGGAATTGGGGGCCCTAATAAAGATAAAGAACTAGGTTAGGGGTCTCAAGGCAGAGGCAAAGATAACACAAAGAAAGTACTTTGTCAACCTGAAAAACAGACAAGTGTCAGCTTTATTAATTACAAATTAGCTCTACCAGACTTCCAGACTTTCCTAGACTCAGGCTCATGGTAGCTGCACTGGAATGATAGTTTTTACTTTGCCTTCCTTTAGGAGAAAATCAGGCTCTAGGAGGTGCAGTGATGGTGGGAATTTTAAAAGACTAAAGGTCTAAAAAAAATTGGGAAATTGAAAAAAAAAAAAAAGACTAAAGATGTGAGGACCAAGATGGGACAAGAAATGAAGGAAGGGCGTAGCCCAACCAATAAGAAACCTTGCTTAGTTCAGTATTTGACTGAGAGTAAGGCTTGAAGCCAAGAAAGGATAAGGAAACTTTCTCCTCCTCCCCTTCCTTTCCTTCCTTTCCTTTTCCATTCTCTCCCTCCTCCTTCATCTCCTTTTTTCCTCTTCTTCTTCTTCCTTCTCCTCTCCCTCCTCCTTCTCCTTCATCTCCTCTTCTTTTTAGAGCCAGCTTGGTGACACAATGGATAGATCTCTGGACCTGGAATCAGGAAGAACAAACCCAGCCCCGGACACTTGCAGGGTGTGGGATCCTGGGGCTGTCACCTGTCATCCCTCACCACATGACCAGCCCACCTGCTTTCCCCCTCCAGGATTACCTCTTTCACTCCTGTTCTTCATCAGAGCTCCTCCCTGATTACTATTACAGCCTGCTCACACCCATCCTTTACCTTCCCCCTTCGGGGTACTCATTCTTCATTCCTCAGAGACATATTCCAGGTCTTTCTGGTATACCATGACCCCAGCAGAATGTTAATAATGCCAATGACAAAAAGAAAAATTCTACACACCTGTGACCTCCTTAAGGTGAGTTTCTCCCTCAATTGCTCTAAATCACAACCTATCTACACTTACTTTATGCAGAGTGGTTCTTCTGTGTCTCTTCCCATAAATTCCTCCAGTGGGCCTGAAGCCTCTCCCTGGGTCTTTCCATATTTCTCAGCTACCATAGCAACATGTGGATTATCCAACTCTTTTCCCTTCTTCTGAATACGTGAACAACCCACCTATTTTTCTAGTCATACGTACTGATATGCCATTTCTTATGATTAAGGATAATCATACATATTTATATCATTCTGAAAGGTAGGCAGCTACATGGTAGGGTGGAGAGAACATTGGATTTCAAGTCAGGAAGACACAAGCTCTAATCTTGCCTCAGACACTTAGGAGTTGGGTGACCCTGAGTGAGGTACTCAACCTCTGCTTGCCTCAGTCTCCCCATATCATGTGTAACTAGCACCCACCTGCCAGGGTTATTGTGCAGATCAAATGCAATGATCTGCCTAAGGAACTTTGCAAGCTTAGAGTGCTTCAAATTTATGCCTCTAAACATCTTTAGCAACCAAAGAGAGAAAGAACAGATCAACAAATTGGGAATAACTTTTTTAAACTAGAAAACCAGCAAATCGAAAATTCCAATTTAAATTTTGACATAGAACTCCTAAAAATCAAATAAGAGATTAATGAAATTAAAAGTAAGCTATTGAATTAATAAATAAAACTAAGGTCTTCTTTTAAAATTAGCTAGATAAAACTTTAGCTAATTTGATCTGGAAAAAGAAAGAGGAAGCTTTTAAAGCACCTTATAAATATTAGCTAGTTGCAGGGGCAGCTAGGTGGCTTAGTGAATAGAGCACCTGCTCTGGAGTCAGGAGTACCTGAGCTCAAATATGGCCTCAGACACTTCACGCGCGCGCGCGCGCGCACACACACACACACACACACACACACACACACACACACTCACAAAACTATCTGTGTGACCTTGGGCAAGTCACTTAACCCCAATTGCCCTCCAAAAGGCCAAAAAAAAAAAGCTAGTTGAAAAGTATTGGTATTAAAATTACTTTGCGCCCATAATATTTGAGACCATATAAAGGACCTGTGATGTCATCAGATTGAGGATTGTGGGAGGGCATGGATGGTCCATAGGATGGTCTGGCATAGACAAGTTTTGCATCATTGGAAGGAATTTTGCATTAATTAAATCATAAATCCAATGGAGTACAGAGGAAATTCTAATTGTAATTTGTCTGTGGCTTAGGAGAGAAGTCCTAGGAATTGACTGAGGCCTTTAGAGGGTGGGTGGATTAGTCAGGGTGACAAGTCAGTCTGTTTTAGAGGTGGGATGTGAGTCACCCAGCACCTTCTCCACCATGTGAAGTCATGTTTCATCTCAGTGTCTGTGGTCCCGTCATTCACTGATTACTATTTCTCTAAACAAAGACAGCTCCCATTTCAGAGTTCTGTGAGAATCTCAAAGTTGGATGCCAGAGTTGGATTTCAGCAGTCATACACTCCCACCCACACTGGAACTTAGAGTCCCCTCTGCAGCATACTGGTACTTGAAAGAGATGGGGAAAGACTGAAGATGGTTGGCCTGGGGCCCTTCCTCAAAGGGGAAGCTCCTGGAAGAGCTCACCAATAAGAGAAATGGGCCTCAGGGAAGAAGGCTGCTCTAGGGTGAGGTGGCCTCCAGTTTCAGAGGGAGGGTTCGGGGAACAAGAAGGCTTAAATGCAATGATGGTGAAGGAAGGAGAGTCAGGAGCAGAGCAGAGAGGAGGGAAGCTTTAAAAAGCCCTTTCCTTCCCCATTAGACTGGGAGCTAGACAATGCAAGGATTTTAATCACTTTCATCTGGGGAGACTGAATCTCCAAGAAGGCAAAGGGCTTGCCGGAGGTCCCACCAAAATTCTAATGCAAGTCTCCAGGCCACAAGCCCAAGAGGCCAGTGCTCTTTCTGCTACATTACATAGCCCCAAGCCGGAGCACAGGTTTGGCTCTAGTCTCTCTTCCCCTTTGCACCCCCTCCACCCCCCCAACCCACCACATAACCCCTCCCCCAACAGAAATTCCTTGCTGGGGTGGATCTCTCTAGTCTCCCGCCCAGGCCTTTAGTCACAAGAGTGAAGAGGAAGAAATTTATGAGCACAGAACAGAGAAAAAGAGCAAAGCCAAGAAACCACAATTGTGTTTCTGGATGGCTGGCTACAAGGTATATGAAACTCCCTTCTCAAATATGGCCCGGGGACCTTTCTGGGTCAGCAGCGATCACACTTCCCAGGAGACACCCAGCATCACCCAGCAGCAAATAATCAGTCACAGTCTTCGGAGAGATGGCAGGAGGGTAACAGGCCCCTGGGTGCTGTCACCTAGTCTTTAGGAACTGGTTACTCAGGCAAAACCTAAACATGGAATGTTAGCTCCTTACCCATAGCCAGAGGAAAGAGAGGGGAGGGAGAAGAGGAACAAGCATTTATTAAGTGCCTGCTGGGTACCAGGTAAGTACTTTACAAAAATTATCTCAGAGGCATCCATTTGGGGAAATACCCACACCCAGAGGCACCGCTCCAAACCCCACTCTCTTCCCCCACCCTCACTCCAAAGGAGCTGTCCCCTCCAACCCACAGCCACACAGATAACCACCTAGCCACAGACACACTTCTGAGACACACACAGGCAAACACACAGAAATAGGGCCACAGAATTCTAATTTAGATGTCAGCTAGTCCAATTTTTGTACAGATGAAGACTGAGGTTCAGAGGGTCACACAGACATAAGATCAGAACCAGGACTGGAACCCAGATCTCCTGGCTCCAAGTCTAGAATTCTGTCCAGTCATGTAGGGACAGATGCAACTCCAGGCACTCAGAAACACTGATACAGACACACACATCCAGACGCGGCTAAGAAATGGAGAGGTACTTCCTGTTCTTCATCTCTTCTGGATGACCGAGCACCCCGGGGGATTGGACTCCACCCCAAAGACAGAAGCCTAGGTCTCTTCCTTTCTGTCCATGCCTGGAGAGAGCAGAGGGAGCTCTGGGGGCTGTATGTGTCAGAACAGCTCCTCCTTGGACTCCCTGCTCTCCTTCACTCTCTGCCTCCTCCAGGTAGTTGACCTTCTCTAGATGCAGGATGCTTAGAGTGTGCCCTATGGCTCTACCCCCAGATTTTCACCCTGTATTTAGGAGCTCCCTTTGCTTCCCAGATCTTCACACACACCCCTTCCCCCATAGCTTGTAGGCAACCAAACTCGTGCAAATACATAAGAGCTCACAGAAACATCCACGCTATAGAGGATAATGACAACGTCCTATGTTCCAAACACTGTGCTAAGCACTTCACAATTATGATCTCACTTGATCCTCACAAAAACCCTGGGAGGTAGATGCTGTTATTATCCCCATTTTACAGATGGGCTCACTGAGGCAACAGAGGTGAAGTGATTTGCCCAAGGTCACACAGCTATTAAGTATCTGAGGTTGGATTTGAACTTGGATTTTCCTAACTACACTCCTGGTGCTCTGGCCACAAAGCTAACCAGCTGCCCCTATTTTCAGATAAACAAATGACCACCTTTACGGACATGGCAAAATGTCCCCTTAAAAAAGTGATTGTGCCTTTGGAGAAAAAAAAATTGCCTCAATCAAACTGAGACCTGGGAAAGATCTTAGCTTACAAAGGTCAAGGTCTCCCACTATCTGGCCACTGGACCCAGATGGCTCAGGAGGAGGGAGTGAGGCTGGTGACTTCCCACAGCCCTTTCTCAATTAAATCCAATTCACTTGCAAGTCATGAGATCACCTTCCTGGTATCATAATCGTCTTGGAGAATAAATAACAAGATGAAGGCTGTGGTTCTAAGTATTTTAAAGGTTTGGAGGAAGCCAATAGGAAACCTTTAAGACCAGGTGGACATTGTGTCTAACACACAGCTGTGCTATGAAGGCTGGAATAGAGATTCTGGGAAAGGGAAATCTGGATCCCTGAGGCAGAACTAAATAGACCAGTCCACCAGGACCTCCCCAGGAGTGGCTAGATTACAGCCAAAGAGGGAGGGGAGAAGGGAAGGCAACCCTTTAAAGAGTCATGGGCCACCGTTGTGACCCCAGTAGCTCTACTACCCCAGTAAACAAAGTCTGGGGAAGCTAAAACTCCTGAAAGGGAAACTGAGTCACCCTATGAGAGTAAGACAAATAGTAACAGTCAAAAGCCCTTTTTCCCAAGGTAGGGAGCTTGAATATCAACTAGGCACCAATTCCAAAGAAGTCTTTCACCATTAGCATGAATCAATACCAGTCCCTTCCCCCAATGCCTAATCCTTCTAGACCCAGATAAGAACTCTATAAAAACCCATCAGACTTTACTGGTCTGGAGGAAGAATGTGCCTCCCTTCCCTTCAGGATCCCAGGGGAGTACCTAAGGCCTCCTCCCAACACCTAGAAGAGCTGGCCTGTTTCCATCATTCTCACCAGACTGGCCCTGACTTGTGAATACCTCTACCTAATAAGGTTGGATTGTTTGGTTGTCTTGTTGTGAACTCTGTGTTTTATTGTTGTTGTTGTTATCCTGGGACTTTGGAAAACCAAATCTTCCTAAGTCTGTGTTAAGGTAGTGGCATGGATGGAAACTCTTTTCCAGTATCCCTCATACTCATCCACATCAGCTCTACCCTTCCTGTGTCTCCATCCTTCTCCATCCTCTTTCTCTCCACAGTGCCCTCTGGAATCTCTATTCTGTTTTTAACAAACTGCCCTGCTTATTATAATCATATTTCTCACACTCCTTTCCATCTCTTTGCACTCACAGAAACCTGGTTTCTCCAAAAGTCATACCTGGGCTTCCTAGCCAATACCGGCTACATTTTCTCTCATCTCCCCTTTCACATTGGGCTAGGAGGAGGAGTACATATGCTTCTTGCTACTCACAGACCCTCCCTCTGCCACTATCACTCAGCAATTTCTCCTTCCTTGAGGTTCATTGCATCCAGACAGATCTCCCTATCCAGCTGTTTATGGCTGTTCTCTCTACCACCTCCACCACCCCAAGATTAATCTCATTCCTTTCTGAAAGAGTCACAGTGTTCTTCTCCATTCTAAAGCCTTCTCTCATTCTTCAGAACTTCAATTTACCTGTTGATGTCCTTTCAAACACCCTTGCTTCCCAGTTCATCAGCCTCCTTATTATGTATCACCTTCTCCTTCACGCTACTTCAGACACATAGAGATGGCCAATCACTTGATCTCATCATCCTCCACAGATATTCCTCTGAAATCCATAACTGAAATTTCTCTGCAGGCCATCATCTCCTATCCTTCCAGCTCTCCCTGTGTCTCACCCTTCCTGCTTCTACACTCAGGGGTGGGGGACCTGCATGTAACCTCATTGTAAGCCCCAATCACTCTGCTGCCTTCCCTGCCTTACCAGATCATCATTCCTAAACTGACATCACAATCCTCACTTCAAAAATCTTGACTCTATAGTTAACTGGTTCAACTTTACACTGCCTTCCATCCTTGAATTCCTTGTCCCTTTTTGCCACATCCCTTTCCAAACTCCAGCCCTGGATTGCTCCCACAATCTGCTCTCTCCGTCCCTGCTCATATTCAAGTCAATGTTATTAGAGGAAGTCACACAAGGACACCTGCTGGGCCAGCACACATTTATATCATCCCTTTTTCAACCAGCCTTCAGTACTGTATACCTGTCTTTTAATTCTTTCCTGATTGACTGTTGGATCTAAATAGCGTAATCATCATCATTTTTATTTCCATAATAACCTAGAGGGTATCCATAACCACCTCTCATTCCAAGGCCTTGATCTCTTGTTGGAGGGGACTTTCTCCTGAAATCATCCATATCTCCCCCACCTCAAATTCAATGTGTCCAAAATGAAACTGCTTTTCTTTCTCCAGGACACCATCATACTTCCATTTCAGTTTAGAACCCAAGAGTCATCCGGTACTCAATTCTCCCAACACACTACCCCCAACCAATCAGTTTCCAAGTCTTGTTGACTTGAAATTTGACATTCCCACTACAAGTACCCTAATTCAGGTGCTTTTCTCCTCTCATCTGGACTATTGTAATCAACTCCTAATTTTTCTCCCTGCCTCCAGTCTTTCACCTCCCCAACCCATCCTCCACATAGCTGACAAAGAGGTATTCCTAAGGCACATGCCATCCCTCTGTCTGAGAAGTTTTAGTAACCCTATTGCCTCTGGGGTAAAATATTACTTTCTCCATTTTTTCACTTAAAACCCACCACAATCTGGTCCCAACTTGCCTTTCTAAGCTGATTACAAATTACTCATATGCTCTACATCCCAACAAAAATGGACCATTTGACATCCATGGTATGTGACATTCCTTTGCACATGCTCTCCCCCAGATCTCCTCACCTCTGACTCATAGAACCCTTACCCCCCTTCAAAGGTCAGCTCAAATGCCATCTCCTTCTAAGACCCTTTCTTGATTCCTACAGTTATTCCAGCCTCTTCCTGCAAAGATACTTTGTGCTTATTTCGTATATATCATCATTTACTCATTTGTGTACATATCGGATCTACCCAATACAAATTTCTTGAAGGTAGAAACTCTGCTGCCCTTGTCGTTGTATTACCAGAACCTAGCACAGTGTCTCAAGCCATCCTAAGTGTTCAATAAATATTTATTGATGACTGAGTAGTTCCATGACATTCCATGTTTTAAGGCCCCTTACAGCTTTGATATTCCATGTTCCAAGCCCCTTCCCAGATCTGACATTCCATCTTCTAAGGGTCATACAAATTCATATTCTATGTTCTAATATCTTTTTCATTTCTAACATTCTATGCTCCATGACTCTTTTTATTCTCTGATGCACAACCCAGAACCCTTTCTGATAGCCTCCGAATAGTGTCCATCTTATTCACCCCTCCACTCCAGGCAGGATGGACATGGTCACATTTCCTCAGTCCTGTACAGAAGGCACCTCACTGAGCAGGAAGCCTGGGCCATGCATTGCCCCTGCCCTGGGTACAAAGGCATAGCCAGTTCTCCCTTCCCCCATCCCAGGATAAAGACAGGCCCTTACCTGAGAGAAGGCATCCCAGCAAAATGAGCACTAAGAGCCACTGGTGGCTTCTGGATGGATGCTCTGTCCAGTCCATTCACTGCATTAGGAAGATGTCTCAGTGCTTCTTCCCCAGAGCTAGTGGGGATAATGGGGTCAGCCTTGAGCCCACGTCAGTCACACCAGTTCCCCTCACTAGTTTCATGGACATATTCTGCCCCTCCTTCTCCAAGGCGGAAAGAGCCAGGCCTGGCAAACAGCAAGCCAAGGGTTGAATTCATACCTGGGGATATCAAATGTTCTCTGCAGAGGAAGTCTAATCCCCTGTCAGACTGGGAGAATCCATACTTTCTGGACTGGGCATAGAAAGACATTCCTTACTTTTTCCCATGCCTCACTGGCTTTCTCTTGGCCCATTGGCTTATTTTCCTTGGCCATCTATTGGACAAAAGGAAAGGTAGCGCCCAACCTTGTCATGGTCAAGTACCTGTCCTAGTTGCATAGACCTGTTTTTATTTTTCTTTACCCAATCTGTCAGACTAGAGGATGAACTTCCAGGCAAGCAGGGGCCATGGAGATGGGGTCAAAAACAAAGGACTCTAGATTCATAAAGTCTGAGGAAGTTTTAAATGTATGTTGACCAGCACCATGCATAGTTCTCTGGGAGAGAAGTTGACTTAGGAGTTGACTTGGAGTCAATATGAGAACTTGTCTCTTTATAGATTCAAGTTTGTTTAGTTAGATGAGACTCAAACCCAAATCTTCTGACTTGTTTTCTACTAAACCACATTGTCTCAGTTTATTTAGGATTTCTAGATTTCAAAAAAGCACTTGATAAAATGTCTCAAGCCATCCTGAGGGAAGGATAGTTAGGGGAGATCACAAATGTGTAAATGACCAGATTTCAAAAGTGATGATTAATGGATTGAGTTCATCTGGAGGAGATCTCAAAAAGTGTGCCCCAAGGATCTATCCTTAACCTAGAGTCGTTCAACATCTTAATCAGTTATTTGGATGAAGACTTATCAAGCTAGCAGAGGACACAAAGCTGTGAGGGATAGATAACCCATGGGACAAGAGATTCCTGATCCAAAAAGATGTCATCAGGCTAAAATAAGGCAAATCTAATAAGGTGGAATTTGTTATGCTCAGTCAGTATCACATATAAATGACAGAGGGACCATGGCTAGACAACTATTCATGTGAAAAAGATCTTTGAAGACTTTCATAGGCTAAAATCTCAAAATGGCAGACAAAAGAAAAGGTAATCTGTTCTTGATTTACATGAATCAGGTGGCAGCTACATGAGCTAGAGAGAGGTTAGAGAGCTAGATGTGGTGTCAAGAAGAGCAATTCAAATCCTGCCCCCAATCACTTCCTAGAAATGTATTCTCATTTGTAAATCGAGGGGATTGGATTCAGTGGCCTCCAATGTTCCTTCCAACTCTGTCTATGATCCTATGAATAAAAGTCCAGATCGATATTTCCTATCAATTGTATAACCTAAATTTCCACCTTAAGAATCATTCCTTGAGAACGATCCCATTGGAATAGGTGCCATACTATTCATTCTCCTCTTTTGACAGAACCTCTCCCTCTTTCCCAGCACATCAAGCCTAATGTCATTCATGCATACAACAAAATTTATTTAGTAACTACAATGTTCAAAGCATTACATTAGGCCTCAGAGGAGAGAAAAAAGTTTAGGGAATATAAATTTTTAAAATTTTGGTCCTTGTTCTCATGGAGGACATGTAGAGAGTAAGACATAAATGTGGATAATTATGAGATACAATATTACTTGAAAAATTCATCCAAGGAGATCCTACAAGATTCAGACTCAACTTATGGAAGATGCCAAGTCCAATACCTGGATATTCATCACTCTATCACCATGACATACTGGGTCAAGAACTGGCTTTGGAGTCAGAAAGACCCAAACTAGCAGTGACACCTTGGGTTAGTCACTTAAGCTCCACAGGAAAGTCTCCAAGACCACAGGGTTTGGAGGTATTGCCCATCTGCTATTGGCAAAAGGGTTTTCTACATCAGGATTCCTCATACTAGTTAAATCAGAGATATACTCTACCTCACCTCCTCCCCACCCACTGGGAAAAAAGAAAGATACATTGAAGAGGTATCAAAGTTTTCAGAGTGTGCTAGATAACCAAGGGCTCATCAATGGATGGTGGGCTTCTTATGCAGAGTAAAGGGGAGCCAGCCTCTGGCCCTGCTCCCTGGGAATGCTGAAACTCTTTTCAGACACTGAATTAGTAACTGAGCTGCCTGCATTGTTCCTCTGAGAGTAAGCTCCTTTGTCTTCCCTTGGCCTCCATCAATAGGAGAGGTAAATCCACCGTGTGACCAAGGAAACACTGGACTGACTGGGGTGGTAGGCGGAGAACCAGTGGAGGTGCAAGGGCGGGGGAATTGTGCTGGAAATTCTTCTCTCCAAATGTAGAAGGAAGGCAGTAGCTAAAAGGTTAATTCCCCATAGAATACAACGAACTTAGGACAAGGATAAGACCAGATTCAGTCTGAATGTAACACACCTGGCTGGCCACACCTGCACTGTTACTTATCTAGGTGACTGTAGGCAAGGCATTGTTCCTCCATAAACCTCAGTTTTTCTCATATGACAAATGGGCATATAGTTGTTGAGGACAGAAGGGGGAAGGGAATAAACGTCTATCTAGGACCTAGTATGTGCCAAGTACTGTGGAGAGAATAAAAGAAGGGCAAATGGGAAAACTTCCACAGAGCATACCAGCCAGCCCACGTGGCATAGTGGATAGAGCACAGGACGTGGAGTCACCTGGATCAGGCACCTTTCTGTAACTCTGGGTAAGTCACTTAATTTCTTCTCTGAACCTCAGTTTCCTATCTATAAAATAGAGCTAATTGTTATAGTTCAGTCATTTCAGTTGTGTCTGACTATCTGTGATCCCATTCAGGGTTTTCTTGACAAAGATACTGGACTGGTTTGCCATGAGGAAACCAAGGGAAACAGGGTTAAGTGACTTGCCCAGGGTCACACAACTAGTAAGAGTCTGAGGCTAGATTTGAACATACAAAGATGAGCCTTCCTGACTCCAAGCATGGAGCTCTGTCCACTGCACCATCTAGCTGCCCATTAAATCTTTCTAGAATAGCCCAATACAGAGCTTTATGCAGTGTCCCAAAAGTCTTAGAGCTATTTTATGTCCTTAGCCTCAAAGCTTTTAAAGTGTTAAGTCATTAAAGCCTGGAGTTTCATGAAGACTTTGAGGACACCCTGAATAAAGGAAGTATCATGGGAAGTTCTAAGAGGCTGTGTGGTTCAGTGGAGAAAGGACTGATCAGAGAGTCCAAGAACCTGGGTTCAAGTCCCACCTTTGATAAATAGTGACAAAGTTACCCGAGGTAAGTCATTTCACCACCACCCCTGGCAACTATCCAAGATTCTAAATTCTTAAGAAGGTGCTGATGTCCCTTAGCAAAGGAAGCTCCCCACAGGGAGGTCCCAGCAGGCACAAAACACCAGCTTTGCCCCATCCCTGCCCCCCAAATAGAAGTCTTTGCCCTTTTCCTCCTGTCAGTGCTTTTTCTACACCTCTCATTTTGGGGGCCATCCATGCCTGCATCTGGTCTAGCCTAGACTTTCACCATGTTCTCAATGCTACCAGCTTCCAATATTCCTAATGCAAGACTTCCCCACTCAACCAGAATCGGGCCTGGCCTCACATCGCCCCTTCCTAGAGCTATGTTTGTCTCACTGTAGGGCACTGCAAACAGGGCAGGATTGAAAGTCAGAGGACCCAAATTCACTCCTAGCTCTACTAGATTCTGTGTGACCCAGAGCAAGTCTCTTGATCAATTCCTGGGCCTCAGTAAATTGATCTGTGAAATAAATGAAGGGGTTAGATAGGCGAGCACTAAGCTCTAAATCTGTGACCCTCTATTCTTAGGAGCTTCAATGCCCTCTTTCTGCATCCTCTTCTTCTTGGTTTTCCTCTGCCCCACCTTCTCCTAGGTCTCAGAAACCCAGTGCCATAGTGACCACAGCCCCAGCCCAATCTCCCTTTGGGCCTTGCCCAAAGAAATCATAGCAATAGCTCACCTTTCTATAGAACTTTGAAGTTAACAAAGGACTAGTCACACATGCACACACACACACACACACACACACACACACACATCCTATGATGTAATACGAGTATTAAGTATCATTCTCCCTGTTTTATAGATGAGGAAACTGAGTTTTAGGGAGGGGAAGTGGCTCCTTCACACAACAGGTATGTGTCAGAGGCTGGATTTGAACTCAGAGTCCTGACTCTACATTCAGAACTCTTAACATTACATATGCCAGGTAACCTCAGAGGTCACTGAACCATGAATGAATGAATGAATGAATGACCCTGATCCATGAATTATTTATTGAAAAAGTGACTATAACAGAAAGTTAGAGAGCAGACCAGGGGAGGGGCTGCACAGTGGGATCGCTGTTTTGGGTTTGGGGTAGGGGAAAGACGGGGAGAAAATTTGTAATTCAAAAATCTTGTGAAAATGAATGATGTAAACAAGAAAACAAATAAAATGTATTACAAAAAAAAAGAAAAAAGTGACTATAAATTTGAATGGGTCTGTTGCAGGGGTTCGTGGCTTTCCTAGGATGTAGATGGGCCTCAGTTTCCCCCTAGAACCACCAAATTCCATTACCAGAATAGCAATTAGCCTTTTCATGTTCTTAAGTCCTGGGCTTTGGGACAGGCTAACTCTGGATTTGAGGTGCCTCCTTGTCCACAAGGATCTGGGATTCAAATCCAGATCTTCTGACTGAGTCCAATGTCAATTGTAATGTCCATTGTCAATATCCATTAACTGGAGAGCAAAGGGGTTCAATTCTTCACCCCACCAGGGTATGTTGGTTTCTCTTCATGGGCTCAGGTGCTGTGGATCCATCTCTCCTCTGGACAGCACAGAAGCGCAGCTAGAGGCTCTGCCAATCATCTCCCTACCCCTTGCCCTCTCCTCCCTTCCAGTTCATCCATTTACCCAATACCAAGTTCATCTTCCTTAGGCCCATTCTGGAGGTATTCAAACAGAGGCTGGATGACCACTCATTGGGAATGCTACAAGGAGGATTCCTATTCAGTCAAGTATGTGCTAGTCAAGATAAGCTGAAATTTTATGATACAACTGCTTCCCTGTTCAAAACCCTTCAGATACCCACCAAGTCAAATTTGAACTCCTCTACCTAGTCTTATGGCAGCTAGGTAGCCCAGCCCAGCAAACATCAGGCCTGCAGTCAGGAAGACTCATCTTCCTGAGTTCAAATCCAGCTTCAGACACTTAGTGGTTGTGTGACCATGACCCTGGGCAAGTCTGTTTTGATTCTGTTTGCCTCAAGTTTCCTCATCCATAAAATAAGCTGGAGAAGGAAATGGCAAACCATTCCAGTATTTCTTTGTTTGTTTTCTTTTGTTTTGCTTTTTGGAGGGAGGAAGGCAGGGCAATTGGAGTTAAGTGACTTGCCTAAGGTCACACAGCTAGCATTAAGTGTCTCAGGCTGCATTTGAACCCACTCCAGTATTTCTACCAAGAAAACCCCAAATGGGGTCACAAATAATCAGACATGACTGAAATTACAGAATGACAACAAAAACCTCTTCTTAAGTCTCCTCACAATGTGGTGCCACTGTACTTTTACAGTATTTTTTCAACTTTATCTCTGTCCTCATCCCAAACACCGTCTCTGCTCTCCTGTTTCCTGAGTCTCTGTTTAGAGAATTCCTTATGCCTAGACATGTAGCTCATCCTTCAATGCCCAAAGATGTCACCTCCTCCAGGAAGCCCCTCCTTATCTTTCCCAGTTGCCAATGTCCTTTCCACCTCTGAACCTCACCCAATTCTTTATTTGTGCTTGTCTAATGCAAGTAGAATGCTAGATTTAGTGTCATAGGAGCTGGGTTCAAATCCTAGCTCTGATACTTCCTTGCTGGGCAAAATCACCTCAGCTTCCTTATATCTCTATCAGCTTCAAATGACTTTAAACCAGGAAGGAAGGAAGGAAGGAAATAAGGAAGGAAGGAAGGAAGGAAGGAAGGAAGGAAGGAAGGAAGGAAGGAAGGA